>NADL03000784.1:696443-1392887 GCA_002205965.3 Kappaphycus alvarezii
CATGTGACTAATATGGGGTCCACTGAGTAGCGGTTTCTTCTGGTTGCTGTTTGAGTGGCCGCCCATGAAATGATTTTGGTGACCAGTTCAACATGTTTTTTCTCAAACCTGAACAGCTGCGAGCACTCTCTATTGCTCAAGCCATTAAAGTTGAACGCGAAGGAAGACGTGCTGATTCGTCTACTTTGGAGTACTGCTGGCATTTAATCGTGTTCTACTTGTGTTAATTCGTATGCGGTGACTAGAACTGATAAAGAGCTTGCAAATGCCGTGCCTCGATTCGTTTGACGTTTTCTTCCGATGAGCAGCAGTTCTTGTCTCCGTTTCGTTGCTTTCATGCGGCATGTAGACTTAGCGAAGTCCTTAATCCTTCCTTTGGTCATCCTGTAGTAGCTGTGTTGAATGGGGGTGCTACGGGATTGAGTTGAGGGGGGTTGTCTAGTGGGGGTGGTACTGTACCTTTACAGTATTAGTACTCAAAAGGTCTTCGGCCTTCCCAATGTAATACTCCCGGAATAATCCTACTGTGCGTAGCGTAATGCTTAAAGAATGCGTCATGAGAAATAAATTTCTGTTAATAGACTATTATGATAAAGACATAACATAGTGAAATTTATTTCTGAATTTCATTAAGCGTAAAGCCACAATTATGTATAGTATATAATAGTGCGATGCAGCTTAATGGACTGCACAAGACCAAATATTAAAAAACTAAAGATAATCTCCCAATACAATCATCTTTACTTCATGAATTACAAAAGGCGTACAAGCCTAGCTAACAGTGTAGGCTAAGATAGTTGAAAATCGTCCCCGCCCAGCTTGAGAGTACGCGCTAGGATCTATGTTGCAAAGATAGACCATATGGTAGACGAGATTCGTTGCCGCAGTTGGTCAGAGGCCGCCGCTGGTGTGCAGAACAGTCGTCGCGATATCAATTTCGCATGGGTCTCAATCATTCCAGAGGTTGACTTACAGGGCGCGGCGATAGAGTCGGAAAGGTAGCGTCCGGGGTCAGGTTAAACGCAGCTCTCACTGAGCGACCGAAGGTCTTCACCTTGCCAACTTAGGCCGATTCGGCTGCCCCGCAAGGTGCCAATGCAGCTTGTTTGAGGTAAGATCGGGCCATGGGATTGCGAGTGGTGACATCATATGCGACTTACGTCGGCGCATCGAGCGTGTCAGTAGGTTCCGATCCACATTGGACGAGGATGTCGGCTGGCCGGAGGTCTGTACCCGTCACAAGGTTGGGAACTTCTTTTCTCTGAGCAAGACCGGCAGGTCGGAACATGTCGGTCGTAAGGAGGTTCCGGAGGAAGTTGTGTCGGGTAGCGGCGTTGTATCTTGAGATGCAACTCGAAGCATGGTCGCCTTGGGCGTCCATATAAGCGAGACAGTGGCTGCAAACAAGGGGAATTGACGAGTTGAATACAGGGAGGTCGAGGTGCCGGCGAAACATGATGGACCAGACCTCGGGGAAACATGGTCTCCCATTAGATCTCCAATTCAGATACTGAGGAGATACCCGAGATGAACTACATTAAAGAAATGACAGGCCTCTTGACTAATGGCCTAATTTTACACAGAAGAGAAATAATATACCTAAGCACGAACTTTTTGCACAAAAACATAATAAAATTATTTTAGATGCAGTAAACCCCAATTTACCAAGAGACATACATAATACTTAATCAGCTACTGAGTAGATCAACCATTGCAAAAGCCCCTTCCTCCATACAACGAGCACTACTTTCTAGCTCCGCCGACACCCTTGCCCTGCATTTCGCACGATAGCGCTGCTGGGCCAGTCTGATTTTTCTATTTTCTTCAAACCTACTGCCCTCAATTTTTTCCCATAAAATCTAGCCCTCTTACCATATTCATCACGTAGCGGATGCCACTTCACATTCAATTTTGTCAAAGCTAAACAAAGCATTAAAAAGGTGTCATACCACTTCTAGTTCCATCGACAACCACATCCCACAGCGACGATAAACGCCCAAAGAAACTTTCGACTATGATTCAGTCTGAATTGATCTACTTATTCCCCTAATCTCTTCACACGGTGGTACACCACCAATAGACTTCCTTTCTTGATGAACAACCCTTGCTACGCTCGAGGCTCTGTGGTATCCCTTATAAACCATTAGAGCCCAGTTGTTGGGGTACTAAATTTCCTGCAAGTAGTCCCACATCCGGAATTTCTTGAAGCTCTTAATCCGTCTTAGAGTTCACATTTCCATGGGATACAAGATTTTCATTAAAGATTGTAATGTCCGCGACTTTACCAGGACGATAGGGGGGTCACCCAATGGCTAAGCCATTGGAAAGGACAGAAACCTCAGTATGGAAGCCGTAGAGCTTGTTTGCTAAATTTTTCCTTTGCTTCGTCGTAATTTCCACTCGGTCGATTGGTGCTGTGGAAAGTGACATCTGTAGTATAAAGGCAAACTTGTAGTTCTTGAACCTAGTTCCTTCTTTAACCAACCGAGACATTGTAAATACCCTTTCATATTTCTGTACTGCATTCTCGAACAAAATCGGGCAAATCTTAGTGACGAATCCAATCACCATGCGCTCAAATGTGAGTCCTTTAATCCAGAACATTCGTCCATTGAAATCCCAGTTTCCACCATGCTTGAGTGTTGAAAGAATCACGAAGCAGACATCCTTTGGTTTTGATCAAGATTATCGACCTTGGCCTCCTTCGTACTGAGCACGGACCGGTTGTTCTCTACTTCGCCATGCAGCATCAAAATCCAAAAGAGAAAAGTTGGTCATTTCCATAACTGCCCCAGATCCTCCAGATTCTACAAAGGCGTCCATAACAGGGCAATCTGACTCCTCATTATCTGACTCCGACTCTGTCTCTTCTGATTCTTGTATCATTTGGTGCATTCTTTCATGCTGTTCTGCTCTTTTTTCTGCCATGAGGCGTTGCCGCTGAAGGTGCTACTTCCATTTTCCTTCTTTTATCCCTAAGTTTGCATAAGGTCGTATACCGTTACTCTTTGATAAGGAAAGTTTCATTTTATTTTTTTTGTAATGGTAGCAATGAGAGATTTGGGCTCCATGGAGTTTAGGTTTTACAGTTTTCATCACTGACGGGCTATTTTCTTTATGTTTATTCTTTTAATTTTAAAGAGATTTGCAGAAACTAATCTTTTAATTTTATAGTTTTCGAAGGGGTGGGCGACATTTTTTCCCGCATTGTTCCTGCTTTTTGGCGGTAGCATGTACACCTCTCTAAGTTAAGCGCAAATATTTTTTTCCAGTTCATGCAAATGCCTCTCGACCGTAACCCTGCTCGTTTATTATTCAGAATAGCTGTTTGTGTTACTTTATTACCTGATTTTAGTTCACTGTACAGTCAGCTACAGCTTTCCGCAGAGTACTACTGTAGAAATACTCGTCTATGCCAAAGAGAGGGTCTTTACAGAAGTACACGAATATTTACAGTTTGGCTGCACTCTTTGCACTATTACTAATTCATTTTTTGGATAGCAAAGAATTTTAGCAAAAACTATTTTTTTATTAAATGTTTGCACTATGTTATACTTTAATGTCACGTTTGCGCACTGCTATTTCGTGTTTAAAACTACTTTCCTGTACCCTCTCTTGACATAACGAGGAAAATGAGTATTTTCGCTAAAGGTCTATTGTTGTAGTGTCTATTCGACCGTCATCCTCATATGAGGACTACTTTTAGCACTTCTTTTTCATTACAAAATTTTTTTACCTCAGCGCATTTCTTGTCCCTCCGCATTAGTTTATGAGTGTAGATGGCCTATCAAAACAAACTTTTCAAGATTGTTGACCTCGGTTAAGGCTAGAGCGGTTTTCCCTCACCAGCTTCCGCTCTTCACAAGAAGTTGTGAAAACGACTTCATTTTGGAAGGGAAAATAGTTCGTATTATCTTGGGGGTTTCAGAAACGAGGGCGCATTACAGTAAAAATTACTGTACTGTAACTTAACATCGAAAAACTTTTTTCCAGTAAAAATGTTGGGCTTCCAAAACATTTACCTTTCCGAAAAGTAACGGAAATTGTCCTCATATGAGAACAAAGGGTGCCTCATATGAGGACAGTGCTTGGTCGGATAGACACTAGATATCTACGGTGACTTTCAGTAACCATCTGAAGCGAATATATTCAGTTATTAAAAAAATGCTTCCAAATTAAAGTAGAAGCAACTAAAACTCCAAACAAGCTTGTTTACAATAAACTAAAATAACTTCAAAAAGTCACGCTTTTTTCCTTGAATTAGACTTCGCAAATGGAAATTACCATGTCATTTCATATCATCAGAGTACGACGGAACTCATGAGGACACATATTTAGTATTGGGCGATTCCTGAAAACACAAATTTTGCGTGTAATCTTTTACGGAAATTTTATTGAAAAGCGTCTTTGATACTCCTTTATCGTTTGGAAAGAAAGAGTACATATTTTTTGTACATTGCACACAAACCCGTGCGTACATTACAACTTCATCGCATTGTAACCTTCGTTATCCACACAGCTCCATCAGATCTTCTGTTCCTATTCCAATTCAACGGACCAGTATTCTCCCTCTCTATCTTCAGACCTTGCTACTTTTCCATCTCAAGAGCCAGTCTGCACGTCGTTTTAAAATGAAGCTTGATCGATTCGGAAGAGGGCGGCGTGAAAGACATATTACACGACACGCACTGCAGGCACCTTCGATTTTTACGTTCCAGTTTCTGTTCTGCAGCGGCTGTAACCAATTTCTCATCACTCTGACTGGTTTTGATCATCTTGCTTTCCGAAATGTGCTCACCCGCTTCGAGCACGCTTATCGTCACTACACACCATATTCTAGCGACGGTCATCTACGTGTCCTGCCCAATAGGCTAGTGGAGCGAGGCAGTCCTCGATTACTTTCTGCCTTCCATTATTTGGGACTCTTCTTAACTTGGCATCGTACAAGGAAGTCAAAAAATGGCTTTTTTAGAATAAAAAGTGTTGCTGTGCTTTATATTCGGGTTTCAAGGCGCTTAATTTACAAATTATCTGTCAGTGATGCCAAAGCACGTGTTAAATGCCAACCATTGATGAAAGTGAGCAGTTTAAAGACGTATTTACGGAGAAAACTCTCTGCTCACATATATATACCGTGTTGCAGATATTTTGAAGCTCTATTTGCAGCAGTCTGGCGATTGCGTGATATAAAAAATGTTTTAGAACGGATGGAAGCATAAACACTACGTCGAGAATGTTTTCATATGTGCACCGAATGGAAGTATTATTGCTTGCACTGTTAACACGCCAGGAGCATTTCACGACTCTACCATTGAAGAGTGGGGAAAAGTGTACGGGAAGCTGGAAGAAATGTTTAACCTAACAAGGGAAAAATGTGTCGTCGACTCAGCATTTTGCAGAGAAATGCACCCGTTTCTTATAAAGTCCTCCCGGAATTACATTAGCTGCAGAGGTGGTCTGAGACTAATAACCATATTCCGCCAAGCAACCTCGCCACGGCAATGATCTAAGTGTGGCATGCGGGCTTTTAAAGGACCGTATCCGAGAGTTAAGGATAGCTTTGGTTATGAACAGAATGGGGAGCGTAAGCATAATTTTATTTACGACTGTTCTTTTTCTCAACTTAAGAGTTAAACTTTTAGGGATAAATCAGATCCTTACCACCTACATGCTGCATTTAAGCTCTGACGCCAACTGCTTTCTACGCAGCGCAGTAGGCGTTTGATTGGTCAGTCGGAGCTTCCACTGAAAGGAACATGTTCACGTGTTAAATATTAGGACATAATTATCAGCATTGTTTCCATCATGCGCTGCTGCATTCTTCTCCCGTGGTCGCGTCGGAGGCGCTCTTCTTGACTCTCTTCATCTCGAATTTTTGCCCTCTTCTTCCCTTCATAAATTCCTCCGAAGCTTGTCCGTCTCTCGACTACGCGCATCCTCCTCCCGTAGCTGTTGTTCCTCTAAGATTGACAACTTCATAACGGCAATGAGATCCTTGGAATTTACATTTTGCTCACTGGCCAAGCGACTTTTATCACTAATGGTCTTGGTGAGGGGGCGACTCAGGGAGTGACATTGGTGTACATTGCACGGAAAATGGAATTGCTGTTGTTGCCCTAGTTTGTGGTAATGGATTCGATGAGCTGTCTAACAATTTTGCACCATCTTCTGACGCAGTCAAATCTATACTGTCATTTTCATCTCCAATGCCCGTCGGGTAGTCGCTATCCTCGTCACCGAATCAGATGTCAGCGCGTTCTGTCATCTTATGTCTAATTCATTTCGATTTACGCATATCTTCCGGCATAAAAGGGTCGCCAGTAAGCATTTGCGTCCGATGAAGAGAGGCAAATTTCCATTCCAGGCTGTCGGAAGTGCGGTGTTGATCGCGGAAAAGTTTGTTATGGTTTTCAAGCACTGCGTCCCACTCTTCTTTGCAAAGCGGTAAAGCAGTTTCTGGAAAGTGCAAAACTGCGTCTGTTTCCATCTGTGTGAAGCCAGAACCACGGGTGGTCGTTAGATTCACTTTGTTCCTTCCGGGAAGGGCTTTACGACTGGCGATGCTTGGAGGAGCGGCGGAGATGGAAGCGAACCGCCATAACCATGTATTCCACTAGATCCAGTAGGAGTGGAATGCGTGTTTCCCCGCGGTGCAGGTACTCTTTCCACTGCGACTTGAGCAAGTTTAGATGATGATGCTGGTGTTGTTACGCATAGCGTTAGAGTTGAGGTTTGAGATGAATTGCTCATGATATGGCAGACTGTCCTGGAAGAGGAGCAAGTCGATATCTGGAGTGGATTAGATAATGCGACATGATGAGAGGAAAAGGAAAAATGCGGGTCGAGCAGTGTGGTTTCGGCGGTAAATAAAGGTGTTAGGTTGTTTGAGTGTTGGACGCAAATCGTCTTCGACGCGGCTCAGCATTAGCCGAGCAGGGTGGCAAACACTCAATTTGTGGAAAACTGACTGTATTAAATATATGTTTGCGAGTTCAGGAGTCTTCCATTAATGTGGACTAAAATTCATTTTTAGGACGTCTCCTGCCTCTTCCGCGCAGCTCCTTCCCCTAAACATCTCTCTTCCCGCCCATGCCGCCACTGATGACACTCACTCGTGTCCTCCGTCTCCTTGGAACTGAGCTCGAAACCGCTCCTTTATCTGAGTTCTTCTATCCCCTACCACGCCGCTGCTGGATTAGGTAAGCGTCTATACATTTAAAGCAGAGCTCTACTCAGTACTAACCTCCACCTCTCCGTGTCTATCCACTTTTATAAGCCATGGCTTCCATCCTCCGTCGCCATGCCACCTTACTGTCTACGGCCTTTCGTGCCTCTACTGAGCATCTTGCTGACACTCCATACTCCTCTAATTATTTACAACCTCTCTCTAGCCTCGCTCCCTTCGCTCCAACCGACTCCGACCTTACCAATGAAAACCCCAATGCCTTCTCTAATCACACTCCGGAAGGCACGACAGGCCATCATCCCACAATTCTCCCGCAACATGCACAATACGCAAGCGACCAAAGATGCAGTCCTCACCTTCCTCTCCACTATCCCTCGATTAATTTCGCCTCCCTTTTATAACCCTGCGATGGGACACAAGTCATGCCGAACCCAGCCGCTGCTCCTGGGGACTATTATGCCCTTCGGAGCGAATCTACCTATGCTACGAGGTATTACGCAATAGTTGACGTACACATCTTCCCAAATTGCCCCTACCGTTGAATTTTTACGTCTTTTTACTTCGCTTAATAGTATACACTCCGCCAAAGTTTTCTATACTCGAAATCATCTACAATTTCACCGTATTTTCGCCTCATCGGACCGTGGTGCAATACAGAGCCAGTCGAGGTCATCAAAAATCTTTCACTGTATTCCCTGGATCTGCACCCACACTCTGGCCATCTGGTTCATCCAGTTTCTCCGAACCAAGCAAAATTAGAAGGCATATGCCGCAATAATGCAGTCGAATTGGGCACTGCTTGACAGAAGATATTCGAACCCACCACGTAAAGGCAGTGCGATTAGTCCGGTGTGACGCCCTAAAACCGAAGCCAAGAGTCGCCCCAAGTTTCGTAGAGCAGCTCACCTTGCTGCAGATAACCACTATGGGAGGGCAGTACGGACCTTGTACTGGTCACACACCACCCAAATCCGAGATGGCCACGTCATACAGCGAGGACTAGAGTTGCACCCTACGCTTCAGGCTCCAGTGACATTCATCGAACCGAAAAAATTCCTGCTTACCAAAGACATCAGGGAGGCGATCCTACGCGTCCTATGACTGCGTTATCAATCTCCATTGTTGCGGGTAAATTAACTCCATCCTATCATATATGGTGGTAGGTAGCGAATATTTAGTACCAGTACTAGGAAAAACTGAGTTCAACACTATTCAACAAAAAAGGGAAGTTCTTGTGCTTTCGTCCTTGAAAAATACACTTTGCATGCATTTTCGAGTGTTTCCATATCCCTGGCAGGGTAGGATGGCTTTTGTGTGGAATCTCGTGCAAACGAAAACTATACACAGAAAGACGACTGCTTATGTTTTGGTAAGCCCTCTAATTTTCTTACCAGTGCCTCTGTATTTACCCCGATGGATTATAGCCTATTACGTACACAACTTAAATGAGTGCCGAACTCTATTTTTAAAGCATGAAGACGCAAGTGCAATTTAAACAAACAACAAACAGATCCGGAAAAGAGCATCATGGAGTTTCTATTTTCATCTCTACTTCCCACTCAGAATTCTCTACTAGCAATACAAAGGCCGAAAAAGTTGTCCACAATTATTTGGTCTATGCTTAGCTCAAGCTTCGTACTCTCTTATTTTCTAATCAAGTACCCATTTTTGTCTTTTCCCTGGGTATTTTCGCTCGAAAAATATCTGCTGCGTGACGATACATGCACCCATCCAGCTTCCACTGATCTGAACATGAGTAATTTGTATTGGATGCATGCATTACAGTGATTGTGTACAGTAATTATACGGGACATGTGGTGCATCATGATTGGCTCCCTGGAGCTGTGCAAGATAAGCCCGAGAGCATCTCATCTGAATAAAAGAGTGAGAGACCGTCCGACTCTTCGGAGAGGAGAAAGGGGGACCGAGCTTAGACCATCTTTCGTGGTAGCATCGCCTGGACGAAGAACTCAGAGGAAAACATTCCCTTTTCCGTCACTCCTCTCTGGCCCGTCATATTGTTTTAAGAGTCATTCGACAAGGTGCGAATCCAACCGGTTACAAGCTCAAACTATCCCACATGGTCTGTCATGGTCCGGGAACTTCTTCGTCGAGAAGGACTCCTAGGGTTTTTAGTCGACGACCCTCCCGATGCCGCCTCGTTAAGTACTACCATTGGGAATCTCTTCAACACTAACGATCGCAAGGCTCGTTCCTATATTGTTCTCCACTTGGGGACGGAGGCCACCACGAATGTCACGCAGCTGCTCGTCTCCGAGGCGACTACGAAGCAAGTTTGGGACAAGCTCAAGAACACATACCAACGTGACAACGTCCAAACCAAGTTGAATCTGGAACCTCAGCTCTACAGTCTGTCCTACTATGAGAAAGAGGATATTGACATGAAACTGTAGAAATTCAGTCGCATTTTCGTGGATCTAGCTGCTCTCCGAGTTTTTTACGACGAATCGGTTAAGGCTGGGCATCTCCTGCGCTCTTTGCCAAAGTCATTCGCCGCTCTTTCAAGCATAGCAGGACCAATGAAGTGGTCTTTTGACCATCTCGCCGATGAGATCAAGTCAAATATTGAACGCCGTTCTCGCAATATGAACAAAGAAAAAATCTCAAGGGAGAGAAAAGTGTCACTCCCGGTGCACGGAAGACTTTAGAGAAGAATAAATCTCAACCACAGAGCAATGTAGAGTGCTACGACTGTCAAAAGATGGGGCACATAATGAAGGAATGTCGCAAGAGAGCAAGAAGTAGAGTCGCTTCAAGAGGTGGAGGCCGCGGAAGAGGCCGCGGACGTGGTTCTGGTCGTGGCCGTGGTCGAGGATAAATGTGATACGGAAATTGGAATTACCTTGCACAGTACCCTCCTCATCCCGAAAACAGTGGAGCCGCTCCGGCTCCTGACTAAACCTCGCCAGACCATGGAGGAAACGCTGGACAGAGTAACCATAAAGGAGTCACAAACACTGGCAGCGCTGCTGATCGCAGCGGCCAAAATCGAAGAGGTTGCGGAAAGCCGCAATGGTTCATCACAAAGGCTATTGCCCTCTCCTCGAAGACCACCACAGGGCGCACTAAGTCTGATGAATTCTGGATAGATTGCGCCGCTTATGATGATTTTGTCTGGGATCGCTCACTCTCCACATCCTACACCAAGATCGGAGGCACTGCGGCAGAAATGGGGTAAAAAGATCGACGATTATCGTAAAGGGAACAGTTATCGTTCCCATCGGAGCCAAGGACATTGAGATCGTCGCAAATCATACGCCGAAATTCACCGAAAATCTAATATCGTTGTCCAAGCTCGTCAAGAGGAAATACCGACTGGAATTCGATGGAGAAGGAGAGTCAACATACCTCGACATCATCGATAAGCGCACTGGCAAAGTGGTACTACACAGTCCAGAAGTAAATGGATTGTATCCGGTGCTGAGGCTTCAAGGCAAACTTCCGACTGCCAAAATGGCAAAGGAAATCAAACTCGCCCATGTTTGGCATGAACGCCTCGGGAACGTCGGGAAAGAGAGGCTTATTTCCGCCTCGGTCGCTAGCATTGGATTGCCCAAGATCCAAAAGCGACACCTCACCGAGCACGAATGCGTTCCATGTTTAGAGTCCGCATCGAAGCAAGCTCCCGTTTATTCGCTGGAACATATCGCCCAAGACCCCCTGGATTTCATATATACAGATATCACTGGTTCGATCAAGCCTCCCACGCTGGCAAATAACAAGTACGTCGCCGTATTCTTGGACGACTCAACTCGCATGGGGGCAGTATAATTTCTTGTCGCCCGCTCTGAATTCTATCAAGCTCTCAAGTCGTACAAATCTCTCGTAGAGAACGAGCAAAGAAACCGAATGTACCGTCTTCGTCTCCACCGCGCTGGAGAAAATACAAGCACTGCCGTCTTCAACTTTAGCCTCGAGCACTGAATCAAACTGGAGTTCTCTCCGGCGCACGCCAACCAGTCAAATGGAGCAGCTGAAATGCTGATTCAAGAACTCTGGAAAGTCGCTCGCACAATTCTACTCGCTTCGCAGCTCCCACTTCACCTGTGGGCGGAAGCCGTATCGCACGCCAACTGGCTTCGCAACCGCCTGGCGAACAGTCGAGTCGAGATGCAGATACCGTTTGAACTGTGGTACGGATACAAGCCGAATCTATCGCCTCTGCTCAAGTTCGGAACAACCTGTTACGCCTTCCAGTATCGTTCGCAAATTGTGACACAGAATAAACTGCTACCGCTATCCATCTATCCATTCTTTGTCTGAATACAGAGTGAGCAGTCCATCTACCGACTGTACTCTCCTTCTCAGAAAACCATCATATTCTATGGGACAAGCGACTTCACACCGTGGAAAGAAGAAAGCATATTCCCCTTCTTTTCATCACCGCTTGATGGAATCTCTTCATCGGGCATTGGCAGAGGAAACACAGCAAGAGGAAGCATCAGAAAGTTCTGAAGATGCACTTGTTCGTTGCATGTTCACGCTTGCAGTTCAACCCACAGAATTAGCGCCCAAGACCAAGACCCGCAACCCCCACATATTGAAAGATTTCCTCCAGGCCTGCTCCATTCCCGAATGGGCAGAAGCCATCGACCGCGAGAACGACGCACTGCAAGAGAGGGGCACATGGAAACTAATCCCTTTCCAAGACGAAATGAAACCTGTACCGTTTATCTGGGACTTCCGCATCAAGGAGAACCCCGGCACAGAAGTACCGCTCCTGTACAAGGCTCGCTGCTGTTTGCTCGGTGAGAAGCAAGTGGCTTATCGCGGCTTCGATCCCAAAACCCTCTACGCGCCCTCCGTCCGTCACGGAACCATCCGTATGCTCTTAGTCAAGGTCCCTGCCCAAGACCTTATCTTGGAAGGAGTCGATGTTGCTGCCGCTTACCTCCATGGAGAGTTGAAAACCCCCGTCCTCATGGAACATTCAATCAACTCGTCTGGCATACCGCAAAAACCAAACCATGTTGCCTTAGTCGAAAAATAGATTTATGGCCATCGGGAAGCCGGTAATATCTGGGGCACTGTTGTGCAAACCAAGTTCATCTCCTGGGGATGCAAACAATCGCAAGTCGACTCTCGCCTATACTTCATCATCAAACCCTATGGAACCTTGACACTCGCCGTTGTTGTCGATGACATGGACCTCGCATCATCCTGTCGTCGATTGACTGAAGAAGTCAAAGCCCTCTAATCAAAAGCTTTCAAAGTCAAGCTTCTCGGATCACTTCGCTACCTCATTGGCTGGGAACTCTTGCGCACACCCCCAGGTCTTTACGTCAATCAAACCAAGTACCTTGAAAATTTTGCCGCTTCGGTAGAAATTTCTCACGTCAAACCTAAACTTTCACCCATGGCTACAACCTCGGACTTCTCTGCTTTCTATGACACCGACCAACCCCTCACTGCATCAGACCATGCTCGTTACCGTTCCATCATCGTGGGTGCTATGTACGCCGCAGTCTGCACACGACCCGACATCGCCTTCGCTGCTTCGGTGCTAGCAAGACAGATGAACGCGCCAGCCGCTTGCCATCTTGTTCTTGCTAAGAGGCTGGTGAGTTACCTGCTCGGAACGAAGGACTTAGCCCTTTTCTATCCGTCCGGCTCATCATCAGCACCGCTCAAAGCTTTCTCAGACTCAGACTGGGCAGTTTGCAAGGATACGCGAAAATCAACGTCAGGTATACTTGTCAGGGTTAAGGCTGCTGCCGTCAGCTGGTCGTCGAAACGCCAACATCTCGTTTCCCTCATCTCCGCAGAGGCTGAATACATTTCAATTTCTTCGTGTGGGAAAAGCGTAACATGGCTTCGCCGATTATTCACATAATTAGTAGAAAAAGAACCGCTTGAAGATGGAGCGCGCCTAACACCGACCGTTATACACACCGACAATACCGCTGCCTGATCTCTTTCGACAAACGAGCAAGTGTCCGAACGCAACAAGCACATAGAACTCAAAGTGCACCTTGTTCGTAATCTTCGACGCATGAAGATCGTCGAGCTTATTCACGTTCCCACGTCGGAACAACTCGCAGATGTTTTGACAAAACCGCTCGCCGCACACCAGTTTAATTATCTGACCAACCATTTTATGACATAAAAACCAAAGCAAATTTGAAAGGTAAGATCTTCATGTTAGTGACAAGTTACAGAGTTACTTACTTTTGACTCGTATATGTGTTAAATTTTTCTTGTTGAATGTTGAACAACACGTGCATTGAGGGACGGGACTCACTTATGAATTACCTTTTCCCAAAAGCAAGAGGGTTTCTCCCATGTTGGTTTACTCTTTGCTGGGTTTTTAACTGAGTCCAAAACAAGTGCAGTCGCAACCATTTACCATGGTGAAGAAGCCCCATAGCACCATGCGCATATCACAGGGATCAATCCCAAGAGGATATGCCAAATTGCGTCCAGCATACATGCAGCAGAGACTCCGAAATCAAGTCGATGTGAAGTGTATAACATGGGGATGGATTTACCCGCGTGTGAAGAAGACGTTTCAGACGCACTACCGCTGACGAGTGGTATTTACAAACCGCACTGCGAAGAAGCCGCAACAAAAGTCTTTGATGCGCAGACACCTGGTGTTGTGAAACCAGCGTTGTCACCCCATCGTTATCGGAGGTAGAAAGAAGCCGCACAATGTGCGCCGGGGTGCTATCCCGATATCAACACTCGAAGATTCAAAGCGCGATGAAGTTACCTCTACCCCAACACTGCAGCACGCATTAACCTGATGCCATGTGGTACTGTCGCTGTACAACCATCGTAAGTCGAATTCGAAGTCCACGACACACGCTCAGTACCATGCTGTTTCAGGGCACATTCATGATGGAGAAACATGCACATGCATTCACAACTCTCAAATCGATCTAGGAAAGCACGTCTCGCAAGTGACCGAAGATTATGGCAGCATACCAACGCCATGCTTGCACCAAACACCCGTACCGATGCAAGCAACATCTCATCACGTCTCAGTGCCAGCACACTGAGATGTCATCGAGGTCCTTGCGTAGCCTTTGACAACCCGAATTTACAAGAACTGACAAAAGGTTGATGGTGCAGTAAGTGGCGTCCACCCCTGTGCCTCGCCTGAAGGACACACAGGCTGAGGGGGGACACCGGTTGATACATTGTAATTGATGATGTTGGTTACATTCGCGACGCGCCGCATATTCCATACTGTATCAGGTTTTTCCCTTCCATTCATCATCTCTTTCCATGCTAGATGCCATCATCAAAAATCAAAGCAACATCTCGAGCATCAATACTTCGCCATGCCAAGTCCCGCTCCATACACAAGGCCATGTGCGATCCCAAAAGTTCGAAACCAACACAGCATGAAAAACACCGCTGGTAAGGCACAGTTACATCACATCTAGCTCATGCGCCTTCGATCTCTGTCTTGACACCCGCTAACGTTCGTTACAGGAATTGTTTAAATTGTGTCCATAGTCTCCGTGTTGATCGTTCTTATTGCCACTGTGGAATGGCGTTCCATTTTCATCGTGCATTGTGCAGAGGAATAGGGACGGGGACCCAGACAGTGACCCGATTATAAGGGGGAAGAAGTATCGAAAGGGAAGCTTCAAGAGGATACGACCTTTGGCTCATGAAGTTCGAGTTCGGATTTTTGTTTTCGATGTTGGACATGAAAAAGTCGGCGGACTTTTCCCCCAACCGATATATCGATTGCATCACTTGAAATGCAGGGACGGTGTTGGATGCATGCATTACAGTGATTGTGTACAGTAATTATACTGGACATGTGGTGTATCATGATTGGCTCTCTGGAGTTGTGCGAGATCAGCCCTGAGAGCATCTCATCTGAGTAAAAGAGTGAGAGACGGTCCGACTCTTCGGAGAGGAGAAAGGGGGCCGAGCTTAGACCATATTTCAATTTGGAATGTTCTATGGATGATCAATTACATAACTTGATCTCAGGATTTTTTATTGCATATGCACTTTGTTATGAGACAGTACCTTTGATCTACTCCAAGGGAGAACATGTATCTCACTTCGGTATTTCTAGTTGGACTGGTCCTTGCATTGTTGGCTAGTTTCAACTGCTTTGTTCGTCACTGGTTTAGCAGGTTTACGGTGACATTGCTTTTGTATAAGAATGAATGGGGGGTTAATTTACTGTGGTGGATATGTGGGTTGGTATCCAGTAAATTTGTACCGAAGCGTAGATATCGTATCATTGTCAAGCCAATTGCGAAACCGTACGATGCGTCGAAAGCTGTGGATGGCACTCCAATCTACCAGAAGGTGGAAGGGAGGCCAGCCAGCAAACAAGCGGCATTGGAGGTTACTGTCAAAGCGGAGTGCCGCTGTAAAAGAATGGCTCTGACCTCGAAAACCGTTCCATTGCGCGGGTGGCAACGGTTCTCGCGAGTTCCTTGACGACGGAGAACGCCGCCGGATGCCATCCTCCAAGCGTTGAGATGGGGACAGGAACCAGCCTGTTTCTCCCAGGCAGCTCAGCAAGGAACCCTTGGTATTTCCGCTGCTTCTCTGCGTGAGCTGCGTTGAGGCTTGTGAGTGGGTTGAAAGCCCTGGCTCTTGCGTGGGAGGGAGCGAGCGGGTTGACAAAGGTTACGTCGAAGTAATCCGTGCCACCGGCGGCTCCCATCGCCCTGATATCCGGCCTCGTCCTGTTTTGGTAGTGTAGACGAGGTTCGATGAATGGACGTCGGGCGGCTCTCGCAAGGTCGTTCCCCAGTAAAGTCACCTGGTTGTTATGGCGAGTATTCCGCTCGCAGCCAAAGCGACAATGTAGCAAGTGGTCCCCGTAGATATCCAGCATTTCATGGCATCCTGCTTTGGGGCAAGGGGTACCTGGGGCGAATAAGGGGGTTTGGCAAAAGTACTGGAACCACACGGAAAAGTCTTTGCTCTTGATGTGCGTCCTCAATCCAGGGCAAGGTGCACAGTAGACCCAGCCTTTGGCACCGGGGAGGGACATGCTAGCGCGGAAGGCGCGGGTGCGGATGTTTCCGAGCGGCAAGGCCTCTTGCACAGCCATATGAATTGCATCCGTTAGCTTCTTCTGCGATGGTGGGTTGGATGAGCAGAAGTTGCTAAACGGAATTCGTTCTGAGGGTCGACAAGAGGCGCTCCATGCGGTAAAGGCGGCTGTAGCATCCTCGTACTGCGTCAGGTCTTGAACACAGGACGGCAAAGACTTCTCGCATAACTGCTGCGTCGCGGCGCTGGACGCAAGAAACGAAGCGGCGGCGACATCTCGCGCGGAGGAGAGGCCGATTCCCAAGGTCGGCTTCTTCTCCTGTAGTGCCTTAATGGGCAGTTGCAGCTCCTTGAATATACAGTTGTCTAGCATTCCACCCGCTAAAGTGCGGCAGCACCTCTCGATTAAGCTGTCGAAATATTCGGCCCCTTTCCGCGTACAAGAGGGCGGCACAACTCGCAAGAGGTATCCCACTTTGCAAACCCCAAAGCAGTTGCGCAGTAGTTGGAATGAAGCGTGCGCGTCCTCGATTTCCATGACAGCGTTAAGTAAAGGCTCAAGGGAGTATACATGGTCCAGGAAGTATTGTTCCATGAACGTTTGGGAGCCGATTGGCGCGTTCAAAACCGAAGTACCAGTACTGTATTCCTGCCGCATATCACAGGGGTATGCGGACTGAACCGACGCGGAGGGGGCGGTGGGCCACCATACTTTGCATTTCGAGACTGCCAGATGGAGACCACGACGTTTGGCCTCGGGAGAAGACAGAACCTCGATTACCTTGAGTATATCCTCGTGTTTGGCTACAATGTAGCCATCGTCGTGATACCAAAGCTCCAAAAGCAATGTGTCTAACCCTGTGTCCTCGTCGGGGGATCCCGACAATAGCTCTTTGATCTTTAGGGCGATGGGGTGGAGTACGAGAGCGAAAAGCAATCCGCTGAGCGGGTCTCCTTGCTGAGTACCCACAACACTCCGTATAGTCTCGAATCCCGTCCAGAGGAACGCTGGATCGTTGTTGTAGCAATACAGTACCCAAGGGAGCAGCTGAGGAAAGAGGTTCCGGACTGCGTTAAAAAAGGAAGCACGGCTGCACAGGTTGAACGCATTCTTCAGGTCGACCGACAAGAGCGCATATTCAGGGCGTGTACCGAACTTGTTCACGATGCGTCGAACACCGTGAACTACTGCATCTGTTCCTGACTTTGTGGCGATACCAACCTGAAGAGGCTGGAAGTAGGTGGAGGCCTTTTCATTGACCCGAGTAGCAAGGCAGCTGCTAACTAACCGTCGCAAAGTCTCTCCCACTGCAATGGGGCGCGGAGTCATGTCTTTCTTCGCAAGTGGTGTGAGTGGGGCTCCAGCAATCCACGGGGCGAGGGCAGTAGGAGCTTTTCCGGAAGCCAGGACGTTCAGAAGTTCTGTTAATGAATCCAAGAATTTCCCCTGCGAGGAAGATGTGGGTGTCCGTAGAAGCTCTTCGACGTGAGAGGGGCGAAGTCCGGATCCCCCGGGGCTGAACCGGGTTTGAAAGAGCGAACTGCCCGCAAAACCTCATCCTTTGTGATCGCTGAGATATCGGGGGTGCGGAAGGCGGTTCAAAGTGTTCCTCATCCTCCCGGGGGATTGAGGATGTTTAGCTCGGAGGGCGTCAGACACCATTTAGTGGCCGGTAACACCCCTAGAGATCCTAATGCCTGTGCAGCTTTCCCATATGCTCCTTCGCGGGCGAGTCTCATGGCACGACGAATGTTGGCCTGTTTCTGTTCCTGGGGCGTTAAAGTTCGTTTTGTTCGGGAGGTCGCTTGTTGAAGTGCGTTCTGCCATAAGGTTTGGAACTGTCCTGCATTCCACAATTCGAGCCGTTCTCTGATTAAGTCACTGGTTGATTGGACTTGCGTTTCGACGTTCGAACCGGTAGTACCTGAGGAAGGTGAAGTATTGGAAAGCATCACTGAAGGGAAAAGAAAAACTTTAGAGAGCTTCTCTTCCGCATCATTATGTCCGTGTGCACAAGCCCACGCTGCGTCATGCATGGCGACCGACAGGGAGTCACTCAGTGCTGATCGGAATCGTGTAGGGATATGAGACAACACAGGAATGTGGGTCGTAAAGATGTCCTCATGGCGGGGCAGGGGTTGTGCGTGGAGCGGAGCATGCCCTGGTGAGGGTTGCTGATCTGACGCGTGTCCAGTCGTGTGTGCGGGTCGCGGCGGTTGATCGTCGGCGATCGGGCGTGGGACCGGGACCGGAGACTGGCGAGGTTCATCCGCCTGCAACTGCGACTTGTGCAACGGAGCGTACTGCCTTGGCCTTGTGTCTACGGTACACTGAGGGCAGCGGACGTACGAGAAGGAGTACAGTCCTTGCGGATCCGGACCGTGTACTTTGGAGCCGAGGTATTTGTGATGACAGGCACAGTACCAGTATCCGATTTGAGCTAGACTTTTCTGCAGTTTGTGGATCTCATGGCAGCGGGGCGGACCGTGTCGGGATTGTGGCGTGTGCGTCGTGCGCAGATGGGCCAGCAAGTTTGCGACAGTCTGGAGTTGCGGCTGGGGCCTGCTGCAGAGGATACATTGACCGGGAGTAGGTAGTGCCCGGGTGGGTTGGGGCCTTTTCAAAGTGCGTGTTGAGAGCCAGAAAATGCCGTTGTCACTCGAAGGCCGATGTTCGAGAGTAAAAGTATTCTTCTTGCCTACGGCCTGTGCCATGATGCTGTAAGCGCGAACAGTCCACTAGTGACAATTTCCCAATCCCCTGAGGTCCTAGAACAGTGCACCCTACTAAGCGATTGGACTTACTACTGTACAGTACTGTACAGTACTGTACAGTGTGCCAATCCTCGGGACTTCCTGTCCTGTACGGTCGGTATGCACTTCAGACCTCCTTGTTCAAAACTGTAATTGTCACCCGTGCTTCACTGTCAGTTGATACAGCAATGCAATCAATCCGGTGCGGCGGAATTTGACCGTTCAGAAATTTGAAATTTTGTCCTCGTCAGCGGAGGACACGGGAGCCTGCGGGATAGTCGATGGTCGTTGCGATGAAGAAAGCGCGGTCGGGATGTCGATGTTCCAATCGATCGCCTTGGCAACGAGAAGCAGGGGGGGAACGCCGGGCGTCGAGAACCGCGAGACTGTGGATGATACGAAAAGAGGTAAAACGAAGGTGAGAGTATTGTGATACGTACCCCAGATGAACGTGGCGGGCAGGAAGAGAATTGTTGGAAGTTGAGGGAGAGGGACGAGCCGGTTGCGGGGCTCTACTCCCAATGCGCAAGAGGGGAGCGCTCCGCGCACGCGTGCTCGCACGCGGATGAGAGGGGGTTGGGGGGGATGGGGTCCTTAGCTGAAAATTGAAGTGTATAAGTAGTGGTCCTCAAGGTGAGAGTAAAGATATCGAACGACACCACTCAACAATTGAACATCCCTCAGATTTCAACAACTCGTCTTTCTAGCTTTTGTCCATGATCACACACCATTGCCCTGGGTACTCTTCAGGCCGAATACAGTTCTCCAATCTTGCGTCTCGTCATCCCTTTTGTTTAATGCATTTCATGAAACCGAACGTTTCTTTGAAATATTTACAAATCTAAACCAGATCCTAGACGGTTTTCGTGGCAATTTATCGCCATTTCATTAAGTTGAACATTTACCTCAACCTTTCAACCATAAAACTTCTGTTTACCGCTGCATTATTTTCCATTCTTGTATATGTACGCTTGACCTGTCCGCCTCTTTAAATGTCACATCTTTCGCCCAGCTTTTCATGTGACTTTTTCCAAATTTGATATTTTGATATCCTAAATATCCGAATGTCATTGCGATTCCTGACTTAATCACTTTCCCTTCAACCGGACCCGGATCGGTCTCTGTCGGGACTTAATCATGTAGTCCCTAGCCCCTTACATGAGTGATTCCTGATGCAGTTTTTAACTATTGTGATACGTAGAATGTTTAAAAACTTAGGGCTCAGCACGAGCATTAGTACTGGATGCCAAAGCTTAGTAGTCTTATTTCCCTTCCGAATTGCTCCTTTCTCAGCAGCTAGGTTGGAACGGTTGTACCACTACTGTTTGTGAAGACGATGTTCCTTTTCAGTGCAGTACAGTACTGTACCATAAATCTTGTACAGTAAATTACTCTAGCGGTTGATACCACTTAAAAGGCAGATAAAAGCTAAATATTTGGGAAATTTTTTTGGGATACACAGTAGCTGAATGAAATCCGCGTTTCTCAGTTAAATTCTCCACATGGGGAAAAGGACACTTGTGTTCCTCCCGCAACTGATGTCCGAGTTTCTCACCACCACAGGTTAAGTACTTATGAAGGGAAGTTTTGTCTTCAGGCCTAAACGGATTACCAGTTTAGCGCGGTTCGACCTCGATAAGCGCTTCCAAAAAATCCGATTGATTTGGCATTTCCTCTGTATTACTGTTCAAAGGGTCGTTGGATTTTCTCGAGCGCAGAACCAGTCTGTGTGGTTGATCGGATGGGTTTTTCTTAATGGGAAAATCCGGTTTCGGAGAGGTTATGGGCGTTGAAGGCTTGGCAGGAGTGCTCTCACAATCAGCCATTTGGAAAAATAAATTACAGACCGTAGGCGCTGCTACCAATTTGTAGCCCTTAAGTGCGGTTTAATTACTTTTGGGTTGGTTGTTGGGTACGACGGTGGGATAATTAATAATACAACAGAAGTTCGGTGACGCTTTGGACTATAGTTTCGAAGGCTTCGATGTTAAGAATGGTCTCGCTATTGTTGGTCTGCTCCAGTCAGCGGGGTTAGAGCGACAAAGAGACCGTCCTTTGTACAAAACTAGCTCGCCCTTGAGGGTATTAATCTACCCCTACTTTACTGCAGACGCGGGTTTTTGAGAAATTCTGGACGGTCGGTACCAGATACGACCATTCTCTCCGCCCTGACTACCCCTTTTCTCCCCCCTTGTTGCCGTAGAATCCCCCTACTATCCTATTGGATCCCTTATTACCTTTGTGGACCAGAGACCAGCCAGCATGTGCTTAAAACTAAGGAACAACGCTTTACGCCTAACTACAGCATTAATTTTTAGACGAAACTATAAACCAGCAAGTTCAATGTAAGTGAGCAGACTGGTATGCTCAAACTAGAACCACTAAACGCTCAATAGGAGCCTGCAGTCGAAGCGTGAGGCGAAACCAAATGGCCCTAGGCTGAACAGCTGTCTGGCAGAGTGCCTTCTGCCAACGGGTTTGGACCTGCCCTGTCCCCAAAGATGTAATCTCTCCGTCATTTTGTAACTGGCAGATTAGGCTTGAATTTCGAAGTTCCGGTCTGCAGCGCAGGAGTTTGAGGTAGTATTTAAAAGTATAGCCGAATGGAAAAGGAACATCTTTGAAAGCTTATCTGCAGCATCCCTGTGGCTCTGGATGCTGGCGAGGGCGACTTCCTACGTGGCGGACGCCCAGGACGCACAATTCCGAATGAAAACTCGCTGAAATGGACTGCATTGCGGGGATGTGAGACGTCAAAATGACACAAAAAGAAGGAGTCTCAAATTGTGGACGCTGGTGCTTCGCATTGCGAGGCGATAGCAGCGGTCTATGTCAACTTCCGCTCGGGAGGCGTAGCATTGGCATCTTGTCTTGAACCTCGACCCACACACAACCTAACAAGCACTTGAGTACCACCTCCTTATCCTCCATTGCAGTCCTTCGCTGTTCGCCTGTTAGCCGAAATTAGTCCAGATTGTCTGGATGGCGCACCAGTTAACATCAACTCCCAGCATCTTGCAGCGCGCATGGACTGCATACAGCGAATCAGCGCCGGTGGGAGCGTTACGAGATGCTATGTGGTCAGAGCCATTGCCGGCCGCAACGCTCGTGACGACTGTATGACAAGTTAACGAGCAACACTTCTTTAGCCTCTAATCCCGAACTGCGTGCACATCAAGGTCAAACGCTGGCCCCCGAAACCAAACCTACAGCAGGGCCGCATGATAACCGCACAATCCCCCGCTGGCCACAGTCAATAACCCGCGTGTTCATCAGGCCTTACGCCACACGTAACTATCGCGATCGCGGCCGTTCAACGGCAGTTCAAACTGAAAAAGGGCCCCTGCGCATGTTTCGAAATTTGCCATTGCCAACGCCTCTGGTATCACGATTATGGAACAGGCATCCCAATATGCACAGGAAACAGTGACACGCAGTTATCTGCTTCCACGGCACCCGCTTCCACAAGGTGGGCAAAGAGTTGAGGAAAAGGTCGGCACAGATACGCCATTCCACGCTGCTCATTCCTCTACTTTCCCTGTGACTCCCGACGGCTGGTGAGAAGAGCAAGTTTGCCTCCCCGTTTACAGCGGCACTCCGCGAGTCCTTTGCCTGCAATCTCGCGGACGAGTGGAAACATCGCGGACCTCTGTGCCGCTGTTTTTCGGCAACCTCCAGCGGCGCAGTTCTGTCCGGAATGACCATGTCACTCATGCCGCGCGCGACGCTAACGGGTGGGAGTTTCGAGTGCAATCTGGCGGATGTGAGCGCGAGAAACCCCCTCCAGTCCCCGATCTAGATCTTTGCCCTGCGGACATCCTTTTCCCCCTCTACAGCAACGCCTCCACCTTGAACAAAGGCTCACTCGGCTGGGAAAGTACTGTCATATGGCGCTCCAATCTAACATGGACTCAAATAGCAGTCCAATATCAAGGTGCGCAACGGACGGCACTTGCAAGGGCGAGATGCGGGACCTTGACCCGGACCTTGGCCGCAAACTCGTGCGTCGCGTATTGAATCTCTCATATGGCTTATATGCGACCCGCCGCTTCAAAGTCGAGGCCAGCCTTTCTGGTGCCTCCCTGCCTAGTTTGGCAGATACGGTTTGTTTCGACGATGAGTAGTTGCTTGCCATGGCACGACGCCATGTTGAGCGTGCAGATTCATGAGCGCTGCCATAAAGTGTGCCGTTGCCTTGGCCTGGTACTCTGGCACGAATTGCGGATGGCTGGCTTTCGCAATGACCTCCCAGTGAAACATGTGGCGAGATTGAAAACGACTCGCATTTAGTCAACCAGAGGTGCTCCAGGCTAGCCGCTTTGGAAACATTGGCAGCACTTGCAGAGCCGAAGATTATTTGTAGATTCGAGAGAATACTGTACAGCACTGTGTACAGTACTGTACAGTTATACAGCACTGTGTAGAGTACTGTACAGTTATACAGCGCGGTGAACTGTAAGCACGGAATGTTACAAGCAGCCTCCTGCCCAATTGGACTCCAGTTTACCGTTTGAACAGTTTTCAATCGTTGGGTGATTTCCCTTGGACCCTTTATAAAATATCTTAGAAAACATCTTTATTCAATCGTCGAATAAAGAATAGACATGTGGCAATACGCCGCTTGTGCCGATATATTTCGAGGCACAAACCTGCCAATCCGCCATTGCCACAGCGCACCTCGAAGAAGCTCGCACTGGTATCAAAAAGATCTCATAATACCTCCCCTCTCCATCACAAACCCCAGCCTCCCCACAATTCCAATACGTCAACATCTCTTAAACTTCTCGTGCCCACTCAGCGCCCCTTCCAACACACCTTGCAACTCCTCACCGTCCTTGCAACCGCCAGTCACATCCCCAACCTTGACACAGCACCCCCTTCATCATAATGTCCGCCTTCATCTCTCCATTCACTGCCTCTTTCCGCTCCTCCCTGCACGGCACCGCCGTGTCCTCTCCGTCCCAATGCGTACGCCCAACACTGTCCATGGTCGCCAGCAAGGCCGTTCCGTTTCTAGAGGCCCCTCCCAAGCTGGACGGCTCCATGATCGGCGATGTCGGCTTTGACCCGCTCTATTTTTCCGACTATATCAACCTGGAATATGCCGCCGCCGCAGAGCTCAAGAACGGACGTGTAGCCATGCTTGCCTGCGTTGGCATGCTCGTCCAAGAGTTTGTCCATCTGCCAAACGCTATGTTTGCAGAGCCGAACCCTATTAAGGCAATTTACTCTGTTCCCGTTGAAGGTTGGATTCAGATTCTCGCTGCTATTTCTGTAGTGGAGCTGATTACTTTCAAGCAGTCGTATGAGACTAGAGGTGATTATGGGTTTGATCCTCTTCGCATGGGGAAGGAAGACAAACTACAGGAGTTGAAGCTCAAGGAACTTAAGAATGGACGCTTGGCAATGCTGGCAAGTATTGGTTTCATCGTTCAAACCATTGTAACGGATAAGCCCATCATTGCCCAGCTCACCTCTCTTGGTCAGTAGCATCACACTCTGCTCGTATGAATCTTACTTCGCTTGCTGGCTGTTGCCGTAACCACCTCGTGAGCTATTCTTGTCGTGTAGTCATCCGCGCGCACGAATCTACACGCAACTGGTGATCTGAGCTTTGCGCGGCAATTTTACAAAAAGTCATGTTAAAAGAGTTTTTTCCATATGTATCAACACATCACAAACTAGGTGTATATCTTTAGATGGCCCAACTTTCTATCCTTGTTGCTGATGACCTTTCTCACCAACCTGCTTTCTCACGATTGCTTCATCCAAACCGGAACTTCAGCATACCGACCGCGAACTTTCTTCCGGCCAGGCTTTTGAATCCATTTAGAAGATTTCGACTTTGATTTCACTTCCTGCAATTGCACTCTGAGTGACACGGTCTCCATAATCTTATCAACCGAAGCGCGACTGCGCTTCGTGTCGAACATTAGCTCGTTGGGGTGGTGCATCTTAACGTACTCCTTGAGTTCCGTCATCATTTTACGGACACTGGAGCACCAAGCAACATGGAGTCTTTCATTGTAAGAATCTCCCTCTCCAAAGTCCTTCTCAAGTCTGTCGATGTAGAGCAACGTCACTGACTCGACGTCAATTATATAACCCACAGGCGACATCTTCTGGGCTGTCGCAGTACACCACTGCATAACATTCAGAAACTCACGAAAAGCTTGACAGTGGGGTGCATAACGATCAAGCTTGGGGACTGTTTCCAGAAGCTTAACGAGTGGGGTCAATTCATGCTGCACCGACATGAGCATCATTCGAAGCGCAGGTTCAATATCCTTGTGTGGTCTCGTTCTATTCGACGCAGTTTCAATGACCTTGGCCATTTCCTCATAAGCCCCCTTTGTGTAATGACTGACCTGTTTCAAGACACCGCCCATTTCCATAGAGATCATCATAAATTCGATTAATCCACTGTGCATTAACCGGTAGAAATCCCCAATAGGATGCGAGTCCTTTCGGAGGTTTCGTTTCGCGCGTCTGTATCCCGCCGGCGTTGCGCCGGCAGCATAGTTCCATCGCAGCCCAGCCGGATGTTCCTTCTCAACATACTTGACCAAGGCATCCATCAACGAATTCAGAGCCTCTGCAAAATCGCTATGAATAGGATTACAACCGAGATCTATATAACGCGATAAGATATCCTCCGTCAAGGTGTTGACAATGGCCTTGTAATCTCTAGCATGCTTCACAGACGCCGGCGCTACAACCCAGCCAAGAGAAGCAGAAGCATCCCCAGTGCCATGGCATGGTTGAACAATGGATTGCGGTTGTCAATTTCATACTTGATCTCGGCCGCATCAGCACTGGTGTCGATGAGAGTTTCACATTCCTTCTTCAGCACTTTGGGATCCGATGGCTTTGGCATACGGGCCGCTCTCGAAATTACCTTTGCTTCCGCAAGGATGCTCGCCTCGAAGAGGTTTGTCTGCTCGAGAATTTTCGATGCGGCAGGGCCGAATTCGCCGGAAAGCTTTCCAATTTCAACGGCTGCTTTCTTGAGCTGTTTGAGCGAGTCACTGAGCTCCTTTTGATATAACTCTCCTGGATCATAATCAATAAGCTTTGCTTGAATGTGCGAGCGACCTGTAGTGGCAAGTTTTGGGAGTGAATCGGCAATGTTCTCTATGCGGACAATTGTTGAGTCGATTGCATTGTACAAGGCACGATCACTGCGAAAAATACGCGGCTTGGCGAGTGGGGGTAGTTGGGCACCATCAAGGCGATGATGGATTGCAAAAATCTCTAGGGCTCTGACTTTCCGCTCGACGGCATCTAGAGCTGCTTGCACATCTGGTACCACTGCCATGTTATACGTTCCAGCGACAGTGTGGGGGAGGCACCGATCAAGTGTAACGCACTGTGAAATTGCAGTGCGGATGGAGGTACGCGGCAGTGAGAGCAGCAGGAAGTGTCGTCAATGTGTGGATATTATCACGTTTGCTGTGCGCAGTAGCCGTGATGCAGAAAGTTAATTTTTGGCAACCCAAAATGCTACGGCATGTAGTTGGTCCCAGGAACAGAATTTCAGCAGTTGGGCATTCAGCACGGAAGACATCGAAATATTTTTGTAAATCCAGCAAGTTGGGCAGTAACGAACTGCATAATTCCAGTACTGTACACTGTTGACTTTTTCAATTTTACTTAAATTCACGCAAGATTGATTTTAAATATTTCAAAATGAGTCAGGGGAGAGTCGCCTACAGTAGATACTGAACGCATTAAAACTTCTTTCTTCTATTACTGTATACCTTTAGCGAGTGAAGACGCTCTCCGTTCGTAGTTTTTGTGTCAAATAAACTAATCCTACACTGAATACTGGGTCGTTCGGGCGACTCGCTGTCAGGACGACGACATTTATCAGGATGGAAGTTTGTGCGATTAGCTTTCGACTCACTATGTTCACGGCCCGCGACGACGTCCAAGGTAATCAACGAATATGCGGCCGCTGCAAAGACTCGCGGTGGATGCTCGAGGGAGGAGTGAGGACACCGCACCATCACCAGCCAAACTACCCCATTTGGTACGTGTGCGCGGAATCTATAACATGTTGCGCCCCGCAACATGGCTAGGTTAACCACCCTATTCAAACATAATTCCTTTTATGGTTATTCTTCTGATAATTCAGGGGAAACAGGCAATGGTCGTGCCTGACATAAGTTGAATGACGGTGACAGGAGCAGTACTAACACTTCCGAGCAGAATTTTTGTGCGGTGACCAAATACTGAGCACATGATACACCTACTTCATTTCAGTACCATTGCCTTTACCCTAGTATTACACCCTCACTTTCAAGCCCATTTTCGCTGGATTGGTCCTCGATTGCACGTCAGTTGACATATTCATTGGAACACCCGTATACATGACAAACCAGCCCAAATGATGCCTGTCTTCGATAATATCATACCTTTAACGACAACTTCAACGATACTGTACTATAGAATTCAGTAATATTCTTGCGCATTGACTTCAACAACACATCAAAGTCAATGCTGCGTGAATGCCCGTCTTCATTTAACCTAGTACGCTCTCCACTTTTCCAAACGCGGTGCAACATTTGTATATTCCGCATCAACAAGGGCACACAAGTACACTTAGCAGTGCCCCCTCCGAGTCGAAGTTAATAATCATTAAGACCAACTTCAATATGCACATGTACCCACCGGTGATCTCCGTACCCCAGCGTGCCTCATGTTCCAAAGTACGTTGTGATGTGTGAATCACTATTAATTGAGCTAATGATAATAAATTCCGCAACCCTAGTATCTATCTCTACCGAGTTACATCCTTGTCCCGCCAAATTTAAATCGGCCTCAGTGACCATAGTCCACAAATTATTCAGTATGATGAAGCAGGCCAAGGATCTTCAAGCGACACCAGAAACACTTAAGGCACTCGGGAAAGTTAGATACACCAAGCCTAACGTATATCATGGCGAATTTCCTGCTGCTGACAAAAGATCCAACTCCGCAGCAATTGAAATAGCCAAACGCAAAGAGATTCTCGGTCTTCTTGATCGTAAAGTCTGGGAAGTCGTCAATAATTCGTCTCTTCCCCGAGGGCAAACGTTATCGGTGGAAGATTCGAACTTACGCTAAAGAATCCAGGTACCGACCGTCAGAAGGCCAAAGCACGTTTCGTTGGACAAGGCTACAAAGACGACATAAAAAAGTTTGTAGTGCATAGCTGACCAACGCTACGCCAAAGCTCTACCAAAATAATCCTTTCAGTATCTGCCATTCTTAATTACCGCCTCGCAATGATTGATTTCGTTCAAGCTTACCTCCAAACGAAAGAAAAGCTAAGTCCTGATATATATCTTAAGATCCGTGAGGCCGATCAAAAGTTTTTCAACATCGGGGGAGATCAAGTACTGAAGCTGAAAAAGCCTCTTTATGGTATCTGTGATTCTGGTGACTACTGGGGCGCTACTGTCGAATTGTTCATCAAGAACGAACTATGAATGCTACCTACCACTCGACGGATATCCGTCTCTTTACATGAAACAAGGTACAGAGGGTACCGATGGTCTTCTTGGAGCCTATGTAGATGATAATTTGCTTGCTGGAAATGAAAATTTTGATAAGCTCATTGAACTCACAGCTCTTTCGTTTGAGTCAAAACCGGTCGAGTATGACAATCTTGAGTTCGTTGGCATCTATATTGAATCTGAAAAATCGATTGATGGTCAACGAAAGTTCTTCGCCCATCAGCCACACTATCTTGCCAAGCTCCGAACAATACCAGAGGATTTTACCTTTGAACTCTTTCGCTCCGTCCGAGCCGGATTCAGTTGGGTATCGCACACTCAGCCGAACATATGCTGTGCAGTCAATCGAGCAGCACAAGTAACCGTTGAAAGTTTCGGAGAGAAGGCCATCGACGAGCTTAATACTTCCATAAGCTATGTGAAAGATACCAAATAAATCCGTTTCAAATACCCCCGCTCAATTTCAACACCTTGCATATTCGTACTTATGCAGATGCATCGTTTTCGACAAACACAGATCTCACTTCTCAGTTATGATTCATTATTTTGCTTTGTGATGACGCAGACTGCTGCCATATTTTGATCTATAGCAGCAGCAAGTCTCGTCGCGTCGTACGGTCTATCATGACTGGAGAAGTGTACGCATTATCCGCAGCATTTGATGTCGCTTACATATTGAAAAACGATTTGGAACGCATCTTATGCCGTAAGATACCTCTGAAAATGTTCTCAGACTCGAAGCAAATTTTCTATGTCATGACCCGTGCTTCGCATACAACCGACAAACGTTTAATGATAGACATCGCTGTTGCTCTCGAAGCCTACAACAATTTCGAAATATCAAATGTTGGACTTATCACTGGTATTTCAAATCCTGCTGGTGGCCTAACGAAGCCGAATGTTTGCAAGCCCCTGTTAGAAATTCTTCGGACTGGTGTTGACAAATCATTCATCGAACAATGGATTATCCGTAAGAAGTAAGGCACACCTGCCTCGCTTTTTTAAAGGGCGGGAATGTTATTCAAAAGGGCTCGCGATGGTGCCAGCGCAGCATCTGTGACAGCTCAGCAGGAATGCTTAGATATTTTATGATATTAATCTAGTACAAAATGCTCCTGTAGCCACTAGATTTAATTTTTATGGTGGACTAGTTCTACACTGCACTGTACTGTACTTCCAAATACAGTGCAGAAAGGATGCAAAAAAGTCTATATAAGGGCTTGCGGACCGAGTAGCGGAGCAAGTCCAAGAAACGAATCATCAACCACTAGACAGAAGAAGTAAACACCTGTTCTTGCCGCAATAAGGGGAAGCCAACCCGTCTAGCACAACGGTCAGTAGTTGTGTTAGACATTGTAAGCTCGGCTTGTAGGGCTTACAGTAGACTTCCACAAGCAATCTTGCTGCGTGCTACACGTGTCATACCTTTTGGGCTGTGAAACTACATTGAGAGGCTCATATCGCCATTCCCGACCTGTGGGCGACAAAAATTCAAAACGAGAACTGTTCTTGACGTCTATTGAGAAGGAGGCGGATGAAATAGCTGTCTGCTCTACCTCAGGCAGCGAGATGGGCCGTCCAGAAACGCCCACAGATCTTCGACAGGAACTATTTTCAGTTTAACGGGAGCTCGAACATGCCATAATGATGTCAATGAGTGTGGGGTGTTAAGCGCACACGTGCAGATCTTGGTAGAACTGCGGTTGAAACTTTGGTTGAGGCTGGCTGGGTTAAGCCGGCCGCTCCAAACAGGTTTTATATAGAACTGAAGATAGCTACATGCTAAAGTAAAATGAAGTCTAACAGTAGCGAATTCAAATGTTTTCCCGTAAAACAGCCCTGAAGGTATTGTAAGTAGCACTTTCAGAATTGTACTGGGCACGAGTGACATACTCTGACAAGATTTAAGAAGAACATTGGTCCAGATGGCATGAGATAGCAAGGCAACTTTTGATTAGTAAAGCAATGATATAATATAATATCCTAGTGTGGAACTCGCCCGTAACTATTCCAAGTGTACCAATTGGGTCAAACGATGTGTTCAGGACTTTAAGGAAAGTATAATGACAACAAAGTGCCTGGTAGCCCTTGTTGTAAGGTTAGCAGTGGTTTGAATCTACAGTACAGTACATGCAGTGAATTCATGTAAATCTGTAACGTCTGTGAAGTGAAGTACAACAATGAGCTCATCATCGACGCCGTCTGCCATGAATACTCGAATGGGGTAGATTTGCGCAAGCCCAGCACACTTCGCGGGCGACTTCCCAATCGTTAAATCTGAGGAGCGGCGCCGGATCGTAGGGGAGAGAAGAGCCAATTTGTTCAGAATGGATGGCCTGGGTCTACGTATGCCGCTTCCCCGCCAGGTCAATATTTCCTACTGTTCGAGCACGAATGCACCACGAACGGGAGTTCGGGCTCGCCAGGGGGACGAGAACAAGGGAGTTTCTGGGAGCCCGCATTCACCACTTTCCCACCTCCCTTATCTTTTACCAACACACCTTTCCCCTTAACCCCAATTCATTTTTCACCAATACTCACGCATGAAACCTCTCTCTCCTTACCGCGTCAACATCCCCTCCCATCCCCCACAACTATTCACCCCCACCTCACCCAAAGACCCAGTTTCCCCCTCTCTTTAACAAAATAACTCATTCCAAAGTCAAGGTTCAAGATTGGTATCGAGAATCGCGCTCTCCGGAGCTTCTATAAGTTCTTATTCAAACCCTCTCTTTTACGATAACTTTGATTTCTTCGGTATCTTTATTTCATTTATTGGACCTTCGGATTTTGAGGTTTCAAAAAAACGCCACGTACACAGACTCCCGATGGAATCAAAGAAATGCACGATTGAAGAGTTTGGAAAGCTCCGTGTGGTGCTCGCTTGGTTATAAAATCCGCGCACTGACTTATGCTGATTGATAAACTGGGAAGCTCAAGTGAAGGCGCATACTTTTTCGAAAAAAAGATCAATAAATGCAATATGGAGGTAAATCAGGCGAAAATTGGAAGCGTTGCCTCTCTCAGATGGAAATATATATATATATGTAAATACCATATGTCTTGAGATGAATGCCGACGCTTCCTTTACGATAAACGAAGATCTATGTTCTCAGCTTGGATATCCCATTATACTATGTGACATATCTTGAAGGACCACGTTCTAGACTATTCAAGTAAGAATTTGGAGAGTTTGGTTAGGTCAATTATCGGAGGGGAGGTCTATTACTTTGCCGGGAGCTTCAATAAGGCGTTTATGCTTCGCGAGGACATAGAGATCTTGTCAGGACATAAGGTTAATTCGTATTGCTTCACTTACCTCCATTACATCTGTGATTCTATGACAAAATGTCAACAAACCAATCGAAAGCGTTTTATAATCGACATATAGGCAGCATGTGAGGCTTATGTAAGGAGATTGTTCAGGTAGGACTATGTAGAGCAACGGGCCACTGAAGCACCCCTCAAAGGAGGGATGTACTACTTATTGCTCGAAATTCGAGGACTTTTATTTACACTAACTGTTATTACGAACTATACACTGACTTTCGCTATTGATCAAATGCTGTCAGCTTCACACTGTAATCCTTACGCACTGGCCACGGAACTTTCCCCCACAGGGCAGAGCATAATTCAATGAGAGCCCCGTGATTTATTTCAGGCCACGCCCGCCCATTGGGCCAAGTTTCTTGTATATTTACCACTCCCTTGATGCTATCAAGGCTTGACATAACGGTTTAGTATTAACTTCAATTATGGTTGACCGTAGTAATTGTAACTTGTAATAACTTGTAGATAGCTAACTAGTATTTATACATACCTCTAGGGCCTTGTGATGCTACAAAAAAAGGCATCCCAGTGCAGGCTCTGGACTTGGTCCCACCTTTCGTTTGCGTCGAAGCCCTTCGTTAGTGAGGACCGTGGCCATTACTGTTTCTATCTCGAACGGGTGTCTCTTTGACTAAACTTCGGGTTATGCCCTCTTTAGAGACTTCGTGCCGCCGTTGGCACTATTGTGGCTCAGCGTCTACATACAAGTGGAGCTACCGAACGGAGTACGCATATCGTATTTTGGCGCTTACGTAGTTCAACGTATACACAAAAGTGGGACCGCCCACCGTTGTGTCGTAGGAGGACGCTCTCCGCGCATCTCCCGTAGAGCATCATAAGGCTCGCGACACCGTCGCTTGGGCAGGATATAACCTTATCCAAGCTCTGTTGGCTCTCGTGACTCCCAGCCGTCACACCCCCCAAGAAGACATTGGAACACTGGCCGGCCTTACAACCCAGGGAGCAATTCTGCCATGCCTCAGCCGCCAAGCGTCTTCACCGCTCTACAAATTGTTATCCTGCTACGTAAAAGGTGACAGTCGTCAGTGACGAGACACCCGTGGATCGTCGTTGACGGCACTGAAGCTACTGGATCGCAAGATCCTTAAAAGGAAAAATGGTCTCAGGCGCCAGGTGGTGGTGTGTGTGTTTCTGTATTGCCCAAGGCATATCCCGGACGTAGACTGATTCAGTCGCGTAACACGCATTGCGCTACAGACTAGTCAGATTGGATGAAAACACAGCTGATGGACCGTCTAAGGTGAGAGTTAATGGAGCTTCGGTAGTATTTTCAGGGTTTTGAGTGGACAATTACGCTGTATAACGATGAATAGCACGCAGGGAATAAGCTCCCAACATTGAAAGCTCGGGGGTGTGAAGATGACTGAGACTGGTCTCGTTGGCTGTATTTTGCTTTTGTTTCAGGGCCTTTTTTGATTGATTTACTACTTGAAAAATTTTCCGTGCGACGACGCTGATAATAAAAAGGACCTTTTCCCTCCGCCAAGTGGAGTTTAAACTCTTCTTGAGCATTTTTGGTCTTGTTCGTAGAACTTCTTGCCTCGCTCTGTCCTGTCAACAGAAAGCGCGACCCGTGAATAATAGGTCGTTCGAAGGCCTTTCCCGCGGAGCCGAGGTGGCAACGACATGAAAACCGATTAAAACTGCAGTGGTTATGCCCAGGTCCAACAAGTACCTCACATCAATCACCAATTACCAATAAATTGGAAAATTCAATTGGGTCGTAAAATATGGCCATCACGCCTGCGCTACGAAGCCTACAGCTTTCATTTCGTTAGTAATAGGCTTCCAATAAGTAGGTAACCGCGTATGTCTTATACGCCCGCCTCAACACCAAATACTACGCCGCTGAGAATGTCAGCCTCCGCGCTCTTTGCAACTCTTTCCTAGTCCCTGAGGCTTCACTCATCCACACCCTCCAGTAATCCGCCACGTTTCGTGTCTACAATAGTGCCTGATCTATAGTGCATCGCAGCCACCTGGACGACCCGTTCCATGAGAACTCGGTTTTCCTATTTCTGTTTCTCAATTATAATATGCCAATGGACCCCCGAAGAGATCATACATCCATTTTCAAGTCTGTCTTTTTCGTTTTTCACTGGCGTAAAACCATCCCTGATCAGTTCACGAGCAATATCTCCAAACTGGGTAGTCTCGCATTTTAGCTAGGGGTCCCCTTTCTAATTCTGGTTACTGCTGATCGTCCGGTTGACATCTTTGTCCATATATGCACCCTTCACATGGTCTTCCACCAGAAGCTCATCGCCTGTGAAATTAAAGTACGTTCTCCTTATGCCGCACCCCCTATCCGATATGCCACTCACAAGGCTATATGCAGGTGACCTCACTAATGCTGCCAGAATACGGACGTATCAGCGGGATGTGCTCATTGTGCTCCTAGCCGCGATAATAGCCCGGCTCTCAATGTCCAATGGTACTTTATTCCTCTATTTTTGAATACTCATAGTTATATATCCGTGCGGTTGCGGGGTTTCTTTGATGGTATGCCAATCACATGGAGTTCCCTTCCTCCCACAGCTTCCGGTGAGCGAAGGCGCATATTATGCACAGATATAACGTACTTTGCTACCTGGCCAAGTTTCACCGCAGCCTTAAATGCTCATAACCCTTGTATAAGTGAGGCCTCTCCCAACTTGAATAGCCAAAAATCCGATGTATGACATATAACAAATGAATCATCATCTTCATCATCATCCGAAGAATTAACGTATAGATCAGTCCAACTACTCCATCCTCGTGTACTATTACCCTCCATAATGTCCATGCCGCACTATTATCGCTCCTTCCCAGTTCACTGAGGCCGACGTACTTTAAAAAAATCACCGGAGAATAATTAGGTCAAGTGTGGCTAGCATCCGCGGTGGCATCTCTCCGGCTCATAACGTCTTGTGCTTATGTAAATAACAGAGAACCAGAGATCTTGGTTTATTGTATCTAAAGAACAGGAAGCAAGTAAAGAGCAGAACAATAGAACTAGAAAATAGAGTACAGTAGATATTAGAACAGTTAATCATTGAGCAGCGTATTAACGATAGATCACTAAATTGAAGAGAAAAAGAGTGGAGAAATGTATAACATAGAATATTTTAGATATTAATTCGAGCAATAGAACTGAATGATGTAGAGCAAAGAACAGTAGAACAATTGTAGAGCTTGGAGGCTTTGTGTAGGTCATGGATCTTGTTGAACCTGTGTCTGAATCACTCAGTTCTGAGCATAACACTCGCTTTATTTGACAAAGCACGAAGTGCAAATGAGGCGATAGATAATAGAAGTTACTATGTGATATGTAGGATAGAATAAATTTTCACCACACCCGGTCACATAAATACCAAATATAAATGCTCGTGTGTTCCGCGAGGCCAATTTACAGACTTTTCAAACCATAATTGTATATATTTCCACCCTAAACTTATGATTTCTTTCCATATACTGACCGACTATTCTGTTTATAAATATATAAAACTTAGGTTACAATGCATAATTGTAAAATAGGGACCAACAGTGGCACACAAACAACCCCTACTTACCTTTAGGGATTCAAGTAGAACTGTAGAGGCTACGGGAATGGTATTTAATCTACTATTTTCAATGGAAAAGAAACTTACTGACATGGTGGCGAATAAATATAGAAACTATAAACAGAACTAAAAAAATAACTAAAAAAACTAGAACACAATCCAATTGTTATTTTGGCCTCCATTTTCCTCAAGAACTTCAACGCACCTGTTTTGCATTACCTTAATTAACTTCTGAAGCACACTGTTCTCGACTTGGGTCCATTCTTCGTCAATTACAACTTTTAATCAGAAACTGCGTTAAAATGCCTCCCAATTCTGTGCACAGCACGCGCTAGTACACCCCATAGATTCTCGATTGGGTTAATGTCTGGGGACCGTGCACGCCAGTCCATTACAGTAACGTCCCTCTCAGAAAACCATGCCTTTGCATGCTGAGACATATGGATTGGGGCATTATCTTATTGAAAGACCCAATCATATCTACGGTTAATGGTCGCAAAATAGAGTAAATTATTCAAGCCAAATAGAAAACTGGATCTTTTTTAAAGTGAGAGAAAGAAGCCCAAATCATATCCGAACTGCCACAATTTTGACGCCTAGTCAATAGCCTGTCATCCTTACGAACATTATGCCAATAAACAGTCTGGACCATTACAAATAACCTTTTTACATGTGAAAAATTACTATCCTTCATTCATCGAGTCTTTTTCCCACCATCTCCATAGCCCAATCAGGTCTTCATTTTTTGGGCTGCTGGAAGACATTGAGCCTGTTTGAACTTCTTGTACACAATAGTAATTCTTGCACGTAATAATATCAGCTTCACCCTCGACTTTCCTAGTGCCAAATCGAGAGTAGTGCAGAGCTTTCCAGCGGATTTCCCTCCTTTGTGCGCATCTCTCAGTAGATATCTTCTGTTAGTGGGGGATGTTTTTGGCGGACGACCGCTACATTCCTCCATGCAATACTTTTCAGGGGCTTGAATAAACGTCCAGACTACTTTCTAGTAGCGATTAATCTTCGAAGCGATCGAATCAATGGTCTCCCAGGCACATCTCAACCTCATAATTTCCCCTTTTTCTTGATTCGTGAGTGACTTCCCTCGAGGCATTTCGCTGATGCGTATTCGTTCTCTGTATTATGGATACTAGTTGCAATCAGTGTTGTTTATTTATAGTCTACAGTACAGCATAACGGACTATTATGTTAGTTTTACGAGGCATTAAGTGATACTTTTTGGTAACTTTTCTACAGTTTCTATATTTATCATGTGTCCATAAAGTTTAATATTGCTGTTACATTGCTCTGATATCATTCTGTTGTAAATAGTGGACTTCGTTTCTTGGTAATCTTTTCCTATCGTACTGAGGGGCTTTTTATGACTTGTTGAGACTTGAAACGTTGAAAAGGTTAAAAATGATGAGCCAATAAGCACAGCCCAGCTGGCCACATTCTTTTCCCGTTTTCGACACCTAACATGGAAATTAGGACTTTCCCATTCACACTTTGAAATGAGAAACGAAGCTAAATCGATGGACATCATTGCACTTTCCTCACATAAAATTCTTGTTCCAACTCCCAAATCTTCGTCCCCCACAACCGGCTTCGAATCCTTTTGTAACCGATCGAAACTCCTGCAGTCCTTCTTTCTCTTCCCCATCCATCTGCACTCGCACGCACGGGCTGCTTTGTCCGGTTCCCCATCCGCAGTCCCACCCACTGGCGGCTCCGAGCCAAAGAGTCCTTTCCCTTCCCTTATCCACCCTCCCCCCTCCCCTTCCTAGCCCTTCCCGACTGGCACCCTTTCAAATCCGTTCCGTCTGCCTCCCCTTCCCTTACTGTTCCGTCTGTCGCCCTTCTCCGTCTGTTCCATATCACTCAACTTCCCCACCCGTTCCTTCTCCTTCCATCTCAAAAAGACCAGTTCCCCTCCCCTTCCTCGACAAACCTCCTTCCCCATTCACACCCGTTCTGCACTCTCACGCACTGACGGGTCCCTCTCTTCCCCAAACGGCCCTTTTCTTTCCCCTTCCCCAACCAACCTCCTTCCCTATTCCCACCCGTTCTGCATTCGCACGCAGTGAAGATTCCTTCCCCTTCCCAACCTGACCCTCTCCTCCGTCTCCCCAGGCAGTCTCCTTCCCGACACGTTTTGCATTTTCACGCACTGAAGATTCCTTAATCTTCCTAATCAGACCCGTATCCCTCTCCCGTCCGTACCGGTATTCCCCGAAGGTCCCGCATTCCCATCCTAACGGCGGCTGCTTCCCCTTCTCCACCCAAATCGTCTCTTTTCCCTTCCCAAACTACCCGCAATCCCACCTATTGGCGGCTCTTTCGGTTTACACCACATCATCATTCCCACTCGACTGCAACCTCCTTCCCACTTCTCCCCACGCGCAGTCAAATCACCCACGGCCCGCCCTCCCTCGGTATGGAGCACAACTCGTAATGCAAGGTTCCGACAGCACTGGCTTTGCTGCCTAAAAATTGTAATACAGGAGCGGCTAATCATTGATTCACATTTGGGGAACCTCGCCCACAATCAATTGAGCCACGTGCGGCTATTGTGCAATCGCAAGTAGCAAGTGGTGCAGAGGTACTCGGTGATGATGGAAAAGTTGATCCGAGAACAATTGTCCCTTTAGATCTGGAATCTGCTAAGTCCACTGTCAAAAAGGCAATGATGAGCTACAAGTTATGCAAATACATACTAGGGGCGTTCAAAATAGCTGTTGCAAGGAACGCAAAGCTTCCAACGAAAATTAATATAATTGCTGTGAAACTAACATAGAAATACTTTTGCCTCAACGATGCTCTTTCGCTAGTGAATTTTAAGAGGTGCGGGGAGATGATGGAAGAGCCAGCAGTCATGGAATGTGTCAAGCCGACAATAATGAGGGTAGCCGGGCTAACTTTTGGTAATGAAACTGTACAGTAGGTAATAGGAGACTCTCCAGTTTTTGAGAATGGGAATGTCAAGTTTGGTCAACCTGCATTTGTCAATGGCGATAAATACATATGCGCTCGCGAGCCTGATTTTGAAGCGTCCTAGTACTGTCGATTGCTCCATGTTCTGGCTGATGCACGCATGACCGTGGCCAGAACACAAATAATGGAGCCGAGGACGAGGGACGAGTTGGACACTACGTTTACTGACCCGTAGACAGAGCACATTGCATCGCTGTACAATGATGACGCTTTCAATCCGGAACCTTTGGATACACTAAGTGGTGGGATTACTGCAAGAAATATCGATGGGCTTGACCCAAACCTTGCTTGCATCATAGGTATGGGGGCATTTTAAAAAGGAAGTTCGCAGAATTTAAAAGTCTATATATATCACATGTTTGTGCAAATATGAGGCAAGTGGGAATGGGGACAATTAGTCATTTGTGCACTTTAGCGGTGGGAAATCATACATGTTTTATGCGCATTGCTTCTTAAATCGCTTTCCTCTGCTTGCTCCTCTGGCTACTCGTGCCATGCAGAGCAATGCACAAAGGGAGGAAAGGGTTGTTGATGGCGTCCATATCAATCAATACTTGAGCCCTCTAAGTAAGAATCACAAGCAAGGGCGTGAGGAAATTAGCATTGTCGGCATGGATGCTCTGTGCTCTGCTCTTAAGCCTATGAACCCCGAAACAGCCAAACAACCCGAAGCGGCTGAACACGCCAAAGCACGTTTTGAGGCTGCAGACGCCAGGGGTAAATCACTGCATTCTCTACTCTTTGTCATTAAGCAAAAAAATGGAATGCTTCAGCTGGCGGACGGGGATGCTTAGAAGCAAACATAAAAAGGCCTTTTATGTAGTTTGTACGAAAGCGTTAGGAAAAATTCGTCTTGACAGGTGCTATTACTGAGCTTTACTATCTGCGGGAAGGTACAGGACGGATGAAGACAAATTGCTGAAGTCTAGTTGCAGTATTGTCACGTAGGGTAGACTGTTTCCTGGAGCGATTGCGATTTCTGTCGAAAGCTTGATAAATATGCCACATGTGAACGACAGGGCGCCCTTGCACCCTGTTCTAGTCTGCCATTTTCGATAGAGAATAACGCTCTTCAGCAGACTGATTGATGATAAAGTTGTAAATTTTGCATGCCACAAGAATGATTCTAGTGGCATTTGCCAAACTGAAGCGCAAAGGAGACCAAAATATCCCGAATCGAGTTACTAGAATTCCAAATGCCTGCTCCACAGCAATACTGCATGAAAACAAATAATACTTAAAAGATTCCAGCGCTGGAGTGAGTCCCCTCCCGCTGTACGCATATAGAATATTCCCTTCATTTTTGTAAGCATTATCGGCCGGGGTTGCAGCCCAAGCAGGTAAAACGTAAGAAGCAATAACTTCATGCAGTTTAGTAGAATGGAACGCAGTAGAGTCATGACTACATCCAGGGTGTGTTGCTGAAATAAGTTAAAATTTGTGGTTTGCTCCCTCTGCCTCTTGTACATGCACTGCGAAGAATCCCTTTCTATTGTAGTATTTTCTTGGGTCAAGTATGTCCGGCAGTCTAGCTTGCTGAATTTAAATAGCTATACCTTCCATTGCGGCAATGATGACGTAAATTGTAGTTCTTCTTTTCTTCAAAACCTGTTGGCTTCCTCCCGGCACTCGGAATCGAACTGCGGAAATTTTATGTAATCTAAACATTTGTTCAGGAATTGGATTTTCTTTTCGAACACGAGGTAAATAGTCGTAGATCCCATTCCATACGGCCACCCGACATCTAGATAGCTTGCTCCGCCAAGTATGCATAACGTTACGAACATTATTACTTCTAAAGAAGCGGTTGATGCCTTCCTCATATTCGTTGACTCGCCGTGACAATAACGGATACACAGCTTGACACATAACCCAAAAATGGGTAGTTTTAATACGGTAAAAACGCTGAAAATCGCCCTCCCTTATGGACTGGACATGCTTTTCGGAGTTAAATATCTCACGGTATCGAACGACTCTGTTTCTCCTCCCATCTAATGTGCCCATTGCCGCATTGGCTAGAGTATAAACAAGGACTACTGTGCCTACAGAAATTACGCATTTTAGCTTCGTTATATTCCCTCGCTCTGAAAGTCGACGATTCCAAAAAGATAGCAAGCGGTTTCGCTTTAAAGGGGATTGGACATTGAATTTGAAAAGAGGAAGGTTGGCTGACGGTTGCTTCATTGTATGCCAATTTGTTGCTGTGCGTCATGGGTAATGTGGTAGGAAGATAGGAATACTCTTTTAATTCCAAGGGGATGTGTGGAACTGTCTCACGAAATTATCCTGTTGGCCTGTTGGCGTGATCCATCGTTTCTCTTTCATTTCCCTCATGGACTTAAAAAAGGAATCTACTATTGAAATACTGAAAATTTTATAATGTCACCTTTCTCTTTTTCACGTTTTCAGAATTGCAAGGAGTTATAAAACGCCCTTGAGACTCCTCCTTAAAAATTTTTTAAGGCAGGAATTGTACCCTTCCCCAATGGTTCAATCTGGGCCAGAAGGTTAATTTAGGACAGTTTCGCGCCAAAAACAAAGAGTCGAAACACTTTTATTGCTGAACAGAACATATCCATTCTTTTGTTTCTCTGCTCTCCCTGTCCACTGAGACAATTTTGGAGCTCTAATAGCTCAACAGAAAAGCCATGAGTCCCCAAATGCCCGAATCAATGCGCTTTCAGACTAGAAAACAAAAACTCAGAACGAAGAAGCGCGACGAACGCAGCAAAAGTCGAATCGAAGCTTTCATACTAATCAAGAACGAGCGATTTTCCGTTCGTCACATCTCGAATATGATGGGAGTCCTGAAAATCTCAGCCGGTACTTTGAAGAAACTTCTGGGCTCAAAAGACCAGGCCGCCTTAGACCAAATGTTGGAAAAAAACATCCTATGCTGGTCGAAACACAGTACTAACTAAAGATGAATAAAACATGATCGTAAGCAGGTTAAAGGAGGCAGCGTCAAGAGGTTTCGCAATTGATGTGGATGGCGTGAAAGATATGATGTCCCGTATTGCTGCAGATGGGTGCTTTGGGTGGAGAAATGGGGTTCCGTCCCATGATGCAGTGAGGGCCTTTCGTTCTAGAAACAGAGCTCTACCTACAGAAAAACGGAGAGCAAAGAGCAAGCGAAACTGCGATCTAAGAACTTTCCACACGTCAACAGATTCTTCGAGGTGTTGAAAAATCTTTCGGACAAGATTGAAGGAGTCTTACGCAATCCTCATCGTATCATTAATATAGATGAAACAAACGTCGACGTCACATATGGAAAACCACGCAAAGCTTTCACTGCAGCAAACTACTACCATGGCGGATTCATGGGAGAGAAGAGGTGTTACGGTAATAGCCAACACATAACTGCTCTCGTGGTTGCAACTGCCTCAGGACTTATTGCCCCTCCTTTCTTTATCATAAAAGCTAAGCGCATGAACGAGCGCTGGTGGTCCCCAATAACAGATTCTTTCGGCGATGAGGTTTCAGGGCTATGCGCCAAGTACACGATTCCAAACTGGATTCCTAGCGGAACCGTTATTAAGTGTTCAGCAAATGGCTGGATGGAGAAGCCAATTTTGGTTGCCGCAGTGAAACGTATGAACAACTTTGTCCGCCGGTTCGTGCCAAGCGAAACATACCTTTTGTGCTTTGATGGGCTTTCCTCACAGAAAGGTATTGAATGGGTGGAAGATTGCATCAGCAGTGGATGTGAAGCTGTGATACAGCCTGCTAACACGTCCCCATTCTTACAACGGTGTGAGCAGAAGATCAACCAACAATTCAAGCAAGGAATGTGGGAGCTTCGTGACGCTTTTCGTCGTATAAGAACTCTTCATACACGCCAGGGTAATTTCAATCTTGCATGCACAATCCGTGCCTACGAAATCATTACTTCAGCCCACATTACAAACGCTTTCAAAAAGACTGGTGTGATTCCTTTTCAGGCGGACTTTGCCGGAAAAGATTCAAGAGATTGCAAGATGCTTGTAAGGATAGGGCAGAGGAGGAGAGGAAAAAACTAGATTCTGCGGGGCCTGCCTCGCGAATAGCTTCGGTACGTCAGCGACGCAGTGATAGTGACTCTTCGAAGGAAGCAAAAAAGATTTTCAACGGCTTTCTTGCTCCCTCGCAAACGATACAGCAACTCAGCATCCTCCTCAAGAACCCAGGGACCGTCAACTCGAACCTAATGGGGGTTACACCATCTTCGTCTGCCGCTACAGCCCGAAGCGCGAACCGGAAATCTTATAACACGTTTGATGCAGGTGCACTTTCGGAGTTTGTAACCATAATTGAAGTGTCAGAACAGCATAGTCGCAAAGAGGCTGAAGAAGTTGAAGCTGAGCGAGCCAAAGAACGCACACGTGAAGATAAGCAGTGGGCTGTGGAATTAGGTCGCGTAGTAAGAGAGAGACGTCAGAAAGGGATGTCAGTCGCGAAAAGAGGATGAAAGAGGAACTCACGCGGTGGCTCAAAGCGTCTCCCTCCATTGCGGACATTTCAGTTTGCAGCTTTGGTTGTTGTGGAACTGGTAATAGGGGCAGAAGGAAGAGGGAGGAACCGTGATGAAGTCCCAAATTACCCAGTTTTAGGAGAGCTTAAGATTCTGGAGTGACGTTCACTAAAATGAAAAGAACAAGAGTGGAAGCACTTTGTTAGGATTTGTTTGAGTTCAATCTGGATCGCCGTCGTGTGCAGAGCACGCTAGTGAAACGTAATCGGGATATTGACTTGTTCGCGGTAATTTTGTAATTAAATCTTTGGTAGGTGTCCCAAATTGAGCGATTGGGGAAGGTGAGTGTGCGGAACTCAGTACTAGATATGATCCTATGTTTAATAGGCACACCGTAACTGGATCGACCTAATCGGCCACATGCAGTGTGGCAAGGTCATGAGACATGGAACCTGCTTTTGAGTGGCTGAGATGTCTGCTTGCCGCGCACCACGACGCGTAGGCTCAGTGTGAATGTCAAGAGGGCCACTGGCCTGAAACCAAGGAAGAATCATCGCAGTTGGTAGATTTAGGGCCATGTTAGATTTAATGTTGTTTTTATGATTTTTTAAGGACAAGTGTGCGTCGTGACTCAGAATAAAAGCGCTTGGCTTCGGTTGGAGCCACATGTTCTACCAGGTAAGCTTTTGTTTTTGTCTCGCTCAACGACTCCTTTCGCAGCGCTCGTTCCGCCGACGGAACCCGAGCGATCGTGTGAGAAACTAGGCCGGTCGAAGACCTAGTGATTGAAGAAGACAAGGCAACTACACTAATTAGTTCCGTTGCTTTCTTGATATCAACTAGCCAACGCAGAACAACAGACCCTCAACGAATATCTCACTCACCCCACACATTGTCATCTTTTCCCGCTTCCTCCCTTCCCACCTACCCTCCTTATTCCTTTTTTCCCTACCATTTTACCTCCCCGCACCTCAATCCTTTCCCATCTCTTGTCTCCCGTCATCCCCTTCTCAATCCATTCCTACCCCTATCCTCGATCCCCTCCCCCTTCCTCCCGTCTAGGTGTGAGTGTGTACAACCTCCTGTCTTTGTGTGAGTGTGTACCCCCACCCGTTTTCGTGTGATTTTGTACCCCACCCGTGTTGGTATTTATTTGAGTGTGCAGCATCCCCCCGTTTAAGCTGCAATAGTGGTATTTTTTCTGTCCCCGTCCCTTTGCAAGCATAATTGTTGTGGAAATTGAAGCCTGATGCCGTTTGCCATTTCAAATTGGTCGGCACTCGGTCTTGTGACAGTTCCAACAAAGGCATTTTATAGCTTTACGTTTAATACAAGTCTGCAAAAGCAGCGAGCGTTTGGGTTTTTTTTTGTGCGTGGTTCGGTGGCTCATTTGTCACAAGACAAGCACTTATTCATTTCTGCTATTCAGTTCCACTGCTGTGGAACAATTATCAAAAACGGCGACGTTAACCACACTAACTACTGGCTCCGAATAGGGACGTTGGGCAGACACAAGACTCGAGTGGAGAAGATAGCTGTTTTTAGGTGCTTTTTATTGAAGAGAAAATTGGGATTTTAAACCCGGCTGTTGACCGGCTGAATTGTCTGAAGCTCGGCGAAATCTTGGTTTTGTGTGGAGTTGTTTGGTTTTGTAAGTAAGGCAGCGGTCGAAGACTGTGCGCGATCTGGTGTATCGCGGTTGGCTGGAGCTGTTAACGCCCTTTCGCACCAAATGGTACAGTTATTCTGGGATTATCTCTCGGCGCCACATCCTGTGTGCTGTCCGCCTGCGGTTCGGTCAATTGCCCAGGCAAGGGGTACATCCCAGGGGAAGTGGACCTAACGTCTAAACCCTCGCTCACCTGCGGACTCCTCGTTTTGGCCCTGGGAGGGGATCGCGCCTTATTAATACTGGAACGCCACCGAATAATCGCTGTACTGCTCCGACATATTGCGTAGGGACCAGGGTGGCTTATCGCTTTATCGGTACTGTCAACTGCCCATGCGACTTTCGTGTAGGAAACTTGCGAGGACGGAGGTGTTTATTGTTCCGGTAACAAATAGGTTGTCATTCGTTGTTGGACTCGTTGGTTTGGTGTTGGGGAAAGTCGTGGTAGATCTCCTATAGGGTAAGGACCGGGCACGGCTATCTTTGATAGCTCCAGGGGATAACCGGACGGAGTGATAACCACCTCGCACTGTGCCTGTGCGAGGAAAGACTGCAGAAAAGGGCTCCCTCTCCAGAGTGGGGGCGACTCCGTGCCTAGGGTCAATACCCGAGCCCTCCACCAGTAGGGGACTGGACGCCCAGGGTTGGAGTACCCTTCCAACTTATCAGACTCAAGATCGAGATCAAGATCCAGTTAACTTCAGACACACAAGGGTAAGCAGAATCAGGGCATTATTTCACCAAAAGGGGCGCACATCGTACTCTTCTTTGTCTTCGGACACGAGTGCCGACATTATGTCTAGCAATGGACATCATGGGAACGGAGGTGGAGATGATTCCCCATCATTCATGGGACTGATCAGCGATAGGGAATTTGGCTCCCTAACCATAGTCTCTATTCGGACGCTGGATCCTTCCCTTAACGGTCAACAGCTACACCGAATTGTTTCCTCCTGCAAGCCTGTTTGCAAAGGAGATTTATGATCTTCCATCAGTATGGGTTGAACTACTTAATTTCCTTAAAGTCCGAGGCGCCAGTTTGCAACAAAATCTGTCGTGAAGGTTTATTATGACTCTTGCCAATGGAATATACGACGATAGCGGCGATATTGATGCTGCAGTTTAAATGCCTCAGGTGATTGTGGCAGAAGGCAGACGAATCAGAAGCGATCTATAGGGTGCAAAAACGTCTTCATCTCAGGCGGTTAATTTGCCGGCGTCCACCGGTAACTCCGAATACAGTAGCAGGAGCAGACTCGCTCATGATATTGCCATGAGACTCAAGGACGCTGACAAGAAGTTCTCGGGTGACTTGGGCGAGTGCTGGATGGATTACGTCGACGAGTACTCTCAAATAGCGAGGTACTACGGGTTAAACCCGCAACAAAAGCTACAGTACTTGCATAACCTGCTGACTAAGGATGCCAAGAGGTTTTACCTGCCTTAAGTCGGGTCCTACGCGCAAACGTTCCAGCAAGCGGTGGAAATGATAAACCAGGAGTATAAATCTCCAGTGCGACAAACTCGAGTCGAGAACTATCTCAACAATCTTACAGTATCTGACCTCGTTAAAGGTGGACTCGAAGTTTCGTCAGCGCTGGCTAAGGTTTACAAGCTCATTAAAAAGCTCTCTCGACAAGTGCCGCAATCCCATCGAGGTGACTCGCATAAAATAGAGTTTTTACGGAATGCCACAGTCGTGTACACGTGTTCACGTGAACGTCTGAGCCGCGTAACTACACATAAAGTGTCGTTTCAGATGCTATTCGGTGAACTAGAAGCCGCACTTCAACCGGACAAGGAGGCGAAGCTGGAAATAGCTAGGAACAACGCACTTGGGCGCAAGATGCCGCAAACTGACGAATAAATCGGCATCAACTTCGCAGGACAAGGCCGTTAACGGTTTAACCCAAAGCAAGTGCGCCAACGACGTAAGGGTTCGGCGCGCTCACAGGTGCAACCCTCGACTTGACTGATTTTTCTCAATTGCGGAGACCCCAACCACATGTTAAAGGACTGTCGGAAACCTTTGAATGCAGCAAAGGCGCTAGAGTATTACAAAAAGAAGGACTCCATGAAGCATTCTGTGCATGTCGTCCTCGCTTAGCTCTGCGAGCAGCTTGATCACACCGCAGATTCCGAGAATGTGTAAGCTGAAACCGACAACATTGGGATTTTCCAAGCGATATCGTAGGGTGAAATAGAATCAGAAGACTCTAATTCACTCCAGACTCCGTCTGCAGCACTCTTCGATGTGCATCCGGACACTGGTTCCGATCCCAATGAGACATTTTTCATGGAATAGACATGGGAGACACGTACATCTAAGTAATTTGAGGTTGGCTGCGTGGACTCTGGCGCAAAAAAGACGGTTATCGGAACTCAACAGGCCGAGGCGTACTGCATGCTGTTGAACACTTCATTGAATGATGTCGTGAAAGGAAGAAAGTTGACTTTCACCTTTGGGGAGACGAAACACAGAGGGATTGGAAAGAAGAATTTTAGAATCCTAATCTCTGAGAACTTCTTCCTTTCATTTACTGCGCATGTTGTTGATGTGGATGTACCGCTGCTCCTTGGCCTCGATTTGTTAACCCAAGCCCATCTCGTCCTTGATTTCGCGAACGACTTCTAACAATCAAAAACAGATGGATGGACGCTTCTCTTGGTGCGCAAACGGGGGCACGTCTACATCGAGTGGGCTGTAAATGTTTTCTTCACCTCCGCAGAATTAAGGAAGGTGCACAGGCATTTCCACCACCCTAATCCTGGCAAACTGTACGCCGTCATGCGAAGAGCAGACCCTGACTCTGTATCCCCGTAATTTTTGACAGACCTCGAAAGCATTTCTTCAATTTGTGAAGTATGTCAACGTGAGGCAGACGGCCGCACCGGTTTAGAGTTTATATGCCCCGTGTAGAGTGTGTGTTCAACCGATCTGTGTTCCTGGACTTGGTGAAGCTAGAAAATAACACAGTTCTGCATGTCGTAGGCAAGGACAAAAAGTTCAGTGCCGCCTGTTTCTTGAACGGTGAGTCCACAATAGACACTTGTTATGCCTTCATGAGAATCTGGGTTTCGACGTCCATCGGCTTTCCCGACAACGTAGCTGTCGACCGAGGGCCACAGTTCGATTCATTAGAGTGAAAGAATCTTCTTGAAGCCGCTTGAATATCTGAGCAAACCTCTCGAGTAGAGAGCCACAATGTGTTAGGTGTCGGAGAACGTTATCACTCATACCTCCGTCGGGTGTATAACAAAGTAATTGTCGATGACCCGCACATCGAGCGTAGCCTAGCCTTGCAGTTAGCAGTTAAGGCGAAGAACGACCCTGCAGGACCGTCAGTTCTTTTTCCTACTCTTCTGGTTTTCGGAGTTCTCCCTCGAATCCCGCTCATGCCAAAGGTTCTCCGTGATTACAGCAAGCGTATGAAGTAAATGTCAGACACACGGAATGAGATGACAAAAATCTCCCACAACGCCAAACTCCGCACTTCATTGCGCAGCAACGTACCCGCTGTAGCCGACTCGTCATATTCTATTAGAGATGAAGTGCTCATGTATAGGGAGAAACCAGTTAGCAAGTGGGTTGGCCCATACGTCGTTCGGAACATCGAGAGTAAAATAATCTTGGATACCGGCGATCGGCACATTCTAGCGTCCATAGATAAGGTTAAAGCGTTCAAAGAGCGATCACGGATCTGCGATGCAGAACAGGGGGACGTACATCCCACGCCCACTACGGCCAGAGCCGGGGACATTATTGGTGATCAGCCGATAAGCTATGATGTAGATTACCTCCTGGATAAACCCGACGATCTGAAAGGCGATGCTTCAGCCTGAGAATCTCAGAGAAACGATAATACGTTTGCAGATGTAAGCCATGAGTACCTCGATATTCTAGCGGGTATCCAACAGGCTGAGGGAGTCCGCAGGCGAATGTCTGACGCCCTCGACTACACACCACTCGACGTTGCGTATATCGCTGTGCACATCACAGATTTGCTTGACGGGAATGATAAAAGGCGGAAGAACAGTAAGTTCAGATCAGCAAAACTACGAGAGATTACAGGGCTAAAGGAGCGTAAGGTCTGGAAGGCTATCCCGAAGCCAGAAGTCCCAGAGAACTCCAATATACTTGGCGGGCGTTTTTTCTTACTATCAAGAACATTGGTACTGAAGACGAAAAGGAGAAGGCGCGATATATCGCTCAAGTATATAGGGATAAGGTTAAGCCTTACATAGTTCACGACATTGCAAACTTAAGTTCATCATCAATCTGACTTATCCTCTCCGTAGCAGCAATTAAATTCTTTCGCATATTCTCCCATGATGTTAATCAAGCTTATGTGCAGAGCAAAGACAATATGAGCGGAAGGATTTTTATCCTTCCAAAGCGCGAGGATTTATAAATCATTGGTATTACCGATGAGGAGATATTAGAACTCCTACTTCCACTTTATGGTACATGTGATGCCGGTGACTACTGGGGAGTGACTACACACTTTCATGTCGATGAGGATCTTGATATGCAACCTACAATCGGTAATCCCGCATTGTATCTCAAGATATCAGATGGAGACCTGGAGGGAATGATAGGCATCTATGTGGACGACAATGTACACACAGGAAATCGAAATTTCGAAGGCATTACTGAGGAAAGCCTCAAACGATTCTATTTGAATCCGCGTGTGTACGACAACTTTGATTTCTTCGGAACTGTAATCAAAACAACCAAACCAGGCGAGTTTACGGTGACACAAGAGCTTCATGCCCGCCGTATTCAAAAAGCATCGAATTTTTGTACATTTGAGCAATTTCGAAGGTTGCGAGCAAGCCTTTTGTGGCTTGTAAACACGCATCCCGAATTGTGCTGTCTCATAAATCGGGCAGCCCAGGTGACTGAGAAGACTCTGTCCAAAGAAAAGATAAAGGAGTTTAATAAGGCAGAAATCGCGAATACGAGAGCTGCCAATGGTTTAATGTATACTGCTTTGGATATTTCCTCACTCCATCTCAAGATGTACGCAGATGCTGCATTCGCCTCAAATGATGATTTATCGTCACAGCTACGCTACCTTTTCTTGTTATCTGAAAAAACTGGAAAGACTCATATTTTAGATTAATTGAGGAGGAAATCGAAGCGAGTTGTTCGGTCGATAATGGGCGGTGAGTTATATGCATTTGCGGATGAGTTTGACCGATCTTTTATTTTGAAGAAGGACCTGGAGACACTACTCGGAAAGGCTGTCCCGTTCTATTGCTTTACTGACTTGAAGCATCTTTTTGATTCTGTTACAAAGGGTCAGCAGACAACTGAGAAGAGGCTTATGATTGGTATACTTGCTGCTCCGGAATCCTACTAAATGAGAGAAATTACCCAAATCGGCTTGGTTGGGTCCCGCACTAATCCGGCTGATGGATTATCTAAGATTCATGACAATGGATCGTTAGTTGATCTAATGGATTCGGATGTGGACATTTGCCCTGTACAGCAGTGGATTATTCGACCGGAACAAGCTACTAACACAAAATATGCGGGAATGTGAATGTCCAGAGGTCCACTGGCCTCAAACCAAGGAAGAATCATCGCAATTGGTAGATTTATGGCCATGTTATACTTAATGATGTTTTTATACTGTTTTAAGGTTTTCAAGTGTGCGTCGTGGCTAAGAATAAAAGCGCTTGGCTTCGGGTTGAGCCGCATGTTCCACCAGGTAAGCTTTTGTTCTTGTCTCGTTCAGCGACTCCTCTCGCAGCGCTCGTTCCGCCGACGGAACCCGAGCGATCGTGTGAGAAACTAGGCCGGTCGAAGACCTAGTGATTGAAGGAGACAAGGCAACTACACTCAGTAGACAGGGTGAGTACAGTACGAGGATGATCAAGTCGACACATGGATGCAGCCGGCCTTCAACAATCTTCCACAGCTGACTCCTACCGACACTCCCTTCAACCCCTCTCCCCAGGACTAAGGCGCTGCCATTCTGTTGCAATCCTCCGCCGCCGACTTCACGCATCAACACGACCATGGTCCCTGCTCTCCGGGACCAGAGGACTTCAGGTCCCGCGGCTGGCGTGCGGGTCGCCTGCCCTATGAGCACCTCATCTGATACCCCTCTCGTCTCCCTTGCATTCCAGAGATTCTCTCCTCTCGCTTTTTTACCCGATATCCTCCGTTCTGGCTCTGGCTCTTATGCATGTCTCAACAGTGCCACACTGCTCTTCATCCATCCCCTCCGTATCACCTCTGCCCACACCGACAAGAACGAAAGGCCTTGCACCGCAAGGACTTTCGTCCCGACCGCTATTTGCGTACTCCGAGAGGCCAAGAATATTCTCTCCGATCACGCATCTGCCGTGGGGTCTCTGGGTAATGGGACACCCTCTGGCTCTTTGTCCTTCCTCCCAACATCAACAAGTAAGGCCCTTTGAATCATCGTCTTCGGCGCCCTCGAGACATGCAATCACGCCAACTCGGCCGTGCCATGAAACACGACTCTGCTGGCACGAAAGGCCGCTCCGTGCCGTTGCTCAACAACTGCCCGCTTGCAGATTTATTCCACGCTGAGATTTATCCTTTCTTTTGCGCTCTTCGGCCTGCGCCCTACGCTTCTACTGCTCAGTTTCACTCTTGCGAGCTGCGATGCCCCTGAAATTTCCGAGGCCGAGTCCCTAGTTCCGCCTGCTGCCACAACGCTGCCTCGGCCGCCAGACCTGATCTTCCCTCTACCCGTCTTCTACGCCATATCACCTCGACTGCCATCACCCTGAATCCGGCGTCACTGGTCTTTCAGCCCTCACCTCCGAAGGCCTCCCTGACGCCGTACTTCCTTTCGTCTCCGCGGCAAGTGCATTTCCGAGCCAATATCACCTCGATGAAATCCCTTCGATTGCGATTCTGTCAGGCTACTCGTCGCGTGATCACCGCAGCCCTTCTCCCCCCCGTTGTAGTGGATTCTCGGGAATAGCATTCTCACGGAACAAATTACCGGTGAGGTTTCGGACGGCCTGGACGCCTTCCTCCACGACGTCAACATGCTGCCCAAGCGACAGGGCTCAGACGATAGATATGTCGTCGTCTCTATGGACGCCACAGAGGCATTCAATAGTTTGCATGGAAAATGGGCAGGGTTATTTTGCTGTGCCCGAGACATGGGTACGCCCAGTCGATGTGAAGTACGAGCTGATTGAATTGGCAACAAAGTCCAGCTCGGGACTACTGCACACCATGGAATATTGAATCCAAGCCTGCTCGTAGTTGCACTTGGAACTTATCCGAGGAGCATCTTGGTTAGCTCAATGCTACTCGACAGGATTCCGGCCACAAGTAATTCGGACACGTTACCTGCCCTTTGCATCACACTTATCAAAAAAGTCAAATGGCGCTGTGGGATCGCGAGACGCTGGCTCTGCGTCACTTAAGCACAAGCTTGCTACGTCTCAGAATGTCGTCGTGTCGTCGTTTCTTCAGGACCACGACGACGACGACGACGACGTCGTCGTCATCATCGTCGTCGTCGACAAGAAACTCTTCTCGGGTGAAACTCTTTTCAGGTTTTTCAGAATTTTTGCGTCTCCGTCTCTGTCAATTTCCACTGCTTCGGTGCGCTTGCCAAATGACGCCGCAATATACCACGTCGCCTTGCTTGTTTTAAAGTCAATGGAAGGAAGTTCCGTAAGACGATGAACGCGTGGCTCTCCTCGATCCATTGAGGCGGTCGCTCGGTACGCAGTGCTGTGATCACTGTCTCAAATGAACTGAATTTCAAGTTATCGCCGTTCCGTATGTCAACGCGAGTCAAAGGAAAATGTGGTCAAAATGGTGTATCCTCAAAGTCACTAGGGTCTTGTTTGAGTACCAAGCGCGAGTATGTCTGCCCTCTACCTCAACACGGAAGTTCGAAGGCGGCCATAGTGGCAAGTAGGAAAATGTTTTCTTGCGGTTGCTGGATGGACAGTGTGAATATGTACTTTAGTGCTTGACTGAAACTCCAAACAGCTTGATCGGCGATGTGTAGAAGTGACTTTCAAGTCTTTGCAAACTGTGCCGTGTGTAGTTGTGCAGGCATTTTCTGGGCAATGCATGTGTCCCATTTCCACGTAATCAGGAGAAACTTACAATGCATGGAAGCCCCTTTGCGGTCACAGGCTGGTTCCAATTCATCCATGTTGCACGCTTTGTGGTATTCAATAATTGAACAATCAATGAACTAGATTTCGAGTAGAGCTCGGGGTCTATTGGGGACCCACTCCAGACCGATGCGAGGCCTATTGCAGTTTGATTGCAATTGACATCCGGGAGCAAGGTCAAGTTGTCGGCTACTCCCTTGTACGACACAGGCACAGCTATTCGGCCGATCATTGTTTGCTTGGCATTTGCAGCTTTAATTCGTGATTATAAAACGCTAAAGCCGACCAGTCACAGCCTCTACGTTACAATCATAGCCTTTCGTCCATGCACTGTACAGTACTGTACAGTACAGTACTAATGTTGTGCTTTACAAAACATCTTCAGAACGTTGGTGCAACATGCAGAGGTTTTGAAAACCCCTCTCTCAAGTAACAGAAAAGCGCGCCTCCAAGAATAAGGATTGAATACTGTAGCCCCAAATACGTTCCGCAGAGGCATAAAACGACACTCACTGCAGAGATTTGAGGCTTACACAAATGGCTCCACGCGCGGCCGCATTGAAACGGGCATTTGCAGGTACTGTAGCCACTGCAGCCTCCAGCCACAAGGTCATCGACATTGAAAATCGGATGAAATTTTTCTAATTTTAAATCTGGATCAAGTTGGCATTGGCATCAACTGAGGATGCGATTCAAAGGTGGAACGTGTCCACTTTGCCCACGGCGCCTTACAGTAATCATGGGCCTGACCCACAGACTGACCGCTTGAGTACTGTAAAGCGCAGTGTGATTCGGAGGCTTCCAGCATCGATGTTCCAACGGAGGCTGTCCGTTTGTGCATTTGCAGCCCCGATTTGCGGGAATCAGAAGCAAGCGCATACCAACCCTAGCCAGGCGTAATCAAAGCCCCGATTTATAGTCCTCGCTTTGCGCACTTTCGCTGTAATCAATGTCATCAGCGCCAATGTCAGTTTGTCCTTACGCTACGTTGTAATCGAATCTTGATAAAGCCTCCATTTCCGCCCACCCGCACCCCCCACCGTTCCATCCTCTCCACTCGACCCCGATCGATCCTCATCGCTTGTCTTCCCGTGTGCACTTTGCCTCTATACACCCCATCCTCTCTTCTTCTCACAATGTCCGCACCGCCGCCTCCGCCTCCGCCTCCCCGCCTCCAGCACCGCCGGCAAATGAAGGCCCTGATATGGGTGATATGGCCTCTGCACTCTTTGCCGAGATTAATTCGCTTGGTGAGACTGGTGCCCGTGCCGGATTGAAGAAGGGGGTTCGAGGTCCGGTCAATGACCAAGTCCCTACTGACAACAAACCAGCCCCAAAGCCGGTCGTCGCCCCCGTCGTCAAAAAGTCCGCCTATGCACTCGGCGATCCTATTTGCTCCATTTCGGGCAAAAAGTGGAGCATTGAGAATCAAGTTGATAATCATGATATCGTCGTCGAGGTTGAAAGTATGAAGCATACCGTGTATGTGTATCGTTGTGAAAAGTCTACCATCCAAATCAAGGGCAAAGTCAACTCGATCTCCATAGACAAGTGCAAGAAGGTTGCCCTGGTCTTTGAGGATGCCCTTTCGCAAGTCGAGATTGTCAACTCGGATTCCGTTCAGGTTCAATGCACGGGTACCGCCCCAAGTCTCAACATTGACGGTTGTCAAAGTGTCACCTATTACATGTCTCAGGAATCAGTTGAAAAGGCTATGGTTATCACTTCCAAGAGTGCCGCCATCAATCTCATCCGTCCGCATCCTGACGATCCCGATGATATTGTGGAGACCCCCATTCCGGAGCAATTCTGCACTACCTTCAGGGACGGTGCCTTTGTTACAGAAGCTGTCGAGCATGATGACTAATTTTGACCGTGCATGTATTGCCATAGTCAACTCCTAATCAAACCTTACTCATCGCTTCTCGTTTCCACCTAGGCTGCCCACTTTTCCTCTATCATCCCCTTTGCGGGAATCCTACTTCGTTTTTCTTACGAGTAGGCCCATATTAAACGTACTTTGCTTTTTAAAAAGCACTTTTCCTACAGATTGCCGCTTGTATCACAACGTTTTCCAACTGATTTGGAGCACACACAAGTCCGCCTTGTTTCCTATTCGGCTTGGACTGCGTCGTGTCCGTTGCCGTCTGACTTGTTGCAGACTGTTCAACCGCCTTGCTACAAGTTTTATGACCCAGACTGCAATCGGGCTGTTGCCATAGGTCATTTGATCACATGACAAGGTGATGTTGTAAAAGAATTGTGTCGAAAAATACGCACTGAGCCCACTAGAGGCAATGTCCTCCATTGTGAGGGCTCAACGCACCAAACTCAAACCAAACAGGGATCCAGGACCAGCTCTGATCTGCTGACCAGTAAACACAACACACCCTTCAATTATGACTAGACTACTCTACACATCACTACACCAAGTGTATTCACAGTGTTCCTGGCTCAACAGACAAGACTAGAATAAGAAGTTTATTCCAAAAATGATATCAGACACAATGATGTCACTAGTAATGCCGCATACCGCAGTAGGTTCACCGCTCCACCTCGCCAACCAAGCGCAGCCCTGTTTACTTTTCTTGCAAAAATTCCGGGGGTGAATCCAGATCCCCCTTTCCATATTTGTCACCAAAGTGGTGGTTTACATCTCTGTGCATTGCCTCATCTGCGCGCACATGTAAAACGACGTCACGCATGGTAGCATTGTCAGCGAGTCGATAGTAATCCTTTGCAATTCGCGGGGCTGGCTTGTTTGGAATCTTCCCCGCATCAATAGAGGCCAAATAATCTGTATACGCACGATGCGCCTCCTCCTCCAGGTAACCAGTGAGACGATGTGCGGCGCGGGAATGGAAGAGATACAACACAGAGTAAAACGAGAGATACATGCCCTGGGCGACCAGCACCAGGCCGCGCTCCAGCAAAGTCGGTTTGCAAACTTGCATGAAAATGAGGAGGTGCATACGTTCATTCTCCGCCTCCTCCATCATAACATTGATCCCTAAGAACACAAGCACATCAGCATCACACGCAACGCGTCAGTAACCCGTCCACAAGTTTTGACACACCGGCCACCATAAACACCACCCAACTCTGCCAAAAGCCAAAAGTGGCACAAACTTACATCCATGATCGCGCTTCATTCTGCGGAGTGACCTTAAATGACGATGAAAGCCACCCACGATGCCCGGTACGGCGGCGACGGTCTCTAAACACACGGCATGGTGGTCATACTTTTCCCTGAAAAAGCCGTGCACAAAAATGCGCAAGAAACGCATGAGACGCTCTGCAGTACGATCGACAAAGTCCTGCGGCGCAAAATGAACGGGCTCGCCAATTTTTTCCAGGTCGGCGACGGAGAGACTTGGGGATAGGAGCGAGACTTGTCGGCAAGCTGCTTGTGACGACTGTAGGCGCGGGCAATTAGCTCGCGTGCTTCCTGCAAGGGGGACATGGGATGTGCAGTAGATGGTGGTATTGTGAGTAAGTGAGGGGATTTCAAGGGCGGGGTTGGACGGATTGTATGGAGCAAGTAGGGGAGAGAGTACGGATACTTACATCGTCAATCCAGTGATAGGCATTGTTGGGGTCAGAATTGTTAGAAGAAGACTGTGTGGCAGGGTTGGTGGAGGTTGCAAAGGACCTAAAGAGGGAGACTGAGAGGGCTGGAGTGGTGGAAGCGAGGATGTTACTCGGGGCGCGTGTGAGGAGAGAAAGGGAGTGGGTTGGTTTGGTTGAGGTGTGCAGGAGGGCGACGGTGGTGTGTGATAATTGAGGGAGAGATGGGCGAATTGCTCGAGACATGAATATAGGGGCGGATTTGGAGAGACGGGAAAGGAGGGAGAGCGAATTCATGTGGGCGGAAAACGGGAGGTAGTTGTTTGGTGGGGTGAATAGAAATGTGTGGTTAGGTGAGCGGATTGGTATTGGGAGCAGGTATTCATTTGTGGCAAAGTTGTTGTTGGGCTGCGGTTTATGTAGAGGATTGATGTTGACATGAAAGAGATGGGAGTGAAGCTGTAACTAAAATGTGCATCGGTTGCAGGGCGCCAAGGTGGATTTGAAATTGGATTATGCAAAAGTCGTCCAACTTGTCCGCTCTACAACGGCTTTGAGCATTGTTTGATAGTGAGCGAGGGTGATTGGTGTGAATATTTCGAACAGGATTTGCATTTGGAAGAATGGGTTTTCAAAAGCATGGGTGGGGTGGGGTGGGGATTGGAATTACGGCCAAATGTCTCGGCGAGAGGATTGAATTCATTTGTGTAACTGTACCCAAAATTTGCCCCTCTGCAAGGATTTCCAAATATCTTACGCATCCTTCCTTGCCCATGTCCGACATTGCTGGCCTTACACATGGGAGACCGTGAGTGGATGTTGTGGCATGTTACAAAGTCTCCAGTGCACAGCCCAATCATTTCACTTATTGTTTTCGGCACAAGTCTGCTGGTAACAATTTAGCTCGACAAATGTTACACAACCCAGTCCTTACCCTTTTCTTGTAAAATCGACTCTCCCTCCCTTACTGTTCCGCTGTCGATTTGCTCCAACTCATTCAAGGCCCCACCATAACCACTACTACGCTCGGGTGTGCATTACAAGTTGCTCCCTGTGCCCACCACAACATCCATGTCGCCCCCTCGTTGCTAGTTTTCCCCAAATAAACGTTCAGCCCACCGTATCGATTCGTCGGGTCCAAATCTTTCCAATTTCGCACAACGAATACCCCTTTGATACACAATACAACATTTTTGCCTCTTCCTCTCCGTCGCAAGTAGACCCCGACACTCGTCACACTCGCTCTGCAGCCGGACAATTGCTCTGAAATGAATGCGTCGTTCTACACCATTCTTACAAACTGAAATACGTCGCGGTTACGCACAGTTCAATACGCCTCCGCATCGCCGCTGATCATCATCCATCAAGAATGAATACAATTCAACTCTACCTAACCTTTGTAGGAAATAAGTGCTGCCGGAAAATACCCGTTTTTTGTTAAAGTTGTCTTCTAAAGTAGATAACATAGCCCAGGAGAGGCCTTTTCCCCATCTGAGCCTAAGTTGAAAGCCTCCAGTCTGCTATTCTACTTTACTTAAGCAAGACCGTTCGCAACCCTACAGCCACTCATCCATTAAACTGTGCAAGCCCAAAGTACCTGACGTATCGAAAATTAATCTCAACATACCAGGTTTCATAAAGTATTCTTAACGTAAACTGCAAGACTAGAAACTTTTGACAATACACCTACAGGGCGATTTGGCCCCGTTCGCTTGCGAGCTTCCACATACCTTTTTGCCTTGCGGCTCTGGCTGTCACAAATGCAAATGCCGATTGGCTCTTCGTTACAGTACTCTGTAAGCACTTTCAGTAGAACTACCACAAATTCCAGTTGCGGGTGCTCACCATGAAAAGACTTGGCGTCCCTCTTTTAGAACTGCTTCGATTAGATTCACATTAACGGATCATGCGTCGACTCGTTAAAAACGTCCAATGAACGTCTCTCATTACAGCGTCAATATGCGTTGGAAGCGGTATCAGCGACATGAGCAGGACGCGAATCGTGACAGTTTAACGATAACGTCCACTTGCAAGTTTTAGTCCGCACCAAAACCTTATGAAGGGGTTGCTGCGTTCGTATTGCGAGTGGAGGAAGTGCCCCGCTCGTACAAAAACGCAATCTCACGTTGTTGGCATATCGCTTACGATCGTCGGACATTCAGCTACAAGAAAAGTGGCTGTCAGCCAAATCACAAAGCAGGCTGCATCGGACGTGACCAGCAACGCAGCATATCTCTGGAGGAGGATCACCTTCAACGTAGAGTATTGATCTAGGGCTCAGTTGGCGACTGACAGTGCCTCAGGTTTCCACCATCCAAGTGTGAAGATTGGAGTGGGGACAAATACGCTTCTCCCTGGTAATTCGGCGACTAACCCACGGTACTTCCACATCTTATCTATGTGGGGAGCGCTAAGACTCATTCGTAGATTCTAATTTCGCAGCCCAAAATGCCAAGGGGCAAGACGGCAAAAGGTACAGTCCCCGAAATTGAAGCCTGATTTAACCCAGTAACTGGTCTTTTAAAAAAAGGGTTCTCCCTCGTTATTTGATTTAATGAGCATTTATCTTCTATGAAAGGGGGAGCTTATCTTTATTTTAATGGATGGAAGTTGTGGTCGGTTGTATCCACGCCGCTGGAAGTGCGTTTCTTCTTCTATGAAATGCTTCCTAAGGCTGAATCTTTCGTGTGCATAGCGACCAATTGGTGTCGAATCGAGAAGCAGCTTATCAAATCGATCTGGTCAAGCCATTAGCCCCGGTAGTTTCTGCAAGAATATCGCCCTTTCCTAAGGTCCATCAATGTGCATACAATTAAAAGAATTGAATTTGTATACAAGCATTCAACTCTCGAAGACTCAAAATCGTAAGCTGTTGTATAAAAACGCAAGCAGAGGGCCTCTCCGCTCTTTCGCCCGTTGTTATCGACGATTATATTCAACATATCGCGCTTTGGACCGCGTGGGTCTTATCACTTAGGTAGGGCACCCCATCCATGTGCCATTCTTCAATTTTTTATAAGCATTGAAGAATGGATTTATTCATTGTGTATTGATAGCTTTTATCATTGATTTATGCTTATGCAACACTGCAAAGTCACTAGAAATCAAGTTTCAATCGGGTGAACAAGTTCTGCGTGTTGCGGGGCCAAACATATTACAGACGCCGCACATGTGGACCAAATTCCATAGCTAAGCTTCTGATGTTTCCGAGTCTTCACTCCCCACGTAGAGCAACCTCTGCGAGATGCGACTGCTGCAGCGCATCTCCCTAGGACCTTGGATATATTGTCTCAAAAGGTGATCCTAACGAGTAGAAAGATAGCGGCACAAAATCCCATCCTAGCTTCGATCGTACCTGCAGTGCCTCGCCAGGAATGGCTGCCACTTTCGTGGTTAGATCCCTCTTCTTCCGCTTTTCTACTGCATTGGCGACGGCTCGTGCTTCCCGTGGTCCCATTGACATGTAGCTCTCCTGGAATTGCGACGATACGGTGATTTCATACGCCACTGGGAGAGGGAGCGGGGTGTTCGTTGCGTCAGTCCGTGGGTGTACCAGATTGTCTGCGGGTAGCGCGTTGAGTCCAGGGAGTAAGTACTTAACCTCGTATTGGACGCCAACTCCCTGCTGCCTTAAACAGCCAAATACTTTCACTACTGCTGTGTACTGGCTGGTCCATCCGAGACCTTTGTTGCATAGGTCTGCCGCATGGTTTCCTAAGGGATCCACGGGCCTATGGCACTCCGGGCACTGCAGCGGAGCGGTGTCATCAAATATGGGAACTCCCAGGTGATGGCGCAGCATCACTTTCCACATCTTGTAGGATGTTCGGTTCACCAAAGGCAGATGCGCAATGACAAAGGCTGCTGCTTGCGTGTCCAAGTACGCGTGACGGCAGAACTTTGGCCAAGTATCCGCTGCCTTTACTATACTGTTAGCTAAGCGCTAGACAGATGGTCCACGTCGGCCAAGTGCAGCGGCATGCGTGACAAGATACATTGTGCGATGGACGATCATGTCGTGCAACTAATGCGCGGATAGATGCGCTTGCGGGTAGCTGTAACTGACGTATGCAGCTTCTCCGTGATGCGAGGAAGGAGATCCTCTACAAAGGGGGTAGTAGCGGGGGACGGCGAACCTAGGGAGTCGAAAGTCAGGGGTTGGAAATCGAAATTAGGGGCTGGTGTGGGGTTCATGGAGGGGGAGGGTGGCGACACGATAATTCGCGCTCCTGGTCGGTGACCTATTTCCAATGGGCCACTTCAGTAGCACCGCCAGCAGCCCGTGTGGCCTTTGTGCGGGTGTCGACTTTGAACGGGGACACAACGGTTAATCACAGGCAACCGGACGGATCGCGGTGCCGTCGGGAGCAGCTGGGGGGTATATCAGGAGGTCTGTGGCCACAGTTCAGTGCCTGGTACGAAGAGTGGAACCTCCGTCTGGCAGTCCAGACCAGCTGCACGGGCGATATGGACCGCGATGACGGTGCACAAGGAATTGTGGCGTTGCTGCGGCCGAAACTTGTTGCGCAGAGGTCCGCCGCGTGGTCTCCAAATGCGTTCCACGAGGCGATTACAATGCCAACATTGACGGGGTAGCGAGTCATTGTAGATGGGCAGTCCCTGGCGCACTGGCGTACAGTCGAAGCACTGTACGCCAGTGCGCCAATGCGCCAGTGCACCCTGAATACCTTGATATCAGTGGAGGGATGAGTTAGGAGGAAAACGGCTCCGGGGCTATGGCGGAATGCGAGGCCACGTGTCCTATGCAGCACCTTTGCGGGAGTGTGGTGGTCGGGATTTGGGAACGAGCCTAGGCTTCGTCGTCCGAGTGTGCCTTGGCCCGCGCCTCCTGCTGCACGCCCTTTAAGTAGGTTTGGACGTAGTTGTGAGCTGCAGAGAGGGATAGCGGGTCATAGGAGCGCATGTCGACAGAATAGGGATGGCAGCGGATGCGGAGCACAAACTCGCGCATAGGATTGGAAGCTTGGCGCAGGAAGGACTTATTGCGGCGGCTTCGGGAACTTGTGAGGGCAGTGGAGCGGGGTCCTATGTGTGTCCCAGTCCGGATACGGACCGGTGCGGAGTCAATGAGACTTGCGGCAATAGCACCATGGAGAAACGGTTCGATATGCATGCAGCCAAGACCGCCATGCCGGAAGGGCAAAGTGGCCAGGATCCATGCTTGGTCCGAAAGCGTAAGACTATGAAGCGCCGTGAAGAACGACCGTTGCAGGATGTCAAAGACCTCGGCAGCAGGACGGGCGTCTGTCGGGTCGTCGAGCTTGAAGGCATGCTCGACTAGGCAAGCCGACGCGCGCAGGCGATTCATGCATGTGGTATCGCGCCCGGGAGTCCGACCATTTGCAGCTATCCATCTTGCCATGCAGGAAACACTATGAGAACCGACCATTGCAGACCGGAGGGACCAACAACTCGTAACTGTCGGAGGAGCACTAGGCGAGGCGGAACTCACGGAGGAATGCCTCGCGCTTTGGCCGCGGGGCGATTGGCCTGTGGACGCCGATTTTCTCAGCATTGAGGTGCAAGCCGAATACGGGCCCCTTGTCTCGGATTAGGCGGAGGATTCGTCGGAGGTCGGGGAAGTCCTCATGGGCGTACCGTCATCGACATGCCACTGATTCGTGACGACACCTGTTTCCTCGGCATCCGGCGATGAGCGGCTGGATAGTAGGAGAAAACAGGAGCATGCTTACAGGCTCACCCTGCTGGGTACATTGGGCACCCACGATGGTCGTGTTGTGGCGGTTCAGGACGATCAGCTGATGTTGCGTACGACCGGAAACCATGTTAACAAACCGGGCGAGGCCCGGGGCTAGCGACGGCAGGCGAGAGAGCATTGACAGGCGATCAACGCGTTTGAAGGAGTTGGAGCGCGTCAATGAGGACCTTGGCTGTGTCGATGCGGCGGGAGAACCGCTGGAGCAGCATGCGCGTGTTGTGGACAATCGCATCCATCCCGGCCCTCCTCCCATTTGCCATTTGGAATGGCGCGAGAAAGTCACGAGAGTCATCGATTGCGGCGGGGTGCAGAGTCTCCGTCACAAGGCCGCGGAGGATCGACCCGAAAGCCATGGGCCGGATCTTATTGGGCGGGGGCCGAAGAGACAGCAGAGTTGCGGGAGCCGGGAGCGGGATGACAGAGCTGGGTAGGTCACCGCTCGCAATCTGCGCAACGAGTTTGGTGAACACCCCCTTGCCCGTTACACCAGCTTCTGAGCTTACTGGAGAAAGCACGAGAAGGTGGAATCAGCGCGCCGGCGTGCGGCGGGGCCCAGCAGACGTATCCCGGGAGATGCAAGAACGGCAAGCTCAGCGGCATCCGTTGCAACTGTGGGGGCGGTGGGAGGCTGTCAGCCGGGGGCGGTGTGACCGGAAATGGTGGCTGTAGGTGCAGGGTACGCGGCGCTTCGATGGTCTGCGGATCATTCACATCCGCCAGCAGGGCGTTGTGAAGAGACCGCATTGCTTTGCCATACCGCGTGTCTTAGCACAACACTTCCGCATCGCGCGCCCGGCGCGCAATATTGGACGCAGGCAGGGGACCGGGGTTGTTCGGTCCATTCGGAACGAGCATGGTGCCCATTCGACACCGGTGTGGGCCTGGCGGATGCGTTCGTTCTGCGCCTCTCGTTGGCTTTTCGGATGCTTCCATCCGTCTTCACCTCGGAGGGAGTGCTGGGGGCGGTGGGGAGCATGTGAAAGTGCAGCAAGGCTCGGTAAGTAGCGTCGTCACCCCGGGCATTTGTCGCAGCACGGACGAGCTTAATATAAAGGAGGATGAAGGGCTCGAGACATGGGAAAGGGATGCCCTGGAAGATATCGGCTTCGCGATATGGGGTGCGAAGCACGTCTTCCAAGGTGGACAGGGCGGCGGGGTTTCTGTTGGCCGACGCCTCGATGGTGGTGGAGATTAGCAGGAGGAGTCCTATGTGAGGGCTGGGGTGACCGTCCGGCGGGGGTCCACGTGCCCCGTGTGCTGCCTTGGCTCGATGTCGCTGGAGGTCATCGAGGTTTCTCCAGGAGGGGGGCGTGTGGTGTCAGCTGGGGACCGAGGGCCGGGTCGGGCCTGCTGCTTCGCTGAGGGGTAGAAGGCTGCAGTGAGGAGGGTGACCAGGCCGGCAGGAAGGTCCTCTTGGGCGCTTGGGGTCGGGGCTTGTGGAGCGGGGGTAGAGCCGCGCTCGGGGGCCGGAGATGAGGCGGAGGAAGAGCGGGCGAGACGGGAGGAGCGGTGGGTGCGGGGAGCGACGGGTACGGGCCGTTAGGTGTGCGAGGGGCGGTGCCGTGGTAGGCAGTGTGGCGGTAGGGCGTTTGTTGCATTGAGATCGAGCTGAGGACGTTGCGGGGGAAGCCGGTGGCGGTGGAAGTCTTGGGCGGGGCGAGCTTTGGTCGGCGGGGGCCGGAGAGGCCCCGGGGGCGATAACGGCCGTGGCGGTGGGTTGTGACGGCGCGCGAATGGGCGGAGCGGGAGTGGTGGGGGTCCTTGGGGACTTGGTCTTGGGGGGGCGCGGCCGGTTTGCAAATGCCTTGCGAAGGGCGTCGCCGGTGGCAAGAACAGAGGCGCGGAGGGCTTGGCGGGATTCCAACGGAGTCCCTCCTAGGTGGGACGCAGTCGGGCTGATGATGGTGCGGGTTTTGCGGTTCAGGTAGGCGGTGGCGCCTTCGGCAGCGCGTTTGGGAAGGTCAGCGGACAACTTCGCGAGGGTGCGCATCGTGACCTGGAGGTTGTGGAAAGTAGTGCGCAAATGTGCTACAATTTTCCAAAACCTGGGAAGGGTAGTTTGGAGGATAAGCGCAGAAGTCCACCTGCCCTCTGGACTTGGTCGTACTAAGAGAAAGCTTCGTTGGCGTCGTCAGAGGGTGCGAGACCGATTGCTACGACCTCCCTCGGAGGAGTAGGCAAAAGGCCCGTGCGGGGTAGAGGCTCTTCAGAGGTCCGAAGGAGGCCGCGAGGTGCACGGCCTCGGCGCGGCGAGGATCGGATCGGCGTCTGGGTAGGATAGTAATGCTTTGGCCTCCGCATGGGTTAGGGCTGAGGGATCAGGCGTGGGATCGAGTGCTGCGAGATCAGAAATCAGGGATGGCAGTGGCGGGGACGGTGATAATGGACGTGGCGGCGATCGGTGGACCAGTCGCAGCAGCAGCTGCCACGGCCGCGTAAGTGGCCCTCAGCATGGGTTTGTTGTTGCTGTTGCTTGTCCAAGTCGAGTTGACAGCGGAATATATGATCCCCGCCGCGCCGAGACAGCGCACCTCGCCGCCTCCGTCGGACCCCTTATGAGCCGCTGCCCCCCACGGGCCTTTTGCCTACCCCTCTGAAGGAGATTGTAGCAATCGGTCTTGCACCCTCTGACGACGCCAACGAAGCTTTCTCTTCGTACGACCAAGCCCAGGGGGCAGGTGGTGTGCCGGGTGTCGGCTGCGAGATCCGACTATACATAGTGCTAGCTAATCTAACCACCCGGTTAGCTCTTAAGAGCTGAACAGGGGTCCCAAGAACAGATCACACTCAGCAGTTCTAGGAGGATGATCTCTGGAGGGATGTACCCTTCCAGAGGCATCACCAACCTTACAGGACCCGTCGCAAGATACTTTGCTTTGCTTTCCACAACAGCGGTGCCGCAGCTTTCCTGCACGCGCACTCAACCACTGCCACAAAAGTCTCCGCAGTAGATTGGAGCATGATGTTCCGTCGCCAAGTCGGTTTTCCAGTCTACACAGACTCGATGCCGTTGAAGTGTCACCACTGCCAGCAATCGCTGGATATCTACAATGAACACGCTGCTGACAAGCGCCCCTCGGAGTTTGGACGTCGACAACGGCATGAATCCATTCGGAACGCTCTCGCCCATCACCTCTTTCGTGCCGCTGGTTTGCACACTCAGCTTGAGGTTCTGGACCTCATCCATGGTGCCGATCTTCGGCCGGGAGACATCCTCATGCACCCTCCCGTCTCTCCGACTGGCGCCTGCGAGAAATCCGTAGCCTGCGACGTCGTTATTACATTGCCGTTTACGTCGGCTGACGCTGCAGCTTCGACGCGAGTCGTCGGCGGCGCTGAAGCCCAAGATTACTGACGTAAGATTCGTTTCGATTCGATTGGTCCCTCTCCCTGGACCCTTCTCCTGGTAATTGTGACCTCGGGTTCCGCTTCCCGCCACTGCCTTTAACCCCCTGGGTGCGGCATGCCCCGATGCGGCCGTGTTCCTAAAAGGCTTCATCAAAAGGGCACCTAGAAAGTGTCACGTTTCACCATTAATTATCCGCACGCGTTTATATCAGCGCATCATTAGCCCTGCCATTATTTCGAGAGCCCTACTGCACGTGACTGAAGTGGATCATCCAGTTAGATCTAACCTTCCAGTTAGTGCGCGTGCACACTGAAAATGAGTAAAGAACAGATATGACGAAGAAAGCTTTATGGATTCAGAATCTACTGGAGACTGCTCTTGGTCCAGCTGCACGACTGAGACCTAACCGGATGCATCTCAACTCATCAGCATCTATTTTTACTAGGGAAGTGCAACCTGGTTTTCCGTGTCGGCCACGACCGGAGAACGGCTTACAGCAATTAAGTTAGTTTCCATGATGTCCTGTGCAGTACATCAAGGAACTATCTGTATGATCCACGCCGGCCACGCGCAGCGGAGTGCGAGCCAAGATACCCATAGCGAAGGACGACCGTAGAGTCAACTTAGGCGCTGGTAAAAGCAAGTGCGGACAGGTTGAACTCATCTTGATTCAGTGGCGGGTGGTCGTCAAACCATGCCATACGAAGGATTACGGGTTCCTTAGGTTGAGAGAGACCCTCGCCGTGGGGTTCCGCATGCGAGCGAGTAAGGCCGTTGCAACACTTGACCAGGTTGTGTAGTTTAAGCGCTCCAGAATTTGTACCTTAACATGACTCAACCGGCGCGCAAACTGAAATGGTATATGTTTGGCGCAATCTTCAACAACTTGTCCCGAACGGGAGGACAGGGCACCGGGCGTATCAAACGCGAATTAGGCAAAATGCCATTGGACATGTGGGCCCGGATCCGTGTCAGTGGGCAATAGGAGCGCGTCACGGACAATCCGGCCATGTGACCAATGTTTGGCGCCATCGGCGGGTTTAGCAGCACCAGCTCACTGCTTCGCTGCATAGCGCGTAGAGCCAGAGACGAACGGGGATCGAACCGAAATGTCATGTGCGGTCGGTTTGTTGGGAGGGGCACCATGGGCTGGGGGCGGGATTGAACTAGGATCTTAGCAGGGCGATGGGCAGTGCTCGGGAGGAGGAAGGGAATCTCCTGTTGGCATGCGAGACCGGCGGGCCTTTATACATGTCTGGTGAACAAGTTGCGGATGGTGTTGTGGCGGTGCACAACGCCCAAATCAGACTTGCAAATAGAGGCGTGGGTGCGGCGACGGTCTATCTGAGCGTGACAATGTGGCACTGGATCAGCGAGGCTGAACCCTCGTATACGAGAAGGGCCAGGTGTCGGGGAAGCATAACAGACCACACATCATTGCTTACATGAGACTTGGAGGCGAGGTGGGCGGTAAGGAAAGCGCAGGCGTCGGGAGAGAGAAGGGAATCGTGGCGGCGCGGAGTCGAAGAGACGCTGCGCTGTAGGCGGAGTGGTTAGGTTGAGCGTCCCAGAGGTCATCTTCCCGAAAGGTGCGGCCGTCAGACGACTGGATCAGCTGCAAGAGAGTCTCGGGGTGGAAAGGGCGAATCGTAAACCTCAATCTCGAAATTACCGAGCTCTGCAGTACCAAATTCGGTGCCTGGGCGGAGGGGGGGAGTTTTGGCGCGAGGTCCACAAATCATTGCATTAGTGCATTACAGTAGTGAATGCATTTATATCTGTAAGGTGTGATTGTCGAACAATGTCATACAAGGCATTACGGCTTATCGTTGCTCAATTACAGCCGCCGGCGGCGGTTTACAGTAGTAAAAATTGTCTATAAAAACTATAATCGCCAAGTCGTGACCAGCCCACAGCTCTTGTAGCTCAGTTGGTTAGAGCGCCAGCCTAACATGCTGGAGGTCTGGAGTTCGACCCTCCACAAGAGTAGTTCCGATGCCGCGCCGGCGGTCGTAGTTTGACCACGTGGTCAGATTCATCCGTCATTTTGTTGCTCGAATACTCCAAGGGTACCCAAGGATATACTGTAAGTAATGAGTAAAGATCCTGTTCTTTTTACAGTACAACAAGAAGAAGAAAGAAATTAAATTCATTCAGTATCTACAGTACTGTACTGGGGACTGCGCACTGTACGGTACAGTACGGTACAGTACAGTACTGCGCTGTACCCTTTATGGTACGGTTACTGTACAGTCCGCGCAAAAAAAATTAAGGACACCGCCCCTAAGAGACGTATTTGCTCGACCAATAGGACCCAGCATACGAAACAGATATCGTTTTAAAGCTCTTTTAAACTATAATAAAACGGTGCTAAAAGCTTTTGAGCGGCCACTGTCACATTGAAGATATTGTGCACTATAAACCATGAGAAAAAAACAATAAAGACGCGAAATTTTATATAGGACTAGAACATTTGCATACATCTAACTCCGCGAAAATGGAAACAGCGGGATACAAATTTGCGTGTGTGTCCAGAAAGTACTTAAAAACAGCTCCAAATAAAAAACCAATAAAGTAGTCACATAGAAACTCAAAATGGGTCGTGGGAAGGCACTTACGGACTTCGAGCAGGCACATATTTTAGCGCTGTATAGCCAGCTCTTCAGCATTCGGAAGATCGCCGGGGGCGTTAATCGCTACAGAGGGGCTGCAGAGAGCTTTTTGAAGCGCCACAAGAAGGGACGTCGAAAAAAGGGCTTGTTCGCCCCCCCGGAATATCGGCAACTCAGATACGGGCGGTAGTTAGGGATGCGAGCGACGGAAATGAAACCGCAAGAAGTCTAAAAAGCATTTTTAATCTACCTATTGGAGTGGGTAAGGTTTCGCAATTGCTTCAAGCTACACCGCACTTGTCTTATTCAAAGATGAACAAGGCCCCTTCTTTGCGTCCGCATCATCGCGAATATCGGTTGGAATGGGCGGTCGAGATGCTTCGATTTTCTACATTGGATTATAGGGAAATGAGAAAAAGTTTAATCTTGATGGGTCTGATGGATTAGCATATTATTTGCACGACTTTAGAAAAGAATCTCGCATTTTTTCTACAAACCATCAATGGGGTGATTCTGTAATGATTTGGGGGGCAATTTCGTTTTATGGTTCAAGTGATTTGATACAATTTTCAGGTGGGATTGATTCGAAGTAGTGCTACAGAGTCTTGGAACAGGAGTTTTTGCCGTTTGCCGCTGAAAAATTTTGTGGAAACTACCAAACTCGGCATGATAATGCTCCTCAGCATCGCTCCGACTACACTAAGAAATAGCTTTCTGATCACAATGTTAGCGTTTTGGAGTGACTGGCCAAGTATCCGGATCTAAACATGATTAATAACGTATGAGGGGTGATGGGGAGAATAGTTTACGGAGGCGGCAAGCAATATCGATGTTTGGAGGAATTGTCAGGGGCTATTGTTGATGCTTAGTGCGATATGATGGACTCTTTCCTCAAAAATTTTCAGGATTCTATTCATAATCCTCTGGTGGAGGTAGTACAAAAAAGAGGGGGCAAGATGTCCTACTAGTATTGAGTAAGGTGTCCTGAAGTGAAGCAGTCATTTATATTTTTTCGTGTCCTTATGTTTTTTTCTCATGTTTCTTTAACTGTATCGTCAATGCCATAGAGACTCCATTAAAACTGTTTGCTTTACCTTAATCTTATTTCAAAGAGCTTTTAAATGATACGATTTTCGTTCTTTGCGTCCTCTTGGTTGGGTATATGCGGCTCTCGACTGCAGTGCCCTTATTTTTATTGCTTGGACTGTACTGTGCAGTACCGTGCACCTAATTTTCATGGATTATTGGCACTGTGTCCTGCGCCAAATAATAGGTCGTTCCTGAAATTAATATTTTCTTTTCGTTACCCTCTTTTGGCAATTATGCAATGCGCAAATGCGATTTGTACATGAAAAAATCCAGAATTTGTCGGTGACTTGAGGACGTGCGAGGTTGATGTGTATGTACACAAATCGTCCCCCTGAGCTTTCTTTACCGCAAAATCCTATCAACTACCTCCATAAGACCAGGACAAATCATGTCAAATCAGATTGAACACCTCTGCAACACCAGGCCAAATCATGTCTACACCTCCTTCACAATCCTCTCATATCTCCTCCAAAGTTCCGTCACATGCCCCCTGCGAGGAGGGTGGAAAATTGGACTTGACTCTCCCGGGGTGCAGACCAAGTACAGGGGCGGAAGTTATCCGATCGGCATCCTAAATAGACAAAACGCATCCGGTAACAGTCTCCCAGCGCTGGACTACCATTCCAATAGCAACTAATCGCCAAATCCTTCCTCAAATCAAATGTAATACCACACACTCTACGACGCTGGCTGCAAATGCAGTTCGATCTATCACTTCCATCGCGATGCCAGAAGTCCGCCCGATTCCACCGCGTGCCGTTTCCCGTTCCGCTATCCAGAAACGTCGTCGGGACACAGGTGCTCCCAGGGGGAGGAAACAGAGTAAGTCATCCAACGGAATACGCGGGTCCGGCTTCACTCAGATGGAGACCGAAAGTCTTCTAAAGCTAGTAGAGGAACAAATACCGTTGTACAAAGACGAGTGTGAGTATGTGCTACGTAAGAACATCGCGCGATATCCTGAAAGTGACCGTACCGTTGAATAAATAAACGGAATTTCTCCACTCTTCAACGCAGAAAGGTGCCGACCAGGGGTCCCCTCATCCTGCCTGACGTCCTCTTGGCTGAGAATATTAGGAGGCAAATGACTGAACGTGCTGACATAGGGGAAGGGGTATTCGCAGAATAATATGGCATTTATTCGTTGCCCAGTGAAACCCAGCCGGATATTATGGACAGTATAACAGACCTTGTTGACGAATTGAAAGCCAATGAATTTTATGGAGATCGCAATGTTCAGCCAGGGCCCACCGAATCACCGGTAGAAGCCAAGAATTCGCTATTTCAAATATCTTTGCTAACGTTCCATCAACAAGCCGCGGTACAAGTCCGGCTCTACGTCCTCTAGTCTGGAGGCGCAGTGTGCGGAAGGCAAACCCCCAAAGTGAAGGAAACGAACTTTTATCAGTCTTTAAAATAGACATCATTCAGGAGCAGAGACAATGGCAGGAAGACAGGGAGGACCCAAGAATTCAGGATGGGGAGGACTGAAGACTGAGAGAGGAGCAAAGGGCCGAGGATCGTGCTCGACGTGAGAAAAAGCGAGCGCGGCGAGAAGAGGAAAGTAAAACACATACGAAGTTTATGGAAATGGTGATTTTGATGATGAAAAGGTCTTCCCAAGGCGGGTTGGGGAGCTAAATTATCATTGTCGCTTTAGAAGGTGATTAGAGGTGAATTTCGTTTCCTTCGTTGGACAAGTGCGGCATAAAGGTAGAAAGAATTTGAATAATACCAACAAGCCTGGAACGCAAGTTGAACAGAAATACTACAATGGTTAGAATCAGTTTCCGTTTCCCTCGTTCTTCGTATATTAGTCTGTCCTTCATTCGAGGAAATGAAACCTGAAATGAACGCATTTCCCACTCCGATGCTTGTCTCGCTGAGGTATGTTGACGCATTTTCAGAACATCAGCAGCATCACCTGTAAAAAGCATGTAATCTTGAGCAGATTTGAGGAGGAAAAGATGGTTATTCTTACGAAATATAGAAGCCGCAAGGCATATAACACCCGTTCTTGTAAAAAAGTTCTCCAATTTCTCATACACTTTCCCCCACTCTGCAATTGTCGAATCATGCATGAAGCCGGGTGCATTAAATGCACTACTAATTACCAGCCACTTGGGAAAGAAAGAGAACATTGCTCACATAGTGGTCATGTTGCCAATAATTATAGAATATATTCTGTATGATGGTATTCCCTGACTGCTGTAAATATATTTTCACTCCATCAGCTACTGAATATACATCGTTGAGTAGGGAATAGATCGACGTAATAGCTGCTTTGTATTCTTCAATTTATATTGGGTTGGTAGTTTAACGGCGGCATTAGCATCCCTAAATAACATGTAAACCAATAGGCGCCTCCCGAAGCACAGGAAAAGCGAGCAAACTGACGCTGTCACACCGACCATTGTGCAAAAGACCATTTCTGAACCCCTCGTTTTTGTCTATGCCAGAACTAATCCTAAACAATGTAAAGCAATCATGCTCCGTGGGTGTCCACTTTTTACAGGGCGTACAGGAATAAGACTCACAAAACCGTTCACGGAGTATGGGAGCACCAGTTATACAGATATGCAAAGTCAAAGGGGAGGCAATTAAGTAACGGAATCAGCGAGTATCGAAGCGCACCCAGCACCCTAAACATACCTCGCAATCTATCGTGACATTCCATCCCTACCGCTGACCACAAACTGCTTTGACAGTCTATCTTTACCGCTGGCCGCACACTGCAGAGAAACTCCATATACTACCTGCAAACAATTGTGAAAATCCATCGTAAGCGCTGAGTAACCTTTCTACCCAGTCCACCACCTCTATTGCAACCCATACTGTGTTGTGACCCTCCATCTACTCCGTTTAACACTGAAACTTCCCTGCCTGCGCAATGTGCCCCACTTCCACTTTACACTGCACATTTTCATAACCCTCCGTTTGCAATCTTCGCCACAAATTGTTCCGCATCCGTCAATCGCAACGTTCCCCGAACTATTTCGTTGCCATCAGTGTATACGGCTGAATACTATCTCTACAGTGCAGATCAATGCTAAACCAAACTGAACAATATAATTACTGCAAATCAATGGACGCGCACACAGAGGGTCAAATTACCGAAAGGACTCTCGCGGAAAATATCAATGAAGTTCCGAACTCTGCCAGCGATATCCACGCGAGGCTCCAAGATTATGGTTTCGGTGGTCTGCGTGCACAATCTGTAGAGCCAAGTGCTCCCGATGTGCAGTCGTAAGCTAATGGAGGAGCACAGATATTTGTCAGATGATGATTGCGTTGACCCACAAAGGTTGGTTCGATCAGATTTGGAATCGGCCAAAAAAGCCGTCAGGAAGGAACTTCTAGGCAATTCCTTGTGCAAGATTTTGCTCAGCGAAGTAAAGATCACCGGTGCAACGAACCAGAAGCTTCCCAAGAAAATAGAAATCATTGCTCATAAACTTACGTAGAGAAGGCTCTGCTTGAACGATGCACTTGCACTTGGTGATTTTAATAGATGCGGAGAGCAAGGTCAGGTTCCCAATGTCATGGAGTGAATTAAGCCGACAATAGTCAAAGTTGTAAAAATGACCAATGGGAATGAAAACAGTGCTCTGGATAAGAGGTGAGTGTCCAGTGTTTGAATAGAGTCAGGTCAAAGTAGGGCAGGCACCATTTTTTAACGGAGATGTTTCGGTTCGTGCAAGGGAAGCAGGCTTTTATTCATCAGAATACTGCCGACTATTCCATGTTCTTGCTGAAGCTCGCATGACAGTGCCGAGAACTCAATTTATGCAACCTCGCACACGGGAGGATTTAGACACTACCTTTATTGATCCTGAGTTCAGCAATTGCCCCGCTGTTTAATGAAGATTTGTTTGCTCCGGACCCTTTTCATTGCTTAACTAGGGGTGTTTCGGTTAGTGACATAGCAGAACTGAACCCGAAACTATGTCGGCATAAAAGGGACGGAGGAATCCTGAGAAGGAAATCCGCCGAGTTAAAGAGCCTTGACGGTACGTCTTTGTGCCGTTCTTAGGCAATTGGTAATGGTGACGGAGAATCTTTTGTGTACTACAGCGGATGAAAATCGTACAGACTCTATGCGTTTTGTTTTCTAAAAATATTCCCGCCGTTAACTCCGCTCACGAAAAGGGCAATACAAGCGATGCGCAAAGCTAGAAGGGAGTAGGGGAAGGGATAAAAAAGGATCAGGATTCTAGGCCGCGAAGCGAACTACAGAAACATGGCCGGCAAGAGATAAGCATTGTAGGAATGGATGCCCTATCTTCGGCGTTCAAACCGTTAAATGAAGCAATAACTCTGCAAATAGAGGAAACTGAACGCGAAAAGGCCCGTTTTGATGCAACAGATGCACGGGGGGAATTCACTGCAATCTCTGTTCGGAGCCATCAAGCAAACAAAGGAAATGCTGTCGCTTGCAGAGGATGGGGTGGAAAGGGACACATACGAAAACCTACTGAATAGTCTTAATGAGAACAAAAGAAAGACATCGTCGGATAATTGCTTTAAATTTGCCTCTTACACGGCCGGATGAAACCCAATTGATTCAGCCTCGCGGCAATGCTGTCACAAACAGAGGACTGCTCTCTAGTGCGGTTTCGATTTCTATCATAGTCCTGATCAGTATGTAGGACATCTTGAAAATGGGGTATGGGTTGGACAGTTGCATAGTTCTCTTCCGCTATTTGAGGAATGGAATCATCTTCGTTCGTGGAATTGTCAATGAAAAAGTTGTGAATCTTGCACGCAACCACAATGATTAGCGTTATTTTACCAAGCTCAGAGCGAGGCGGACTCCAAAAGATATCAAACAGCTCTAATAGGATACCGAATGCTTGTTCCACGGTGATACGTAGCGGTGACAAGTAGAAGTTAAAATATTATTTTATCAAATTTAAATATCTTCCACTGTACGGGGTGAGAGTATGTGTATTGTTCTTGTATGCATCATCTGCGGCAACCGCTGCACAGCTCGTAAAAACATTAAAAGCAAGCAACTCGGCAAGGTTGGTTGATTCAAAAGCAGTAGAGTCATAAGTAGAGCTTGCATGCCAAACTTTAAGTTTGCACTGACTGCAGCTTGAATCCACACAGCGAAGAAACCTTTCTTGTTATAATTTTTCCGTAGATCTGGACTTTTAAAAAGCCTGCGTTGCTGAATTGAAATAAAAATATGGTCCAATACTGCAACTACACTGTACAACGGGCTGCTTCGGTTACGATTAAACCTTGCTGCTTCTTCGCGGAATTTTATCTCTGACAGTGGGAAGGAAATTGGATCTAAACAGGAATTTAGGGCATGAAGTGTCTTTGCAAAGAGTTGATAAGCTATGGAAGAGCTGATTACATACGGCCACCAAAAATTCAAGTAAGTAGCCCCTGCAGAAATGCGCAAGGTAACATAGAGTATATATTATATAGAAATAGTGGCGTTCTTGTCCGCTCTTCGGCAGAGTCGGAATGATAAAATTGGTGTTAGTCGAGAGAACAAAATAGTAAATTTTTGGGTGGTTAATCGGTATAGAAGTTGGAAATGTTCATCACAGATTGACGGTACATGCTTGGCAAAGTCAATCGAATGACGTTCGAGAACAGTTTTCTTTATTCTACCATCAGTGATTTGACCAGCTGCATGAGCTGAGGTTGATACAGCAAGCATAATGCTTAATAAAAGAAGATTTTTCTGCATAAGTTTCAAAATTTTTTGCGAGACGGCGGCGCAGTGAAGTACGGACACAGTTCCGCTTTGTCAGAAGAAGTCTAAGGAGAACAGGTGACGATGGCATAGTCATTCACGTTGGCGGGGTGTAACACAGAGAAGTCGCGTGACTGTTTAGACGACAGCAGTACGGTGGTGGGGCATACTGGGAGCCTATCTAGTTTAAAATATTTTATTGGGTTCCCGTAAGCAAAGGCAATTGCACTGGTAGACCTGGTCCAACTCAAAATGTCTATGCTATCAGTTTCAATTTCAAAATTTCCCACAGTCTATAGAATGGTTTTCCAGATTGAAAAATTTAAAAATTGATCATATCTCGTTTCACTTTTCAATATTTCAGTGCTTCGAAAGTCTATAGAACGACCCTCAAATGCAAATGAATCAGAGACATGGCAAATACACATACCCATTTTCTGGTATCTTAATAACCAAAAAACTTGAATCATTCAGTTTAATCATAAAAACCGGGAGGGATCTAAAACATACCTTCAGGTTAACCATAACCTTAAAATTTTGGGAACGTGCCAAAAATCCGCAAAATTTAACAGTGATTTACCCCCCCACAGTACTGCGCCATCTCGTGCACTTTTAACACTTCTAACGCCATCAGCAACCTTGGAAAAATCTACCAGCTGTTTCGGTAGACACACAGAAAGATCAAACTCTCGGAATTCAGTCAAATGTCATCGCTGGACTGTTACCTGATGCCGGAATTGGTGATGAAACCAGCACCGACACGAAACTGTAGATCCATTCTAGCCCTTCGCCTACGCTGGTAATTTTCCTGCATCTGCCTGCGCTTCCAGGCATTGTGCCCGGTAATGTCCAGCATGAGATTTCTGAACCGGCATTAAACATCTAAATCAACGTTCCAAAGGGATGCATGCAATAATATACATATATATTAGTTCAAGCCATAAAACATCGAAAATAATGATCGTAGATTCCTTCTGACCACCTCCATTTCGATGACATAAAATCCCACAAATCAAAGAGGTGACCAAAAATATTTTCAACCACACCCCGATCAGATGAAACCCGGTGATTTCGTTTTTGTTCCTTTCTGGAGAAAAGGACGTTTTGTGGCTTCTGTTGTTGGAAGTATAGCACGTATAAATTAAAAAATACCATGATAAACGTTCTCAGCAACACAGACCATAAAAGAAGGCACTCTGCAGATAGTCCACCCATGTATTCCAGAGACGTTCCTCTCTCGTTTTGCGAAGCGCTTCGCGATGAAATTCTCGATTTTCCTGAAAAGTACTCAAGTCCATTACTGAAACAGGGTATTTTTTCGTACATTCAATGAAAATACCACTCGGAAAAACCGAAAACTCCCCTTAAAATCCGTAGAAAAAGAAAGAAAGAAGTTTAATGCATTCAGTATCTACTGGGAACTGCGCATGTCCTAGCTATACGGCTAAGACCTAAGATCTTGTGCTTTCCCGTGATACCGTATTTAGATGGTGGAATTTTCTTCTATTCCCCCCTTTGTCCTTGTTGGAGTGGGTGATGGTTCACCCGTCGCCTGGAGATGTTCTTAGTCTTCTAGTGTAACCACTACCTGTACGGTTCAGGTTTTTGAACACTTTCAAAGACCCCCGCCCCAATTCCGTTGAGAAATATTCGTCAAAAGCACAAAACACTTGTTTTTCAAACTCCTCAATCAACGGTAGGCCTTTGTACCCATCAAGAAGTTTCAATAGCGATGTCCGATTGTACTGTATCAGGTCAGACAAATTCTTCATCCGTTGATCATTAAGTTCCACTAAACGGTCCGAAAAGAAGCAATCCAGAGGGTAAGAGTATGTCTTGTTTTTCGGATAGATTAGTTCAATGTCAATCTTAAAATCGGAAGTAACCTGAAGTGAAAATTGGCGGCGTCGTTCCGCTTGGTTTTCTGGCGCTCTTTCAATCGCCGTTCTTTTGGTGCGAGCACTATTTGGCGTTGTTTTCCCGTCTTTCCTTGAGGTTGAGCGGTGTGATTTCTTGGAAGAATTGTGTCTCCGCATGTTGATCGTTGGCAACTTACTTCTTTGAGCAGAGGCTAAGGAGATTTTATTGGTTTCACCCTGAACTGCCCGGGATTGTGAGAGGCTCCAACTCTTGAGTAAAAGGAACCATTATAAGCAAGAACACGAACAATTTTAACCTGAGGTCCGTGAGCGTGCGGTCCGGATGGTGCAAGAGAGTGCGGGCGGACATGAAAGCCGTTGGGCGGCGATTTTTTTAGTTTCCGCGAAGATTGGCTGTGCCGACCAGACCTTGAATGAATGGGTGAAGAAGGCGGAAGCTGACGGCGGCAAGCGGGCTGGCGTCAAAACCGAGATGGCTGAGCGCATGAAGGCCTTGGAGAAAGAGAACCGAGAGCTTAAACAAGCAAAGAGATTCCTCGAAAAGCCAGTGCTTACTTTGCCCAGGTGGAGCTCGACCGCCGACACAAGATATGATCGCCTTTATTGATAAACACCGTAGCGGTCTCGGGCCGAGCCGATCTGTGAACATCTGCCGATTTCCCGTCCACCTATTATAACCATCAGAAAAAGAAGGCCAATCCTGATTTACTCTCAAACAGAACGAGCTGGGATCAGACCTGCGTCCTGAGATCAAGCGTGTGTTCGACGAGAACTTGCAGGTCTACGGCGTGAGGAAAGTCTGTCGGCAATTGCTCAGAGAAGGTTTTGAGGTGGCCCGGTGCACGGTGGCGCGGCTGATGAAAGACATGGTTTTACAAGGTGTCATTCGAGGAAATAAAGTGAAGACAACAATTCCAGACAAGGCTCTTGCCTGTCCACTTGATATGGTAAAGCGCAAGGTTCAAGTGCCAGCACCGAACAGGCTTTGGGGCGAAGCCACCAGTTCTCCATCGGTTCGAGCGCCAGGCTGAACGATTTCACATATGTCGCGACTTGGCAGGGGTTCGTATATTTGGCCTTTGTCATTGATGCCTTCGACCGTCGGATTGTTGGGTGGCGGGTGAGCCGCTGAGCCCATGCAGGGTTTGTTCTTGATGCTTTGGAACAGGCAGCTCATCAACGTCGTCCTTAGAAAGGACTGGGTCACCATTCTTATAGAGGGTCACAGTATCTCTCCATCAAATATTCTGAAAGGCTGGCAGAAGCAGAAATAGAACCGTCAGTCAGCAGCGTTGGTGATAGCTATGATAATGCTTTAGCAGAGAAGATCCACGGTCTCTTCAAAGCCGAGGTCATACATCGTCGGGGGCCTTGGTGGTCTTTTGATGCGGTCGAATATGCCACCCTTGAATGGGTCGACTGGTTCAACAACCGTCATCTCCTCGAACCCACCAGTCACATACCGCCAGCTAAGGCGGAAAAAAACTTTTATGCTTCCAAGGAAAGTCAAAAAGTGGCAGGGTAACTAAGACCAATCAGCCTCCGGCAATCCCGGGCGGTTCACCCCATATATATAGATAGAAACGGAGCGGACAGGTGGGGGTGTCTAAGTGGTGATCTATTGTCAAAAGTAGTGTTTGGAATTGTTTTCATGCGGCAGTTTTCTGGTTGTTTGATGTTTTGATTCCGTTTTTGAAGTCGACGCCTTTGATGACATCAGCGAGATGATTGAAGCCCCGCAGTTTACGCCAGGGCGGTCTCAGCAGTGATGTGCAAAGTTTCGGCCTGATGTGGTATCAGGCAGGTGATTAAACCATTAGGAAACGTTGCCATGAAAGAATATCGTCATTTGGGCCTTGAAGAAAGGGAGCATGTTGCGCTTTTGCATGCCCAGGGCCTGGATCCAGCGGCATTGTTAGTGAACTTGGCCGGGACAAATCGACGATAAGCCGGGAGCTTAGGCGCAATCGATTGGCTGATGGACGCTATGTTGCCGGTTCTGCACAACGCAAATCGCGTGCCCGGTGTGAGCGGTCTTCTATTATGGCGCGTGATAACACGCTCTGCACATTTCCTCTTGAACGCTTGCAGGAAGGTTGGTCATCTGAATGTATCGCAGGCTGGTTGAGAGCTGGGAATGAACCACTTCACACCATTTGACGCGAGGATATTTATCGTTTTATCTACGATAAAACGGATACTGCAAACAAGGTGCAGAAACTTTGGCAATATCTGTTTCAGCGCAAAAGCCGTCGCAAAGCCCCACAGGCTCGGCATTCGAGAGACAGGATCAAGCATCGCGTATCCATCCATGAACGTCCGCAAGCCATTGATGAAAGGCAGATATTCGGCGACTGGGAATCCGACTACATGCTCTTCAAAAAAACGGACCGCTTTTGGTGCTGCATGAGCGCAAGTCCAAATTCACAATCTCCATTAAGCTGACTGGGCGAAGCGCTGCGAAAACAATTGCCGCCATCACTGCCAGGTTCAAGCGTTTCTCAAAGAGCTTGCTTGTATCAATCACTTTCGATAATGATACAGGGTTTGCCCTGCATCATCATTTGCACACTATGCTGAACATGAAGATCTACTTCTGTGACGCCTATGCCTCCTGGCAGAAAGGTGGAGTCGAAAACGTCAATTGACGACTACGATATTTCTTGCCAAAGCGCATGGACCTTTGGAACGTTAGTGAAAAGGACATTGAAGACATCATATAATCTGACCCCAAGCAACTGACTCAACTGGAAAACGCCCTTGCAACTTATCGCCCAATCTGAAAACAAGGAAATCGAACTCAAATTCACCAATGTTGCACTTCACTGTTGAGACTGCCCAGCTTTTCTCAGCGTATTGTCCAAGCTTGAACATCATATGCAGCATACCATCCCGGCTGAGACAGCCTTTGGTTTTCTTGGTGCGGTGGCGAATGGTGACAAAGGCGCTCTCGATCGGATTTGATGTTCGGATGCTCTGCTAGTGTATGGCGGGAAAATCATAGAACGCCAGAAGCTCTTAACGATCCTTGATCAGGCATTGGGTTGCTTTGGGATATTTGGCCTCAAAGGTTTCAAGGAATAGGTCGAAAGCCTGATGGGCATCCTCGCGGGTTTCTGCCTGCCAGATGTCATGCAGCGCCTTATTCGCCTTGGGTTGCGTGCGTTTGGGAAGATAATTTAATACGTTCAGAGACTTGTGCATCCAACAGCGCTGTTGACGGGTCGTGGGGAAAATCTCGTCCAGTGCCGCCCAAATCCCATGGCTCCATCGCCAGTGGCGAGTTTTGCAGGCTTGAGGCGGCGTCGTTTCAGCTCCAAAAGCAGCTCGCGCCAGCTCTGGGTGCTTTCACGAACGCCATCCTCAATGCCGAGGAAATGCTTCTCTTCATGGTTGTTCACACCGATCACGACAGGGGCGCATAACCGGTCATCGGTGCCACGCAGACCGCTAAAAATGCCATATGCCCAGATATAAACCCAGTCATCACGACCAAGATCATATTTACGCCAGCTGTCATATCCCGCAGCTCACTCAGCATTTAACCGTGAAACTGTCTTTGCTGAAAGCCCGGTCGCATCCGGTCCAAGAAGAGCTTTCAATGCAGCGTTCATTTTCCCGCTGGAAATCCCTTTCGGGTAAAGCCATGGAAGGGCTGTTTCAATCGATTTGGCCTTGCGAAAATAAGGCGGGACGATCGCGGAGCGGGAGGTCACAGGCTCACCCGTTCTAGAGCGAACATTTGGGATCCTGACGCTCACCGGGCCGATCCCGGTTTGAACCGCGCGTTCGGGGTGATGGCCGTTTTTAACAACAGCAGCGCGGCCATCTGCTGTACGCCTTGCCGCAAACTCTGCCAGAAAAGCATCCCTCTCAGACTTTACAGCAGCTTGAAGAAAGTCTCGCGCTCCCTTGCGAAGAAGGTCGGTAAGCGGGCCGGTGATCGTGTTTCGACCGGAAAATTCAATGATGGTAGCCTTATTCATGGTGGTGCCTCTTAAAAAAGGTTTTTGTTTGTTTCGCGACTTCAAACCAACTTCGATAGCACCGCCGTCATACAATGCTTATCCAAACACCAGATTCGACCATAGCTCCACTTTTTATCTATCAGAGATGTTGATTGTCTCTGAGAAGTGATCCGGTATCCCTTAATATTTTCACTAAGAATTGACCCATGTGAACACGTTGCCCTGATGTTTCTAGTCAGGGAGATTTGGAGAGATCGAAATGGGATTTTTGAGTGAACACTGCCAGGGATGAACGAGAATGACCAGTTCGGAGATGTTGTTCGGACGGAGAAAAACTGTAAGCCATGATACTACAGGGATTACGCAAGAAAAAAAATTCTGCAATGAAACTTTAATGATACCGTAATTAGAATCTGTAAGCAAAAAAATTACTTTTAGTGAAGTGAACTGCAGAAATAGGATTACGCACGCACAGCTATGATTCAAACGTGAGTATTGGTTACCCCTTCCAACATGAAGGTTGCTCATGGCGAAAAAGGGGGTGGTAGGGATATAGATAAGGTCAGGGATCGAAGAAACTTTACTTCATTGAGTATCTATCGTGTACACAGCCGGTCTGACTATACGGCTAAGAACTAACCGGAGGTTCCACGCGAGGCACGTGCAGTAGGGTTCGCGATAGAATCGCCATTGCAACAGGAGACCACAGTGTGCAATTTATGCGCTGATAAAGACGTCTGCGGATCACTCCTACGGTTGTGTTAAAGTTGGATAGAGGAGGTAGTTGGAGGAAGGAGGATTGGGAACAAGCATGTCTCCCCCTCTGTCTTGGGGGGCAAGGGTTCTCCAGGATTGGCCCCGCACTGCACGCGCCTGTCTCCGCCAGCATTCTGGACACTGCACCCGCCCGCTTACGTACAGCCGACTACGCTACACCCCGCTCCGTCGCCGTTCTTGGGAAACAGGCACGTGGTGATGGATACTTCCTGGTCAACCAGGCACGCCGGAATCTGCGCAAGTTCGTCCGCCAGATCCAAGAGGATCCGTTTGCCACCGACCTAGGCGTCTTTGACCTCGCCTCCCTTGCCGCCATACCCGTCAACCTGCAGTCTCATCTAAATTGGGCGTAGCAAGAGGCCAGGACAAAGGAGTTTTGGGAGGACGACCTATGGAAGAGGGTGCCTCGCCCTAGCTGTCACTCCGAGATGTCCACACGTCGCCGGATTCGAGGCTTGGCCTTCCATCACACCCGTGCTGGGCGTTCCTATATGCCCATCCACCACTGCGACGAAGGTGTCATCAGAGCACTGGAGCATCATGCTGCGCAGGCACCTGGGTATCCCAGTCTACACAGACTCGGTGCCATTGAAATGCCACCACTGCCAGCAGGACATAGATGTCCACGGTGACCATGCCGCCGACCGCTGCGTCTCAGAATTTGGACCCATTCACCGCCACATCTCCGTCCGCAATGTGTTCGCGTGGCACGCCTTCCGCACCGCCGGCCTTGACTATGAGGTTGAAGTTGAGAATCTCCTCCCCGGTACGGACTACAGGCCTGCTGAAATTCTCCTCGTGCAACCCCCCCGTGACACTGAAGCTGGCTTACCACACCGACCCATCGCATGCGACGTCGCCGTTACGTCACCGTTTAAGCAGACCTTAATCACCAAAGCGACGCAAGTCGCCTATGGGCTGCCGCCCTCACCCACCAACGCAAGGTCCAGGACCTACAGCACAAGCTATCAAGGCGCCTGCCCCCCTCCATGCCCTCCCGCGACCCAGGTTTCCGATTCCAGCCTCTGGTTTTCGACTCCCTCGGAGCCCCTTCTCCGGAGACCGCATTATTCATCGAAGAGTTTGTACGTGTAGCCAGGAAATGCCACACCTTGGACGCTACGATTTGCACACGCATCTACCAGCGTATTAGTTGCACTTTGTGGTCGTCTATGGCTATGGCCATCATATCGCGGGCCCCACTGCACGTCACCGATGTGGTCTATCCAGTTCTTAACCGAACAGTCGGTCAGTAGGATTAAGGTACACTCAAGATAAGTAATTAATAAATATTTCTCTCGATGAAGTAAAGTTTCTTCTTTGTTCATATACGAACCATGTGTAAGCGCGCCAAATGTAGAGAAACGTTGTACACGTATTACGGAAGAATTGCAGTTTTCACTTCAGTAAAAAGTCACAATTCTGCAATGTAGCTCACGCCACATTGCAGAATTCTGAAACAATTTTTTTCTACTGTAATTCAATAAGAGTTTCTTTGCAGTTTCTTTGCAGTTTTTTCGTTGCGTAATCTCTCTACTAATACTTATTTGGTATTAACTAGATAAACGTTTCGAATATCAATGGAACTTAAAAGTTTGCGGCTGACTAAATACTGATGGAACGTCTTGTGCGATTGCGCGAACTTCATTTTTTGAACGCATGAGACTTATTGTTTCGCATCATCGTTGCAAAATCTTACAGCCATCGATCTCGAGACTAGTCGACAGCCCCGCTGTCGGGATAACATAGCCCGTTTGCTTTGAGTTGACCGATTAGATGAAACTTTGCGAAACCGATGGCTGGTTCAGGCCGCTACTCGGCTGAACCCCGGCATTTATTTTACTCTAGGTAGACTAGCAGAGGTAGAACTACATTGACTAATGATAGTAGGCCGAGGTCTGTATGAGACCGAAGGCCCGTGAAACAGTGTAGTTTCTAACGTTTTGCTACCCAGCCAAGTATGGCGACAAGGGATACTACGATAGGAAGCAGACTTTGCCCCAACGGGATGGAGCTAATACAGGAAGCGCTACCTATAAGGGGAGCCTAAAGGGGAATTGAACCATTACACTACTTGACTGTATATAGTGTGGGTGGCTATTTCACCCACATACAGTATTTGATAGCTTAAACCTACTATGCTGTATCTGACTTGAGTCGAATCGACTAGGTCACCCAGGGTATGACTAACACTCCCCGATTTTCTGGTCGTGAGACCCAGGAAGTACAAAGGGATGGTTTTGACACATTACCCATCGCTCAATAAGAAGCGAACAAGTGTGGTTTTCCAGGATGGCAGTCAAGGCGGAGCAGCGGTTTACTTTGGTAAAGGCATCAGCTGGGTTTGCAGAAGTGCCCACAAACCCAACATTTGAAATGTCCTTGCGATCGTAGGCATGTTTGACAGCGGTGATATCTATCATAAGCCTTTTTTCTGCCGTTGAAGAGCATTTTATAATGACGTCAAAGAGGGACTTCGAGTCTGTAAGCATGTTCAAAGGAATTTCTCGTCGGAGGAATGTTTGGAGATCCATTTGAAGTGTATATGCAAAATCGAATGCATCTGCGAAGGCAAGTACTTCAGCTGCTAGAACAGAGCGAACGACGCGATGGCTTTTCTTGTTGGAAAAGTGGAGTATATGGCACTTGTCCGAAGCATCCAGTAATAGGATAATAAACCCTAACTGAGAGGTGATATCAGCATTAATTGAGAAGGCGGCATCAGAGTATACGGTGATTCGGAGAGAGTTGATATCCAGGGGAGGGTACGAAAGGGATATGCTGGGATGTTTTTGGGCGTGCGTCACGATTTTGTTCAGATTCGTGATTTTGTCTGAATTAAATTGACTTTCGGTATCCTGGGCAGCTAAGGGCAGCTAAGGCAACGGCAAAAGAGATATCTGGGAGAGTGCGAGTGGCCCAAGCAAGCTTTGCACGGAGGGAGCGATAGTCCTCAAACGATGCGTCTTCAGCCAGAGTGGAATGCTTAGAGATATATGAGCTTTGTGAGAGGACGATTCTATTAGGCGTGGTAGAGATCCGAACACCAACGAATGTAATACTGTCGAATTTAGATTACTTAGAATCAAATTTCTCAAGCATTTGTCCTGAAAGACGAAGAAACGCTTTGTTGCCACAGAGGATTGTATCATCAACATAGACACCTATCAGGCCTTGTAGACGAAGTGGTAGTGGAGACGACGCAACTGACGATGGGAGAAGAGGACGGAGGCTTAGTCCCATTCTAGGTACAAATGTCCATGCTTTCGAGTGAGGGGCAGTGACCAATTTGAATTCTTGCTTAAGAGGAGATTTTCGACGTTGTCGGCGATAAGTTTTTCCCTGTCTAGGACGTCGAGACCTAGTAAAATGGGAATATCTGCGGTGAAGACATACATATTGATTGCTATGGAGGTACGGTCAGGGCAGGATATGCGAACTGGAAGAGTCCCGATAGAGGCCAAGGTTCCATCATCGAAGCGAAAGACGGTATTTGACTGGTTAGGAGTCATCCTGCGTCCAGTCATTTTGCTGTATGCAGCTGCTTGTTTTTGTCCTATAACTGATTTCTGAGCACCAAGGTCAATGCAGGCACCATTAAAGCGAGAAAAGGGACGAGGGTGTGAAATCTGAGATCTTGGTATGGAGGACATTGGCAACAGTACACGGAGTACCTGTGGCATTACGGCGCAGGTAAGGGGCAGAAGGGATCTGACTGCGGCTCGTTGGTAGATCCCCGGTCCAAAGTCCGTGGAATCGTCTTGAGTGTCATCAAGGGGTATAGAAAGGGGGGCTGATCATGAATGATTTGGTCTAAGGAGAAGGGGTCGGGTGCATGTTCAGCGGTGGACTCTTCGACAAGGTTTGTCTCTGGGTTTTCAAATAGGCGGGTATCGTAAGCGCTCACTGGATGGGACCTATCGTCAAGTTCTGAAAAATTGTCGATAGTATCGAAAAGTGCTCGTTTCAAGACTTGAGTTTCTTGATTCGGGTATTTTTTAGAATAGAAACGAAGACGATTTTCGGTAATTTTTTTGATATTTTTGGATAGGGGCATTTGTTGAGGAAATGATTTTTTCCGCAGTTCCAGCAATGCAGAGGGAAGGAGGGGGAGTTGTTGAGATTTGAGCGACGGGGATGTGGCGGGATGGATTGGTTTGGGAGTAGGGTGTGGAGGAAGGGAAGGAGAGTAAATTGGCTGCCAGGAAGCAAAGTATGTTGACCCTGATGCGATAGGTCTAGAACGTCGATTGCGTACAATAAAAGATTCCTCCTCTGTTTGGATTGCACCGTGAAGTTTCGACAGGAGGTCTTGGTACGTTATCTCGTAGTTTGTTGCATGCGTGAGAACTTGCGTTGACCAAGAGCATCCTGCACCTGCGCCGCGGAGAAGTTCAATTTTTGTTTCTTCACCTCGCTTGTGAGAGGGGTTAGCGGCTCGTATTCGATAATGATCCAATTAATTTTTTCCAGAGCAGCTGAAACGAAGAGGAGGACGCCAGGTGATCTTCAATGTGCAAGCTGCGAAGGTATCGGTAGAACTGATTTTGACGTGAGATCTGATTAAAGTGGTTGTCGCTCGTGGCATAAGCTGAGCCGAAATCAGCGAAACAATCCTCAATATTATTCTGATAATAAACAAGAGCATCATCGCGGAATAATAAATGGAGGAATTGCATTTTTGTTCTTGCGACAAAGGGAAATCTCGAGCAGCGTATTGGTACTCAGTGACGAAGGAGTATAAGTTTTCTGTGCCGGAGTATTTCCTAGCGGCCCCATTGAAACGCCGTGACATATTGCTGGCCAATTTTTGAACATCCTGGTTGTTTCTATTGGACGGGGAGGGAGATAGAGAAAGAGGGGTTAATGGAACGGATTCGGTTGATAATATTGCCTTGATATGTTTGATACATGTATCAAGTTCTGGACCATGGAAAATAGCGGAGGCTATATTCTCAAAAATGTTGTCGAGGTTTCTAGCAACAGTAACATTACGACTTAAGGAATGACTTGAACTTTCTGTAAATAACGGGATCCGAGATTATTTTTCGTCCGAAAAGGAATGCAGGTTTCAAGTCTTCGCGGAAGACGTCACACAATTCATTTCCCATGAAAGTTTCGTCGGATGCGTAGCCACAGATTATGTCGACGAAATTGCGCTGTTCCTCGTTTGCGAGGGTTACTCCTGAGCAAAATAAATTTTGTTGATTGTTTGCTTGATTGGGTACGGGGAGGTGAAGGGGTGGCGGTGGAATGAAATGGGGAATAGGGAAACCGGGATGAATAGGTAGAGGAAAAGTTGGTGCAGAAGAGACATTAATTTGGGGGACAGGGGGATTCTGTCCGTGAGGGGGAGTGGAAAGGAATGTTTTGTGGATCAGGTGGACCAGAGTGTAGGGATGAGTGAATTTGTCGATTGCCCTGGGGTGGAACTTGAATTTACGGTGTATTATTGGTTCGCGTACCCTCAGAAGGGTCGTCGCCAGATGCAGAGCCATTCGGAGCGACGGTTGGAGAGGGTGGGAGGTTCTCTAATGCAACCATGTTGGACGGCCCGGCGACGGGTGATGTATGGGTGGGTTACTACCCGGAGATGGCTGTGAATTATCCATCCTTCCGTCGGTCGAAGGGGGGGGGTACGTGACGCTGCGACGGCTTTGGTATGCGAGAAGCTGTGCGTCTAGTGTTGACCATATGGCTACCTCCTGTGTTGTATTTTTCTTTCTTCGCGTTAATGGAGAAATTACAGGGCCGTTGTGCGAAGTAAAGTACTGTAGAACGGTCTTACAGGAATTGTGTACTGTGCAAATTCGGCTTGTTGACCACAAATTAAAAATTATACTGTACTGTACTGTAGTGTGCAAGTACTGTAGTATGTACAGTAATAGCGGGGATTTTAGATGTACAGTGCAAGATGTAAGCCCTAAAGAGCTCTGTAAGTCGTACGGCGGAAAACACTGAGTAACGATGAAACCCTGATGTTTTGAATTTTTGAATTGGGTATGATTTGTATTTTTAAGTTTTTTAAGTTTTTTAAAGTTTTTTTAAAGTTTTTTTGAAGTTTTTTTGAAGTTTTTTCCTTTTTTTGATTATTTTTGATTATTTTTGATTGTTTTTTGATTTTTTTTTGATTGTTTTTGATTATTTTTGATTATATTTTGATTTGAGGGGGTTCCGGTCTTTTTTAATGTAAAATAATGAAAAAATTAACTAGCGACGGCTTTGCTGATATCGAACACGGCGGCGGTGAGGTTTTCTATTTTCGTGGTTTGTCAGGTCGTGTTTGCTTGGAAACCAGCTATTGCATGGTGTACAGTGTAAACCTCGACGTTCGGCAAGTCTCTGTAAGGTTCGCTTGTGGAGGTCAAAGTTCATGTGGAACTGTAATTGGTCGTAATTACAACACGAAATATTACAAACAGTACAATCAAAGGTTTTTCCGTTCCTTTTGCGCACGCGCGATTTTGCGACGGGGTAGAGGGTAGCGCTTACCCTGTCGGAAAGGGTCTGTAGGGGTGTGGTGCGACGGGGTGCGTTCGCGTGGGGGTCACAGTGGGTAACTGAACTGTGGGGGGTGCGTTGGTGTGGGTGGCGGAGGATGGGGTTGGTCGAGTGCTTTGGGAAGCGGGGCGGGAACGGAGGGGGGAGCACCAGGAATGGGGACAACCCGGGAGCAGAGGGGTGGAACGCCAGAAGTGCGGGGACTCGGGGAGTAGGGCGAGGATAGTTGGGGAGGAAGACGGGTTCGGGTGGTGGTGACGGGGGCAAGCTGGGAGCGGAGTGGAGGTGGACGATGAGAGGCCGGGGGGAAGCGGTCAGGTCGATCACTTCCGGATGTGCTGGGGGGCTTGGCGAGGGGGTGCGACCACCGAATTCCGCCTCGGTTTCCACCAGCGGGGAATCCTCGACTGAGCCCCACGAGTCGTCCGAGTATTCCGATGAGGATGACTCGGAAGGCGAAGGGGCGCGGTAGAATATAGTTCCTTCAGCGATCAGTTGAGGATCGTTTGAAGCCCTTTTCCTAACAACAATCCACGGTTAGTTAGCTTTTAGGTAGCTTTACTGTCCGTAGGCCGGGGTACAGTTCTGTTAGACACCGAACTACTGGTCGTCTGTCTAACAGAGATAGGGACACCAAACTCTTTCCAGTAAAGTCTTTCGATTCTTGAGTCGAGCGGCGAACGATGCGGCGGTAGCGAGCGATGCGGCGGCGGCGGACAATGCCGCAGCGAAGGACTCAGAGGTAGACGGATTTCGATGAGGACGGAGCGGAAGGGGTAGAAGAAAAAGGGGTTTGAGGGGGAGTTTCGGTAAAAGTAATGGGCCTATTGTTGGTAAATTCGCAAATGTCGGGATAACAGAGCCCGTTTGCTTTGAGTTGACCAATTAGATGAAACTTTGCGAAACCGATGGCTGGTTCAGGCCGCTACTCGGCTGAACCCCGGCATTTATTTTACTCTAGGTAGACTAGCAGAGGTAGAACTACATTGACTAATGATAGTAGGCCGAGGTCTGTACGAGACCGAAGGCCCGTGAAACAGTGTAGTTTCTAACGTTTTGCTACCCAGCCAAGTATGGCGACAAGGGATACTACGATAGGAAGCAGACTTTGCCCCAACGGGATGGAGCTAATACAGGAAGCGCTACCTATAAGGGGAGCCTAAAGGGGAATTGAACCATTACACTACTTGACTGTATATAGTGTGGGTGGCTATTTCACCCCCATACAGTATTTGATAGCTTAAACCTACTATGCTGTATCTGACTTGAGTCGAATCGACTAGGTCACCCAGGGTATGACCAACACCCGCGGGTATTCGTGCAACCTATCAAAATCAGACTTGAAAGATTTCATAATTTCTATATCACAAATGCACTGGAAGCTGATTGCATACACGTAAATGCAAGTATGGCAGGACACGAAACTTCTAGTTTTTGGAAGCAAATCATGTGGTGCATTCAGAGCCCGCATCGACACATATCAATACATAACTGATAACGCCATTGGGTGCGATTGATGTTACAAAGCCGTGTGATTAATTCTCAGGTAGGGTGTTGCGCAACCTTACAGCCATCGATATCGAGACTAGTCGACAGCCTCGCGGGCATTAGTGGAACTTATCAAAATCAGACTTGAAAGATTTCATAATTTCCATATCTCAAATGCAGTAACCACCAGAAGACCAAACTCCCCTTCCAACAAAACCTCATTTCGGCCTAGTCACCAGAAAAAGACAAAATAGGATATTTTAGTACTGTAGGAGTTGATTTTTATTGCAATTTTATGATTCTAGTACTGTCTAGCAAAGAATTGAAAAATTTTCGCTGTCTATATAAACCGTGGTTCTGGTGGTCGGGGCAGACCCTCGACACCAACAAGCACTAACAACAAAAAAAATCCTTCAACTCAAAAAGCAACCAACTCAACCTGCCCCACCCCCTTCCTCTCCCTCTTTGCACTAATAACCGGCCCTCAAACCCCGCTCAGTGTCCCTCGTCGGGCGTCGTCGCTTGTGTGTATGCAAGGGCGTCGTTCGGCGATACCTGAGAGTTTAGTCTACCTAAACTTCCTCGCTACAGAGGGCGGAGCACTTCTTGTGCACAGGTAAGCAAGGAACTGTTGGGGAAACTTCGCCCTAGTGGCATAAAGAGGTGGTAAGGTAAAGAGGAGGTAGGGTACAGAGGTAGGAAAGAGATAAAGAAGTGGGAAAGAGATAAAGATGTGGGAAAGAGGTAAAAAGGTGGGAAAGAAGTAAAGAGGAGGGAAGTAGTCGATTAATGCAGGAAAGCAACTCCGCTGGTTCCGCCCGTCGTCACACCCACCCCAGCCGTAGCTCCTCCGCAGGAGAACTGACCTCGCCAACACCAAGCGGGTCGTCGGAGGAAATTGACAAAATCATCGACTCCGTCATCGAAAAGGGGCAGAAAGAGCCCGAATGTAGGGGTAATAGGTTGTAAACCGACTCCCAAACGTCGAGGGAGTCTGTGAACCCGAGAAGCAGGTCCATAGACGACGAGGCAGAAGAGTGCAGCGAAGAGTACACCGAAAAGGTGGTAGGGTTCGTAGGCGAATCCAGGTTTAGTCGGCAGCCGAAATGTCCGAAAGGTAGGACTGGAACACTCCCAACGGTACCTAGAAAGGCAACACCAACGGACATCTTTGTACTTGGAGCGGCTTCGGCGCATCGACAGGAAAGGGCAGTCGCCGAAAGAAGGAGGGAAGGTAAACTCCCGCTGGCACGACAAATTGCCCACAAGCCGCGCTCCCCCAATCCCACTGTCGGACCATCCAAGGTCAACGTAGGTCGCGCCTTTTTAACGGCACTCAGGGTTAGACAGGACAACGAGAGAAAGAAGGCCAGAATGAAGAAGAGGGTAGCGAGCCATGACTGCAAGGTGTACAACTTCCGAACGCCGGGCAAAGACCAGTTTGAGGCCCAAAAAGCCGGGCCCAAGTACAGCCTTGACGGGGTCATTCATCTGCAGGTAATTGATGCGCCCCTTTGACTGCGCTTCATCGACGATCGTCTTTTGCGCCTCAGGTAGGCCACGTCCATACAACGAACGACCAAGTAGCTTGAACACAGTTGCCAAAGTACGGTCACGCCCATTGTCGTGAGTGGCCTTGAGGGCATCGGCCCACTGGCCGACCTTTTAATAACATGAGCGGTTTATTCATCTTGGCCCCTGGACCCATAACTATGGTAGACAGGGAATGAAGGGGCAAGGAAGAGACAGTGAATAGCCTTGAGGGTAGCGAGAGACCAAGAGGAGGAGGGACGAAGGACGAGGCGAGGTGGTCGGGTAGCAAGCTCGTACCCCCAGGAGTCCTGAGGCTCGGCCTCCGGGTAGTAACTTTATAGACCCTCCAGTAGGGAATTACAGTAACCCCCCGCACCTCCGAGGTGCGGGGTAGTAATCAACCCAATTTTGGGAATACTGCCAGATTACTGGCTGAAGAGGGACTGACAGAGACCTACACTCCCCCAGTTGGCCCGAAATTCCCGTGATTTCACGACCCAGCCGAGAGTGGAATGCAACCGTAAGCTGATTGCATATACATAAATGCTAGTGTGGCAGCACAAGAAACTTCTAGTTTCTGGAAACAAATTAGTTAATGTGATCAAGGCGAACATCAGTACACAATTTACAACGCGATTGGGTGAGAGTGTTAATATTTTGACGAACCATTAATTTGCGATTGCGTGGAAACAAAGCCGTCTTTCCGTCGATATTCAATTCCCGCAGGTTCCCAGCGGCTTTGTAGTATTTATGTCGCTTCCTTGCCAATGATTCTGCAACCCGATCAACCACAACAACCAAATCCAACAACTTCAAACATCAAACTCACCAGAAAACACAAAGCCCTTACTATCCCACTATGGAGAGCGCATCTAGTACATCCTCCGCTAACGCACAAATAGAGATCATCGGAGATTCGTTGACCTTTGGTGTTAATGCCATTCCGGATAAGGGAGATGGAAAAATGGTTGCCGAAGAGGATAAGTATGGGCCAATAGTTGGCAGAGCAACGGGTAAAACTTTCAGAGTTCAAGCTAGAATTGGGAACCGCTACATCACCATATCGAGGTATGTGAGAAACTTGAACGCTAATGCAAAACAGGACCACATTATGTCTGGCGCGTGGAACACCGCCCCCAATTTGTTCAAGAGTGACATGTCGGACAGTGACTTAAAAGAAAGTTGAAGAGCGAGTTCACCAAATTGCTCGCATCCGTCAGGACCCAATGCTCGAAAGCCAAGATTATTGTGGCAGAACCTCAAAAATTTTAGTGCCAAAGATGCTTTGCTCTTTAGTTATTCAAATATAGTGATTTATTATATTTTTGAATTTTCACCCCATTTTCACAAAAGAACTCACTCGTCAAAATAATACACGTTAACTATGGGAAAGCTCCACCGTAAGACACCCCGCAAATGAACTGGCGCCTTGCTATGCGTGCAGTAAGATTAAAAATAATCTGCCAACTGACAGGACGTAAAAAAAGCGTACCGAAAATGAACTGCTTTATACAATTCCTCTTTTTGAAATTTTTTTACAAAAATTTACTATTGAGAGAGATGGTTTTCATAGGACCGAAAACGTCACTGCTTTACCAAATCTATTGCTGGTGGCAAAATTAGTATCTTTCCCTCTAAAACACATACGACATTCACCCTCTCTAAAATATGCAGAAAAAACACTAGCGGGAGGAAGTCAACTAACCAAGACCGAGTGTTTTCAGTCATCTGCTCTCAAACAGACAGGGAATTCCCTTTCTGCAATTTCAAATCCGCCCCATCGTTTGCGAAATATCATTATATTATTTCTTACCAATCAGTTGACGTATGCAACCAGAAACAAGCGAGCAAATCGACGAAAAAATTACAAAATGAGATGAGCGTAGGCTAAAGCGAACAGCATCAAAATTCAACCAATAGTGCTATATTCCTCTGCAGAGAGCTTAAGTTGCCCATTTACACGGACCACAGTAGCACATAACATAACGGCAGCATTAATATGCGCTTTAAATAGGTCAAGAAGCAACCGTCTTTGACTGAGAGTCATCGAGAGGCTCAAGTCGAATGGGAAAGGCGATACGGAAAGAAAAGGTATGGCTGGTGGGATGTTTGGTGTTTAGTGGCGAGAAGAGGTTTGCCTGTGAAGGGGCCGATGGTTTAAGGAGTTCCTGACACGATCTAAGGAAAGAGAAGTTGGCGTATTCTAAGAGTCAACATGGTTGTAACGGAGTCGAGGCTTGGGCAGTGTTTTATGGTTTAGGTAGGATTAAATTTGGTCAAGTAAAGTGTATCCTAAATGAAGAAGAGTATGTGAGGATGTTGGAAAGGGAGCTATTTCAGCGGACACATCACAGTTTGGCAGTTGAATGGGTCTACCAGCAGGATATTAGATCTGCAAATTATCTCTTGGTCGCAAAAAAATGTTTAAAATCCCAAGGAAGCAGGATTGTGTAGTGGCCTGCAAGGACTCCAGATTTCAATCCCGTTGAGAATCTGTGGGGCTTACTGGCTCAGAAAGTCTACGGTAGTAACCGCTAGTTTATAGCTACCTCTTAATTAATGAACTAAATCAAGATGTGTTGGAGTTCAGTCGATAAAGTATACACTCAGAAAATCTTTGAATCTATGCATAAGCGTTACTCCGACGTCATTTCTATGAGAATAGGAGTTATTGGGTATTAACTCTAAGATTTTTTGTCATATTAAAACTATTAAGTATCCTATGGGAACAATCAGTCTAAAGAATACAATTTTGAGTTTAATTTCTGGGAATATCCGTTTTGATAAAAGATTTTGCCCACTTAATCTTTTTTATGCGTTCTCTCGATTGAGCAGATCTGTTTTAAGGTTTATTATACAAATATGGCCTAAATTGGTTACTTGGAAGGTCTCGTATGGCATCAGTCACCAGTGTAAACCGTCTTGACACAGATCAATGGCTTTTTTAATTTTCCCGGCTATCGCGTTTCTCTGGAAGGCTTCTCATAAAACTGGACGCTTGGTGCTTGGAATCAAGTTTTTGGACTTTCTCGTGATTTCTGCCTACCATAAGCGGCTATGTTCTATTAAAAAGAAGCGAATACCTTGCAAGGGGGCTTAGCTTTCTTGAAATCAATGAGATTGATTATTTAATGTCCCCGTAAGCCGTGATTTGGAATCGCTCCGTAAGCTTCAGTTATCGACCTGAAATCATAGCATGCAGCTGTTCAATGTTTAGAATGCTCTTTGGATGGAGTTGTAAAAGAAAACGATAGGAAAATCCCAGAATTTTGGGCAAAAGCACTTTGACGGGAATTTTTCTATCACTATGAACGCGCCATAGATAGTTTTTCTTAATAAACTAAAACATTCAAAAATTGCAAATAATCCTTTTAGCTGCGGAATCGGCTTCAAAATTAGATGCGTTAAACGAAAATTTTAATTAAAAATGATTTTTGAATGAATATATATATAAATGGAGGTTGTACCATCTTCTTGTCAGGGATTTCATGATGGCCCTGACTGTCGACGACCAAAGAGGAAGAATGATGTGCTACCAGCTCCGTATGAAAACAGTATAATTCGCGGTGTATTATATCGCATCAATACGCAGTAGAAACGTCTCGATGGTCCCCATACCATAATTCCTCGCCCTAATGCAGAGACAAAACCGATTCAATTTCATAAGATGGTTCCAATGGTAGCTGAAGCCGTCAGGGCCATGTATATTGAAGTGATATTCGTCTGAGAAGACTACAGTAGCCCACCTCTTTTTATTTCCACATAGCATAATTACGGTCCCAGATGATACAGCGTTCATGAGAAGTAGAGGGCAAAAATTCGCATTCAAAGACTTGACCAGACACTATGGTTTAGGCTTTCCTTCGTCTTGCTTGCAGATATCGGCAGATTCAGCGATAATTTGAAGTTTGGACAAAGCAAAGTTTGATGTGATGATGACCACAAGAATCTCCTTTCATTTCTGACTGTTAGTTTCCGCTTCAGTCTGCTGTTCTGCTCTTTCCTTATCCCTTGCGATCACGTCGGAGGTTACAAATATTATTTGTGTACTCTATTGTAGCTTTCTTTGGCAATTATAGCGGCAACCTTCCTCGATGATTGTCCTTGACGGTCCATCTCATCTATTTATGCAGCCCTTTATATACTCTATGAGTTGCTTGCCTCGGGACCTAGCACTCTTCGTAACTCTAGACTGTCTTTCTTTGGGTAAAGGGTCACTACTATCTCACCAAGTGATCGAAGTTTGAACAGAGATGGGGAGAAGTGATTTTTTTAACATGTCAATCACCCACTTGTTCTTTAAAAATTTAATCAATACCAGGAGCTACTGATCTGTTCTACAGGTGGGCTAAAGATGACTGTTTCTTGACACAAGGAACTCATCCGTCAGTTTTTTTAATAATTTGAGCAGTTAAAGGATGCAGGGAATTAAAAAAATTGCTGCCTCTAAACTCAAAGCGGCGTAGATTTAAGTACAGTACTCTACAGCACCGTTAATAGATCACTGGTCGGAACTTTTTGCGTGTGGGGCTATTAATAGCTTTAGCGTGGCTAAGGTGGGACCAGAGCCCGGTCCGGGTGAAGGGACCAAGAACCAATATCTTGTACAGTATTTTACCGCAGTTTATCTACGTTTCTGGTAATAACCTTAGTGTCTATGATATTGTACAACTGTCCTTCAGGGTTAGTGTTTTAGTTCACACCGACAGGTGGTAGAATGTGAATCAGTACAAATGCGTATTGATAGTTAGGGGAAAGAAATTTATCAGGCTGTAAGTTGGCGTCTTTACTGTACAGAAGTTGCTGCAGAAGACAATGATAGGTAAAAGCTGCCGAAAAACTCCCGTCACACAAAAAGTACCGCTCTTTGAACCTTTAATAGACCACTAGTATGTCGCTCCTGAGCTAGACCTACTTCCCCGCACTTGTAGCCGCAAGCCCTACTCCCGAAGATCTCTTCCTGCATTTCCATCATGCTGGCGTACCTTAAACAATCACGAATCTTGAATACTACTATATTACAATAGTGCGAATATCTGTAATTTACCCTCTTCATTCCCTGTTACTTAACATATTCCACTAGCGGGCGCCTCCTCGATGTACAGATGTGTTCCCTATGCTTATTCTAGCTACACACGTGTATAAACTCGTTTGATCGAAGTATGAATCCTGTTAGTGTAGCAACTGTACTGTATATGAGGGACCGCCGCTTTTGCAGTTTAAAGTAAGCATGCAGATTGGGAGAGAACGCATAGGTCACATAAAGGACGGGCCGAGAGAGCCGCAGACTAGGTGCGCGGAAGCATCAAACCTGACTGCTTTTTCATGGCAGAATAGCTATGCTCTAAGCGGCGCCCACAAAACCAACGAGGTCTTCTAGTTCCAAAGGTTTCCTTTAATACTTTACTCCTACGTTACTTTTACAAGACCACAGACATAAGATCATCTATTTACTTTTATTTTCTGAGAATTCTTCGAGATAATGATGAGAAAGAGTGACGATATCTCCAAGTATTCGAGACTACAGGGAACAAAAAACGCTGTTACTTGAAGAAGGAAGCTTTGGCATACGTTAAGTTGAAGTTGTGGAGGTAGTTGAAATCAAGCTACGGGTGAAGGAAGTCTCATTGAACCACTTTTCTTGTCGCAAATAGGCAATATTGTGTGAGTAATCTGATTTGATTCTAAAAATAGCGGCTGTGCTGATGGTTAAAATTAACTCAATCATTAAAGATGACGAACAAGGGGTAAAATTTCTTTTGGATTCTCTTGCCCGAGGTTATACCTCATCTTTCACTAGAGAGCTATCAAATGAGATATAAATAAGGTTTAATTTGAGATAAGCACGGAAAAAACTTTCATGAATGTTTGAGCAATATTGCCTCACTTTACAGAGCTGGTCTCATCGAAGAGAAGAAGTCAAAATGGATCTGCACACTGCTGGAGTATGTTGATCCGGTCGCGATGATCTCGAACAAGTTGACATACGAAGGACTGAGCAGTACCGGAGTTACAGAATTTCAAGTAGGAAGGCGAAGGTACTCTAAGTAAGACTTTACATTACAGAGAAGCTTATCGAAGCAGCTAGCAAAAAAGGCAAAGGCAATAGAATTCAAACTTGAAGAGTTTCCAGGAAAAGGGCCGTTCCGACCCCGATCTGTGTTGAGTACGTGGAAGTACCGGTCACTGATTGAAAGATTGTTGCTATCAATCCGACAGAGTATCAAGCATGGCCCACGGAAGAAGTTACGGTAGAAGTAAATGGTTTAGCATTTTTTGTCTCCAATTTCGACTAATAGGGCAATATTTTTGCCACTCTTACTTTAAGAATTAATATGTGCGACCTTATTTTGCTCTTGTAAGTTTCCTCTTCTCGCGTTAAATGTCCATTCTTAGGCTTTTCTTCGGAATTGCTGCACGCAAAATCTCAGCTGCACCTTAGTACCCTTTATCCATCAACACGCACCATTTTCTTGGGTATTCTTCAGAAAAATCCCGGTGTATATAATTTCCCGCTCTCCTTTTTTACACAAGGCTAGCATATGAAATCGAATGTTGTGCTGAAAAATTTCCAAATCAGAAATAGAGCCAGGGTAGTGGTCAGTACAGTTGATTTACATGCTATTAGGCAACACGCTTACTTCTACCTTGAATCCACACAGCTTTTCTTTGCCGCTGTAGTACTTCTTTTCCTCCTGAATATTCCCACTTGGACAGTTTGCCTGCTGGAATTCAACATCTGCGGCATAGCGTGCGGTTGGGTAGTTGCAAAATTTCGCTCCACCCCCAGAGAATCTATTAATGTCATAGTTTTTTCAAACCTTTTGAGAAAATGCGTAGACAGGCTTGCTTATGTCATAAATGAACTTAGTTATCAGACGCTCGAAAGTCGGTGCCTTTATTTCCAAAAATTATTGCTAGTAAATTCCAATTTCCAACATGATTCAATACCACTAATGAAATTAATAAAACACCTTTCTACCATGCAGATATTTTCGGCCAGGGCCAACATTGTAAATTCATCCACTGTTTCGGAAAGCATGAACCAAACAGCGTGAAGCTCAGATGTATGGAAGAATTTCATTTTCTGGATCAAGGCACCGCTCTACAATCGTGAAATGCATCAAAAATGGGCAGCTGGGGTAGTTTTCATCGTCACTGTCCTTTAGTCGCGGGTTGCTGCTGTACCCGGATAGTTCTTTATTCCGCTCTCCAGCAGTACTAGGAAGGAGTTGGAGCGAGTTATGTGCTGCGGCATGCGTGGACACCGGAGTTTCCGGCTCTTTTGTATTTGGAAGAAATGTATGTTGGCTTGGCATGGTTGATGGTGGTGACTACTTTTAGTGGCCCCAACATGATTATTGCTGCAGCCAAAGGCCTTCTATATCAGACAATACTGATTCGTTCTGCAATAACCAAGAGTTTGAATAAGCGCGGTACTTCTAAATTTTGTTGCTCAATGTTTGAGCTTGGGCAAACAGTTTACTTTGGCCCCCAATTTACATATGAACGATAAAAGATTTAGAAGTATACATATGTATCACACAAGTTATTCAAGGCTACTATTGTAAACATTTAGTTTGTACTGTACTCAATATGGTTGCCAGTAATCCATTGGCTCTTTCCTATGCTCCCCTACATTTGATTTAGAGGTCTACTGTAGTTCATCTGCTGTAAATTCCTGTAATATATTGGTATCTGAATGATTCTGTACGGTGTAGGACAGCTTTACTGGAGGGTGACTGTACTTTAAGTATTTATGGCACTGTAGTAGAAGTTTACAGTACACATCCTGATTGAGGGGGAACGCGGAGGGTACTCAAAGTACGGGCCGGAACGACCTATGAGTAGGGGCACAGAAGTGCGAACAACAGGCTTTTACAGCCCGTAAATCAAGAAACAAAGCACTGAAGGGGGTTTTGATCACACAATCACTGATGAATCACCGGTCACAGTGAGCCTAGATTGAATGTAGTTCATATTGACGTTCGAGTGTACGTCAACACAACTCTTTTAGTATCACTGTAAATCTACACTATCTACCGAACCTGCAACATACACCAAGAAATTAATTTTTGTACGCCAAAAACTCAGATCTTGTTGTCTCCCATGCGTTAGGAACTAAAAAAACATGAAAAATCAAAAACATGAAAAAATTAATTCAACAATTATTCCCCAGCTCACCCTCCGATTTTGGATGCAGAATACTTGAAAAGTTAGACTTCTGCGGTTCTTGGTCCATCTTACTTTATGGGCTGGTTGCCTACAGTTCATGGTCCGTCTCACTTGACTGGCTAGATGCTTGATAGGACAAGGAACTACGCAACTTATTTGTCTCTGGTTATTTGAGCAGTCCCCGATATTTACTTCCCCAATCTCTGACTGCTACAATTTTATAGTTACAACCCCACTTCCCTTATATCCAATTTCCCGCGTGGAGTGGACCTTTTCATCCCATGCCCTCAGTCCTTCCATAGACGTCCCCTCGGAACCAACTTACTCATAAATCTGTACAAACTTTCCAGCATCTCGTTTAACCCCTTCATGAATTTTCCCGAATCCTTAACGGCCTTTTATACAGCCCGGATTTCCTTTTCTGCAATCACATTGCTGTGCCACGGACTCAGCTCCAGCACCGCAATACGCTTTCCTCATATAGATTCCTCGAAAATTTGAACCCCTCACCACTACCGTTCTGCCGGCCCTTTACAAGCAGCGCCTGCTTCTCCCCTCTTCTTTGAAGGATGAATCCTTATCATTACAGTCTCAATTTAAGATTTAAAAAAAGAAATTGCAACCAGCTCTCTGAATCTCTGTACCCCTTTGAGGGTCTCCATTTATCCAAAGGAAGCTTTCATTTGTTCCTTTCAAGTTAGAAAACATTTTTTCCTTAAAAACTATCTCATATTATGCGAAACTTTATTTCTATTTTAAAGTAATAAATATGATTCATAATTCGAGTTAATGGGAAGAATTTCAAAAAACAGAAGTATAGAACATAGAACAGGAATAAATGACGTAATGAAAGGATACTTGATATAAACAGAGGAGAAAGAATTGTTCTGAATACAAGAGCAGTGAAAATGTTTAATGCACAGTAGAAGTGGAAATAGGCGAAGATGAGTAAAAAATGAACGTCGATAATGCCAATGATACCAGATTATAAAATTTTTCATTATGTAAAAAATGCCATTTGGTGGTTATATCATTTACAGTAAATGGGTATTATTATATATATATATATGACGGCCCCACCGCAATAAATCAGCGGATCCTATGGCCTAGTCCGAATGAGTGAACGAATTTTTCAGGCATCTCCCACAATCTTCTAAAGCATTGGCGCATTCGTACTACTCTAAGAGTGCAACCACCACTACAAACATGATGTAGTCTTTGTTATAAAAAACAAATCAAAAGATCAAAAGGATTTAATTCGAAACACGCGAGAAGGGGTATATAATTTTCTCCCCTCTGGATCTTTGTCTTTAAAACGCACTGTAGAGTTTCTCCCGAAGTTTCCCAAAAAGATCAAATCAAAATAAAACCCTCCAAAGTTTTCACCCACTTGAAAAGTGGATATATTTAATGGAAGATGCTAATGAAGCTTAGTCGATGATCGCCGCCTGGTGGGGACAAAATTAGATGTTCCTTGCAACAATAAATCCGTAATCTAATAGATAAAATTACTCAATAAGGTCCTCATATATTCACTGGACGAGGTATGAAAACTTCCTGCGCTTCCGTTAGTCGACCATTTGACTTAAGAATGGAGAGATAATTTACGCATTAATTAATCTATGTATATGAAGAAACGGTAGAATAATATGATTAAAGAAAAATTTCTGAGTTTTTGTAGCTTGGATAATGAGAGATGTTTTTCGCATGGGCATAGATCACGGCGAAAAAGTATTCGGGATCTACTGCACAGGTCTATCTTAACGAATGATCTATACTTTGTAAGAAGAGTTCCATTGTATGTTGATAGAATCATACATTGGACCCGGTGCATTTATGGTAAGGGAAGCAAAAACTAACCAGATAAAAATAATAAAACAATTCTCATGTATTTTCATAAAAGCGACAATTACAAAAAAATTTGAATCATGGCGTACCCTTATTGCTTTCAAGACCTTAAGCCCGTAAAGTATGATTTTGAAAGAATCTTTAATCACCAATAACTTGAATCAAATCTGAGAATGTATGTCTTCATCTCCCCAGTAGTTGGCATTTCAATAGATGTGTGTTGCTCTGAATGTATTAAATTGAATAGATATTAAAGTAGTTTCGGCTTGAAAAACCATGTGTACTTACTTGAAGTACAAAAATCGCAGTAAAATCATGAAAGGAGTTCCACTTGTAAATCAAAAAAAGTTGAAACAAGAAAAAAATACGTGTTGACTAGAGAAGAGAGTAAATAGAACAACAGGAGATCCAAGGATAGGAAAATAAAGCGGCAAAAGTAGCAAAGAGTTCAGCAAAGATTCAATTCAAATAAGAACGAGGACTGAAAATGGGATATAACTAAAATATCTGAAGGTTTTCTTGTGGACTGAATCCAATTTTATGAATATGAGGTTATATGAAACAGAGCTTCTCGACCGAAAAAAGAAAAATGAAAAAAGTAGCCGAGATTGACTGTTTATGTGGTTAGTCCGGAATAGCGAGATGACTTGCGTCAATTCATTGGGGGTTTGACAGAAATTAGGGAAAATAGTAGTTGTTACAGTTATTCAATAGTTAGAATAAAAAGTGAAAGGGTTTACGACACTAATAGTTAGCTGGTACAGTTTGACAGTAGCGTAAATCTATAAAGCCGTGTGGAAGTTTTGCAATATTGACGAGGCCTAGATTAAAAGCGTCCTATCTTCCCTAAGTACACGTGTGGTTCGAAATTATCATTGGGCCATCACTTAGTGTAACAGGTGTTAATATTCTGCTTTCCACACATGTAGCTGCCTAGAGCATCGAAAAATATCGCCACCAGATCCATCCAGTCATTTATATAAGTTGAACTAAGGGCCTTAAGGGCGAAGGAAAAAAGATGATGCAGAGTACCTAATAGAATTCCAATTAGGACTAATTTAAAGGTGGTGCTCTCAATCTCCGCGCTGCTGGCGGTCGCATCGGTTCCCAAGGACTGAGTTGATAAACCCAAAATAACATGACACATGGGAAAGGTACGGACCAAAGGGTGCTCTCATGAAATAAACATACGCCTCTAATCTGGAAACTTTTTAAGTTGAAACGCAAAAGCTATGTACCATACGAGCCACATTAATTTCTTGAAATGTTCCTGTGGTCTTTCGAAAAGCATTTTTAACCCTCCAATTAGCTATATCGACCAAATTCTCTAAATATTGGTGCCTGATATCATTAAATTGAAATTTCAAGTTTTATACTCCCACCTAAACACATTTCAATCGAGCCAGGTCGACTATGGATTATTTCTGAACAGATTTGAAGTAGGCAATAAGTCAGCTGGTGTTTATATGACTTCAGCGCTAAGAGTTTTCTATTGAGGTAGCCAATAGACTAACGTCTGATCTGGCAACTTTTCCAGATCTCAAGAACAATTATTGGTGTAAACACCAAAGGTTACGAGCTACGCTGAATTAGCCTAGCAAGCATCAGATTATATTGATGATTGGAGACGAAGTATTCCAAACACGTACTAATTTGTAAGATCTAGGGGAATATTGAACGGGCTATACTCTGTGCTGATACGGTCTGGCAGCGACCACCTTCGTTTTTATGATACTGAAATACTTTGGACCTTAGTAATTCGGATATAGTTTCCCGAGTTGCAGTATGGGCTAGAAAGGAGTACCAAGGCACTCTATAAATATAAAAAAATATTAATAAATAGCCACCATTTCTTCCTCTACAATGTATTAAATTTCAGCAAAATTTATTTCCCGAAAAAAATTGAGTCCTCTGCAATTTCACTTCTTCCATTCATTAGCAAAAATCTTTCGAACTTATTAAATGAGCTTACCAGAACCGAGCGTTGGAAGGTACGCTGCCAAAACTCAACTACATCCCCGAGCTTGCGTCACCTGTAAACATTTCTCCTCAAAAAAGAAACAATTGAAACAAGCTCTCCCAGATCATGTGGCTTTAGCTCCGCAATAGCTATGTACCTCATGTTTAAGGAAGGACGCGCCATCCCTCACATCTTGGACTGCCAAGCTCACTTAAATGCCACATAAATACGAACTACTCAATTACCCACTGATCTTTGGAGCGATTATATTTCTATAACACTGAACAACTTTTTACATCTAGTTCCCGGCCAAACTATTAGTTGGTCAAATATCCGCCTTTGTCTCACCTCGTTTTCGAGACATAAAAGTATGACCGGTATAAAACTATAAATATATAGAATCGAATATCATATCCCTCATAGACCTTCGGAAGAATACTAAAGGTTTCTACGCTGGATACTTGCAATAATTTTGCCTGGATCATTCCGACGCAGAACTTACCCTCGCCCCACAACTTTCCATTAAAGCCAAGAATGAAAAAATAAGTCCAGTCTGACTTTTCCCCACTTTCTCTGATACTGGATGATGCCAAAGGATTCTCGCCATCAGAAAATCGTAACCAGAAGAAGCAGACCTAATAAAATCTCTGTTAAAAGAGCATGCTGACATGGAAACAATCACGTGCCAATTGCGGATCCCAAAAGCAAAAATATAGACTCCCAGCCACCACGGAATCTCCTTTTTGAAGTTTCAAAGTTCTTTTTTACTAAAAAATTGAAAATTCAAGTGGAAAAGTCACTTAAAAGCCACTCCTCCTTGTTAATTTCTTTTTTTGATCTCAATGGCGAAATCATTCAAATTGCAACATCCCAACTCCGCCCTTACTTTTGAGACCGTACCGTTCTCGAAGATAGGCATTCGCATCCCTAACAAAGCTTTAATAGACGCACACTAAGACTTCCACCTACAGACATGTGATGTTCGAAAAGCCTACTTCCAGTTCATAGAGCAAAAATGCGCATAATCTACATCAAGCCTAATAGTGAGCTGAAAAACATCAGAAGAATTCCTGAAACTGCTGAGACCACTCTCAGGTCTCCCAAACACTGGATATTAATACAATCGTACAATCTCAAATCACCTCTCGCATAAACTTGAAAGAAAAAAGAGAGATTATGTCGCTCTACTTCAATGGTAACCTTTATTGGGTATTTGGCTTTTTTTCTCTCAAGTTAACGGCTTTTTCATTTTCAGCGATAGAAAAATCTTGAATGGCACTTCAAATTCTTCCCAAATCCTCCAATCTGGAGACTAGGAATTCTACGATACTAAATTAGCCGGAGAAAACATAGAGACAACCTAAAATTGAATCCACCCCACCAGAAGCTTCTCATCTCAACTCTACGGGAACTACAGATAGCTTTTACCTTCTCATACTTCCAATATGTTCGAAAAACTCTCCAAAATTCTCTTCGAACTCGTCTTGAAACTTCGTCCTCAATTAGATTCGCGGATGAAACGACATAGAAAACAATTTACCATTGATAACGTCAAGTCAATCAATGAAGTCCTCAAACATATCCACCGCACACCTCATCTTAATTTTGGCTATTCCAAACTGTACATGTTCAGCCTTTAATAATTTTGCTTAGATTCTGTCTACGCAAGCAAAGAATACCGTACATCATAGCTTTTTAGTATCGTCCAGCTCGCCGGAAACATTTTACATCTCATATTTTTGTGTACTTAATCGCAAATCAGTTTGATAAACAGTTTCGCTCTCGGTAACAATTTCTACTCATTTTCTGTTGTGGTAGACTTCGCTTCAACATTGCGGAAATATTTTCAATCAATAATCAGTAATGCCGCTCTGCGTGTTTACATAATTTAAGTCTCTATTTTACGTCAAAACGAAATAATTTTTCTCAGTGAAACGGCTTATGGTTAATATTAGCAGCGTTCGGAATGAATACCTTATGGAGGAAATATCTAGAGAAGGCTCCGTTCGTTTTGCCTAAAACCCTACGGACGACTTTACAAATACCTCAAATTGTACACATTTTTAAGCCTCCTATTACCATTCAAATGCGAAATTACTCTTAAACAGTGGGTCTTTCGCATAAATCCTACGATCTGACCCTTCACTGTAGTACTCGCAAATTCAGAAAGCCAGGAGTGTAGATATCGAACCCTACCGAGGAGCACCGAAACGAAATGAGTGCGTTCTCAGAGAAAATTTAGCAATCTAAGAATACTAGTGTCTACAGTTACTGGAAGGGGTAATTTTTTATTTTTGTGTGGTTTCTGTTTTTTTTCCCTTCTTTTCTTCTTTTTAACCTATTTTGAAAACATCATACTCAGACATTTAATACAAAGGATTCTACTGGCTTTCCTTCAGCGCGGCTGGATGCTTCCTACGGTGCTTTTTGCTGCGTAGATGACTCTGCAGAACGATTTTTATAGCGAACGTTATGTCTCAGGACGTGCACTACGGGGTCTGCTCAACTTATTTCACCCTTGCCTGTACCCTCACGTGCCTACGCTGGTAAAGTCTATTTCAAAGATGCGGTAATAGAACTTGGGCTTTCTCCCGAAGTCGTAGCTCCATATACCGACGGTGATCTTCTGGAGTCCTAAAGGGTTTCTCCATACCAGCTATCAATCCCTTCCGGGGCCAAGAAGGCTTAGGAAGAAGGAGCATATGGCGATATTGACCCCTTGACCTTTGAGCTAAGCACTGAAAGTCCAAATATACAAGGGATACAGGCAGTATAATGGGTATCGCCCCTCTGAGCTTCGATATACATACCACAAGTACAAAAGGACACCACAGCTGTCCTGTCTAAGCGAGCTTCTGTTGGATCCGAGATATCTAAGTTGTTACATTCAGAACAAGGGGATCTGTTTGTATATTACCAATACATTTTCCGGAACCAGTAGATTTATTTTGCACAAGAGGAGAGTGCAACATATTCAGCTTCAGCTGAAGATAAATAAATAACTGTTTGAAGCTTTCTGCGCCAGAATATTGGCGATCCGTTGACTGTGATAATAAATCCAGTAGTTGAGCGCCTTGTCTCCTTAAATCCCCCCAGTCAGCAACAGCGGCAGCATCAAGAGATTGCGGGTGTAAGGAGGTAGCAGGGTGGTGGAGTCCGAAGGAAGCAATACCAGAAACGTAACGGAGGATATGTTTGAGCAGTTTCAGATTAAGCTGAGTGCGCGCGTGCATATGACGGGAGAGAAAGGATATGTAGAAAGAAAAATCCGGACGAGTGCTAACTGCAAGATGTAGTAGACCTCCGATAATGCTGCGAAATAAGGAGTGAGATGGCGAAGACAGTAGAGGCCCGGAGGCGGAGGCCGGTGAGATCATATCAGTGTCTGAGGGTAGAAAGGTAAGTACTGAGTTTGATTGAGCCATGCGGTAGGACTGCAGAAGCCGCTATTCGTATGAAGTTTGGTCTAATTTGATCCCATGTACATTTTGAATAGTTTTCAATCCAATAAAGAACTTCAATTCCACACAGTATTTGACGTCGAAGACAGTAGACAGGTGATGCATCACTTCTCCTAATAGACGAAGGGAATTAGTGACAAAAGCGAGGTCGTCTACAAAGACGGCAAGAATTAAGAATTAATTCGAGCGACGTAGATAATAGAGCCGTTCATCGAAACTTGAAGATTGAAATCCAAAGGATAGCAAATTGGTGTGTAGGACGGAACCGTATAAACAGTATGCTTGTCGGGCGCCATAGATAAACTTTTCGATGACGCCGAGGTGCCCAGGAACTGCGGGGGGCTTTGAAGAATTGGTTACTTGTTCCAGAAGGATGGTAACATCCAGTGCTCCGTGGAGTTACGCTTTTGAAATTTCGCCTCCTTCCAAAATGAGATCATACGCAGCAATGATGGCAAATAAAAGGCGAATGCTCTCAAGTGTAGCAACTGGGTCATATAAGGCCGATGGATCAAAATCTATAAACGTGATTTGTAACCCTCCTCGAAGATTGCAGCGTGCTTTCGGGAGAAACTGTCTTTTCGGAGCATTAATCGGCTTTGCTCGAAAATACCACTTGAACTTCAGAGGCTTCATAGCAGGAGTACGTGGTATGTAGTGCCAAGTCTTTCAGCAGATTAAGGCGTCATATTCTCTGTCAATTTCGGCAGCACATTCCGGAATCTCACATGCTTCAGAAAATGACTGCGCTTCAAACGGAGTACGTACGATGTCCTTTCGTGAGAAGGAGGCTCTAAATTTATACTCAGTATGAAGAGTCTCCATGCATCTAAGGAGATTCTCCTCTGCGTCACCATCCAAATTTCTGCCTAAATCACTTTGAAGTCTACCCGTCGAATCACTCTCAATTTGTTTTCACCAGGATTACAGATACGGATCAAACGAGAGTCGCATTCCATTCCATCAAATTTGGAATACTCGAAGCGGGTAAGAACTTTTCTGCCAGCAGCTGACTTTGATCGATAGGTGAACGCGGATCCAGCCTGCCCAAATGGAAGTAGTGAAGGAAAGTCTATGATAATGTTGGGGTCCTAACGAAGGATGGGAACGTCACCCCTGATACGGTTGGAAGGCCTACGGTTACGCAACGAGTTGGCGTGCACAATTGCTTCGCCCCGCAGCTCAGTAGGGAGACTCGAATTGAAAATTAAAACGCGAGCTCGCATCCACTTTTTCTGTACCAGCTGTTCCATTACACCTTTGATCTCAGGGTCATATCCTGGAGATAGATTGATCTCGATACCAAGGCGGTTCATGAAAATAATAAAATCTAAACCCATGTGCTCCCCTGCGTTATCGAATCTGATACGTTGAATCTTGTAGCCCTCCGATGAGAAGTGGTTCTCTACGTGTGCATTGTAATTTCTAAAGATATAGGGCACTTCGCTTTTAGCCTGGATTAAAGTGACATCTTATTTCGCTGTACACGGTTCCGATAAATGCAAGGCGAGTAGATTTCCACCTAGGGATTCCTTAAAAGGTCCAGAAATTTCTAAGTGAATTTCAGCAAGGGGCACACTTGGGCGACTAATTGAGGGTAGAATCGATCCCCTTTTCATCTTTTCCGTAAAACACGGGACAAATTCAAGTCCCTTGAGCAACTCCAGATTGAATGTTGGAACGTCTTCGAAGAGAAGCAATAGTTGATGGTATCTTTGTGTTCTTGGTTACTTGTTTCCTTGTGCAACTCAAGTAGATTCGGAATTATTCTCGTCTTAAAAGCAGCAGTGGGGACTTCTGGAATAGGCGAACGGTTCGGAGATAGCGACATTGCGTAAAGTCCTCCAATGCATTAAGTTTCCTATAACATATCCTTGACATCACAGGTGTCCATTTTGAAAATAAAGCACCCCTTAAAGGGTTTGATTGAAGTAGATTGAATAAACTCAAAGTGCTCGGATAGTATATTGGCTACCAGGATATTGTATGTAAACTGTGGTGCGTGGTACGCATGGATTTTCATGCCACCGTTTAAACGGATCCAAACCATCACTTTTCCCAAAGAACTTGGCGCTCCTAGAGCTGCCTGGACAGTCTCTGTTGCAATCGTTTCATAACTTTCGAAGGAGTAACGGCTATGGAAGAAGTTTTGGGTTGCTCCCGAATCGATAAATTCGTCACCAAATTTTCCTCATTAATTATCGCAAGTCTACTACTTTTATGCTTTGTGGCGGTCATGTTTATTCTGTTTCTTGGATCTTGTTCATCAAAAAAAGGAGGTTCCCTTTTAAAAATAATTGATTGAAGGACAAAACAAGATGCGAACCAGTAATTTAGGGTGGATTCTTTGAAATTTGGGACAAAGTCTGGGTCAAGTTCGTTATCGGATTGCAATGGTCTCTGAATTGATTTTTGTCAGACGGTGCAGTGTTCCACCTGCTTTTGTGTACATTTTACCGCGACCTGGCCTGAGTCTTCGATTGCAATTGGGATTGTAAGAGGCATTTTGACCTCCGCGTGACTCATAAATACCATGGTTCTCGGCAACGATCCTCTTACGACAAATGGCGATTAAATGCCCTGGAATTCCACAGAAATAAAATAAATCATTACGGAATCCAAAACGATTGTCTTGGTCTCCACGACCAAAACCACCTCTTCCACGAATTCCAGGACCGCCCTAAAGCGTCCACGACAACGTGACACATCAGGACGAGACAGTCCAGGATTTCCCTAACAGACAATATGAGCTTGAGCTTCGTGGCCAATTTTTGAGATACCTGGCGTCTGAATATTGTTCGGGTTCGCTTACTTTGCCAACGCAGCCTGAACTGCGCTCATCACGTTTTCAAAAAGTTTTGCCCGTGAGTGTCGCAACTATAGCTAGGGCGCCAAAAGAACGAAGGAGTGAACGGATAAAGTTTGAAGTTCTCTATTTCTCCGACAACTCTTCGTGGTACGAAGCGAGTTCTCCACAACTGCTTCCAAAATTGTTCACGTGTTCTTGGAACTCCTTTGCCTCACCATACACAAAAGTATCCAGTTTGTTGCGAATATTCTGATTAGACTGTTCATTAGTGGTCTTGTATATCTTTTTTAACTCATTCCAAAGGTCTAGGGCTGATTTATCATCATCATCACAAACTTATCTGCAAAAGAACTGAATGACATTAACTCGATAAGGTTGTGCTTTTAGCCTTCATACTTCCTTTTAAACCAATCAGTGTGGAGGTTTTCGTTTATTTCTTGCTGGAGATGACAAGGGTCGGAGGTGTCCCATCTGGACCTCCTAGGGACCAGGTTCTGTCTTTGGAGGTCATGAGGGAGGTTAAGGGCGATTGCAAGGGGTTCATATGAGGGAGCGAGGAGTCGGGCAGTGCGGAGTGAGGTATAGCCAAGAACCTGTTGTACCAGTGCTGGTTTCGTGAGGAGAGATAACGTGTACGCGATGATTGGAACTCCTTGGGTTTGGAATAAGCTGAGGCCACCTGAGCGGAAGGGGACACCGGCTGGACCCAGTGTGGCCTGGGTCCAGCCTGTGTCGGTTTGGCGGCGATGTATGCTTTCGAATACCTTTCGCATTTTAAATTAAGTACCTTTGGAGTGGGAGTCAGGCTTCCTTATATTACGGACTAAGACCAATCACTGAAGCTGCACAAGTGAACCAATGGCTCAGCTCATCTTTTGATGAAGCCGAAATTACACATTCGCCTTGGAGATTTAGAAACGGGCCATGGCGACCGCCACGTACTCGTCGACCGCCTTAGACTTGGTCACAGACGGGCATCCCAGGGAGTCAAAGGCTAGCGGCACAAAATTTCATCCCCGTTTCGAGCGTCCAGATAGAGCTTGGCCAGGAATGGTGGCGATTTTGGTCGTAGTCCCTCATCTAAGGTCATTTCGCAACATTTGCAGTGGCGCGAGTGATAGATTACGAAGACGAGGGCTAATTTGCATAGCGACTAACATATCTTGAAAGCGGATGTTCTCTGGAACCAACTAGCCGCGGCATCAACATTCGCCCATAACTCCCTCCAGCAGATAACTGGCGTTATTCTGAATGATTCTCGCCGCGTGATGAGCGAAGTATATTTCCCGCTCCTCAGCAATCGGACAGCGTGCTAGTTACAACCCGGTTGGAGAAGTCCCGAGCAGTCGGGTGGCAGCCCCCAACGTGGAGAGTGGAAGGGAAATGAAGCGATGACCAGGACCCTTGAACCTATCAATTCGGCAAAGCGAGTATCATTGCCGAGGCGAGCATGGCCAAGATGCTTGAGTGGGCATCGCGCCAGGGATGAGAGGCAGGGGGGGTCAAAAGATGTATGCCTGTTACGTCAAAATAATCTGTGCCCCCGTTAAATGGTCTCAAAAAGGGTATACAGACACAGTAAAAGCGCCTTGATGTATTTTCGAACCGCATGGCCGCGTTCTAGGGCTCGTGGACAGTGTTTCGGGCGGCTTTGGTAAGGTCTGTGGCAAACAACAGTCGTGCCGCCACGCGCGGGTAGATCAGTGGGCACAGATCAGCGCGTAGTCATCGTACTGATCGATGTGGATCGTGCATCCCCTCTCGTGGCATTTTGAAGCGGGAGGAAACACTGGGTTCTTACGAAAATTTACAGTACGCCAGACCACCAAATTTTTTGGCGGTGTTCCGAAAATGCAGAAAAGACCAGTCCGCTATGTATTGGCGCCAAAATCCCAACCACAACATCTGATCTTCCTGCTGTTAACAAGCACTTACCTTGCTCATCTTGTCTCACATATCTCTCCAATACCTCTCCCATCGACTTTTACGACGTCTTCAAAATGCCTTTTAAGAACTTTTCTGCCCCCGCGCCCTCTTTGACAACACAGCCCCAGCATGGAGATGAAGAAGCGCAAGAACTCATCTGCTTGCGCAAACTCCTCTTCTTTCATCACCGCTTAGCAAAATATCTCCCAAACCCAGTAGCAAAGGTAGATCAGGGGCTCGTGACTATAACCAAGCAGATTTTCAACAGCTTTTGAATATCATCGAAAAATTAAACCTACTGGTTCCAATACATGGGCATCGGTTGCTGAAAAATACAATCAGTGGAGCGAGGAAAACATGCGTCCTGCTCGATATCAAGATTCGTTAAAGAACAAATTTAAAAAACTTTGCAACGCGAAAAAAACTACTAGAGATCCGTCATGTCCTCCAGAAGTACGGCGTGCGAAACTAATTGCCTGTAGTATTCACGAAACCACCGGGGCAATAGGGTAGTGGACCAAGGGGTGCTTGCCTCTTTTATTTTTCGCTCAACCCCACAACCCGTTCTCCTTACAACCCTAGCTACCCTACTGAGGACTAATGTAGTTGTCATCAAATGTTTTCTTCCTTTTGGGCTAGTCGAGCGAAGAAACGGGCTGGTAAAATTGTTCTCCGCTCTTTCCACAATGAATAAAGAAGGTAGCATCTTAATAAGAACTATGCGACTGAGTTTTGTTGTAACGATCAAGTTTGCGTGTTTTCCTTGTTTAAGAATCCGTTGTCAAGGTGTGTGTTCTTCTCCCTGTGAATGCCGAAGAAGTTCGTTTTGGGAGTGTCTCGGAACAAAAAGAATGCATTAAATACGTTTGCGCTTTTTCCTGTGCAATACTTCAATGCATAGTGCAGTTGAAATTGCAGCGATTGACGAAGCCGCAGCCACTTTACGAAGTTTTGAGTGCCTACTTAGTCCTCAAGTTGTCTCGACTAAGATTTGGTGGACGGTTTGGCGTTCTGAATGGACCATCCAAGGATCCATTCTAAACGCGAGATTTGGCGCGGCGGAACCAAATTGTTTTGGTACTTGGCGTCATTTTGTTGGCAAAAATTTGGCCAGATGGTCATCTGGTAATTTTCGTATGCAACCAGTGGTAGCTTGCAATAGAACTGCAACTACGTCCTGTAATGGCGGTCCAAGATTTATGTAGGTGCCCAATCCGGTCTGGTTTAATGGGTTTAAATGGGGGGGTTTACTTAATTTTCCTGATACTGTTGACAAAGCAACCAAGACAGGCTGTCACACACAACAAGGAATATCAACAACCGACGACTAGTGAACAGACAAACGGTAAAAAGAGATAACGGCCTAAGTTCCGCCAGGTTATGGGCAAAGCTTCCTACCCTGTCGATACGACATTCACCAACTCATGAGACTAAACACACAAGGCCCCATTGGCCAACAACCACAGCCTCAGCGTCATCATCATAGCCTCACTTCTATCAGCTCCGCCGCAGGCGTTCAAAAACGGTTAGAACAAGCACCTCTCGTTGATCTCACGCTTTATCTCGCCAGCCTAGCAATATCGCCTCCACCAATCACATGCGTCCCATGCCTTCATGCCAAACTCACGACCACTCCACATCTCCACAACAACAGGAATTACAAAATCGGAGCATACTGCAGATTCGACACATGCGGCTCCTCAATCCCACATCATAACACGGAAACGGACACTTCCTGACGTTCCTCTACGCCCAAATCCGATACCTGTCCATATACATGCTGAATACCAGAGATCAAGTAGCCACCTGCACACCCAGACACATCTCCTAATCTACACAATACATGGGTCCCCCTCACGCACCATCAGAGTCTAAAATGCCAAAGAATTCCTCTCCCAAACCCCCCGTGATCTATTCATTGCACATGTGACCACATTGAAAACCCGAACGGCCTATGCCCCACGGGAAAACTCTCGCGCCGAACGCATAAATCCCACCCTCATGAACGCCACAAGGGCTGCCCCCAACAATGCCAACCTACTTCTAGAATTATGGGAGAACGCACTCCAAGACGCGGCATACAAGTACAAAATACAGCGCAACTGGCAAATCGCTGTATGAATTATAGAATGGAACACTACCACAACCGTCCAAAGTATTCATATTCGGCGAACACGGACACATCCCGATCCTCAAGACCAGGTACATACTCGATCCCCTCGCCCAACTAGTCAGATACATGGTAGTAGAGGACACCCTGATACGCGTCTGGAACCCCGCTACATAAACCTAACAAAAAGCAATAACAACGGAATTCAAACGCTATGACCCCCGCACCGACCCATCTCGCACTACAGCAACAGCATGCCACACAAATATCGACAGCCTACCAGAACCACCCTCAACAAACGGAGAAGCCAGACACTACCCGGACGCTGACCAATGGGCAACCGCCCAAAACAAAGAACTCGAGACACTAGAACAGGATAATACCTTCTTGTGGATAAACAACGACGAGGTCCCCAAAGGAGTCAAAGTAATATCAATCAAGATAAACTACCGATATAAACACTTTCCAACACTCACTATAGAAAGAAAAGCTCGATTATCACTACGAGGGGACAAAATGAAGCCAGATCTCCATTACGATCCCAACTAAACAACATTATACATGGCAGAAAAGAAATCTATACGCCTACTCCTGGCCGTAGCAGTACAACGTCAATGGCACATAGGACACTTTGAAATATCCTCGGCATATCTCTACGAACTTTATACGCACTCCGATCCAGTTAACGTACGCGAACATCCGCGATTCAATGGAGAACTCAGGCACCCGCACCACACAGGCATTCTACTCCGAAACCTCTACGACACACCGCCAGCCGCTCACACCTACCTAACAGGCCTGATCAACCACCTCATCCACCAAGGGTACACAAAAAGCCATACCTACCAGTGTCTCTTCTCCAAGCTCGACGAAAATGAACCCATACTAGCTGCAATCAGGATGGACGACTTCCTTCCCATCTCACCATCCAAACGCGCAATAGACTAACTCTTTATTTTCCTAGCCACCAAATACAAGGTCAACATCCTTGGCTTCCCCACCACACATCTCGAATGGAATGTATACCGTAATCCAGAAGGCCACATCCACCTCTTGCAACCACAAGTGACACAAGCAATCCTAAACAAGGCCAAAATGACCCAATCCAACCCCCGCTCCACACCAATCCATGAAAAAAAGAACTAGGAAGAAGCCGCCAAAGCCCAGCTACTCAACGCGGCTGAACATAACCTATTTCGCCAAACTATAGGAGATCTGCAGTATCTTACAGACAGCTCTCTATTGGACCTCCAGTTCGTTGTTAACAAACTCGCGCAAGATCATGCACAACCCGACATCGCGCAGCAAGAAGATACTAAAGTGGCTGCTACAATAATTTAACTACACAATATCGCACAGCATACTGTACAAACGTAATGATGAAGAGACAAAAGGCCACCCCACTATTACATACTGCGATGCGGACTATGCAAATGCAGCAGACAGAAAATCAAGAATTGGCACCATCCACACGGCATGAGGTGCTCCTATAAGCTGGACAAGCAGTTGAGAACAGACAATGAGCAAGATGCGAAGCAGAATACCTCGCGGCATCCAGTGCAGTGCAGCAAAAGGCATGGCTACGTCACCTAGTACAAGAATGCGGTTTTGGGACTGCAGGGCCCACGAAGCTTCTTAATGACAACATCGCAGCAATCCAATTTGACAACAACAGCAGCTCAACAAAAAGAAGGAAACTAATCGACATAGCACACCACCACCTACTAGACTACAACCAGAAACAGACAATCGTGGTGAATCATGTACCTTCACAACATAATGCCCCGAACCGCTCACAAAATCGCTATGAAGACTAAAACGCTCACGACACATGGCGTACATGCAACTGACACCCATACCCGAACTCATCACCTCAACCACGCCAGCTCACCTGCAAACCCTCCCAAGACCCGAAGAGGCAGGGGCCACAGGCCATTGCCGCACGACTAGGTGCCTGCGTTTTCACAGGGGACTGACAATGCAACCAAGAACCAAATCATGAAAACGCGTCAGCAGGTCGTGCGTAACAAAGTAACCAAGACAGAGTGTCACACACAAGGTATATAAACAACCGACGACGAGTGAATAGACAAACACTAAAAGAGATAACGGCCCACGTTCCGTCAACTGTAACTGCAATCGCAAATGACGCCTGATTTAGGTAGCCACTTACATACCCTGAGAACGGAAGTTCACTGGAATGTACACACTTTCAGTTGTGGCCTTAAGTGTCGCTCAAAACCCCTTCCAACAAACAACTGGAGTTATTCTGGACGAGTCTCGCCGCGTGGCGAGGTTAGTTTACTGCGAATGATGCAAAGGTTATGAGTCCTTGAGTTTTCACTCGAACGATGTTGCAGGATCTGCAAAACAACTAATTGAGCGTGTCCCCCAACTGAAAAGTAGCTGATATCCCAGTCAACAAGAAAGCCGCGTTGGACGTGACCATCAACGCGGCGTCTCGTTGAGGGAGAATCGCCCTCACCCAACAATATAGGTTCGAGGCTCGGGTGGCGACCGACCGGCCACGTCCTTAATGTGAGAGAGCGCATCGGGATGCCACCCCCGAGCGGAGAAGAAGGTACGGGGAAGGGAGCCCCCATTACTACCAGACAACTCGGCTATAAATCCCTAATATTTTCGTAGCTCCATCGCGTGGCCTGCATTCCAGCAAGGGGGGGAATTTGGGGTAATTTACGATTTGGAAACTAATGTCATTTCTTGAAGTGAGGCCACATGTTGCATTAGGGATTGAGGTGAGTGGGTAGGAGGTTACAGAGTTCGGGGTTAGCAGCGTGGCCCCGTCACCATAAAAAACGGGCCGTACTCCGGCCATTCGGCAGGCTGCATTGGACATTGATGCCGCTGCGGCGTGCCTTTTGAGTGAGGACCTCTTTAGCCTTTCCGTTCGTCTCCATTGTCCTTACCGCCCCATTCCGTGCGACGTCGCTAAGTAACGAGTAGGCATCTGGGTGCCAACCTTCGCGAGTGGAGATGGGGACGGGAATGGGTCTACCTCTCGCAGAATTCGCGATGAATGACTCGTATGTCCTCACTTTCGCGTTTTTCGCAGCATAGAGTGAGGTCTGCGGGTTGAAGTTGCGAACTCTCCTGCGGGAGGGTGCCGAGGGGTTTACCAAGGTGATGTCGAAGAAGTCCGTGCCGCCGGTATGCCCCATCTCGCCAGTATTGGGTCTGGTGCAGTGAAGTCCTTCTCGCGGTTCCATGACTGGGTGTCGAGCTGCCTTTTTCAGATCACTAGCCAGTAGACCGACCTGACGGGCAAGGCGCCTCCTAGTTTTAGTGAAGAGGTTCTCATTCTAAGTTGCGTCTACAAAGCAGTGGATGGACTACGTACTGTAAGCATCTTCGGGATTCAACCCTGGCTTTACTGTACAGTAGTACGTACCGTACTACAGTACCACAACAACATATTCTCAACCATCCTCATTATTCCCCTCCCTCAAACTGCTTTCCATTTACAGACTACGCCTCGACCCGCAGAGTGCAGCATGCTTTCCTGCTCACTCCCCCACCGATCGCATACCCGCTTGCTAAGGAGTTCGACAAGGCCCAAATGGTGGCGTACTCAAGGCTTAATTCCGTGCCCCTACCACTCACAGCATCCGTCATCTTCGCATCGCCTTTCGCTTCAGCGGGCATGGTTTTACGTCCCTCGCCCTCACTTTGCATGCTTCATATGCGGCCAGCCTCGTTGAGTCCGCTCCCCTGCGACACCTCGAACGCCCCGTCGAGTTCTATATGCGATGCGCACGCCCTACAATGCGCTTCGTGGCCACTGCGCTTGAATCCCCCTTCCAGCCCCCACGTCTGCAACAAGAACTTCGAAACCCCCAGTCCTACTCTCTCGGACACTTTGAGCCCGAAGCCCTAGCGATGAGACGTGATAGACAACACCATTTTCTATTTCAGGCCATTCACAATTCGGCGGCTTCCAAGTTCTGGGAAGATAACATATGAACAGCTCAACCACGACCTGCCCGACACACCGATGGTTCCATTCGCCTTCGCGCGAGGAGTAATTCCCTGCTCAATCCATGCGCCTACGCGTGGCTTATCGCCCATCCCTCCAAGGCCACTGATGTCTCCCCGGAGGTCTGGTCCATCATGCTTCGCCGGCACCTCGACCTCCCTGTGTTTGACTCCTCAATTCCTCTCGTTTACACCCACCGTCTCGCTTACATGGACGCCCAAGGCGGCCATGCTTCGACTTGCACCTCGGGACACAACGCCCCTACCCGACACAACTTCCTCCGGAACCTCCTCACGACCGACATGTTCCGACTTGCTGCCTCGCTCGCAGACAGGAAGTTCCAAACCTCTTGCCGGGTACAGAGCTCTGGCCAGCCGACATCCTCGTCCATTTTGCACCAGAACCTACCGACACGCTTGATGCGCCGTCGCAAGTCGCTTACGATATCACTATTCGCAGCCCCATGGCCCGATCCTACCTCAAACAAGCAGCATTGGCAGCTCAATCGGCCTACGTCGACAAGCTGAAGACCCTTCGACCGCTCAGTGAAGCTGCGTTTAACCTGACCACGGACACAACTTTTCCGAAGCTCGGTTTTCATTTTGTTCCGCGCGCTTTCGACTTTATCGCCGCGCCATGTACGTCAACCTCCGGGGTGATTGAGACCCATGCGAAATTGATATCCCGATGACTTTTCTCTACACCGCCGGCGACCCTTGACCAGTTGAGGCAACGAATCTCGTCGACCACAGGGTCAACCGTCAATTACACGATTGCGGACGCATGCTCCCCCACACAGAAACAGCCATGATAAGAGCATGCCTCCTGCCCCTCACGGTCCGGGCAAGAGATGACTGTACCTCTACGGCAACGGAAATCCGCCTCGGTCTCACCCAAGGTTCCTCCCTCTCCCCACTCCTTTTCAATGTCTTTATTAATGGTCTTCCCGAAGCCCTGACGGCCATCACGACCTCCCTCTCCCTCCCTCCTCCATGCAAACTATTCGCGGACGACGTCCTCCTCCACTCCCACGACCCTTCCCTCCTCCAGACTCTCCTCGATGAATGTCAACGGTGGGCATCGGCCAGACATATGCACTGGGCACCCAACAAGTGCATAGTGATCTCCCAACACCCGGCCCACCCAGCACTACCACTCACAATCCATTCCACGGCGATCCCTCTCTCCGACAAGGCCCCTTACCTAGGGATGACAATCACCCCCAGGGGATACACCCCGACGCGACCATCTTCAGGGCACAACGTACCCTACAAGGCACACGGTCCCTGCTGAACACAACACTCCTCACTACTGACATGACCCCCGCCCGTCCTGGCCACCTCCTCCACACCTTCATACGCAGCAGGTACCTGTACGGAGCTATTTTGCTGCGCGACCTCGACGAGCTCCATCGCGCCGACCTCTCCATCCAGCGGCACCTCTTCGCATCCTACCTCTGCACGAGAGGTACATTCAACACCACCCACCTATCCCGTCTACGAGCCATCCTCCAAATCCCGGACCTCACCAGCCTCCTTCAACGACAAGCCTCCAACTTCCTCTCCACCCTTCAAGCTACCACCAAGACGGCAAAGGCAACCAGAAGACCACGGCGGCCCACACAATACATAACATCACAACCTATGGAGCCAACTCGGTACTCCATAAATCCCTCACCTCCGCATCCCAGACGCACCCATCCCACCCCTACACCTCCGTCTGGAATTCCCGTAACAGCCCCCCATGCCGCCGCCAACGTCGCTTCTCACCCCGACAAGCACCCGCCATAACACAAATCGGAACATTTCCATCCTTTCTCACCTCTCCCATCCTCAAGGGGCACCCACGTCGCCTCGCCTTACGCTGGTTCCTACACTGGTTCCCACATCACCCAGTCCCTACGACAACGCCCCACAGAATCGCTACCAGGACCATGGAACTCCTCCGGAACATCGCCATCAACGACAGCCAACTCAAGCCACTACGGGACGTCATCATTGTTAGTAACTATATTCTTATCGTTAGCGCAATTACAGTGCACCTCCCTACTATCTCTACCCCCAAAGGGCCGTTATGATACACACCTAAGTCCAACCGAACAAGATTCTCGGCATGCATTACAGTATTTCACCTGCAAGATTACCCTAACAAATATTATTATTATTACTTCGCACCCTGTAGGATATTCCGGGCCACAACCGACCATATCTGTAAAATATTAAATCACCCCACAATTTCCCCCCTGACAATATAGCCCATTCGACGGCTTTTAATAGTCAAGAGTTTAAATAAATGTTAACCACACCATACGGTCTACTTTGCAACCATCGATTCTAGCGCGTACTCCCCAGCTGGACAGCGACGAACTTCAACTATCCTAGCTTACACTGTCAGCTATGCTCCTGAGCCCTTCATAAACCATGAAGTAAAGATGATACAACATACTGTACAGTACTGTACTGTACTTCAGCGCTTATCCCGTCTTCCCCCTTGTACCGACACTATACTGTACTGCATAGCACAAAGTTTTCAGTAGATACTATAATGGCTGTCAACAAATTACCAATCGACAATGTACGGATATTGGCTATTTAGCTAGCAATGCCACCTAAAATTTAGCCAATGACTGCCATCAGCATCTTTATCACTATGCTTCGTTGTGGTGTACAGTACAGTTACTGTACCCACTTTTGTTGCTGGCAAATACTTCCGCAACTAGCCCAGATGAGAATTCCCTAGTTGTACAATATTGCTTCAAACAGTATGACTACGTGTACTGGGAGATGTTACAGCAACGAATGTCTCGGAGGTTAGCGTGCTAATCGATTATGTCAGGATTGCCATGGAGTTGCAGAGGGGGGTAATGTGGGGTGAATTAATATTTGAAAGATATGGTCGGTTGTGGAGAGTAATTTACTGCGGCAGTACGAAGCACCATCAGAAAAGATTAAATTCACAGAAAATTGCCACATTTGTTATTGAAATTAATTGGATGAACTGAGATACTTATGTGCTGTACAGTTGTGCGAAATAGAACCCGCGAAGAATAACCTTAAAAGTTTATTTTAACGATTATTTGTGCAACACTGTTTTCCATGGCACCGGTCCTTGCCCCGAGGGGCACATTTACGGTATCTGCAAATACAGTACAATACTCTACTGTACTGTACAGCACATTGAGGGTAGTACAGTACTGTACTGTACAATCCTGTACAGTTCATACATTGCAGTACTGGAACCCAATATGGCCAAAACCCAGACAAGCCCTAACTATATTCAAATGAAGTTTATTTTAAGAAACAATAATGATCAAACTATTCCGGCATTTCTTACATCAGTCTTTAAATTAAAGTACAGCCCCACTTAGTTCTTAACCAATAGTCGGTAATTTAAGCAAATGGCCTCATCAGATATTGCCAAGTGTGGGCATGCCCAGTTAACACTCATTAAATGATCAAAAAAGTAGCTCTCAGGAACTGCACTGGAGGGTCTCATTATAATGCACATCCAGGCGGTGCACATTGTGGTTTAGCGCACCACGAAGCTTTTTCCCAATACTTCTCCACGTGTCCATATTGTATACTCGTACTGTATGCTCTCTGAAGCTGATGCAGAGTTTTTCGAAAATTAACGTAATTTCTAAAGCGAAACCCGTTCTTATCCACCCTTAATCACGGTTGGGAATGGACCAGGCGAAAGTCGCCCAGTTTCCTACATCGGTACATACAATACGGTGCACTAAGTACAGTACTGTATAATACACTACAATGGGCTACTGGGCGGTTATGCAAAGAGGCGCAGTGCATACAGTAATGTTATCCAACTGTAACACGTGTAAAAGACGTATAGTGCCAAATGGATATAGTGCTTACTCTAATGTTATGTCCTTGCGGTGCACCATACTGCCTACACCACTGTATTAGAGGACAAATCAATTCCCTGAATTACTATCGCACGAAAATAAATAGTTTTCAAGAAGTGGTGCAACTCAACATGAGATGAACAAGCAGGGAGATGTCTTATGTACCAGCCTCAAATTATCGCTTTCGCCATCTGCAGTTTCCTTCTTGAGCGTAGAAAAAAGAGGACAGCAACCTCTCTCATTTCTTTAATCCAAGGGTTTTTTGTAGGAGGTTTGATTAAGACTGTACGGCGAGGCGGAACCTAGAGATTAAAGGGTTAGAAAATCTCCCAAGAATGTTCTCTATTTTTTTATTGCCATGCTTCAAATATCTGTAATATTTCCATCAATACCCCTGCCAAAAACTGTTGAAATATTGTGCTGCTCCCAATGTTTTGAGCACAGCACCGTACAGCATATTTCCAGAAATACACTTCAGAACCCTTCAGAACCCTGATGGACCGAAATGTGAGCAATTTTCGGGGTGTCATGGGCTCCTTGAGGCATGATATTTTTCATACGTACTTCCTTTGAAAGAAAGTCTACTTTTTCTTCTTTAATATCGGTACAGTAAGGGCAGAGATTCCTACCCTCCCCGACATAAACCCCAGAAAGTCACAAATTAATATTTTTTAAGCCCGACCAGACAAAGAGAGGACCAATAGGGCCACGCTCGAAATTTTAATATCGCTGCGAGAATTTTGGCCAAAACGCAGCTGGGCGTCACAACCGCGGTTTGCGTGCACGGCGTAACATTTGTTGACAGCAACACAGTTTCGTTGGAGCAGCGTAACATTCCCCTCATCCTCTCTTCGTTAACCGCGTTAGTCTCTTGCCCTCCTTCCCTACGCTCAGCCTCCCTGGTTTTCTTGAACTCAACAGACATCCGATTAGTACACCGCGGTTGGCAAACCATTGCCGCGGTTGAAAGAGACAACCTGTACGACAGCGAGAAGGGAAAGAAGTGCACCCATCGCCGAAGGTGACGCCAACTTTTCCGATTATTCTACTTGCCACTCCCAACCATCTTATATTCGACAGATCTTCACCTCGGCTTTCCTCATGACTCGTCCGGAATCTCGGGAGAAGAAACGTATGCGCACCTGCACAGTTTCCGAGGACAATGACACCCATCAATCTGAAGACGACCATGCCCGTCATGCCTCTGATGACCATGGACCCCGTACTGTTCAAGCTGAACGCAAACGTGAACTGGAACGAAATCGGCGTAATCTCGTCAATATACGCTTTGTGGAATTGGAAGCTGAATTACGTCGATCCGCGCCGCGAACTGATGCTGCCGGTCGCCTTCATGATTTTGCAGATCAAGAGGTCACATGTCCCAATAAGGGTAAACGCATAGACAAGGAGGCTGTTCTCAAGGATGCGGCAAATCGAATAGCCGTTCAAAGGAAGGACCTTGAGAATGCAGCGGCACGCATGAGCGATATGTCGACGGAGATTGACAACTTGAGGTCGGAAAAAGTCGAATTACGTAGTGACAAAAACTACTTACGTAGTGAATTAGAGACAGTTCGAAAGGAAGTCCAACGCCTCCGCGAAGATAATATTAATCTGTGGCAGGCTTTCCGGAAAGCTTCTACTCTCAAAGATTCCCTGGCATCTGATATTGCGAAGATCCCTGCAGAGCTTTTCCTTAGACGGGCAAATGCTCCACCAGATCAACTTGCCTCGACCATGTCGGTTGGGAACGCCATGGTCCAAGCGACATCTTCTTTGCCAATGACACATCTCATGCCCCGCCAGGGGGGAGCTCCGGTCCCACAGCAGAGCAAAGTTATGCAACCCACTGCCTCGCAGGGATTTTCTTCACAGGGAGGCCTAGCACAGCATCCACAGCAACCAAATCCTTCTGTGCAAACATCTACGGGACTCTCGTCCAGGGGTAATCAGCCACTCCCGCATGTACCATCACATTCAGCCCCTGTTTCTATCAATGACTCTTTCTTGGTGTGCACAGGTCCGGACGAAATTGGAGAGCTTTTCGCCAATTACGTGCCGGGATTATTACAAAGTCTGGGCCCCAGTACTCCAAATGAGAACGACGCACTGGGTGCCATAGTGGAAGCTACCGAGAAGAATGTCCAAAATCCTATTCCAGTGACCTCAATACAGCAGCAACCGCTCCCAGAAAGTTTTCAACAGCTGCCAAGCGGTCGACAAGCAAATGCGTCTGAACCACCTCAGCCCGCATCGAAATCAGAAGGCGAGTTGGATCCGTTCTCGGATGTTGCGTATTGTGTGTAATACTATGCATAGCGATCTTCAACATCTCTATAGCGATGATCAACGAGGACTTCTCTCTACTCTGTTTCTGACGTTCCTTTAGCATTCGTTGGTTCACCACGAGCGCTACAGTATTTGCCAGTACACTTAAGTGCCAGAAGTGACGGATACCTAGGAGAAAGTCGTCTACGCGAGGGGCATATGAGTCTGTCGTTGGAATGTTGTGCGTCTCAAAAGGCTGGAAGAGGAGCGAATGGCACCGAGTTATACAAACTGCTTGCGCGAATGATCTTTTGCATGGTAATTGAATATACGTGTTTACACGTCATTACATGGGCAGCGAGCAGTTCCGCCTCTACCTCTTTGGAGGCGAACGTACTTGGAGCGATGGAACTCCCGAGTGAGTGAAGTCCTGTGTAAGGTCATATCTGTCGCTCTTCGACTTCAGCTTCGGTGTCGCAATAGAAGAATCTTTGCGTTGCAATGTATTCATGTGTATCTCACATTCTAATGTGAGGGACTTCCGACATCTGACTGCCGAGGATGACTGCCGAGTCATGTGAAGCAAACAACTTCGCCTGTACCGGGAGTAAGACGCCTGTCCACAGTTTGAAAGTCTGTGAACCTGGAAACATCAACTTTGTTGTTTAGCGCAGTCTCCAATTTACCGTCCAGTTGTTTTCATTATGGGTCACTGGTCGGTCATCTTGTCTCAAGATGGGCTCCACCTACCTAGCTAGTCGTGTGATTTAAGTGATGCTACTTTGATTCTATCTTGGATGTAAACTGCTAACCCCTTTTGGCAGTGCATGCTTGGCCGTTGGAGGTGAAACTGGATGGTGCTTACTCGTTTTAGTCGCTGGAAGCGAGGGCGACGAGCCTGGATCCGCATTGGCTCTTTACGCGAATACTAGTGGAGTAGAGGCCAATGTGATTTTCTTGAGATGGATCGATGAAATTCTTTGAGGCCCTCTGCTAGAGGAATGGTGGACCAGTCCATTAATCGGAGAAATGGTTGCCTGAATTGCGCAAGGTTGTCAAGACCAGTTTTGGCAAGAATTAGTGAAAGTAGCTCATACGTCTGCGCAGATATCTCGATTCCCATTACTCGCTGTCATTCACAACTTTGATCCACTTTCTATTCTGCGCCGCAACAGTGCTATGTGACTCTCTCTTCCGTAGTACAGCCTCTAAAATTGCAGTATTACGATTAAGTAGGGATTCCAACTCCTTGACCAAATCGGCGTAGCGAGGGTTTGAATCTAATCGCAACCATGAGCCTTTCTGCCCTACCCGATTAATTAACCCAGTCAATCCGTGTGACAAGGACCTAATCCCGGAATTAAATACCTCCTCCTCAAAATGATTTAGATGCGGGCAACTCAAACTGTTTTGGCATTCTCGATCTGAAACGACATCCTGACATATTTCTCTCATATGACAACCTGCTTCTCGCCTTTGCAACTTGGTAGACTGTTGCCCAAGTTCTGAAAGTTCGCAGAGAAGCTCGTGAAGGTTCTGAAACCGTTCCTCCTGGGCAGCGGTTGCCATCGTGAAGCACAGAATTCGCATGCGTTGCTGGAGACAAATGTTGGCAAAGAAACGGGAGGTTTCGATGATATGATTTTGACGACGAAGTGTATCAGTTAGAAGAGCGGCATGAACACGAGCCCACAATTGCTCCTCAGCGTAATTGGCCATCATTTCCGCCTTTGCATGAAGTAGGGGCTTTGTACGTTGGCGGAGGTTGTCCAGAAAGGCGTGAAAAGCTGGGGATTCTTGCGAACGTGGGGAAGACGTTTGAAGGTTGAGGGCTGTGAGGATGGCGTTTGCTCGTAGGAGACGTGTCTCTTGGAGAACTTGTTGAGATTTGATGTTTGCGTATGAGGTGATAATCTGAGAGAGGGAGAGTGAAGGGGGTGCAGAGGGAGCGTACGACTTTGAGGGTCGTTGAATAGCAAAGTTCTGTTTCGCGAAGGCGAGAAGTTGGTGGAAGAGGTAGCGTTCGCGTTGAATGTACATGTCGATTGAGGGGTCCAGATTGGGGGTGCAAGGGTTTGAACGAAGGGTGGCGTTGAGGCGGTGTAGGCCTTGGTTTAAAGGGTCAAGATTGAGCACTGGGGGGGTCTCCGGCGGTTGCTGGGTGCGGGGAGAGGATTGACGAGAGGCAGTGGCAAGCTGCTCACGGAGAATGTCACGTTGGGTTTTGAGAAGGGCGAGGCGTTGCTTGGCCGCCTGAAGGCGTTTCTCGCGTTGCTCAGAGAGGTTGGGGAAGAGTGGAGCAGGCGGTTCAAGGGCTTCAGCGGCATCGAAGAGTTCCGAGTCGGGAGGTAAGGGTTGCGATTGAGTGAGTTGTTCAAATTTGGAGGCCTCCTGATCAGCAAGGACACAGTCGGGCGTGAAGTGAGTCATGATGGCGGTAAGTAAGGGGCGAGCGGATGGATAGGAGGTGAACCATTCGAACTTTTGGGAATGTGCGTCGGGGAAGCCGAGTTTGAGGATGGTATCGGAGAAGGTTGTGGATGACGGGAGTTTGTTTGATTGGAGAAGAGGAGAAAGTGTGGGAGACTTGGAGGGCGTCATGGTGGGGTGAGGGAGGTTTCGCTTGCGGTGATTAAAGAGAGGCGTATGATCGCTGGTTGTTCGGGCAGTAGCACCGAGTTGAAGTAGAAGTGCAGAGACATGCGACTGGTGAAGGGAGGAATAGAGAAGAAAACAATGTGACTCAAGCGTTAATTCCTTCCGTGCGTATTGGGGTCCCCCGCCTCTTTTCCAAATTTAAAGATAAGTTTTGGCGGGAGCTGTAGTGACGAAGTCTGAATATGAATATCTAACGCTATTTTTCAGAATCAACTACTGCATAACCTCCAGAATGCACTCTGAACCTCACACTTTACAGTACATAATTTAAACCCGTTTGACTGGTCACCGCCACTGTACTGCACTGTACTGTGCAGTTTGTTTCAAAAACTTTTTGACAAAATTCTTCACTTAATGAATACCGTAGTCAATTTTGAGTGGTGTTTTCGCCACTCCTGATTTCAAATACTGTACAAGCTTGTAGTAACCTACAACTGTAACTTCATTAATCAACAAATACTTCACTGTACAGTTGTCAGATGTACGAATCATACGTGTACAACAAGACAGGTGGCACACGGAGTGCTGGGAGCATTTGCGTCGTAGTGAGACAACCCGAGTATAATGAGGGGAATGCCGGATAAGCAAATGCAATACGAAGCACTCGTACTTGCATTAGAACTTGCAGATGACTGTGAATACAGAAATGCATTCGAGGAAGCCATTGAGCGCGGGCTAAACAGTATGCGTGTCTATAAAATATAGAACAGCGGGCCTTCCCTAGCTAGGGATAGGAGAAGGTAGCCGCCATCTTGTTCTGATTGATCTCCTTTGCAGCACAGCCCTAATCCTCGTATCATTCCTCACAGCTGATCAATACCCGAGCCTCTAACTGCATATCTACTGTACGAATTAAACATAAAGAAACACAAACGCATTTAATATTAACTAAATGTAAAACAGCTAATTCATGACGCATAACATACCTCGCGTTTTCGCTCACAGACATCATCAGTAGCCGCCTCGAAAGAGATGACGAATCTAGGAGGCTTACGGTGGCCTAGCGTTAGGAACAGACTATTTTCATGGATGTTTAGGATGCTAGCTTCCCGTCCCCGATCACACTGAAAGTTGAGGTATCGTCAGTCCACATGTTCACAAGATGTGGTAGTTATCTTGAGGTGCCCATCCTTCTCCTGGACTTGAAGGTTCATAGGTGCCTCCACCTATCACGAACCCTCTGGTTCGTCTCTGTAACCCAAAATTCACGGAAAAGCCTTCTCATAGCGATTCTCGTTCAGAGTACCGAGAACTCGGTTGACCACTAATTTAGCACCCTCATAATAGATATCTGTCATGCATAAGTTTACTTCTTGTCCATTTGACGTGTTGCAAAAGCGATACTCCTGCAAGCATACTTGAAACTTGAGAGCGGTCACAATGCCAAGTATGATATGACATGAAAGAGTAATCCGAATGACAAAGAGATAATTCAAATCCCAATGTCATAAGCGACCGGAGGACGCACAATTCAGACTTGAAGCTTGTAAAAGAAAAAAATATTCAATTAAATAAAGCAAATGAAACGAATAACAAAGATGATTTGTGATTGGGCCATGAAGGATGAATGGGGGGCGGGAGGTGGGGGAACAAGCGACGACCTGAGGAACCAAGACTTGCGTTAGATGTTTCCATTTTGGCGATTATAAAGCCCTGCTCAACCGGTTGTGATCGTAAACGAAGTCCCCTTGCGCAAGCGGTATGCTTGTTACGTTTTCATCATCTCGGATGCTTACAGTAATCATATGCAGCCACAGCAGCGAGCGTAGCATTTAGAAAGGTAAGCTGCCTACGTGGCCATCATTAAAAGTGCTTGCAGTAAACCCATGCAGCCGATGCAGCCGTGAACTCGTTGTAATGCATCGCTATCGCCGTACCCCAAGCCACGCCATTAAAGAGTTCAGTGTAAGGTGATCTTCTACGGTTGGAGTCCGACAGCGCATGGTATGCGTGCGCGGCCCACGGCCCGCGGCGGCCGCTGTACATATTTAGAGTAGTTTATGATAGATTAGATCTGCATCCATATTGGATCCGTGCAACCGGCTCGTCAGAGCCAGCGGCGAGCAGGGGGTGACGTTTTATCTATAAGGTCCAATATTCCATCTTACTCTCCTTGAATATAAAGTCACCTTGGAACTGCACGATCTCCCAACCGCTTATAGTTGCGACTCTATCGATCGAGTATTCCCTTCTATAAGCGCCCATCGTGGAGCGTGAAAGTCCTTGGTATCCCTTTATCCCATTCCCTTTCGTCGTTTCCGTTAGCGGCTAGCGTTGGTTCCATCGCGGCAGGTTGCAACTGCCGCCAGGGACAGTGCGTGCCGAAGGTGCGTGCGCAGAATTACCGTCTGGATATTGGTGGAACGAGCGACGCACCGTAGGTAGCGTCGTGTCAGCGATCCCTGCTGGGGTTCTTGCCGTACGGTAAGGTTTCACCGCTGTTGCAAGGTATCGACGGGACCACTGTAAGTCCCTCAAGGAGCCGGCGTAAGGCGTGATCCGCGACGACAAGACCAGTCGGCGACCCTGAGGCGGGCCATATGGAATTCATTCTACGAATTTAGTTCTTTGCTGGACAGGTGGGAGTTACGCCCTACGCCGAGTGGCATCCAGTATCGACTTGGCCGTATAAGTTTCTACCACCACCGCGGCTACCGTTTGCCGCGGCTCAAGCTACTGTCAGAGGAGGGAGTCGGACACCCTTATTGTCTGCAAATCAGGTTGGCCGCTGTTTGTTGTTGTTTTTGTTAGTTGTCAGTTGTTGCACAACACTCTTGACTTCAGAGTTGCAGATCACAGCCAAGTTCAATCCCCCTTTATAAAGTTCCAATTAAAGTGTCAAAGTACCTTGTGGGACCGCAGAAAACGTCAACAGCACAGTACAATAGCTGCTATTGACGGTCGAGTTTCTGATGGCTTTAATGGCTGCGAATGCGCACCAAAACAACTGCGGGACGAACGAGGGCTTCAGATCCAAATGTTCCGTTCATTATTGAGCCTGAAAGTCCCAAAAATATTTTGTTGTCGGAATCTAAATGGGCAATCACTTTTTCAAGAAAATGTTTCGGAGAGGCTTTTTATAGCGCTTTGCGGATCCCAGCCTTCAGTGAGCTTCAATTCCAGTGTTCCTTCATTCCTAGAACGCGATGAGAGCGAGTTGTATGAACTTAGGACTGAGTTTAGATCCTTAGACTTTCAGTATGTGATTTTGCAAGCCGTTGTACACAATGGCCTGACATTTCAGTTCGGCATTCGAAACTTTCCTGGTTCAGATAGACCCAAGAACTCTTGCTGCTTCGAAACGAGTAGCCTCGTTGAAGATTTTTATAACGCGGAATCCGTCGTTTTACACGATATCGAGGATAACGCGTACATACAATAGCAAATTATGAGCATTGATGGTGACGTGGAATCTATTCAGAGAGCTCTCGATGCTTTCATGGATCGCATCGTTTTAATATTTGTAGCAGTGTCCTCAGCGTCTCCGCAGTAGCTTATTCGTATCGAGCAATTTCAATGCCTGTGAAATTGTTTCGTAGCGCTCGGATAAAATAGTTTACAAGGGAGTCGGTTTAACTGAGTTCTATAAAATAGTTTACAAAGGAGTAGGTTTAACTGAGTTCTTGTGAAGATCATTTTCCTCATCATTTCCTTTGGTGCGAAGATGTGACAGCTTTATTCGATAATGACCGTTAGGCGATGAAGTATTTGCGAACACCGAGTTAGTTGTGGTTGTGTACGAAATGTCTGGGCATGGAGCATAGTGTTAGGTATTCATGATCATTGACGTTCAATACGAGTATTTCTATTAAGTAGGCTTTAAATATGTCTTTTTATATTTTGAATCGGCGGAGTACCAGAGGAAGCCAGCACGGGAATGGACTCAAGGCATAAAAAATCGAAGACACCATTGTCGAGGCGGAAAAGATTCTTCGTGGGTTACACTATGTAGGAGTGCGTTCCAAGGCCCTGAGGATTTGATTGATTTCTATTACGCTTTTAATAGCTCTTTGGGCACCAAAGTGGATCATGAATTCCCAAACCATCTCAGATTTCGTGTTTCTGCAACAATTGCAGTGGATTTATCCTTTGTAGGACAAGTATTTTACTTTGCATGAAAAATTCTTAGCTAGTAACGCAAATGCTTTATAGCTGTGTTCCATCGCCTATCCGAAAATCATGTATTTTCTCGCAAAAAGATCTGGTTAAATCTTTCACAGCAGCACTGATTTGGGCTATAAATATGTGCTAATAAATGGACTCGTTTGTCTTCATGTTTGCATAGGGGAAATGAAAAATGGCCTGTTTCGCTACGAAAGTTCGCTAAAAGAGTAAATTTAGCTACTTCTTTGTTTTCCCCAAAATTTTTACCTATGGTCATCCTCAACGGGGTGTTTCACCTTATATTTTCAAGCTAAATATACTGATAGTTGATGAAATTTGTCATAAAGTTCAAAAGGTTTTCTCGGGTTCAAAAGCAATGGCAGGCGCAGGCTGAAATGAGTTCCGGATCAAATTTTTCGTCGCGTTTCCAAAACAAAAATAAACACTTATAGCATTCTAGTCCAAGCGAAATTTAGTGGTGATTCTATGCGGATGAGGATGGTGATTTTGACCATCAAAGCTGCATACGTCAAGGAGATGAAATTAGAAACCCATCACTGTGCTCTTGAGGTACTAAATCTCTTGAGAATCATCATGGGGGAAACTGCGAAGAGAGTTCTTTATTCTGTCATAAACGCTTAATGAGAACAAAGAGACGTTGGTCATGCTTTTTAGTTCAAGGATTGAACGTAAAAAGAATACTTCCACATTCATTTTGGCTCGAAGAATTCTCGCATCACCCCTGTACTATGTAAGCTTGCCCTAGTTGCCTTAGGGCTTTATGCTTGGTTCATTTCAAAATTTCTGTTTTTGAAATAGCGAAGACGAGAAAAATAATCCAAAGCGAAGAGGAGATCATTTAGTTTCCAAGTACCAGATATGTTTCTGTGCTGTGCAAACGTCTCGTTCAACTTCACCTTTTGCATATTGCATCCGGAAATATCTACAGCGAAATTTCTGACCTTTACATGGTTGAGATTAAATCTCAGCTCTTCAAGTATCAATTCTACAGTTTTTGTTTCCTCTAAGTGGAATCAGAAGCGAAGGTAGGGGCCAAAGGACTAATATTATGTGAGTTGATTGAAAAAAGAGATCTGATATCGAATTGGTAACCGGAGACACCGATTTTTGGCCATTCAAAAGGACATATGTCCCAGGATTGCCAACGAAATTTAGAAATTAAAGGTAAAATTTTCCCTGAAACGATCAAAAACTTGGCAGGAGGAATCTAGATTGCACCTGAATAAGTGGAAAATCCTAATCTGCAAGAAATTGTGGGATCTACCCATAAGAATTGGGTAAACGACACTTGCAGAGAAATTCATCTCAAGAATGAGGTCAAACAGAAGTTCCTAGTGGCTTATAAAGTATTACTCGGCGCAAACAAGGGTTGCTCGAAGTAATCAGGGAAAAATATGAATTGTCAAGTCGGCTGTAGGAATTTTGGGCAGTTGCAAACGACTTGGGTATCGGAAGTTTCAAAACTCGAGGTGACCCAGTCTAAAGGATACTCGTTATGACCAAAATAATCCAGCATTGACTAAGAAGCGTAGAGCAGCCTCTTCGAGAGAGAATTTTTATCTGACTGCGTGTTGCTTTTGATAGCGTCTTGTCCATATTCTTGAATTTTGCTCGAGTTATGGGAGCAGAGTTTCAATTCTCAAAAAGTTTGTTTTCATTTAGTATCCTTATGCCTTTATGAACACGTAGAGCCGAGGAGAAAGCGGAATTTTTTTTGTATTTTAAAAATGTTGTTAAAATTGTCCCCATATGAGGACAATGGTTCAATAGGCACCAGTAAGGGATTAGGAAAGAGCCCTGTCTATGTGGTGGGTTATATGCGCTGTTCTCGGTGATTCAGAATGACCGTGGTGTACTGGAAAAAAAATTCCAAGACACGTGTCTAAAGCTTCCGGAATTCAGACAGAAGATGCTTCACTCGACGGTGGCGGTGAATTTACTAACTTCATGAAGCGCCTGGAGTCCGGTTGAGCCGATTTCTCCGTAAATGTAAATGGCGATAGGTAGAAGGTCCATAACCTCGGCCCGACAAGGTAGGGCATAGAATTCCCATTTCCGCCGTTTATCTCGTGTCAGTGCTGGGATAACTCCATCGGCCTGGTTTCGAAATGTCGCCGGGTGAGGACTGACAACGGTCACACCAAGACCCTGTAGGGTGGGCGCGGATAGAGGGTCGTCGATGACGAGTTCCATGGCGCGTTGCTCGGCTGGGCTCTTGCGGAGGTCGGCGGAAAAGACTCGCTCCCGAATTGCGGTGAGGGAAATGGCCGGGCTAGTTAGTTTGCGCTATAGAATATCCCGAAGACGTTTGTCACGGTGCACCACACCGACACCCCCTTTGCAGGTGGGGAAAGTTTTGGGTGTTTTACTTATGATGACCCACGGTATCGAGGAGAGGGGGAACAATGTAGCTACCTTCTAGGCAGTTATGGCAACGTTGGAGGCCGCAGAATACTGGGTTGCCTAAGCGAAGGTCATCCATCATGCGCCATATCTCCCCTAAGGTGTACAGATCGGTGGACGGCAGCGGAAGTGTTGGGAAGGAGGGAATGGGGCGGAAGCCGTCGAGGCCAGCCGAGTAAATGGGTGTGAATAAGAGGCAGTAGGGACCGATTCGTGAAGCGGGGAGAGGCAAGAAACGTGGAAATGACGGGTGATCGATTCCTGGAGGGAGCGAGCGGTGTTGTAGTCGAGTTGGTTTAGGCGTGAAAAGAGTGCCTCTAGTCGTTGTTCGGCAGGGAGATCCAGACTCGAGGACAGGATGTCGTAGGATGGCTCCAAAAACTTGGCGACATGCGTGGAGTTTGTGTGCAGGATTCGCCGAATGAAGGACATGTTCGTCAGATTTGAGACCGTGTAGGCGATGAAATATATGGAAGTTCATGGGGTGAGCCCGAGGCCACCATGGCAGACAGGCAGGGTTGCTTATAGCCACTGAATGTCTGACATCTTCTGATGAACTTGCTCGGAAACCCTTTGCAACCCCTTATCACAAGCTTTGGCAAGTGTTAAGGTAATTTGTAACGGGGTTGAGCGGAATAAGTGCATAACAAAACATGAGGAGGCACAGAATCGGAGAGTATAGTATGAGATCTAGGGCTCGTTCATGGTGGATAGGGATGTCCAGAGTGACTCCTCCTTCTGCAAGGCTTTGAGGGCCGGAAAATTTCATGCATCTAGGGTGCTAATCGAGCTACCAAGAACCTTTATATCATCAGAGGCGAGGAAGTCGCGTGGCAGGTCATGTAGGAGAGGGTGTGGTGAGAGAGAGCCATCAGGCCGACGTTTTCTGTTAGTTAAGGTTAAAATGGAAGCAGAAGTTCGGGCCGGTCAGTCGCAGGTACTGGAGAACGGCGCGGGCTTGTTAGATGGGAACAATTAAGGTTCCGTCGTCCGCGAATAATGTGTGAAGAGGGAGGGCGGGGAAAATGATGCCATTCCTTGCACAAGATAATTGGGGGCAATAGCGAAGAGCAACATGCCGAGGAGGTCGCCCTGTTGCGTGCCAGTTCGACCCCATATAAGGTGAAGGTCGAAGAAGAGGCAAGAAGGAGCCCCTTAGAGGAAGTGTACCCAACGTCCGGCCGTAGGGATACGGAAGATAGCTTGAGAAAGAATTTCGGGACGCTCAATTGAGTTGAAGGCGTTCCGGTCATAAACCTGAATGAGCACTTGTGCGGTGCCATTGTTCTGCAGTTCTTGTATCTGATTGGAATGGACGTTCCTAGTTATTCCCCAACCGTCCCAGTCTATATTAGGCCAACCACAATGACTCTTGGGAAAGAACTATCAGATGTCGAGCAGGTAAAGCGTTTATCGTGGAGTAAAGAAAAAGTGCCTCAAGTTGAGATAGCTCGTATCTTGAAGAAGTCTTGGAAAGCAGTGCTAAACTTCTTCAAGTCCCCTCAGACTTACAACCAAAAAAAATCTCAGCAGCTGTCCACCAAAAATCACAACCAGGGATACACGCCGAATCATTTGTTTTGCATCAAACAGTGGAAAATTAGCTGAAGAAATGCAATAGGAGCTGTCACTGTCAATATCAAAGCGTCGTACAGAAAATTTTTCAGCGCAATTAAATTTGCAGTACAAGGAGGTTAATCGCGCTCCCCAATTGACTGCTTTCAATCTTGAAACACGCCTTCAGTGGGACTGCCAGATGGCTACTTAGACAATGCGTGAATGGGGCTGCGTTATCTTTCCAGATAAAAAGTTTCATTTGGATGGCCCTGGCAGTTTTCAGTCTTATTGCCACGATTTAAGAAAGGAAGAGTACTTTTTATCTCGCTGGAAGACAGAGGGTTGCTCAGTTCTGATTTTGGAGTAAACATAATGAAATAGAAAAAACCGTAATCGCTGTTTTATCGGGGAACCAGAATGCCGCGAAGTACATTAAGACATCGTAGGAATTTCTCCCACAATTTACCGACACCTATTATCCTAGATTTCCTGTTTTCCAGTACGATAATGCGCCCAGTCATCGTCCTACTCGAGCATAGTTTACAAATCATAACTTTGATGTTATGCAATGGCTTCCGAAAAGTCCCTATTTGAATCCTATCGCGAATGTATGGGTCGTCTTTTCAACGGCCGCTTATAGGTATTTGAGGCAGTTTACCAATTTCAAGGAGCTTAAGGAGGCAAAAATTAAAGATGGGGGGAAATTGGACCGTCGGTACCTCTATAGCATCATTCGAGGCATGCAAAGGCGCTACATGGACTTTATTTAAGTACAAGGTCGTAAGCCTAACTAATAAATGGGTTGAAATCGCGATAGCCTCAATTTGACTAGATTTGCTTTATAGATATAACTAGATAGTTATTACACCCTCCCAAGTAGCCGTTTCGCAAAAAATGAAATAGTATTCATTGTAAGTGGTAACTTTGGTTATTTAAGTGGTATATCAAGAAAAGTTTTTTGGTCAGCTCTTTTGTTCACCGTACCTTTTGTTCCAAAAAATATTCTAAAACCTAGATTTCTCTGTAGTCTTTTCCCGCACTGTATATCAACTACAATGGCCTTCCAGTAGCGGGGTTAATAGGATGAATGTTTCAGATTGCCCTTCACTCCAGGTGTTGGCCACATACAATTTGGCAATATTCTACAGCAGTTCGGGTTTACAGCACTTAGGCCGAAATTTTTTAGCCATTACTGGACTGATCTTATAACATCAAAAACCACATTCATTCTTTACTTATTACGGAGTTTATGGTAAAGCTATCTTCTGCCTCACGTGAGTAATATTCTCTGTAAATAAGTACTGTAAATTTTTCAAATCGAAAACGCACGTGAGATCATCAAACTTCTTCACGGTTGGACATATTCAACTAAAGTGAGTATTTCCCTCGAAGGTAATGCCCCAAAGGGTAGTCCTCAAACTTTTTAACACCCTTAAAGGTGCTATAAAATTCCTGTTGTCTGTTAGAAATGCAAATCCAAATCATTTGTTCTCAACTAGGTCAAAGCTTGGAGAAAGATTCTCCTCTTGCTTCTGCACCAACGCAACTGTTCCGGAAAATCAACCACGCGACTTTGATGGCTTTATTAAAGCAATATTTAAAGCTTAAGCGCGAATATCTCATGCATTCCGAATGGACAGGAAACATCGCGATGCTATATTTCGAGGCTATTTTCGCGTCCTTGGATTCACTAAATCTGAAATGTATATTCTGGAGCAGAGGCTCTGTTTTGATTTATACATTACAAATTGCAACAAATATTCTACAACTCATTTGCTATCCCTGGCAGTTTTACTACACAAATTAGCAACTCCGTTTCGATGGAGAGATGTCGAACTCTTTTTTGGCAGTCACAGCTCCCAAATATCCAAGATAATATGCAAAAATGCAGAACTCATAAGTAAGGAAAACGGCTCCCCTACGGTGATCTTTTTCAACCTTACTTGGCTCAACACCGCATTAGATATGCTGCTGCAATTCACGAAATGACGATTGTTCTGGACAGTGGTATCGGTTTCATAGACGGAAAAAACTTGTGTATAGCACGTCCAGGTCACTGCGGACAGTAAAATGTGGTCTACACCGGTCAAAAAGGCAGTATTAGTTTAAATACGAGGGAATAACTACACGTGAGGGCTTTTTCTTGCAAATATATGGACCTATAGAAGTCTGTAGACATAGATGGATACTTTATAGTCGCTCTGTTATGGATGCCATGCTGGAGGATATTTTGTTAATCAGCACTACTCAGTATTACAATTAAGGTGATTCTGGGTATAGTCAGAGATCATACTTGTGTATCTCATTTTAGAGATCTTCAATATCAGAAGAGCAGGAAGCGTTAAAGAAGTCTATATGTAAGGGTTGTGTCACCGTGGAGTGGATTTTCGAGGAAATCAGGTAACATTGGACAAACATTGGTTTCAAGCTCAATCTGAAAATCAAAGAGGCTCCATAGAATATTCTTTATCTGTTCGCTTCATTTCTCAGAAAATTTATATGATGCCTCATTGGAACAATATATCCTCATCCTTTAAACTCGCTCCGCCGACGACCGACGATTTTATTTCGTGGCGAGGTGACAACACGACAAGCGAGGAGTAGCACCGAGAGAATAAGCTGAGGATTTTCGTGGTTTCCACTGACTGCATCGACTTTCCATCGCTGGTAAAAGAGAATGGAGATGAGGACAAATAGTATAGTATATAATGCACTCTAATTTATTGCAATGCGCGGTGGGCAGTTTTTCTCGTTTAGGAATGGAATCCCTTAGATAATGAGAAAAACAACACACACACACCAAGACTCACATGGTTTTCGCTGTCCCTATTTCTCTTTAAGCACCCTGTGATGCACTAGAACAGCCCGCAGAAGGCGAGGAGAAGTCGTGGCGAGCGGGGGTAATTCCTTGGGCGGCTGAACGTTATAATTGTCCTCCGAGTTGGAAGGCCAGGTCGGGATCTGCGAATGCTATAGCCTTGAGAAGAATCGAGTCCAAAGAACCGTGGAAACAAGGCGTACCAGATTGGTCAAGAGAATATGTAGTAATGGGTCAGCAGTGCTGAGTATCTCCTTAGTAAGTAAGGTTGTTGTCACCAACGACAACATAGAAGTTCCTATTTTTATATAGACGCCGGTGTTCGGGGCGCCATGTGTGAGTAAATATCACAGATGAACAATGAAATGTGTGGTAAAATATGGGGTAGGAAGGTGGAAAGAGAAGGGGAAACCGGGCGTATAAAAGTGGCTATAGCCAAACTTGCCGTTGGCAAGGTTGCTGCAAAGGTGGACGTTGGAGTCAAGTTCAGAGCCAACACCTGGGTGGCTGTTTATTCTGGAACTCTAGTGGCCAGATAGGTATAAATAAAAGTTAAATATGTTAGTTTTATCTACGACGGCGGGGTAAGTAAAGTCATTGTCAGCCAAAGACTGTAAATCCAAGCTAGAGATAAGTAGAGTCGACACTTGGCCCAATAGGTGCCAATCCCGCGGAAATATCAGGTCGAAGTCGGGGGCCGAGTGGTCTAGGGTCCGGATTGCAAGCCCTAAGACCCTCTCTGGTGAGCATACAGTACCATGAAAAATGGTGGACAAAAATCGATAATTTCCCTTCCTGTACAGTAAAGTGCCTTGTTTTAGTAGTGCGCCAGCATGAAAAAAATTGAATTATAAAAAGATCACTAAAATCAGCTCTGGCGGTGGAAGGATAGCAAGAGTTCCAATTGAACTACAACTAAACATGCTCAGTACGATTTTCTGCACGTTTGTATGTCTGCAAAGTCTTTCCCACAATCTCAATCATTCTTTGCTTCCTCACGCTCAAACAGCCTTCCCTCGAGATCGAATTCTTGTTCTTTCCAGTTGTTCCCTTTGTATATTCTCAATCTTGAAGCGCTCCATTTCAAGTTGAATCCTATCGTGCTCCAACGCATATATCTGCGCACCCCCGTACTCCAAGAAATGTGCAAATTGCGCCAAGTCTCCAGAGAAAGGATAAATCCTAGATTTAAGACCAGTCACTTGTTGCTGACGCGAAACATTCTCTTAAACGCTTCCAATTTCTTCCTCACTAGCTTCTTTCCGTTGTGCGTTGATTACTGGCTTGTCTACTTACCGCAAAAGCTCTCACCTCCGCACCCAAACGCTCCCTCATCGCATCCATTTCTAATAATTTCTGGCATTAGAATCCATTTCTCCTTCCACTTCTTTGCCAGCCTCATCCATAGAGCTCAAGAGCTCTATCATCTCATCAAATTCACCACCCACACTAGACATAGCAGCCTATGTACTAAAATTTAGTCGAAGCGCAACTGAAGACGCTTATACCTGTCTTATATGCTTTTCCATGCAACAACTGCTCCAGAATTTTTAGTAACATTTGCTTTAGTAGCATCTATTTCGAAACGTTCACAAGTTTGACCACTGGGAGAAATGTGACCTCGGACTGCCGCTACTTTTCGATTTAGAATTAGATCTTCAGAATGAGTGGACCGGGAACTGAAGCCGGATTCGTACACCTCAAATGCATGTAAATTCACAGAGATGGAGGAAACGTCGATGAATTTCTTTAGAAGAGGATCTTGCGTGTCAGAGAAGGCAGACCAGGTCTGAGGGGGAGGGAACGTTTGAGTGTAATGGTGTTGCTATGATATTGAAAGGGTAAGCGGGGCGTGGCGGTTTTTTCGTTGCGCATGTGGATGTAAAGTAATTTTAATTGCGTTTGGCGCAGATTGTTGCTCTCGAAAAGTAGAACCGACTTCACTAAAATCTTTTATTGAAACCGCCGTGAGAATTAGGGTTTTGTCCATCCTTACACTCCGGGAGTTTTGCACCCAAACACCTATAGCGTGTTAACCGACGTCGCGCGAAATGTGTCCGTTAGGTCGATAGAGGCCTATGGTAAGGTCCGAGCGGTACCTTGTCAAAGGCAAGCTGCCGCGGCCGTAATGTCCAACGCAGCTTTTCTGCTGAGCTGCCTTGGGCCTGCTTTTTAGGGAAAATTAAGAGGTACTACCAGTCACCCTGTAGGATGTATCATGTTGGGTGTGCTTTATCGAAAGAACTAGGGAAGTGCAACGTGCAAGGCCACTGAAATTGACTAGCTTTGGAGAGGGAGGCAAATATATGCATGTTGCAGACTACGACCAACCACTGAAGCTGCACACGTTGACTAAATTGCATAGCTCAGCTTTTTATGAAGCCGAAATGACACATTCGCCCTAGAGCTTCGGATATGGGCCGCGATGACAGCCTCATACTCGTCGACCACCTTAGATGTGGTCGCCGAGGGTCATCCCGGGCAGTTAAAGGCTAGCAGCACAAACTTCCATCCGAGTTGCGGGCATATAGGTGAAGCTTGGCCAGGAATAGCGGCGATTTTGGATCTCTTGTAGTATATTCCGGGCCAAACCCGACCATATCTTTCAAGTATTAAATCACCCTGCATTTCTCACCTAATGTAAAAGCTGGAAATTCTGCAATATTCGACACAGCTGAATTGCAGAATTCTGCAATAGGTATGATACTTTTACACGTGTACAAGAACCATTTCAGAATTCTGAAAGAATTCTCTTACCGTAAACCCTCTGTTAGTATTAGTCAGAAATAAATATGACGAAACTAGTCAAAATAAGGACAACCTGTCTCTAATTAGTGAAAACTCCGTTAGGCATGTGGCGAAGAGTGCTGAAATCTTGCCCGTTAGTCAATACCCGTGAGAATACATTTCGCGGGAATCCAACAACTCAACACCCTTCAACCCCTGCCCATATCACCCACTAACCCCTTATCACATCACAAAATCCGACCAAATCAGATCACAATCCTGTCTCACGGCTCTGAATTCTCAAGGGGTCCAACAACCCGCTATGGCAGCGCAACCACAAAAGGCCCCATCAGGAGCAAGGATTATTTTCGAAAGTCCTTCCGAAACAAACAAGCATGGCTTCCCAAAGAATGTCGCGATCACGTCCCCATCCGAATCGTTTTCATCTCCACCGGATCCGCCTCCTTCGTCCAAAGTGCCCTTAAAATCTCCCTCTGTCGTCGCGTTGGAATCCTCTCACGCCGCATTCACCAACATACCGACCGCTTTGGTGTCCTCTTCCACGGCATTGAAGTCCCTCGCAGCCAAATTAACACCTTCTCCAACCTTGTTGACATCCATTACGGCAGCATTTGCATCCTCCTGCACTGCATTGAGATCCTCCGCTGCTAAGTCAAACACCCCTTCCAGCCGTTGTGACCCCCCCTAGCCGCTTTTGCATCATCCCCTGCCATATCCCCCTCCCCGCCAATTTGGCTACCCAACCCGTCCGAATGACAGTCACCCCTGCCGTGTCGGCACACTCCCGCATACCAACATCACTCCCCCGCCGTGTTGGCACCTTCCCACGCCACGTCAAGATCCCCCCTAGTCATGCTGCCACCCCCTCTGCTGGTATTTAATCCCCCAGGGGGCCCCCAGTGCTCTTCCACACTCATCTGTCGTATTACAATCCTCTCTGGGCGTGTTTTCACTCACACTCGGCGAATTGAAAACCCACCCGCCGAGTCGGGACCCTCACACGCTCCAGTGACATCGCCATGCGTTAATTAACATTGCCGACAGCTGCTTTCACATTCCGTTCTGGTGAATTGAACTCGGAGCCGGCAGCTGTAACTTCTGTCGCCGCCTCATGTTCCTCTTTGCCCGAAGAAGTTGAGGAGGTCTAAGTGACCCAAAAAAAGAAAAGAAAGGACGGCATTCAAGGTTTTCTCCCGCTGATGATCTTATTCTTATCCGGTGTCGATCGTTTAGATGATTGCGTTGCAAGGATTCCACTCAAGCTGCTCGCGTTTGAGCAGCTGCTGCAAAAATATCCGGACATGAGGGAAGAGCTTGTGCTGGTGGAACTGGCTATGTTGCCCATGCATGGGAAGAGCTTAGCAAGCTATCGTGCACACCAGATTCAGGTGAATATTCAGGTGGGGCGCATTAATTCTTCGTTTGGGACGTTTGCGTTTTCGCCCGTGCACTACATTAATACGGAGATGCCGCCGTCCGGGGTGCATGCTCTAATGTCTATGGTGCATGTGTTTGTGGCGAGTACCACACGTGATAGTATGGGGCTCGTTCCACATGAATGGACTGTGTTTCAGCATAGGACGTACAAGGGGCCGTTTGCATTTAGCATGTTTGTGAGAGCGGCGCAAAGTTTTGCTACTGCTTTGCATGTCAGCCCATGGGATGTGCATGATATGGCGGCAGAGATTAATGTGGTGTTAGATATGGGATCGGCATCGAGAAACACGAAGAATGAGGCAGCGTACTGGTTTTTTACTTCACTCACAGCATCTTTGTAAGGCCTCAATTTCTTGAAGGACCTTGAGCAATCGAACATTGCACAGGGTGTCAATGGCTCAGCAGCGACACCCATGTTCTGTGGTTTTGATGAACGCGTTTGGCACACCGCCTAGCCTCGGAGAGGTTTCCGCAGGACGGAACTTTGGTGCCCTATTAGGCAATTGCGAAGTTGGAAGCTCCGACGTAGCAAGTTCTGGACGTTCTCCAAGCATTGAAAGAGGCTATCTCCTCTAATTTTATTCTCTTGGTTTCGAGCCGTCACTGGAATACGACATGCAGTGGCTTGGTGAGATATATATCTTCCTGTTGGCACAGAATTTTGCTTTCTTCAAGCACCTGGAGGTCCATGGACATCTCTGTTCAGAGATACATCATTTCCCAACTGGATGTATCAAAAGACGCCAGGCGGACAGTACTCACCCTTTTAGAGGAGCTCCAACGACGATGTAAAGGTCGCGGTAGAAATCATAGAGAATGGACCAAGGAAGCAGAGCGGCAAAAGGTTTATGCCTCAGCGAAAGAAACTGCTGAGTTGCAGCAGGAGGACGCAGAGGAGCATAGGGACCGAAATCTTCCCCTCGTTGCTGGCTGTTTGCAGCACAAGGGCAGTGCTTAAAGTATCATGGTCAAATTTTTACTCCTCATTGTTGCCAAGGGCGAGGTACTCATCCAAGGATGGAGGGGCAGTTAAAAAGCTTTGAAGTCTGCTGTGGGTAGATAAAGTTTCTGAAGTTGTTCAGAAGCATAGAGGCCAAATATAACGAGCCCATTGGTGATTCTAAAACCTTCATTTTACTTTTTAAAGTCGATAGTGGTGAAATAAGCCTTCACTTCTTTAAACCCCGACTTCACTGTTACCTTTACCTTTAATATTCCTCTATTAAAGGCAGACTGGTAAGACTGGAGATGGCTTCCTTGATACGGAACTTCTAGAAACCATCGGCTGTTATAGCCAGAATCCCCAAACAGACAAAACCTCCGTCCATCTATCTCCAACACGGCGGGTAGATTGTCCTCCAGTTCACTTCTACACCAGAGTTTCCAGTAATTGCGACGCCCCTCTAGCGGTCTGTATGCATGCAGAATCATCCCATCTGGTCCTGTTACTGCCTGAAATTTAAGAGAATGTTTCCTTTATGCCCATTGTAGGCTACTAGCTGCAACATATGTGATACACTGCGACGTGGTATTCTAATCACAGTCCCGTCAATAAACCCGATGCAGTTTGTCAGACCGTTTGGCTTATATCTAATTCTCTCTGCGTAAATGGTAGCCCTTCTTTGCATAAATGAATGCGTTGAACCGACAGAAAGCATTTTCCGTCTTGTTTTTAGCAGCCATTCCATTCCTTCCCAGAATATTTCAGATAGCTGAGATTAGTGCTTTCCGAATATAAATTCTAAGTCATTCCATCTTGACGTGGTGGCCAATTTTCGTAATAGTGCGCAGCAAACTGGCATCGGATCTACAAAGTATAGGTGTTTTGCAGTGGCAGTCTGTGTAACAGGCCAGCCAATTACATCGATCACCTTCTCTATGTGTTCTTTCTCGAACCGAAACAGTTTTAAGCAATCCATATCGGTAAGGGAATTGAAGTTGAATGTAAAGTTGGATAGGCTGATTCTGTTACTGTGGAGTAACAAGTTATCAACATCTCGTTTGATGCCCTCATATTTGGTTGCCGCCGCTGTCATATCATCCGTAAGGGAGAACTACGATGCCCCGCTGGCAAAGCGGCGCTTAATGATTACGAATAACATTAATTTCCAGTTGCGAAGGCGATCGAGGCATTTGTTGTGAGTGAAGACTTTCACCCGGCCTTTTGTCATTTCGGGATGGGTAGGAGTAGTATTGTTATCCAGTATTATTCCATACGTTAAAACTCATTGTTTTGTAATCCTAGTAGCCTGTGTAAATCTTCGCGCTGCATGCATGAGAAATAAATTTCACTGGATTTTCGGAATTGGCTACTTTCTCACAAGCCCAAATTTATTTCATAATTTCTCTAAGCGTAAGTTCTCTACTAATTCTCTGTATTGCACTGTACAGTGGTGGCAATAAATATACTACAGATGGCCTGATTTGAACCACCGTCAAAAGTATTAAAGTTTCACATATTATTTACTGTACATGGATAATACTTTTAAAGAGTACTCTAACTGATACAATAGGGTTTAAAAATATTGAATATTTCTAGAATATATTTCCAATTAAGCCAAAAAGACCTGTCAATAAATATAGCCACTGTCGGACCAAAACACCTGTTTCGTGCCAAACGAGTGCGCCATTCTTGCCGAAACTGTTGAATAAATACCAATACAACATCTTCAATATCTTCAATAACCGGAGAACAGGGTCAATCTAAATATCCTGCCTTAAAGATGCCCCGTTAGCCATTGCTTAACTCATTTGAAAAAGGGCAGATGTTGGCTATCATGCGGAGTGCTGGAGCATTTCTGCTATCTCAAGGAAGCTTACAAGGTCTAGATACGTTTTATCTCGCTTTGTTAAGGACCCAAACCAGCATGGGGTATAGAAAAGCTCTGGAAGCCATCAGAAGTTAACAAAGATCATGGAGGGACGGTTTATTAGGGCTGCATCGCAAGAAAAACTTAGATCTGCTTGGTTGGTAGAAGCACTTCAGTTGGCTGTCAATCCGCGGTGAGTCCGAAATTTGCTGCAACAGAAAGCACACATGCGTTACAAAAGTATGGCAAGAACGCCAGTGATGAGGGAGACACATCATGAATCGCGATTATCTCGGGGTTAAGAAAAGGTCACCGGGACTGAATCTCAGTGGGCTCAAGTGGTCCGGTCCGATAAAAGCCATTCAACTTAGATGTACCAGATGGCTTGGCCCATGAATGGCATGACCTGTGCAGAGATACTGAATCGATTTTAAAACGCCAGAATGGTAGGGAAAGTGCCATGGTCTGGGTTTGCTTCGCTGGTGAGAAACTACCCCTGCTAGTTCTTCTAAAAGGGAAACAGGAAGGCTCGAAATATGTGAAGACTTTAAGTGAATACCAGCTTCCGTTCCCGGAAGATCTTCCTATTGGACGGAAACTTATGCAGGATGGCGCACCTTGCCACCTGTTTAATGTAACTAACGATCGTTTTTACTGTACCTCTATCACTTAAATGGACTGGCCCGCCTTTTCCCTAATCTCAATCCGCTTGAAAATTTGTGTGTAAGTATAGTCAGAGAGATTTACGCTCATTAACTCCAGTCTGAGGATGTAAACTCTCTCGTAGACTTCATTTTAAAGGCATGGGAAATTATTGGGCCTAAAATATCGTCTAAGTTAACAGTATTGATGCAGAAGCGTTTTTGTTTCATACAAGCTAAAGGCAGGAAAATTGACTACTGAACCGTCATTCTCACATTTGTCTCAATTGAAGAGTCCTAGTTGTCCTAAACTGTAGCTGTATATTGCCAGGCTTTTGGGCTTAACTGGCGATATCTCCCGAAATATTGAGGATTTTTCAACTCCGTTTTCTAGTTTAGATTTCTATTTCGAAGTACTACCGAACTTTGAGCATTGCAAAAGACCTATGAACAGGCTAGGAGACCACTCAGTGGACCTGTGCCCTTCTGGTTTCGGTCGCAAACTCCGGCATGACTCGCTACGCAACATCATTGCCGGCTGTATCGCCCATGCAGCCGGTCTGGACTGCCAGTCTGAGGTTCCGCTCCTGGTTCCAGGCACCGAGCTACGAACCGCTGTCATCCTCGTCAAGCGACCATCAGCTCCCGACGGCACTGCGAAGCCCCCGATCGCCTGCGACGTCATCGTTGTATCACCGCTCAAGGCCGACGTACGATCAAGGTCTACCCGAGAAGTGGGAGGTGCTGCTTCAGTTGCGCACCTCAACAAGGTCACTGACCTGGAACGCAAACTGTCGCGTCGACTCTCGCCCCCTTCCGAAAACCCCACACAGGCCCCCAACTTCGATTTCCAACCGCTGGCTTTCGATTTTCTGGATTCGCTTTCCCCCGCTACTATCCTCTTCTTAGAATATCTCCTCCCGCCCATCGCGGAGAAGTTTTATTCATCAGTTGGTGTTACCAGAACAAGAATCTATCGGCGCATTAGTTACACGATCTGGTCGTCTCTAGCGAACGGTATCGTGTCTCGCACACCTGTGCTCGTGGCCGACGTGGACCACCTGGTTAGCACTGAGCTAGCAATATACTTTACTGTACAGTAGTGGGTTGCTGCACTGGACCCTGGATATTAATGCAATGGCGGTGACAAATCTTTATGGGTTGTACAATGCTGCACAGAAGCGTGCGGAGGGTATTCATAAATTAACTACGGATGCGGACGACGGGTGGAAACTTGTCGCGCCTGCATTACTTAGAGACTAAACGCAAAAACGGGTAACGAGGTCGCGAAGCTCCTGTTGAGGGGAGGAATCGCGACTTGAAGCAGAGAAGGAAGCAAGGCGGCGGAAAAAACATTTGCCGTCGTCGCCCAAGGCGCCATAGGTATCAATCCCGACGGGAGAGAGGCAATGAAGGTTCACCCCTGTACAGAAAATAATGCGTTAATATCCAATACTTTTTCCAGTGTTACGAATCAGGCCACCTGTCGTATACTTATTGCCACCGCTGTACAGTATAGTGACTGACGGACTATTTAGTCAGTCGGTTTAGTTAAGATTTAAAAATCTTATGTTTGCTTGTATTTAGTCAAGATCCTGGTGGTTCACACCTAGTAATGGCGGGAAATTATTGGTCAGAATTTTAAGTGCATAAAAATTTAAAAAATTCCAATTCCCTGTAATAGAATTATTCCAAAATAATTGTCATTTTAATCCCTACCTGCGCATATGAACTAATAAAGGAATTAATGAATTCATGAGTTCATAAAAGAATTAATGACTTGATTACCAAGTTATTACCTAAGCGAAATAAACTGCACTATGGCAGAATTATTACTATTACCAATTAATTACCTGCCTACAACAGAATACAGCACTACTGTATGACATGGAGAAATAATGACTGTATTACTATTCTTATTCTATTTATCAATAAATATTCACCTTACCACATCTTCAGAATTTCATGACCGGAAAGTAATTAATTACCTATGACTTGACCACCACCCATGTCCCTCATAAGTCATGATTTTACAGTATTCTATACTATTGCGTAAAATGGCAAAGTTTTGAACATAGGCCCAAATAGCCACAATGAACTTAAGGGTCTATATATACATATGAACCTAAGCAGAGCCGTTAAAGACCAGAATATACAAGATTTAGCGAAAAGTGCCGAATTTCACGACCTTTTCTGCTACAAATGAATTACCAGGACCCAAATGCGCAATCTGAGCCCGTAATGCAAGGAAAAACCCCTTCGGTCCATGAAATTGGTCCAACGGCCCCTCTCCCCGTGCGTAACTCACCAGTTCCGATGACTGCTCATTTCGTACCGTATGATGGAAATTCCAGCACCCTGATCTTTTCTTTCGTGCAGCTTGAACAGGTCTACCGGAAAGATGAACTGCACACGCGAAAGTTTGAATGTCCGATTTGCGCAAAGTAGGTGCTTTGGGATGAGGAACCACAAATGTCCGAAGCCACATGAACAGCAAACACAAAAAACTGACATCTCCGTGTCATTCGATAAACGTAAGGGGTACAGCTATTACATCAAGCCCCACAAATCCCGGTTTCCAGAAGATGTTCACCCCGAAGGTCAACAAATCGGGTTCGGTTCAGAAGAAAATTTTTCGGTTATGCGCAGAATGGATTGCTGTCAATCAAAGACCGCTTTCTATTGTTGAACATTCGGGGTTTCGCGCAATTGTTGATGAATATGCTCCAAAGATCAACTATGTCAGCCGTCAGGTTTTTCAGTCGTATTCTACAGAAATCCAAGGCTATCATTGATGAGTTTAACGCAGATACACTCGAAAAGGTTCCGATTTTAGCTGGAGCTACAAATGCTTGGACAGCCGAAAATAATGATTCCTATTCATATTTAACAATATCATTCATTGGCAGCGAATGGGGATACCATACAAACTTGGTATGCTGCACTAAGCTGATTGGTCGCCATACTGGAAAGGAACTTTCACGCTTCCTTCTTGAATCTACGAAGAAATTAGGAATCGAAAAAAAAATGTGTTTCATAACCACTGACAGCGCTGCCAATGCGAAGAAACAAGTCGAACTTACGTCGGAAGAGGAAGTATTTTTGGCTAATATTGAGGATTCTGTACTGCTGGAGTCGCGGCTCGAGAAAATCAGAGAGCTTGAAAGTGGAGAGGAAATTCACGAGGTCACCTCGATTTATGCACAAGAAAGGGATGCAATTACCCTTAAAGCCTACTGAATCTGAACCCGCTGCCAATGAATCAGTATTCGAAGAAGTAGAAATTGAACTAGATGACAATGAAATCAATGAGGACTTCAGCGACGATTCATTCGATTATCAGCTCAATTTAATCTTGAATGCCACCTTGCCGCAGTTGCCTGAAAACTTCTCCCTTGCAGATACCGTTCCTGAAAGATCCTCAACCAATCAGGCAGAGTCGGCCTACACTTTGAGATCGTCATGGAACCTAATTGCATGTGCATTTCATTCGCTTCAAATTTCGTCTCGTAAGGCATTTTCAGACAAGGAGATTGACGAATTACTTATGAAATTGCGCCAGACTGTCAAGTTTTTTAGAAGTCTGGAATTGCTGCGCAGTACCTTATTTCCGAGCATTCGTCCAAAAATACGGGTATATTGTGGCCGATTTTGGATGTTAGGACAAGATGGTGATCTACTGTTTCAATGCTTGAGATTTTTTGTACCTAAAAGCTCATTTTGGATCGTCAATGGAAAAACTGTATGCTGACATTGTTATGTGGAAATGTGTCGGTCTAGCTGCTAGACCTACCGCTAGGAAAAGCCACCTCTGAAAGCTACTGTTGAGCTATTCAGGGCAGTCGAAGAAAGTACAGCTTTTTGGGCTCTAAGGCAGGTCCAACAATGCATTTGAAGGACATTTGTTCTGGAGGAATTTCGAAAATTCTAAAAAAAAGAAGGAGCAAAATTTAATGGATTCTGTGACGCGAAGATTGGTCCATGATTTTTCTGAACTTATCCTGAACCGCCGTAAGAAAAATAACCTTCAGTGCCCAATGGCAGACCATTGTGCTCATGTTGCAACTCTTCTGACTCCCAGATATTTCAAATTGAAGCACAAGGTTTTCTTGGGTGGAGTTGATGCTTACCCCCTTTCTGACACAGCTGCTGTGTAGGTTGTCTCAAAATTGGCCGAAAACTGCTTCACTATCACGGTTCCGTTGGGGTCGGATGCTTTAAATGAGAAAGAACCCGAACATTCAAAGAAGGGGTTTTATCAAGTTTCGATTCAGGTGATGATGATGTGCAAATTGGGGATAGATTTAATGCCTCTATTGATTCTTAAATTAACCTTTTTAAGTTTATGGTGTCTCCTGCAAAAGAAATGGAACATCTTGATTTTTGGAAGGAGTATGAAGGCACATTCCCAATCTTATCTCGAGTCGCACGTGTTGTATTTGCTCCAAATTCTTCCTCCACATCATCTAAAATAGTTTTCAGCGTTGCTGGATCAATTGGATCCAAGAAGAGACTCCGGCTGACAGCTGGCCTTACCGAATGTCTTTTGAAAGTTGGAGAGTATCTGAAGAGGCAAAAGCATCTTCCAGACGAATTGAGTTAGATCCACCATATTAAGAATGTTACTAATTCTTTATTAAAAGTCTTTTTTGTTCCTTTTGATGTGTCACGCCACCTCCGGTATAATAAAAGATATTTATCGATATCTATATTAATAACTGCAACTAACCCCTTTCATGTAAGTTTAAGATTCACTTCACATGTTCAATAGACTCCATTTTATAAACTTTGTGTTTGTTTTAGTAAATCTTGTAAATTTATACAAAAACAGCCTTCTACTCACAAAAACAGGTTAAATGGTTGTAGCTGCCCTTCTGGAGACATATTACTATGAGTATCATTCCAATCTCTGAAGCTTCATAGTTTGCATCTAGATAAAAACTTCCTTGTATTACGTTGTGACAGTAATCTGAGAACGATCTCGAAATCAGGAAATTAAATCACCGCTCCAACTAAGTTGCTGCGAGAAAGGATATGACTATCCAGAATCCCAGGACTTAGGCTTAGCCACCCGACCACCGGTCGATTGTTGAGAACTAGAATGCAAATAGTTGCATAGATACATTGCTTTTTTCTAAATGTGGCCACAGCAAGAGGCGCGGGCAAGAGTACATTGGCACGACCACTCCTGGGCGAATGCCCCAAACCCGACCGCCCATAGCGATGCCGACATTCGAAATCGCATCCATGGCTTAGCGTTCCGCCGCAGCTACGAAGTTGCATACCGCACACTGGCAGACCATACTCCGCCGTCACCTCGGACTGCCAGTGTATGATGACTCCATGCCCCTCAACTGCCACCACTGTGACCACCCCTTGGACTCCCTCGGGGATCACGCCGCCGACCTCTGCTGCCCTGATTTCGGCCGTCGTCACCGCCATAACTCGCTCTGTTATGCGTTTGTGACACACGCTACCCCCGACGCGGGTCTGGATACTCTGCATGAGGTTCCGCTCCTCGTCCCGGGAACTGAGCTCCCGCCCGCCGATATCCTGGCACAAACCCCCCCAACCCCGGAAGTCACAACGTTGCGCCCCATTGCGTGTGACATCACTGTCGTCTCACCGTTCAAAGCCGCAGTTCGCACCAGGCGACCCAGGTTGCCGGTGTCGCTGCTGAACTGGCGTCCCGCGACAAGGTTACAACTCTGGAACGTAACCTCGCCCGACGCTTCCCCGCTCCCTCAACTGGCCCATCTTCTGCGCCTTACACGCCAAACTTCAAGTTTCGACCTCTAGCGTTTAATTCCCTGGGTGCCCCTTCCCCTAATACAATTTCGTTTATCGAGGAGTTAGTTCCGCGGATCGCGTCCTAGTGTCTCTCGACACTTGGCGTTTTCCGCGCCGTATCTACCAGCGACTAAGTTGCACCCTCTGGTCATCCATTGCTCAAGCTATCATGTCCCGAGTCCCGATGCACATGGACAACGAGGTACATCCGGTCAGATCTTAGCAGTATAGTTAAGACGTGCGCGGTCCCCAGTAGATACTGAATGCATTAAACTTCTTTCTCCTAACTGGCCGCATTGATGGTCGTCTGCAAGTGAGTGCATTGCCCGGGGCATTTCAAACAATTGAGACGGACCTGTTTTTCTGGGGTCGAACCCTTGCTCTGAATACCGTACTGCACTGCTTTATGCACTGTACTGTACAGTTGTTGCAATCTGGTTGGCATAATCTGGATGAAGCTGCGAATATCTGGATCTTTGAGTAATGCATATATCAGAACAAGCTATAAAAGGGCACGAACATAGGGAGGCATGAATTGAGGCATAGAACTCATATGATGACGAGCACAGTCGATTCAACTACGAATGCACAGCGAAGTAACAGCACAGCACTGCAGAGATACATTGGATAAACTAAGGAACAGATCGAAGGGATGCGAAGCAGAGCAAATAGTCCGTGGCATGCAGATGAATGATCGGGAGCTGAGGGCTCTGACAAGCACGCAAAGAGTCCGTGGCACGCAGATGAATGATCAGGAGCTGAGGGCTCGGACACGCACGCGAATAAGAGAGCAACCAAATGCAGTGGACAATGGATGTGAGCGATAGATGCAGGCGGAAGCGAACACGCTGTAGCAAGGGTATATAAAGGATATAGTAGTGGACTCGCCCAGAGCAAGAAGGAAAGGGCAGCCACCGGCAACTTGTGCCGAATCACCTCGCCTCCGCATCCCCTGACGCGATTCGTACCTCAGCACTATCAACATACCCTCTTACACAGCCGGCCAGCCTAAAACAGTACAGTACAATGCAACATGGAGTCCTGTACTGCATTGTACTGTACTGTATAGTGCATGACTGCATGTCGCACCTTTGTGCCAGTCCTTACACTGTAATGTAAAGCACTACACGGTACTTCATAGCACAGTGCGGAACTATTCCGTTTGCCATAACTAGTAGAATTAATTTCTTCGGCGAATTAAAACAATAGAGAAACACATAACACTTTATCAAAGCAAATAGCTAAAAGCAACAGGGATAACTAAACAAGTACGCATTACAGCAAACAGGGATAACTTATGCAGCTTACTTGCTCCAGTAGTTGGGACTGATTTGAACCTTTGTGTTCGACGTTTGCTCAAGACAGAACTGGTGAAGGCAGGGTTAAAAATGCTTGATCACTCGAATCTCCGGATGCTGCTGTACAGCGGCTATGGGCGCGTGGCGCTTCTTCCGGGGATGGTACCCCAAAGGGGTGTAGTGTGAGAGCTTCCGTTTGGTGCCAACCTTACTTGTCTTCAGTGGACGTACGCTGCCAGCAATGGCCGGCCTGGGGAGGCACACGAAGGGGAGAGGATGTTCCCGCGAAAGGGTGAGTGAGTTGCCAGGACCGAGATAAATGACCGGGAGTAATGGAATGGTGGAATTGGATGAGGTGATCGGCGTGTCTCCCCAGATGCTGAGATCCCTGTCCGGTTCCATTCGTTCCATCATGCGTACGCTTGGGTAAACTCTTTAGATTTGGTGTGTTCGCGTCGCAAGAGTTGTAAGGAGAGTAGCGCGGTCATACGCCCGTGACCACTGTGAGCGTTGATCCTCTGACCAGAACCAAATCAACACTTCCACCGGTTGCTTCGTTTGCGTGACACTTGCATCATCATAAATCATAACATAAATCATCATAAAATCATCATAAATCAAGAACAAAGGACGGCTTGTGATTGGGCTATGAAGGATGAATGGAGGGAGGGAGGCGGGAGAACAAGCGACGACTTGAGGGACCAGAATTTGTGCCAAAGGTTTCCAAGTTGTCGGTTATATAGACCTGTTCGACGGGTCGTGATCGCACATCAAGTCCTTGCGCAACGGTAAGCTGCCAACGTGGCCATACCTTGAGTGGCTTACAGTCCGGCGGATGCAAATGCAACCGAGATGCAGACGTGACAGCGTGACTTGCTTCCAGTTGTGGATCACAGCCACGTCGAAGCCCCCTTATCATATTCACCCATAATTCTCCAATCATTCCACCGAATTAAAACAGTAGAGAAATCCAAATGTACCGGAGGTACGTGATAGCGAGAGTGAGGTCACAGCAAGTGACCGAAGAAAAAGAACGAATCATCACATTGCATCACCCTAGCATCCAGGTAGGACTCGCGGAATGTGCGTCCAGCAGACCAATCTCCCCAAATCAATATGCGATATTCTTGAACCCCAATGGCGGCACATTCGGATGCAGCACCCATGCGCAGCGAGTGCGAGGACCAAGAGACTTGAGGCGGAGGTGTAACTTGAGCATGTGCGAGACAAAACTGGAGCCATAGAGTAATGGTTCTGGCGCTAGTAGAAAGACGAGTCCCAGGTAAAGCCCAGTAATATTTGCTCCCTGACCGATTCGAGCGGCGTAGAGTATCATACCGACAGACCAGGTCGATTACGCTAGTATCGAAGCGAGTATTTCGACGGTAAGCAAGAGTATGAGCAACCCGGTTTCGGCTCTTGCGTAGTGCGATGGCGATGTTGATTGCATCTGGCGTGACCGTGATTTTAGTCAGCAACAGAGACACCCCATCTTCGCCACGTTCGAAGAAAATGTAGCTGACGAGTACAGCGCAGGCGTTACGTAGAAGTTCGAGATCTGAGTCCGGAGAGGCGAGTGCGAGAGCGAAGATTCGACGAGCCACGGAACTTGGTAAAGCACGCCGCTCTGGAAGCGGGTCGGAGAGCAACTTTCGATCCCTGTCCCCTTGTTGAAAGGCATCCACAGCTAACTGTATGAGTGGTGTGAGTGCCAAAGACCGCCCGATACGAGTGTGAGCCGTAGTGACCGCGGAGAGGTAGTTACGTACGGAGCCCGCGCTGATCTTGTTTTCCTCGAAGAGCCAACCAAGATATCGTAGGACAACGCCTTCATTTCCAGAGAGCGGGTCAATTCCATCTTGAGAGCAGAATACCAGCCATTTCTTCCACAAAATCTCATTTGATCTCCACGTATTTGGTGCCCTTGCTTTCGGCATCAGACGAGCGATCGTAGTACCACCAGTAGTAGCCCCAGCCCCAGCCACTGTAAGGACCGACTGTTGTAGCGTGACGGCTAGAGATAGAGTCCGGGCTTCTTCTGCTAGATTTTCCAGACGGCCAACTTCCACGGAGGAGCGGGCATTGTCTTCGGGGCCCAAATTGGCGGGAGGTAGAGATTTTCTGCGGCGAAAACTTGCGGACGAGCCAAATGGAGCAATTTCGTGTACCATTGCTGAGCGGGCCAGCAAGGCGTGATTAGTATTCCTTTTGCCTGTTCGTGGCAAATTTTGTTCACGACGAGTGGAATCAACTTGAGAGGGGGATTCCAAAAATTGAGCTCTGAACGCCAGTCTTGTTGTAACGCGTTGATCCCCAGGGAGCCAGGACACGCGAATTCGCTGTTGAACTTGGCGCAGACCTTTTTGCTGCTGTCGGCTAATCGGTCGATAGTCGGACGGTATGATTCGAGCAGCGGTTGGAGTGTCTCCTGATTGATCCTCCAATCGTCGAGAGTGTGCAGTCGTGACAACCGATCGGCGAATCGATTGACTGCTGATGGGAGGTAACGTGCCTCTATGGAGATTCCCAGCTTCTGTAACAAGCGGTGTAACACGCGGAGTTCTTGCATGAGCGGTTGGGACTTGGTCGTCATAGCGTTGAGAATTGCCACGACTGCTTGGTTGTCTTCCCATACTCTGAGGTGAGTCCCTGACTTGAGCATGTTGGCGAACGACCGGATGTTGTCCGTCACGGCGCGGAGCTCCAGGAATGTTATTGGCTTGACACGAAGAAGAGGATCCCATAAGCCACGAGCTTCCCACGATCCTTGGGTCCCTGGTTGCAGATTGGAGCCCAAGGTTCCCCTTGACCAATGGTCGTTGATGCGTCCGAGTGGAGCGCGAGCGTAGGGGATGGGGTCGACACGGGCCTCTCTGGCGGACTGTGAGCTAGATCGCGCCAATGTTTGAGGTCCCGAATTGCTGAGTGAAGCAGCTTCACTCGCTTTCCTGAGTTGGATGTGTTCAGCTTGAGGGAGTCGTAGATGGATCGGGTGTAGAACCGTGCGAGTGGCATGGCCAGGGAGCAGGATGTTGCCACTCCTGCGAAGTGGCGTAACAGTTGGACGTCGACCAGGCGGCGGTTTCGACGTGCTTGGCAGAGCAACTGTAGCGAGATACCCTTGAGTTTGTCCATACGCTTTGCGGTTATTCCAAACATCATACGAGTGGTGTCGATAGTAAAACCGAGATGTTCGATGCACTGCGTTCTGGCCCAGTTTCCCTTGTCTTCCTTGCGAAGTAGTCCGCAAGCCTTCAATAGGCGATCGATTTTCCCTCGAGCCTTGTGGAGACGAGAGCGTCGGCGAACCGCGACCAGAAAGTCGTCCATGTACGGGTGCATACGCAGACGAAGGCGATTTCGGACGAAGCGGACGAAGGGTCTCATTAGCTTGATAAAATATGCCGGAGACAGCTTCCAGCCAAAAGGAAGGGCGATACAGCGGAAATACCGGTGGTCCACCTTGAAGATAAACCAGTTGCGAATATCGGGATGTAATCGAAAATGGTGGTATCCCTTCGCAATATCGAAGAGAAAAGGTAGTCTGAACGCTTGAGATCCAGAGCGAACCCTTCCAGGGTCTCCATTTTGACCGGCATGTCCCGAAATAACGTAGACTGGCGGGAAAGGTTTACCACCAACCGCTGTTTTTCCCCGGTAACTGTAACAAATGCGTTTGAGATCGGGTAGCCATCCTTGTGCAGACTTAGAGCTTCGGATGCTGAGATTTCCTCGTACGTTCGGCGGTGAAGAGCGTCTTTGATTGCGTCGTCGAAGAATTCTCGGTCGGAGGGATCGATAGGGATTTGGGGAGGACGGAATTGAGTGTAGGAAAGGGATGTTTTCACCGGGCGCTCGTAAATTCCAAAACGAAGTGCCCGAAGAATGAATTCGGAGGCTTGAAGGGTTTGGGACCAAAAGGGAGCGGCGCGTTGAGTGTTGCGCCATAGGACTTGAGACATAGGACAGAATGACGGCGGAGATGACCGCTTTACTTGCGACTAGGCTTGTCGACCGCGCCAGGCTGGTTCTTTCCAGGTCCTTTCGGAGGACGTCGATTCCCGGCGGCTTGCTGCTTGTTGAACTCCTTTGCGTAAGCTTGCGAACGAAGCTCGGCAAACTTCTGCTTGGTAGATCGGTACAAGTCGGAAGCGTAGGGGAAGTCGTCTTCTCTGAGGTACTTCTGGAGAAGAATAGCCTAGGATTTACCGGATTCCAAAGAGTCGGTGAAGAAATCAACTCGTTCCAATACCCTAGAATAGGAAGCCTCAAGAAAATGGTGCAGAACGGCGAAGGCCTCAGTAGCGGCTTGGACGTCCTTAGCAGCCAGGGCCTCAGTGACTCTATGGGCGCTGGCGAGGGCGTTCTGACAGTTGTTGCCCACGTTCCAGAGGACTTCGGCTTCCCACCTGTCCCTTTGATCGGCTGACTTGATACGCCCAAGCAGACCTTCAGGTTCCAGAATGAACCTTTTTGCGGGAAACGGAGCGACGGTAAGAGGTTTCTCGAACTTGTTGAGCTTACCGGTGGAGGCGTAAGCTCGCCGAGTAGAGAAGGTTTCGCCCACTTGCTCGGCACTTGGGGGCGGCAGTGAAAACTGCAGTTGCCCAACCTTGAAGGCCTCGGCGGCGGCCGTAGCTTGGTCGGCGGGATCCGACGGCGGATCTGCGGCAGCGGAGGGCCCAGCGGCAGGAGCGGCTTGGGTCGAAGGACCGGCACCACCCTTGAGCAAATTGGCGACTTCAGAGAGTTGATTCTCGAGGGTGGAAAACTTGTTTTCAAGGGCGTCGATACGGGAACCGGTTGATGCAGCAGAGGAGGATTCGGCATGAGACATGGTAAGGGTGTTGTGTTGTGTGAATGTCGGCCTAGACGGTGATTCGTCTGGAGCTGGTTCGAAGGATGAGAACAAGCGACGACTTGAGGGACCAGAATTTGTGCCAAAGGTTTCCAAGTTGTCGGTTATATAGACCTGTTCGACGGGTCGTGATCGCACATCAAGTCCTTGCGCAACGGTAAGCTGCCAACGTGGCCATATCTTGAGTGGCTTACAGTCCGGCGGATGCAAATGCAACCGAGATGCAGACGTGACAGCGTGACTTGCTTCCAGTTGTGGATCACAGCCACGTCGAAGCCCCCTTATCATATTCACCCATAATTTTCCAATCATTCCACCGAATTAAAGACCTACAGTAGCTGGTCATAATTATGACTAGCTCTAGGAGGTAATTAAAATATGAAGTCATGGTCATAATTACGACTATGACTTCATAAATTACAGTCCAGTACTTACGAGGTAATAATTCCTGCTCTGGTCTGGGAGTGAATTAAATTACCTGGTAATAGAATATAGGTATAAATTTTCATTTATGAAGTGCCTGTCATGGAATAATTCTTTTATTACCGGCCATCACTATTCACGCCGATCAAGATATGATGGCCATAGCCACCGATGACCACAGCGCACATCTGAGGCACTGGTAGATGCATGTGAGAATCGTAGCAGCGGTGGTGTGGTCGCGGGCCGCAATGCGCTGTATGCTCTCTTCCTGAAAACAGGTGTCCGAGGATGGCGCACCAAGAGAATCAAAGGCGATGGGTTGGAAAAGGAAGCCCGGGTCGGGAGAGGGGTTGTCAGAGGGCGGTACTAGGCGTCGGGAGAGCTTGCGCTCGAGGTCCTGGACCTTACGTCGGTAGGCCTGGGCAGCGGCACCTTCAGCGGCTTTCGTCGCTGCTGTGACGGAGGCAGATGTGTATGGCGAAAAGATGGTGACGTCACAGGCGATGGGCCGCTCCCGGGGTCCAACGGGGGGAATAGGGGGTGGACGAGGAGATCGGCTGGACGCTGTCGGTGCCAGGTACTGGGAGCGGGATCTGGAATTGACAGTCCGAACCTGCAGCGCGAAACACATGATATGCGAAGACGTAGCGGATTGATTTTTGGCGGTGGATGCGGCCAAAACCCGAGGGGCAGATGTCAGCAACGTGGCCGCCAAAGGTATCAAGTGGTTGCTCACAGTATTGACACTGCAGTGTCATCGAGCCCGTGTAAACCGGAAGCCCGAGGTGTCGACGCAGCATTATGCTCCAGTGTGCACCAGAAATTTTCGTTGCCGTGGTCGGATGCGCTTGGAGGAAAGCAGCGGCAGCAGTGTTTCGAAAAGCGAGCCCGCGGATCCGGCGGCGAGTACGTTGAGGACTGTAAGCAGAGTGGGTGGGTCATCCTTCCAGAGCGCATCCTCCCTGAAAACCTTTGCCCTGGCCTTCTACTGTACCCTATTTAAATGTGTATGATGGTTGTCGGGTGTAGCAGCAAGGGTGGCAGGGTCATTGGTGCCTAGGTCACTTTGTACACGGTTACCGCTGACGCGACGCAAAAAGTCACGCAGAGGCGATCGGGCTTTAGCGAGAAGGAAAGACCGGTCCCCGCGGAAACGTTTGCCCAGGAGAGCCGATGATCGAGCGGTGGTATATGCTGCTGTCCGCTGGCGTGCGGGGGCAGCATCCAAGAGACCGCAGGAAACAGCAGCGGGTAGCAACGGAACAACCAACGACAAACCTTGACCTCCAGGGCGAAAGGGGAGACAGACTTGGTTCCGTGCATCGTCCGAAAGGGCAAGATTGTGGAGGAACGCGTACATCGAGCGCTGTAGAGAATCGAATTCGTCAGCAGCATAGGCGGAGTGTGCGAGATCCGCCAGCTTGAAACGCATGTTTGACCTGGTACGCCGAACCATATAGGCGGTGCATATGAAAACGGGATCCCAGACTTGCTCGAAAAGGTGCAGGACGCAGCGGCATTCGGCAGTTTTGCTCCATAGCGAGGTTTCAGTAAACATGGAGTTAACCTATTGGGAGATCAAAGCCATCATGGGAGCACTACGAAAGCGGAATTTCGCTAAGAAGGCCGCTCAGTCCGTGGCCGTCGTGTGTGGCCAATAGATTCGTGTCTTCGTCGTGTTGAGGAAAAGCCCAAACGAAGGGGTGGCAAAGGTTTGAGCAGACGCAGGACTCGCCGAAGACCGTCCAGCGTCCCCATGATGGTGCCATCGTCAGCATACCATTGATTGAGAAGTATGCCCTCCTCGGCCGCAATCCGCCGTAGAAGCGGCTGGATTTTTAGTGAGAAGAGCAAAGGCTCGCCAGGTCACCCTGTTGCGTGCCCTGAGCACTGACCAGTGTAGTACGGTCGCGGTTTGGGATGAGCAAGGGTGGCTGCGCACGACCGTAAAGCATGTTCACGAAAAGGGCAAGTGTCGGGGCCCGTGTCAGTAGTAGGTCCAGCATCGACTGCCGATCAACACGGTTGAAGCCATTTTGGGCATTGATGAGGATTGTAGCGACGTGTGAGTTGGAGGAGACCCGTTTGAGCATGACTCGGGTATCATGAACTATGGAGTCGATGCCTGCCTTGATCCCGTTAGCCGTCTGGAAGGGGTCTCAAAAGTCATGGTAGGCGTCAATAGCAGCGGGGGGCAGGGTCTCAATCGGGTGACGTAATTCTGCGTGTTGCGGGGCACGACGTACTGTATTATGGGCCGTACGGTCCCCTCGTAATACATCTTAGTAATGAAAGGTCACCCTTTCCCTTGTATTATAGAGCCGCACATGCGGACCAAACCGCATAGCCAAGCTTCTTAAGTATTCAAGTCTTCGCTCCTCCTGTAGAGCAACCTCTACGAGATGCGACTACTGCAGCGCATTTCCCTAGGACCGTGGACATTGTCTCAGAAGGTGATCCCAACGAGTCGAAGTCTAGCGGCACAAAATCCCATGCTAGCCTCGATCGTCACTGCAGTGCCTCGCCAGGAATGGCTGCCACTTTCGCAGCTAGGTCCCTCTTCTTCCGTTTTTCTGCTGCATTGGCAACGGCCCGCGCTTCCCGTGCTCCCATTGACATGTAGCTCTCCCGGAACGGCGTCGATATGGTGATGTCGTACGCCATCGGGAGAGGGAGCGGGGTGTTCGTTTCGTCTGTAGAGTACAGTATTACCGTACTGCTGTGAACACGATAGATACTCAGTAGCGTAGACTGCGCCAATATTGGTGATACAGGCGATAACTTACGGTCGGGCATTTGCTTCCGATCCTCCTCCCAACATACTACCTCCCTATGCCCCTGAGCTGGAAAGGAAGGAAGGCCCTAAAGTTAGGAGTCCCAACTGGGACATGAAGACCTCTGCCAACCTCACCCATGAGAAGGGTGAAGAGGGTGGCCGCGTATTTCACGGCATCTCCAGCACTCAATGGACCTACCATAGCGCTAGCCTCATCAGCAGTTCCCCCTCCCGTATTCAAGGTCCCACCAACTCTCAATTTTCCTCCTATCGCCGCCCAGCACAGTTTCCTCCTCCATTGTGCTTTTTGCTTATTTCCCTCCCATGTGCAACAGCATTCTCACGGATTCCTCAGAATTCAAGCTGAGCTTGAGGACTGAACCTGGAACACTTCTGCAGAGTCCTGATACTATCCACTGCGTACTGTTTCCGGCACTGCCACGAACCGCCATTGGTCGTTTCTGGGAGCGCGCTTCGTGACAAGTCCATAATTTCCCTTCTGATAACACACACCGCCATCGTTACGGATAAAATTTTCTTGTCTGTTCAGATGCATCAGCATTCCTTGCTGCTCCGTCTCCTTCCTCTCATTTCTTTCCCTCCTAGTCCATTATGCTCCGCTGTCACCTCGTTCTTCGTTCTTCCGGTCTTTGATCAACTCGGTGCTCTGCGGTGAACGCATTTCAACGTTGCCATGGACCTCATCAGCGACCATGCCATCATCTGCACTTCTGGTTGCAGCGCTACTCAACGACAGAAAATGTGCGGAACACCCTAGCCGATCACCTTTTCCGCCAGTCAGGCCCCTCGACGCATCTCGAGGCCCCTCTTCGAGGTCCAGGTACTTTCCTCCGCTTCGCTGGCCTTCCCGTGCTAACTTTGATACCCGCTCTAGGCAACCGTCCCTCTGCCCCGACTGCCTGTGATGTTATCTTACGTGTCGTACGTCTTCCGCAGCGCAACCTCCGGCCCACCTGGTGCCGTGAACCTCTCCGATAACGAAATGGCAAGGACCCACCTTACCCAACTTTGGAAGGCCCGTCACCCCACTGACTCGGTAGAGGTTCCCTGTCTGCGATGAACGTTCTTAACGTTGGCTTTTGACACACCAGGTGCCCATCCTCACAGCCCGTTACTGTCCTACTCGCTCACGCCGCGCAATTATCATGGTAATCCGAGTCCACCCCGAATCAAATTCACCAACACACGCCAGAAATACCGCTGTATCATCTAGTCCGCAACATGCAGATGTTTCCCTCCCCATCAAAAGCTAGCTAATTTTAGTGGCCCTGTACGTTGCACTTTCCTAGTCTGTTGATAAAGCACAAAAAGGAAAATCTGGTCCAGCAATTGAAGGAGGGTGCAGTTGCCCAGAGGCCCATCGGTACACACGAGTTTATGGGTCCTCAGCTTTACGAAGACGAGTATACGGAGAAGATAGATGTTCACTCGTTTCGTACTGTATGCGCATGTCGGAATTGCTGACCAGTGAGTACCCTCATCCTTAACGTGACAATTCCGCCTAGATTTTTCGTAAGGTGATCTCGGATGAGAACCTATTGTCTTCTGAGATCCCTCCAAATAGCGAAGCCAACAGGTAATCGCGGCCTGCTTGGAACGGAAAGCGACGTCCTCGGTAGTTGCCCGGGCATCCTTCGTTTGCTAATTGGGCTTCCGATCATGCCAAACTTTGGCTGCTTAATTCGAGTACGCTTCAGGGGCTAGGGAAGTGTTGAGAAGAGTGTAGAAGGGGAAGGGGTTGTTTGGGCTGCCGGGTACTGTACCTAGGAATTACGGTGGCGAAATGCTGAGAGTCTCGCCGGGATGGGGTTGAAACGGGACGAAGGCAGCGTGCGGTTGGTTGGTGTGGAGTTGTTTGGGGTGCTCGATTGAGTGGCTACGGAGGCGAACCGGTCGGGCACGTGACAGCGCAGCGTTGCAGGCTAGGCACAATTGAGGACACGAGATGTCCCAGGCTGGAGGGCAGCAAGTAAGGCGAAAGTGCCAAATGAGATAAGGGAGCTGCAACGAGGTCGGCGGCGGATAGATTCAGCGTCATGGTCTCTTGGGCTCGAGCGGGCGTCCCAAAGTGTGTTCCCCGAGAAGGTACGGGGAGAGGCTGTTTGCCACTCCTGAAGCAGGTAAGTGTAGGGGCGTCCAGTGCGCTGGGTAATATCAGATTTTGATGAACCTAGATCGGAAGTCCCGGTCTCATGGCCGGGACGCCTGAGGCGATCGGCCAGAGGATACAGGTGACCAGACAGGGAGAAATCGCCAATGTCGCCTTTATTGGTATCGGAGGCGTTGTTACGGCCAGAAACGCGTGGCTAGGCGGAAGCCAGCAATCTGACAGCAAAGAAGGCATAGGTAGTAGTGGTAGAAGGTTGGAATCAATGACCACCACACCTAACAGGGAGTTTGACTTTTACGCGAGCGGCCGGGTGGTGCGGACATAATTGAAGCGGGCATAGCCCGCCATCAGATGAGCATCGAATTGGATGGGGAAAGGGCTGGAAACATCGGGGGCACAAGCCGGAAGATTTGCTGAACTCGGCATGCAGATTCAGCAACGCGGCTGAGGTGGAAACGAGTTTGTGTTTCGGTGATAGTGTCGAGCAGCATTTTGATAGCATAGGATTGAATACTGAATTTATTGGCGCAAGGTGTCGCCTGAATCAAGAGGGACTCCGACAACGCAGTACCAACGTCAGCGACTAAAGAGATAGTAACGGCAGCACTCCGGGCTTGAAAGTCTACAGGGACACATGGTCTGGCACGAGGTACATATGGGACCCTGTGGTGTTGGTAGTGAGCTGGAATTCTGGACATAACCTCGGCAGGATTAGCATTGCCTTGGCCACATCTGGTATTTTTCCGATGAGGGTGCCATCGTCCAACTACCAGCGGGTAAGCAAAAGATCACACTTGGCTGATATCAACAGATAATAGGTTGGATGATAAGGGAAACGAGGGGCGTACTAGCAAGACAGCCCTGATGCGAGCTCTCCCGTTTATTGAGGAGGAGCTGTGAGATACAAGATAGGACGAGGGGAGCAAACTACGAGCACAGACCATGTTAGAATGAGCTACGCAAAGCAGACGGGGCATGAGGCGTTTGTGAAAATAACGAACGCTTTTTCGAGCTATTAGAATGGGTGCATCCGAAAAATGCCAATCGCCAAATCGCCATATATCAGCCAATGAAAACGTGACAAATACTCAGGGGAAGTGGCAGATTTTAGTTAGATTTGGATATCTAAAGGACCCTTGGGGGTCCTTTCAAATCGCCAAATGTCTGCCAGTTGCTCAAACAAGGCAACAAGTCGCATTTAATGCACTTATCAGATGGTCTCTTGGCAAAGACAAAGAACGCGTCGGGCAGTTGTCATGGCGGCATCAATTGCGTCCGTTGTAGCAAGTCTTGTTGTCCTGCGCACGATTTGCAAAACAAGACCGAAACCTCGTCGCGCCAATCGGTCTAGAGCACCAGCAACATATAGACGCCCAGCTCTCATAAGGACGGTGCATTCAACTTTATCGACTCCCTGGAATCGTATCTTATCCTGCGGTGTTGACAACGACTTTCTAGTTTCAACAAATTTCGCAAGTCTTTTGTTCTGGATTCTATGCTGCTTTTGGTCGAGCAAGAACGTGCAAGCTATAACTATGGAAGTCCGTTTCGAAACGGCCCCAAGATTCGGGGCCGACATCCTTTTCTGCGCAGTGTTGATTTGTTGGGAATGAATCTTTGGTATGTCAAGTCGAAGAGCACTACCAACAGTCTGTGTCCAATCTTCGGTATTCCCGTCAGCAGTGTTGGGCATGGTGAGGTAAGGTGGCCTATGTTTCAAGAAATGAAGGCATGTGCCGATTTGTTGCGAGAGAACTGCATAAAAGGTTCATTACTGACTGGCATGTTTGCAATAACGGGTGGAGGAAAAATGCTATGCGCTTAGTACACTGAAAAAATTTGCAGGATGCTTACTTTGAGGGCTTCACGCAAGGCGTGGAGGTTACAATTTATTCGTGTTTAACTTCTTCGGGGAACTAATCCATGCTGCCGTGAAATATCCAGGTAGCTGGCGTGATACAAAGCTGGCTACGGTCTCTGGTCTGTACTGACCTAAGCTTTCTGATGAGATGACACCGACAGGCATGGAGATTCTCGGAAATACAGCATTTTTTAACAACTCTGGAACTACGAACGGAAAGATACTTCGCAGTCGAAAGTCCAATGAGACAAGCGACATTCCTGATTCCGTTGCTACAGAAGCCATTGATCTTATTCTGAAGCGCGTAATGCCTAGTGAGAAGTAAAGTACTGAATGGGGAGTGAAAGCTATTAAGGGCCCTTTCGCTAGGCTTAAAGTTCCTCTTACAGCAGATTCAGAAAAAAATTATACTTGCTGACGATCTGTTGCCACCTGTTTAACTATAGAACGCGCTTTGTTGGCTTGAATCATATTCGTACAATATATCAGAGAACAAAAGAACTGCAAAGCTGCACTTACTTTACAAATCGATTGTCACGCTTCTTTTCGCTCGTCTTTCTTTGATAGCTCTCGCAGCATCTCTGACATTTTTTACAGAATCACATTGGTCGGACGAGGACTCTCCTGAACTTCATCTTTGACTATTTTCTTAATCTGTTCCTCACTCAATGTGTCATCCGATCCGAACGCCCGAGATATGGCGCCAAGATGCCCAGTCATTTTTTCCACATTCTCTGCCAGCACTGCGTCTACTATGCTCGTCTTTGGGCGTGTAGAAGGTGTTTCAGCGGCCTTCTAGAGGGCGCTTGCTCCGCAGCGCACCGACGGATGCGATTCTTCCTTCGTTTCCCACCTCCCTTCAGCAGCAAGACTGTTTTCTTCATTATTACCCCTTTATCCTCATCTTTTCCCAGTAACCCAGCTGCGAATTTGTTTGGCTCGACTAACGGCAGGCTGACAGCTTGGATTTCTACTCTTTTTGCGGGCGTTTGCAAGTTTATCAAACTTTTTTTTGAGGGGATCATCATCGCGTTTCGGACGGCTGTTTTCTGTAGACCACTCGTCGAACTTCGTAGCTACTTTCGCACACATATTGGCCCCTAGTGGTTCGACCTCGGCCACAAAATCCAATGGGGCGTCGACTTCATCATGGGAATAGTTCGGTGCACTAGCGCGGATTGTTTTCTTCTCCTGTTTTTGATTGGCGATTTCGTTGTTTTGGAAGGAAGGAGAATGTCACATGGTTTCGGATGAATTGAGATTCTGTCGAGGCTCCACCCTTTGAGGTGCCAGTTTCCTCAGTAATAATTACATGGCACCTCTGCAGGCAAGTTCCGTGAATCGAGGTGCCTGCTGCGCTGGATATGCTGCGCTGGAAACTTCTAGAGAATCAATCATTATAATTTAGTATCCCTATATAAACTAGGATCGGCACTCCTTGCGAAGTAACCATCTCAACTTGATCAAAAAAAACATTATCAACCTTCTACCTTGGCGTTGCACCCCCATCACGGTGTGCGACCCTACCTACCATATACATTTTAAGGTTATGGGCCCAGCCATACGTGCTAAATTTTAATCGTTTTTCAAGATATCGTTGAAAAGACTCGGTGAACGGCATCGTCGGCAAGATCCATCGCACCGTTCCCCGGCAAGATCCGAAGGTCACCCCCGTCGTCGCTACTTTCGTCACGTCAACCTCATCGAAGAATCGCCGTCTACATCAACTTCTTACTTCAAGGATCACCTTTCGGAATCATGAGCACCGACGACGACAAGATCCCGAAATTCGGAGGCAAGGCTTCCGAAGACTACGCGACCTGGCGCAGGCGTGTTGTCATCTCGCTGAAGGGCAAAGGATTGTGGGAGCAACTCCAAGATCCGTCGTGCAAGGAAGACATTAAGGAGAAAGCCACTGCACTCATCGTAAATGCGTTAGGGGACGCTCCCTTCCGCATGTGCAGCTCGGCCAACGATGAACCACTCGAGATGCTCAAAATCGCGCCACTCGCTACGCATCATCAAGAACAAGCACACGCATCGGCGTCTTAACCACCCTCTACACCAAGAGATATCCGGACAAGGGCAACATGCCGAAGTACATCGACGAGTTCGAATCACTTTTCGACAACTAGAACGCATGGGTGAAGACACCAAGGTTCCTGAATCTCACAAAGCACCCTTGCTTCTCTTAAGTCTTGGAACTCAATCTTCTCTCATGTCGCTGCTCTCCGTCTACGTGATGTCGATCAACTTTCCTATGAAACTGTAACCGCCGATCTCATCCAAGAATGGACTCGCCTCAATTCTTCCGGCACTTCTACCAAGAAGAAGAACGGTCAAAGAAGACCTTTAAGTTCTGGATCAGGCTCTCAAACTCGATTTGGCAATCACCGCGCCAATCGTGTCGCAACTCAAGGTCAGATTATGTGCAGCTTCTGCGGCAAGCAAGATCATACGAAATATGACTGCTTCCTGAACCCATATTCTCCGAAGTTCACACTACCTGACACCGCATAGAAGTCTCTAAAGGCTTGCGGAGCTGCCGAGAAAAGCGGAACGACCAAGGAGGAATCGAAGAAAGGTCTCAAGGGTCTTTATTTCGGCTCAAGTGCGAACCAGACTGTTCGCAAAGACAGATATCGTCGACTTAAGAATGTGGTGTCCTACAGTGGAACTATGAACCTCCGAAAGCAGCAGCTGCAGCAGTCAAGAAATCTACCAGTGCAAATTTTGCATCTTCTTCCACGGACACTCCGATCTTTGATTCTGGTGCATATACTTTTTTGTTCAAAGTCGGCAGTAATGCAGTCCAAGGAACCTACCGCAAGGGAAGTCGACAACTTGTCGAATTGGCTGCTGGATCAGACCCTGCTACCTGGGTCGGCAGTGGAACCATCAAAGTCAAATCCCTGTGGTTACCTTGTAGCCTGCAAGTCTCCAAGCTCAACAAACCCTCATCTCCGTCGGAAAAATGTGCGACGAAGGTAAAATCGTCGTTTTTACCAAATCCGAAGGAGTTATCATCGATATGGAGGGATTCGACGTTGACCCCGACAAAGTTATTGCGGTCGCAAAACGTAACCCTGCAACTGGACTATATGAATTTCCGTTGCCTACTTAAAAAGGCCTGAAAGCTTCGAAAACCACGATGGAAATCGAACTCTGGCACAATCTTCTTGCTCATCTTAACGAGAAGACGCTCAAAACGCTTCATAAGAAATCGAAGGATGTCCCCGAGTTGACAGGTAATCTAAATTCGTGTCATCCTTGCTCGTTGGAAAAGCAAAGCATCAATCTTTCGACTCTCATTTCGAAGAAGCCAAATATCCCGGAGAAGTTGTACACTCCGATCTCGCGGGTCCGTTTCCGAAGAGTATTGACGGCCGCAAATACTTTGTGACGTTTATCGATCAGCACGCTCGTTTCACTCATTTCATGGGATTGACTGCAAAAGTGAAGTCGAAGAAGCATACAAACTATACGCTGAAATCCCGATTATCACCAAGTACTTCAAGAAAGGTATCGAACGCCTGCACAAGGATGGAGGGACTGAATACTCTAAAAGCAGCAATATCAGTTCTACCTCAACAACTCCTGACATTCCTCAGCATAATACATTTGCTGAAAGGATGAACCGCACTTAAATGGAGCCGGTACGAGTCATGCTCGAACAAGCCGGTCTGAGTGCCAAGTATTGGGAATATGCGCCCGATCACGTATCTTACATAAAAAACCGTGTACCTCATTCCGCTCTCAAGTGTTCTCCGTTTGAAGCTTTAACCGGTAAGAAGCCAGCACTCAAACACATTCGCGTGTTCGGTTGTGCTGCATTCGTCTACAACGAAACTCCCAAGTCCAAGGCTCATGCTCAAGCGACGCCCGGTATCATGCTGGGATGTGAAGACAACGGAGTCTACATGGTTAAACGTTTAAGCGACAGAAAGTTACTCAACTACGTCCACGTCACCTTCGACGAAGCATCATTCCCTGGATTAGAAGATTCTGATTCCAGCTCAAGTGGTGAAAGTGCTTCAAATGATTCGGAGGGATATGAGGTGAGTGATAGCGAATCGATGGAATCAGTTGCAACAGCTTTCCACGACCCAAGTAGGGATGATGAGAAAGAAGCTGAATCCTCGCTGAATGAAGAAAACGAATATAAATCTGCTCAGGACGAACCAAGTCCTGAACCTCAACCAGAAGCTGAAGGACGCTACCCTTCTCGTACCAGAAATCCACCAAGTAGACTCGGACAAAATGAAACCGCAAATCCTGGAATTCTCATCCCCACCACGGCAACGAATCATCCAACCATCAAAGAAGAAATGAACTATACCGATGCCGAGGTACGTTTATGGAAGGAAGAAATTAAGTCAGAACTAGATTCTCTGAAGGATATGGGTACTTGGATGAAAGTTTCAAAGTACGAAATAAAAAACAATCGAGCTCTACCGTCTCATGTTGTCCTCAAGATCAAGCGAAATGGAGAAGGTCTGCCTTACAGATTCAAAGCACGGGTCGTTACAGGAGGGAATCATCAAGTAATGGGACGCGATATCAATGATGTCTCTGCTCCTGTCGCTGACTATGCCATAGTCCTCCTCACCCTGGATATTGGTCTACAAATGAAGTGGGAACAAGCCCACGTGGACGTCAAGTCTGCATTCCTGAACGGTGATATCGACAAGGAAATTTTCGTCTCCCATCCGTACAATCTACCTCATGAGTTTAAACGCGGTCAAATCTACAAGCTAAAGAAAGCTTTGTACGGGCTTCGTCAGTCGCCGCAACGTTGGTTCATCAAATTAGGAGATACGCTCATCAACGAGTTGAAATTCGTCCAACTGAAGAGTGATGGCTGCATATTGCTCAAGAAGCGCATTACTGCCACGGAATCTCTCATCAACGTCATCATCTGCTACGTCGACGACCTCATATTCCTGGCAAGCAACAATTCTACGCTCGACCAAGAGATACTCGCCTTTCTCGAAGTCTTTGAAGGTTCGAAGGAGGAGTTGCAAAGGTATCTAGCCGTTCTCATTGACAAGAAAGGGCAATCTTTTCAATTCTCTCAACTGGCCTACATCGAACAAGCTCTCGAGGAGTACAACTTTAACGACATCAACACTTACAAAACACCTCTCCAAGCAAATTTCTACGATGAAGTACTAGCACATGCCGAGGATCCATTTGTTACCGACAATCGCTATCGCAACATGATCGGTACTCTACAAATTCTCGCCAACCGTACTCGTCCGGACGTCGCAACAGCCTACAGAATCCTCTCGCAATTCAACGCTGCACTGAACGCATTTCATCTTAAGTACATCAAACGAGTCTATGGCTACCTCAAAGGCACCAAGAATCTCAAGTTGGTATACAAGTTCGATCCAGGTTCCGACATCCAGCTCGAGTTCTACAGCGACTCTGACTACGCCGGCGATATCGCCATTCGCAAATCGCGCTCTGGGTTGATTGGTCTACTGAACAATTGTACGTTTATCTTGGGTTCCTGCAAGCAAGTCACTGTCTCCAAATCGACGGCTGAAGCTGAATATATCTCAATGTCGCAAGCTGCTGTCGACATCTCCCGCATTCGCTCCTTCTTAAGCGAGCTCGGATTTACTATCGACAAGCCTACTCCACTCTACGGTGACAATATCGCAGCTGAAACCTTGTCTACCTCGGTCAACCTATCTTGCAAGGCAAAACACGTCAAAGTCCGCTACCACTACATCCGCTCGAAAGTCACTGATGGGTCCATCGTTCCACGTCACGTTTCATCCGACGCTAATATCGCTGATGGTTTTACCAAGCCACTGGATAAGAACAAGTTCAAGGAATTTCGTGATAAGGTTAGTGCGGTCCACAGCTACGGTGAACAACACCAGGAGGGATGTTGAGGCTCCACCCTTTGAGGTTCTAGTTTCCTCAGTAATAATTACATGGCACCTCTGCAGGCAAGTTCCGAATAATTACATGGCACCTCTGCAGGCAAGTTCCGTGAATCGAGGTGCCTGCTGCGCTGGATATGCTGCGCTGGAAACTTCTAGAGAATCAATCATTATAATTTAGTATCCCTATATAAACTAGGATCGGCACTCCTTGCGAAGTAACCATCTCAACTTGATCAAAAAAAAAAAATCAACCTTCTACCTTGGCGTTGCACCCCATCACGGTGTGCGCCCCTACCAACCATATACCTTTTAAGATTCGCATTTGGATCGGAAGAGGTTGCCCACGGAGTAGGTTCAGATGGTTCCGGGGTGGAACCAACCATTGCGGCCTGACCCGGCCCGGGAGGAGTTTCGGGCCGGTTGGGTTCTTATTTGATTAAGACACTTTCGTGAACTGACAGACTGGTGGACTGATGTCAGCCAACAAATATCTTTTATTTCAATCAAACAATACTCTGGCGATTTGGCGATATGGCATTTCTCGGATGCACCCATGGCTTACTACAGTACGTGCTATAATACTGTACTGTACAGTACTTTACTGCATTAGTATCGGGGGTCCAGTACTGGAACCGACTGTATGTTGCTAGCTAAGTGATAACAGGGTGGTCCACGTGTGCCACGTGCACAGGTGTGAGGGACACGATAGCGTTCGCCAGAGACGACCAGATCGTGTAACTAATGCGTCGGTAGATTCGCACTCTAATGACTCCGACAGATGTATGCAACTCCTCTGCGATGCGCGGGAGGAGGTCATCTATGAAGCGGATAGTAGCGGGGGAAGGAGAACCCAGGGAATCGAAAGCCAGCGGTTGGAAATCGAAATTGGGGGTGGTACCGCCGCGGCGGCGTATACGCATTCTCGTTTCATAAACGACGGCGGCGAGGCCCGATGGAAAGTCTCTGGTGAGCTGGGAGGGTTCCAGGCAGTGGCAAGAATAGGAGAAGGCCGCAGATAGTTACATCTTGGTTAGGGGCCGCCTGAGACTCAAACTATCGACTATTGACTGAATCTTGTCTAGACGAGGCTCAAGGTGCAGAAGCGTCGCGGAGCTGAAAAGAGGAATGGTGCAAGCCTGGAGGTCACCACAGGTCAAGCAAGAGATAAGATTGGTAAGGGTCGAGAGACTAGTGACGCCCGCTTCGGGCCTGAAATACTGGACTTGCGCAGCGAAACTACATGACACTTGCCCCACGTTAATGAAGGGTGTTGACCGAGCAGAATCGGGCGGACCACGAAAGTACTCCACGTCGGGATCGGGAAGCAGAGATGTCGGCCTGTAGCTGATCCCATTGCGAACCGGCGGAAGCATAGCAAGTGCGCTTAAGAATATTAATGCATCGACCCCTCCTATTGTTGCACTATTGTTTATCGAAGCCGGAGATACATGGTCGCGAACATGTGCAAGTAGAGAAAAGCGTTGAGATCCGTCTCAGTGTCCATGACCACACTGCCGGCCCGCACCAACCGACTGAACTGGGTCGCAGCACTGTTGGGAGTAAGCCGGGATGAGCGAGAAACAAATCACATCGGGGAATGTGCATGAAATGGACATCCTGGACAGAGGGATGACAGGAGGACGAATAGGAAGGATATTGGCTTGCGGGAGAATTGTTGGTCGCCATGTTGATGGATAGAAGGCAAGAAAGGATTCTTTTTGTTCTAACCTCCTCGGGGGACTCCCTCAACCCAACCTCGTCTATCACAGTGCTGCGGGAAGGCCACAGGATACGCTACCGCTACAGCATCAGCGCCACAAATCCAGGATTCCCGTGTTCTCGGGCTTCCTCCCGTTTACCTGCCATTATTGCAAGAAAACTATGGAATCCCTTGGGGATCAAGCGGCAGATCTCTGCATTTCCAGATTTGGTCGCAAGAAAACTATGGAATCCCTTGGGGATCAAGCGGCAGATCTCTGCATTTCCAGATTCGGTCGCACCCACCCTCACAATTCCCTCCACAACGCTGTCGGCCGCTACGCTCCCCGCGCCGCGAGGCTAAACGGCTATTTTGAGATCCCTCCCCTTGTCCGCGGCACAGATCTTCGGCTCGCGGACATATTTGAGCACCCTCTCGTTTCTCCCAACAGCCAATAGACCTAATCCACTGCCCCTGACATCACCGCTGTGTCGCCATCACCAGCAATGAGGCCATTCAGGTCGCTAGAGACCGCCCACTCACTTGGAGCGTAAGCCCTCGCGCCGCTTTCCCCCCCACGGCCCGTTCCGTGCTCTAGGAACACATTTCAACCCGCTCCACTTGACTCCCTGGTTGCTGCATACCCAGCAATTATCCGTCTATTAGAGAAGTCTATTACACTCGTAGCTCGCAATATGCGTGTGACTAGGCGATATGCCAGACCACAACCCATCGCCTTAGCTGCATCCTTTGGTCCTCAATGACATGAAGTAATATTGCTCGAGCGCCTGGCCGACGTGGACCTCTCGGTTTGCCTGTGGCTATGTAGTCGGTTCACGCAATGTGGAATAATGACACACTGGAAGTGTCATGTGATTGCATAGATGAGGGTGCAGGCTGCCTAATAATTGGATGCAAGGTTGTCCTGAATGTGAGACACCAAATATGTTTGCCGGACTTCCTACCCCCTACTTGAGAAAGAACAGAGAAAGTATGAATTGCTTTAGACTGTTCACTCTACGCATGTATCACTCTGCTCTGAAGGAAATTCCATTCGCGCTTCGTTAACTACATTAGATGTATTCATGGGTTAGCGGAGATGTGCTCCTTCATGGAACGTACCTGATGAGAAGCTGGGAATCACTTCAGGAATGCTATCCTTCATAAAACCTCTCCAGGCTTTGCATCTATCAGTACGTACCAATGGTTAATGTTTTTCTTCATAGACGACCCTCTTCTTCTTGACTTCATCCCAGTTTGTGGACAAAACTTGACCCCCGCTTTCAGAATAACTCTTCAACATAGCGCGTTGCATGTCCTCATCCGCATCCTTATATAAAGTGCGGAATAACGCCATGGGGCTGTCATCTTCCTTGTAATCCTTTAGTTCCTTCTCAGCCAGTGATTTCCACTCCTTATTCCGACCTTCTTGCACTTCCTTTCTCCGTATTGATTCCGCGCCAGCTTGCCGGGCAGCTGAAAGAACTTGCGCATCCCTGTCAAGTGCTTTCCACGTGGAACCGGCAGTAGCCTTCTTCATCCTGATCTCAACTTTAAATTTGTTGACGCTCCATGTACTACCTTCCACAATGATCGCCGCATAAAGATCTTTGTTCAACACATAGTCTGGCTTGTCGGGACGAACTAGATGCACTCTGAGATTTGTTGATTCGAACTTCACAGAGCTCTGCTCTGCAATAACGTTCTTCGCGTACACATCGATACTGACGTGAGACGCCGATTGGTACCATTTCATATTTGTATTATCGGTTGGTGGCTGTGATGATTGCAAAGTACCGGCCGAATCGTTTGCTTCTTTGCGCGTGGCATGGGCCGATGCTTTCATCGCAGTTTTGACGGGCACAGTCCTTGCACTTTGTGCAGTCACGTCAAGTGTAACAATATCATCGTCTGTATCCTCCTCAGGTGGCTCATCGCATCGAGCTGCCCAATCCATGTATGACATCTTCACAGTGCGGACCGTCTCCAAGGATGCGGCCTTCTCAAACGCTTTTCGTGCTAATAATCTCTGGCCCAGCTTTAGAAGAGCGGTACCTTTCAAATACCACGGACGTGCGACTGTTGGTGCTATTCGGATGGGGGATTCGACAACTTGGAGGGCATCTCGATACAAATCTGCGGAGATCAATGCATTGGCTTGTGAGCAGAATAGACGAACGAGGGTATCTTGACAGAGAGTGGCGGCTGCGCCGAATGCTGGAGCAGCGGCAAGGTAGTCACCTTTCTCAACAGCTGCTGTAGCATAAAGTACCTTTTCTTCAACCGCTTGGAAAGAAACGTTGTCCATGTTGAGAGCACAGAACAGTTTGCAGTCTTTCAGAAGAATCCACGGGGTTTGCAGGTTATCCTCACTTGGGAAAAGCCGTTTCCGTAGCGAGGAGACTGGCTGGTATCCAGATGGTCCTTGGCTTGACAAGTAGGTTCGCGGGTGGTACGGGATCAGGTAGTTTCAATTGCAGCAGGGCAGTGGGCGTCGTTGATCCCGGCGTGTTAAAGTTTGTGTCCCGGATGGAGGCACCCAAACCTCGGGTGCTATTGTACTTTACAGTATGTTTGTAGAGGTATTCTGGTACAATACTGTAATTTCTGCACGACTCTCGGTGCTGGATTCCACTGCGCACTACTGTACTGTACTGTACTGCATTGTACAGTACGGTACAGTACTATACAGTACTGTACAGTGCTTTTGTCTTGAGCCCACTGTACCGTACTGTACTGTACAGTACGGTGTACAGTGTTTCGTACTGTACCGTGTGCTCGATAAATGTATGTTACTCGTACAGTAGTGGATGTTCTAAGGGAGGAGTGAAGACCCGGATCAATCAGAAGCTAAGTTATGCAATATGGTCGACGTGCGCGGCGTCCATAATGTGTCGCGCCCCGCAACATGCAGAGTTTGGCCACCCTATTCAAACCTAATTTATCGAGGTTTGTTTTTCAGTTACTTTAGGGGTCTTCAATGACTTCGCATATTGCACCCAAGTAGATCATTGGTAAAAACCAGGGTTGGGGAGGACATGTCAAAATTGCATGTACCTGGTACATGAAACATTACAGTATTATTAGTTCCCTCGGTACGTCGGTACAACAGTGCATATGAATGATTTTTAATTGGACAAACCCGAAGTACATGAAACATATAAAAAATTTTGAGGGACGGTACAAGAACATTAAAAATTTCCGATGTACCAGGTACTTTCAGGAAATTTTTTGAAAAAAGACAGTACAAGGGTACATGATGATAACTTTATGGCATCAGTAAAACGGGTGTCCGCACATGGAAGAAGTTTAATGCGTTCAGTATCTACTGGTGACTGCACACATGAGGAGTAACTTTATGGCATCAGAAAAACGGGTGTCCGCTGCAGGATCCGACTATATTGCTAGCTAGGTGCTAACCGGGTGGTCCACGTCGGCCACGTGCAGCATGTAGGCACATGTACCAGGTACAAGTATAAAACGGGTATATTTCGACATGTACCAGTAACTGACCCAGACCATGTGGTCTAATGGTGGAAACCAAGTTGGTTCCAGGAGAGAACGTGAGCTCGATTTCTGAGAGTGCATCGCTAAAATTGCACTAACGTGCAGGTGACAGAAAAGAACGGAATGTCGTTTGGAGTTTAATTCTAGTCTGAGGACCCGCCCTGATTTTACCTGGAGCTATATCTTTCCCATCCTTGCAATGGGAAATAGCTTTCGTAGCCAAGGTTCCAAAGGCGAGGATTAGAAATTAAACGTCACTCATTGTTAATAGCCAGATGTCAGTACCGGGAACTATGCAATAGGGATTTCTGTGGCAGCTAAGCACTTTTTTTACTCATCATCAGTATTTTTGTCATCTAAAACATTATCTTCTATCTTCAAAAGATAGTCAATAAACTCTTCCATTGACTTAACATGATTATAAACATCAAAATCTTCATCATAGTTCTTTGAAATTGTGACAACATTTTTGATGTTGTCAGTTGTGATTCTGTTACGAGGTGGACTACAAATTCTACCTGCCAAGCTGCATATGCGTTCATTTTCAATTTGAGTCGCCGGAATACCCAAAAAGAATTCACAAAGCTTTGCAACTGTCGGAAACAAGGATTGCTTCTTCAATAACCAGCTGTATTTGTCAGTTCCTTTCGTGAAGGGCTCTGATCGAAACAAGCGAAGTTCGGAAACCATACGCTTAACAATAGCATCCGTATCATCTGAATCTGCGTTACTCAAAAAGCAGTCTTCTATTTCTTCCCCTGTCTTGGCTTTTGAATTAGTGTCTCCTGCTTCGTCCACATCCAGAACCGAGTCAGATTCTTTTTGTTACCTCATGTTTACCATAAGAGGTACTATTATTTTTTCATCATAGTTTTTTGCTAGTGATCGCGCATTGCCTGGATCACTCTGATGTAGACGCATAAGAGTAGACTTCAGATCCTTACACTCAGGATCGAAAACCACAGCAAGATAATGATGCACATGGGCGCCATTCAATGGAGTTATTTCGAAGACATTTCTAAGTGATTCAACCACAGAAGAGGACGTTTTGGCCTTAAGCATACTTAACTGTGCTTCAAAGTTATCCGAAGCCACAGGAACTATAGTCTTGCAGTTGTTCTTAAACTTCAAATACACACTTGCAATATGTGCAACAGCCTCACTGATGGTCCATGTCTTCTTCTGGCTCTGAAGGCAGGAAAACACAAGTTGTTCAATTGTTTCGACAACACATTGAACAATGTCCCATGTTTCAGGACTTGGTACTCGTTTGCGCAGATTACGATCAGCTTGAGTTCCAAAACATTTGCGAACAACTTCTTTGTACGAGAGCATAATTCGAAACATCACCAGAACACTGAAAAACCTAGTCTTGACTGGGGTCGGCATGAGTCTGGGATTGACATCCAAATATTTGCAAGGTTCAATCCATTCCTTGCGCCCTTTCGAAGATTTCTTTGTCCAAGTTATGCACTTCTGCAAATCGGATTGCACTTTGCGAAAATCAATGAGTGGTAGGCCGTCTGTCACATTGTTAGATAAAGCTGCATTGCATGTCCCAGAAATGATATGGGAAAAGCAAACTACACTGAAACAACTTCCAATTTCCGCTGCACTGAAAGAGGTAGATGACCTTATAATGTTCGTGCATGCCCTCAAATTCGCACCCCCATCCTTGACACACGCGAAAACTTTGTCCCTAATTCCGAACTTTTCCAGCTGCTCAACCAGAAGATCGTGAAGAGATTCACTTCTTGTACTGTTACATTAAATAAGTGCTAGGTGAACTCTTGTCTGCTTGAAGTTTCCATCGACTCCATGTGCGATCAAGTCAAATATGTCTTCGCATCCTCGAGTCATCCATAGATCAATTGAGATAGAAACGGAGTCCAATTTTGATAACTGTGGCATCACGAGATCCAATTCCGTTTTCTTCGAAAACACCGGAATGTGCTTATCAGCTAATATTTTCCTGTCTGGGATCGATACACGTGGGTTCAAGAAGTGAACATACCTCCGGAAGTCTGGATGATCAACCAACGAAAAGGGAAGTCCTGCCTTTGCTCTTAACAAAATCAATCGTTTGTTTGCTTCCACTGCAGTATCTGAGGTGGGATTTTATTTCTGATGGGTATCAAGATAGTCTGAAGTTTCTTCTGCTTCTTCTTAGGGGCTCGGTAGATGTTTGGGATTCTTCTAACTGCTTGAAAAAGTCCTTTTGATTTTCCCTCAAGTGCCTTCGTAGTGCGTTAGTACCCATGCTGCTCTGAAACTTCAGAAGTCCTTTACGCTCCCGCTTATTTGCTGCAGATGCTGCAGATACGTCTGGTTTGCAAACAATACAAGCATACGTGTTATTGTTATGCTTTGTGTAAAAGCCCCAGAGAATTTCCTTTTTTCCAGACTTCTTGTTTGTCGACAACGTCTTTTGAGCGATTCTGAGAATTTCATTTGCAGAAAGTGAGCTTGGGACCTTGTTTACTTCGTCATCATTGAGTCGTCCTTCCGGTTGTGGGGGATTCATTTTGTGAATGGAAGGGGCAATGAAGTTGAAAGTATGGCAGCACTGTCGAAGATACGTCTGTATGTACCGACCATTTTTCCAAAAACGACCATTTTGGCCGGTACATGTAACGATACGTTACAATATTTTTCGAGCTCCCGGGAATGGCATCGGTACATTACAGTGCTTTCGAAAATAACATGTACCGGGGTACATATTACGTACCGTTTTTGAGATTTTTAGCAAATTTTCGGACAGGTACATATCTAATATACCTGTACATGTACCTGTACATGTACCTTTCAGTGACACGTTTCCCCAACCCTGGTAAAAACATTATTACATTGAGTTAGAGCATCACCACCGGCTGGGCATAAAACGGTAAAAAATTTCACAGCTGTTTCATTTTCATTGGCTGCCGTAAAATTAGTTTGTTTACTCATTTACTCCTTTTCACATTCTTTCACCGGTGGCATTGTTCTGTTGCTTCCGTTCACCAAGTAATATCACACACCTTGACAAACCTCTGAACCTCGCTCACCCTCTCAACCGACCATCCCGATGTTCAACTTGTCAGACGATTGCGGATAGGAAGGCGAAGACGAAGGAGACTGGCATTTGGACACCCCGGAGGATCCCGCAGCACCTTTCGCGAGGACGGAGGCCGCTTGGTCGGACGTCCCGCGGAGGCTCAAGCCCCCCGGAGAATCTTTCCTCTATTTGCGACTGGTCTAATTCGCTCTAGAAAGTGACGTCCGTTCCCTGCTCCGTGAACCGAAACAAGACCTCAACGGGCTACATGCACAGGTCAAGCACCTCGTGTCTGAACTCCCACGGTTCACCCGCCTGCACAGTGTAACTATGTGGCGTGACTACGGGATCGGTCACGTGGTGGTGGCAATCATATGCGATCTGCTACCTCGTGTGAAAGCGTCCAAGACAGCAAGGCGTGGTTTGAACCTCTCCGTGAGGGACCTTTTGTTCGCAATATTTGATGGCTTAAGGTCGGATTCTCACTCGGCTCCGTCTGTTCCCCAAAGAAACAGGCCCATAGTGGACTACCGTTTGGTACCGAACACCCCGCGCCCGCTACCTAGTGGCGGGAAGCTCTACTCTTCCACCTTGGTGGAAGCCGCCGATTACCAAACAACACCCGAAGGCGTCTATGGGCAGACGTAATGGCGCGAGAGTGAGATTATTACGGCCACGGAGAAGGACAATAACCTGTCTGTGATGGGTCCCTACGGCACGGAGCATTTGTGGGTGCCTGCTCGCTGGATGGAATGGTCTGATCTCAACTCTTCGGACGGCGAAGACGTCCGTGATTTCGCTGCCGACCTGGAGGGGCTAGAGGCTGGTGGGGAGAAGGATGAGTAAGGGGCGGGCATATCTAGTGGTATGCTCCAGGTAACTTTGCTGGCAGATAGAACTTTCCATCATCGGTAACCCCCTAAGATACCCCGGGCCCCAACCGACCACATTTTTCAAAAGATTAAAGCACCCAGACATTTCTCCTTCAGTTGCTTCGCTGCCTGATCTCGTAATCGTGGTATTACCCATCGATCGACATCGATTAACATACAGTACTACTGTAGAACCTGTGAATGAAATAGAGCAGTTGCTGTCCAAATGCCAAGGGACAGCACGCAAAGATTTGGAACGAACGTTTGGGGTTCTTCAAAGTAAGTGGCATATTTTGAGTAGACCTGGGAGATATTGGTCAAAGGAAATTATGGCCTCCATTATGAAGTGCGGTATCATTTCGCATAACGTCACCGTAGAAGAACGGGAAATACTCAATGGAGATTTCGAAACTGAACATGATGGTGGCATATTAGTTGTTGAAAGCGCGACGGCAATATGGGGCTATCTTGAGAGTGTTTCTTCTTCAACTATCGTCTCTCTTGGTTCCCTTGCTGATCTTTGCGAAATGAACAACTTTAATAGGAATGAAAGGGAACGCTACAATACAAAAAATCTGATGTTACATCTTCTTTAGATGATGAAAGTTTCATCTTCGCTATGAAATTTGTATATCACAGATGACTTTAAAAACTGTCTATTTGTTTCCGTTTAGCGAAGCGTTGTCACATTGAAAGAATTATCCACCTAAATTCGGCGCCTATTGGCTGGGTCTAACTGGAATAAGTGCTATCGACGTCCTCGCCGCACTCACTCGCTTTCCGTAGTGCCTCTGCGCGCATGAGGTGAAATATTATACTGCATCGCCCTCATCAAAACCAGAAGAGGCGGAAGAAAAAAGCATGATCTAATTGTAACGTTGGAGGGACTTATTTCTAGCTCTTTGCAGTGATATTCCTCGCTGTGCTAACTTCACCATCTTTTGCGCTGCTTCTTCTTTTTTGAAGAGCTATTTTGCTTTGCGTCGTCCGATCTTTCGGTCCTCTGTTAAGGACGCTTAAATGCTATCTGCAGAGACACCTTCGTCCACTTCAAAAACATTGGCATCTGCCGATTCTGGTGTTTCAGTACTTTTGTTTGACGGTACTCTTAGCGATGACCCCTAGAAAAGTTTTAGTGGCCACGCAGCAATTTCCCCGAATCGAAGAACTTGAATGGCTTTAGGCAATTATCGCTAGCTGAGTGTATCTTTAGGCCATTTTAGATAGCCGTTTCGATACGATAATCCTTATCACTAGCAAAAAGTTGGTTTAGAGAATCGAATAGTATGGAGGCACCCACAAAGCTTCACATACTTTTTGTTGATTAACTTGACTCTGCACTTTATGGACTTCGAAGTCAGATAGTTTCTTGCAGGGTGGTTCAGGCTATTATAAACATCCGCGATTCGAGAGAAGAAGTCCAAGGATTTCTGCTCTGACCATATGATAGGGTCTTCAGATATCTTGATCCAGGCTCGAGCTAGTGCCTGATCCTCTGATGATGTTTTTTTGCTCCCCTGTTCCGCGCGGCACTTTACTGCACTGCAATCGACGCGGTGATTGTGTTTGATGTCGGTGTGGTAACTGATGGAGATGCTGCAGATGCGCTTGGTTCGGAGATCTGATTTTCGGATTTGGGTGAAGGTTTGCCAATGGTGGGGCGGGGAAGTGGAAATGGATTTTCCCAGGTCCCTCCGAGGTACTTGGGAAAAATCATGGGTATTGTTGAAACTGGAGCGAAACAGTACGAAAAAGCAGTTCGTCACCCAATAGCGAGCTGCCAACTGTTTTAATCTTGGCAGCAATAGACTAAAATTCGGGGCTATATCCGATTAAATAGCACCCGATTTTGGCCCCAGAATAAATAAATACTTTACTTTTTTCCGATGGGCGAGAAAAGGCCCTTGTCAAATGTCATGTGCGCGGAGCATCCAGAGTCGATAAGCCAAGTGTTTGACGTTATTTTGAGACTAGAGTCATCTACCTCGTTCATCAGAAATATGTACTCGACTTCATTAATTTCCGGATCTTCTTTCTCTTGAGCAACCATCGCAGTAGGCTTCTGTGACTGTCTACGTAGGAAACGGTCAGGTGGCGGCGGCCGCCTTCCGTTGATGTCCTTTCCCCAGCACCGGGCAGCGGAGTGTCCACTGTGACCACAGTTGGTGCATGTCAACGGAGAAACACGTCTTGACTCAGTGATCTGCCCAATAAGAGCAGCACTGGGCGGAGTCTGCCGTCTAGCAAGCTTCATCGATGCACATTGCTCCTCTTGGAGCAGGCAAATTTTTTACATATTATACTGCGAAGGTGTTATCTTCGGACCCAAGAGCGTCAAGAGCTACAATGAAGCTTCGAAACCTCTGCATAAGACCGTTAAGAACTGCCATAACCATTTCTTGTCATCAATGACGACTCCAATTAACTTTAAGCGAGCTGCCAGATGTCGTACACGTACTAGGTACGGCAAAAATTTCTCATTGTATAGCATGGTGACTGTGTAAAAGTCTCTCCGGGCCGTCAGCTTATTTAGTAACGTGTGGCTTTCAAAAAGTTCCAAAATGGAGTCCGACATTTTTTCAGCGGTGACAGCATCTCTCATGTGATCCAAATGAACACCAGACAGGGACAGGCCGATGATACTACATCTAGTACTACTAGTGCCTAGCAGGTAGTAGTACTAGATGTAGTACTACTACTAGGTAGTACTACTACTACACCTAGGAGTAGTATTACTAGGTAAAAGTGGTGGTAGGTAGTATTGGTAGTACTAGTACCTAGTAGTAGTTCTAGGTAGTAGTGGTGGTAGGTAGTAGTGGTAGTACTACTACTACCTATGTAGTTAATGGTACTCCTAATACTACTAGGTAGCTACTCTTACTACTTTTAGATGGGTTGTAAGAAAGGACAATTTTGCCTTTGTTTGGGCATCCATCGAGCTTGTGCGTTCAAAAATAAAATCAAAAATTTGTTTAATATGTTCATTTGGGGCAAGTGTCCCTTTCAAAGGCGAAATGCACCTTTGTAATTCGATATTCTCCCTTCCAGACGGCATTGAAACACTCAAAATATTTCTCAGCTACTTTCAATCACAAAAATGAGTGGTGGATGGTCCACTCCAAAAAGAGAGACGAAAAACGAGTAAATTCTTGGAAAAAGCGTTGGAAAGCTTTAATTCAGGGATTCGAAACATTTAAAAAAGTAAAGACCGCCCGATAAAACCTTGCCCGCTAGAATCAAGTCATAGATATCCCTAACTTCAACGTATACTTCAAAAAAATTATGCTGCCCGCTGTAGTTAAAGACGAAAAAGATCGTTACTCTCCTTGATGATGTGATTCTCGCTTCTTCCCCTCGTTCTGAGACAAGAATCATTGTTACAGCCACTTTGAATAATAAAACCCCCCGTAGTCACTAGAACAGTGTTGCCGTAATTGTATTTTGCCTCGGTATGGAAGCACTCCAGTTTAATAATGTGTCTGATCCGGGAAGGCGTGGTACGGGTGGTGGAAAAGGGGTGCACTGTAGCCCTAACGCTGACTATAGCAGCGAGATTTTTCATTAGGTTACGCAGCCGGCTGGTTGCGGCATTCGGCACTTCGTTTCCATTGGAGATGGTCTCAACGCCAAAAAAAGTACAGTATAGTCACTATTATAGTGGTTCAAGGGAGCGGACATTATGGGAATGTGAGAATTATAGGTAATGTGTAGGTAAGTGGGGTTTTAGAGAGTGGCTGAGTTAGGACTAGATGGAAAATACAGGAGCCGACGGCAAAGTGAACGCCAGTATAGAGCTATACTGCACTCGGGGACCGCAAGCATGAGCTGTCATGCCAGCAAGTATTAATCAGGTTAATTTATTCATTCATTCTGCTCGCTTCGCTCGAGCCATGAGGATTTTAACCAAAGAAAATTTTCGTATTGAGGAGGCTAGACCTCAAAAAGGAACAGAGTGGGCAATAAACAAAGAGAAAAATCCCTAATTCTCCGTTTCAACTACATGTAGTTTCTGAAAGAATAACGGAGCATCCAAGACTTAGATTCACATGCCAGCGTACCTAATCTAATCGTAAATCATATCAGAAAGAATAGTTTAGCCAGCGGTAGTGTGATGAATGAAGTTTGCAGCAGTGGAATTCTGACGACCAAAGGAGCAGAAATAGACCACGTTGTAGGCATCCACCACAAAACGAATGGCACTGGCGATCTCCCGACGCTAATTTGTATCATCTAAAAAATAATATTTGATTCTGGAGTATATAGGCAAGTCAGTTGTCAGGAATTTGTGCTGATTCGCAGGGAGAATTTTATATTCTAATCGAAAGAACTAATTATCTCGACACAGGCTTGTAGGTTATCACGGATATTCCTGGGGACATAGACCTTGTTCATTTTCTTCCGGAGACGAGCCGCATCATTGCAGCCATCCTGGATGATAAAGTTCCTCGGAGTCACAGGTCTAGTGTTACGTAGTCGTCTTTTTACTTCATCTTGACGTGCTCTACTTTGATCAGTTCTTTCATAAGATATAGTGGTGCACCTGTCTTGTAATGGGTTTTTCTGTAGTCACGATGGTTTAAGAAGCGTGTTTTTCGATCAGGTAACGCAGTGAGCTGAATTCGGCAGTAGCCACGATGCCTCCGTTAGCGATGCTCTCAATAACAACCACAGTTGAATCACAGTAACAGTGGAAGGTGGAAACGGACAGTGTGGGAATGTTTAGAATTTAAGGAATGCTGGGAATGATACATAAGATTGTAGTCCTGCAGGGCTTCAAGCCTAATGGAGCGAGCAAGTAGAGAAGACAGTAAAGGAAATATTGCTCCGTACAAAGTTGGTGTTTGAGAAAGAAAGGAAGATCTAGCGAGGGAGACCAAGGGAGAGCGAAAGAGGCAAGGAGAAAGAGAAGCGAGAATAGAAAGAGGGATGAAGGGAGGGGAGTGTGTGAACAGGGGAGAAGTTTGTGGTGAATTTAGCTGAGGTCGAAGATTGAGCTGAGGTCAGTCTTATTAAGACCTTCAGACTGGTCTAACCAGAGACTAGATGAAAAACTAAAACAGACAGTGAAATTGACAATGAGCGCGGAAGTATTTGCACTGGACCCAGCTATAGTTTCAAGTTTCAGTCTCTGCAGTGCGCACGATGCTTTTACAAGCAGAAGAAGACAGATCTACGACCTTGGAAAATTTTGGAGTCGTAGGCTGAGATTATTACTGATTTGTCACCACAGCTTTGTAAAAACCGCAAGGAACTTTAGGAGTTTTTTGATTCTGTAGAGAAATTGATTCTTTCAAGGAAAAACAGAAAAACGCATCGGAGTCGCGCGTGCAATTTATATACAAATCTTCGCAAAACTTGCACTGAGTGTAGATTTACGTAATCTGTAAAACACTTTATTGACGTTGAAGATGCGCGCCAAAATATTTGCAGAAAAATATATATGTGTGTGTAGCACGTGCTCTTGAGCGTTTGACTAAAGCAGAACACCTATATTCTGAATCATTCCCATATTATGATACAATCACCAGATTGTAAGCTCGTTACAACCCAGAAGCGTTGCTATAGTTCCATTCCAAAGACTGGAACAGTAATTTGCTAGGGAAAAGTATCAGGACAACCTTGGTTTACTCATACTCGAAGAAATGTAGTTTATTTATCAGGGAATCTCACAATTGAACCGTACACGGTAGAAGGACTGGACAACCACATTAAACAGAAAGCTACGAAAGACAGCAATTTAGTAATTAATAAAATAGAATAGTAATAGTTATACAAAAAGGATTACATAAAAATCAGAAAGAGGAAAGAAAAAGAAAGGGAGCTTGCGTACAGGTTCAAAAATCCCTGGCACGTGGAGCTTGTTGTGCACAAATATCCTGTCCATTACGTCTTAAAACCAGAAAAAGCACCCAAATTCCCCTCTATCACATGTTTCCACTGTGACAAAAACGTTGTGTCGCAAGAATTCCAACGAAGAAACCAGATTGACTTCGTCGAGGACAGAACTATCCTTGGGGTTGAGAAGATTGACAACCGTCAAGGGGTGACAAATGCCAAATCGCGGTTCGAAGGGATCTTAAAAACTGTATTTCAGGCGGAAATCTTAACATCACATTGCCGGTTGAGGGAGAGTTGGGCCGTGGTTGCGGATGGCGCCAAGAAGTCTGAACTGGGTGAAATTTCGACAGAAAAATAAGCGCAAAATAGAGGGCAGCCTCCGAACTACCGATACCATGGGCAATCAAGCGCTCTCGCGGCCTGGGAGATGCGGGAAATTCAGGATGAGCCAAAATTTATTCAAAAATAACATTCTAGCCTATTCATCAAAAAATACCCTCTCCCCACCCTCAATAGACAACTGCACAAGATTCAGCACAGCGAAAAATCAAGGTGCAGTTTGTGACGGAACCGAGAGCCCAGAATCTTAAACTGTTTAAGCCTCTTTTTCGTGGCTTCATGACGAGCTCTGATAAAGCTAAACTCGACATACTCATCGGAGAGCTGCTCAAGAGAGCAACTATCGTCGGGATAACCATTACCTTCTACGACTTTCTCATCATGTAGCAGATGGGGCTTAATACCGCAGCGAAAAATGCTCAAATCCGTGAAATTTACGCAAGTAAATGCGCCGTTTGTCCACACAATATTACCAACACGAATGCTCACACCTACTTCATATCGCAGGCCCGGACCTTTTAATTTGTGGCTGTGCCATTGCTGGCTAAAAGGAGCTGGCTCAAAAATAATGAAACTGGTACCAACAACTGAAATTTTGAATGAAAAGTGGGCCCGACCCTACACTCGTTTCTCAAAATGTACCTAAAAAAGTTGGCAATATGTTAGACAATCTAGTAAAAGTGAAAGAGAATGACGAAACTTACCACCTCTAGGACTACAATTCGCTTTATAACCCGCCAACACTATAGGCGAAAAGCCTTTTCGTCGATATTAGAAATGGGGGCGTTAATAGGTTCGTTGTTGTAGTTCTTGAGAAAAAATAGAGCACAGAGTAAATGCCGCGGCTCAGTTTTCGCCGGGAACAGAGGATCACACATGTTCCATGTTCTAGTCGCAGTCTCAGGGCTAACACTAAAGGCCCTTCTGAAGCGGCGAGCAGCGGTGCTGCCCGTTATATTTTGAGTGCCGAGCCGGAGACAAAGGGCTGCCGTAAGGAAGGCACCAACCGTAATCGGAGAGACGGCCATTGACGGTTGCGGCTTGGAGCCAACGCAAAAATGCGTCGCGAAATAGAACATATTTGTTCTGTTGCACAACAGTCAGTTTTCATTTTACACGGAAACTATAAAAAAATTAATTTTTTCGAACAAAAGCGTTTTTTTCGAAACATTGCGCTTTTTCAACCTTTAACTGCTAATTGGGACGCAATGAGAGGGAAAACGCATAAATAAAATGCGAATATAGACAGTTCTAGGGGTAAAAATGATTGCATGAATGGGATTTAGAAAAATGTAGTTTTCTAATTAAAAAAGAAGCGTTTACAAAATCGAAAAGTTCACAAAAAACCGAACATTTCGTTTTTTGTAATGCTGTACTTTGTCCTTTAGTTTTATTTGTATTTCAGCATTCTATGTGAGATGATAGGTGGTTCTATGATGTCCCATTATTCGCGGGAAAAGAGATTAAAAAGGAAACACTGCGGCCCTAACAGACTTTGTACGTTATTTGTTCGCCCCTGAAAAACGATGCCGAAAAAAAGCGAAAAAAATCGAACATTTAATGTTCAATTTTTTTGACACACACTCTTTATAGGTTAGTAGCCAAGATCAGCATTTTTCTGCACGTCATCTTCACAATCATTTATTCGCTTCCGGCAAGCAAACCCTAGCATGGCCCCCTCAAAAAAGTTGACGAAGAACAGATATGCTGTCGCACATTTGCGGATGCTATTTGACACAAAAAAATAACGCGAACTGAGAAGCCCAAGGCAGTGTATACTATGTCAAAGCTCTTTCAAGAGTATAACTTGTCTGATTTCAGAGCTTGCTACAATCGCATGAGGCAAGAGAGTTTGGGTGTCACAAACGATCGTAAGTTTTATGACATGATTTACTTTGGTTGCTCTCGTTTTGTTCTACTACTGAACGTTTTTTTCAAAGGTGAATCTGTTCCTACACCCACGCTGTGTCGTCGCTGTACATTGCGGAGTGAGTTTCTGGGAAGGCAAAAGCGCTCGTATGAGGATCTTATGGGGGAGGAGAGCGAGTCTGAGGATAGTACAGAATCCGTGGAGGTTTGTGATATTGCTGTTCTTCATCTCATCTACTTGACTGCGACCTGGGTCGAACCTGAAATGACTACTAGGAGAGTTACGTTAGCTATATTAATGCCTTCAGGAGTGCTACCGGGTGGTTTCTTGTGGAGCCAGTCAGACGTACTACGTTTGATCTATCCATTACGTGACCAGAGCCGCTAACGAGTACAAAGTTTCTGCATGCTAAATGGTTGCTGTCTATTGGCCCTGACAAGATTACAAACTCCCGTCCCAAACTGTTAGCGTTTGAAGCGGCTCTAAAGAAGCTTAGAAGCAAGAAGGATGAGGCTGTATCGTCCATTTGGAAGATCCCGCTTCCATTTGCCGTAGAGACCCATGTATACGACAAGTACACTCTTACCTGGCGCCAAGATGATAAAAAGTTACTGTATGTTGATCTTAAGGCTTCTATCGACGCCTATGGTTTACTTAACGATGACCAAGCTTTTGAAGTCGTAGAATGAACTTCATGTTACAGTAAAATTCCGAATTTCCTGCATTTCTCTGGACAAAAATCAAGAACATAGATGAAAAAAAGCAAAACTAAAAGACATTGCTGAAAGTTTCATTGCTAAAATGAGATTTTATGACCATAGTCTGCCGATAGTTAGTTTTATCCAGCACAAGGTACGACTAACAAATTTGAAGGACGAATACTCTGACTCGAACAGTACCTTCGTATTGTCACGTGGAAATATGACTTTTATCGACCAGCTATTAGAAAAGTAACTCAGAGGATTATTTAAGTCTATGTAGCGGATGAAAAAGCCATCTAAGACTTATTTGGTGATGGAATTTATTTAACTAGTAGTAATCATCGCGCATTTGAGGCTATCATTGGAGCGATTATGTATGAGAACAATCTGTTGAACTAGATTTAGTTGTTTGTGTAAGCAGCTAGCCCTCCCATTGGACAAGATCCAGCCTCTTCTGTTTTCACGGATCAAAAAGTAGATGTTAGGGTATGAATAAACCAATATTTTCTTACAAATTTGTGCAACTAGATTCCCTTTTCATTCCATTGGACTGAAACGTCCTAACTTCCTCTTCCATTCCATTGGACTAGAATGACATAATTAACTTCCTCTTCCAGTGCTTTTGGGCATGCGCCTAATGGTGTTTACTTCTCCAGTTCCAATAGGTGTGAACCCGTTGGTTTAGACCTGTAAACCTTGCATTCCAATGGAATGGGAGAGGAAGTCATTTACGACGTTCAAGTTTGTTAGGATGTTCTAGTCTGGGACTTTCGTCCAAGTCATCCGAGTAGTCCTACGCGCCCTACAAATGTTTTAGCAAATTTTCGGAAGGCGTTAGAGCATCAACACTGCCCGGTCGATCACTTATATTGATAACATTTTGCGCGATAACAAGTTTGAAAATGTAATCGGAGTTGAATGTTTTCAGCAGCGACCAGGGGGGAACAGTAGGGTAGAGCATCAGGAGGGGCTTGGGGATTGTCAGTCGGCTTGTACAGAGGTGGGGAGGAGTATCGCTGAGCTCAACTGAAGGTATTTGAATTGTGGTATAAAGGTCAACTACAAGGCGACATACGCTTTTGCTGCCAACGCTATGACGTTGAATCGGAATGGAGAAGAGGCTAAACAGAAAATAACAGAAGGCATAGAGGAGTATGCAGAAAATAGTCGCGATTTGTAGTTGCTATCTACCCAGGACTATTTAGGTATGCTGCCGGCGGGTTCATCGAAGGTGCGGCCGTTGCAGCAGTTTGTCGGTAGCAGTGGGGTGCAAATCCCTCTGAAGATCCATTTGGGTGATGGGATTGATGATGAGGCCGAGTTTATGGAGGGCTACATTGTTTCTTTTTTATAGCCTTAATATCAGGATTGCTGAGGTTTTTGTTTGAATATCTTTTCATTTGTGTAGCGACTGAATTCAGAAGCAGAGAAAACAGCAGAGGAGAAAGCGGCAAAATATTTTCGGTTTTGGAGTGGTCCCCACAATTAGCAGGTTAAAAGGCTAATTGAGCCTATTAATGCCGTTAGAACTATTATGCTCAATTTTTTTGGAATGTTAATTTGATATTATGAACCCAAAAACAGCGTTGAACCAGGTTTTTTGGATATTAACGTGATTGATGGGGTTTTGCCGACATTAATCGTAGTTGGATCACGAAAAGTGTATTACTTACTCTTGGAAAAGTATTTTAATTTGGGGCAGAGTAATATAAACCATTTAGCTGCCTTCCTTGTATCCCTTTTTCTGCATTATGATTCCGACATTTTAAACAATATTTAACTCTTCTCAGTTCTATTTGTTGCATTGATTTACTATGTTCCGTTTAAATGTAGTGTGATGTTCATATTTTTTGCAATGCTGAATAAAACACATTAAAGGCCTTATCCAAGTCATAATCCACGTTTAAGCTAGATTAAACTTTTTTGAATAGATAGAGTGGTCAAGTAGTTTTCACGATATATATAAGTATTTGCAATGGTATTGAGAGACCTTCTGGCTACTTTTGTCAAACCAAAGTTTAGTAAAAATTGTCTTGAGCAAGCGAGTATCAATTTTTTCTCTGATAACCTCCTCCTATTGCAGTTATTAAGCTTTCTGCTCATTTATCCTATCAAATTTTGTATCTCTTCCTTCTTTTACTTTCCGCTAAACATATTCAGAGTTCGTAACGATTCATTTCAGTTTAATACATTAGTCTACTGCCGATAAAACCCTATATGGTCTTTACAGCTCATAAATGGTGATAAAGTGCTGTTTGACTTCTGATATTTCAGAATAATTTAAAATGGCAACATTACATGTTTTCACGGTAAATTATTTTGTATAAGGCTAAAAAGGACGAACAAAAATAATTTATTTGCTGTAAAAATTTTGCATACTTCTAATAAGGAATTTGGGAGTAGATGAGAGCAGCACTGTATATTGTAAGAAGGACAGGAGATTGGGGCGCACATGAAAGAGCAAATGATAGTTCTAGACTTTAATTTAAGTAGAAGAAGGACTAAGCTCTGCAGCTGGAACTTGACTAATTGTGATGAGAATTTTTGAGGGAAAATTGAGTTCAAAAAGGCCGTATATAATCGATGCGGTGAATTTTGAAAGCCGCTAATGGGAAGAAATTAAGAAATTAAGAAATTAAATGAATTAAATATTAATGTAGAAATTTGCCGTGCATATTCTGGTCTACTACTTCAATGTAGATGCATTCACCTTTATAGTTCCAAATCAATACGAAAGAAGGATGATAATAACGAAAAAAATAACGAAAAAATGATTTTAATAACGACAAAACTACGAAGATGATGTCGAAAGAGGTATTGCCCTGTTTTTGGTCCCTAGTGCCCAAAATCCTAGTACATTATCTAGTTTGCGTTCAAACGAGACATTCATTTTTTCCTCCCCTCAGCTGCTACCAGAAATTCTGCCTTTTACCTGCTTTACCCAATGGCTGGTTGTCCCGAGGGATTTTTCAATACCGCACCAACCATGAACTTTTTAATCCTGCAAACTGACCATATTCTTGTCCCGTGATCCACTGCTGATGCATCTGTATACTGGGCACTGTTTTTACTCTGCTGAGTATCCCTTTGATGTATAAAAACTTACTTTCCCTTTACTCTGCCTAAATTCTATGTATATGACCGAGGGCAGTTTCAGTATACGGTGGACAGTTAATAAAGGAGGCCTTTAAAGAAGAAATCTGTCGTAACATCTTTCAGATCTTGAAAAATGTAAATTTTCTGTACTGAATTCCCTTGAAATTTACGAGTCTCAGAATTTACTTTTAATCATTAGATACGGAAGGAGTGAATTGCAGTAAATTGAAGAGCAAAGTATCTCTTTCAGGAAGTATAGAGCGTCGACCTGATCATAACTAGATAACAAATAAACTTTATCCGTTTCTTCAGATTACCTGTAGTTCTCCGCTACATATTTTTTCACTCTGGAAGAAATATCACTTTAGTTTTCGAAGTTGTGGAAGCAGTCTTCCACGTTCGCAAAGTGTAGAAAAATATCTAAATTCATCTTATATCCTACAAACACTATCTGCTCAATTGCTGTGATTAGGGGACAGAGAATCGTATGTAACGTCTGTGATGTTGCCGAATAGTTGACTTTTTAGAGTACTTTCAAATTAAGTCTCCACCTTCATCTTGCCAGATTCTGGTAAAATTTTTATGTCAGTTGACTACAGTGTAGATTTTTCTGACGTTTGATTAAGCGCAACAAAGGTTCGATTTGAAATTTATCGAGCCTTCATCAATGAAATTCTTTCCGAATTAAAATTATGAATAGCTGTCTTTGAGTTCGGTTGCTATAAACAAACTTCAATTTCTGTGAGTATAGTTAGAAAGTAGAACCTTTTACGGTTTACGGTTGCTATTATTCTACATTTGGAAGACCATTTTCGTTTCAAATTGTTTCTGATGTAAAAATTAATGATTGCTGCCACTCTAAAACAAATTAATGAAGCCATCCACTCCTTGTAACTGAATTTACGATTAATTCCATAATCATATCCATAACTACCTGTAAAAGGATTTACGCGTTCAGCTCAAACAATTGAATACCGTAGATACTCCAAAATAAATAGGCATTAAAACATAGCAAAAATGCAAAGTAAGCATTTTTTACTCTATTGTGTAGACAAGCCTGATCAACAGTTGTATCGGGCGCTAAGCGATAAAACAAAGCAAATTTATCAGAATTAAATATTTCTTTCTATTAGTTTGGTCCTATTTATTCAGCTATCAAGTGTTGCTGGAATTTTTTATCCTACAAATCAGACTATCCAGACTCTCCATGAGATTTGAAAACGGTAGCTTCTTAAGAGTATCAATCTATCTCCGGAAATTTTGTAGGTGCTTTTTTCGGTATCTGAGCCTTTCATTAGTTAATCTCCGAAGCCTTGAGAGACTCATCACGGATGACATGCCAATGTTTATTTCCGCGCCAAATGAACATGTAATTTATCGAGACCTATAACTGCATTTTCAAGGAGCAATGTAGTGGTTTTTGTACACTCTCTATTTTTTCGGAAAGCTTTCGAGTGTGTTGGTCGATACTTTCTCACATAACTTGCTAAAATTTTCATGCTGAGGGTAGAAAATAGAGGGAATGTTGCCGATGAATCCATAAGGGCACCGTAAAAGCTCTAGTTTCTGCTTCCATGTCGTCAAAACTTCATATCGGAGCTATTTCATTGTTAGCTGAGCATAATTTATCGCAATTACCAGTTCAATATATTGAGTAACTAGGAATTATTTCGTTTAGATACTAAAAACTTATCTTTGGTTCTCAAGTGCACACAGAAGCACATCTGAATTTGATTACGCATATAGAATATAGTACAATACATAATTTGTGTTACCTTACTTTGATTCACCTGAATCCAGTCAGTGCAGAAAATTCCGGTGTGTATGAATCGTTAAGTAGCTAATTGCTCATTGAGTTATTAATTTTTCGCGTAACCTTACATATTGATACGTTAAAGGTGATTGAACAAGTTAATAGAGGTGCCAGTTATCACAAAAAATTACATTAAGGCTACACACTAGGAATATGATGGATATTTTAACATTTTACTCAAAATTTTGAGCATAGATCCTCCGCAATTGAGATTTCGGGCTGATTGAAATCATTGGACAATCATGAGGAGCTTAATACATACAAGATTCTTTACTCGGTACAAAGAAATTGACTACTCCATAGTAAAATATTATACATTTCGACCACTTCAGACTCCCCTCTTTTTGCAAAAGGAATACCACTTCCATAACGTTTCCTTTCTTACAAAACCCTCACCAACCATAAGGCCTCGGCCCAGTTCTCCTTCTCGCATACTAATTCCAGGATCCCAGTTTTAAGCGTGTGTACTATACCTTCGACCCTCAGATTGGACAGTAGGGTTTCTCTGAATTGATGCGAAATTTTATCCGTTTCTTCCTCATGAAAAAAGAGTTTTTTGGCTTAAAAGGGCTCCTTTGTTGCGCACATTGCTAAAAAGAGGTCGAAACTGGAATATGAGACCCTTCCTGATGAACCATACGATGGTAGTTGTCGTTGCTTCGCTGGTAGGTCTGAGGGTATGCAAACTTTTTATGCCTTTGATATAAACGGATATGAATAAATGAACTTCCTTAGGCGACAGTAACAGCCGTGATAAGTCGATGAAGAATTTAGAGACGAGTAATCAAGACTCTTAACCTAAGATCAGTACAAATGTACGCCACTCACAAGCGCCAACTTTTTTCAGAGAAACGTACTAAAATGTATAATTGAAGATAATTCCAAGGCATATTACTTGGTACCGCACGAAATTGAGATTTGTTTAAACATTTTTGTCCTCTTATTTCATTAAAACGTCAAATGTCCTTCTCTAATCTCTTTCATAGAGATAAACTTGCTCACGGCTTCACAGGCAAAAATTATTGCCCGTTCCACATGATAAAGCTCTCAGCTGTCTCCCAAGCCTTCAACCGATGCTTAGGTGAGAAAAACATTTTTACTATGTATAGAGTTAGCGGTTGAATAGAAAAATACTAGGCTTTATTTTTTCACTCTCCATCCAGCAAGGTAGCCAAAGGTGAATAAGGATAAACGCTACTCATTTTTCGACTCTATTTTTAACTAAATCGCCAGAACGGAAAGGCCATCGGGCGAATTATTCATCTTTCCATGTTAGGAGCTGCTCAAATATTCTTAGCACGATAGAGAGTAAAACCAATTGACCAACTTTATATGGAGGGAAGCTAATCTTTGCGATTGCAGAGTGCTGATCAAATCGAATAGGTGATTCGACAGTAAGTACCCGGTTTAATTTCATTTTCACGAATGGCGGCCAAAATTCCTCGCTCAACCTTATCGTAATGAATTTCGGCTAGGTTAATCACTTGCTTCGCATTCTGAAAATATTGAATATGCCCGTCTGAAATTTTTGGAATGACGCGACACAAGCGGCTGTGTTAAACGCGTCCATCTCGAAGTTGTACGCATTTTTAAGTCATAGCACTGAATGAAAAGTGGAGAGGTGAATCATTACTTGTTCTTTCTGAATGAATCTACCTCTGCATGAACAAAAGCTAACCTTTCTTGCTTGAAGTTACGACATGTTAAAAGTTGCCTTCCACCGTAATTAAAGGATGCATCTGTGGTAGTAGCCGGATTTTTCCAGAAAACTCAGCCTGTAAGTCACGTTGATTTGGCTAGGGATAAAATATATGTCCGCGATATCCTTCGGATCAAACAGCAATCTCTACTGATTAGAAATGTGTCCCCAGAGCTTAATGTGTCCTCGTGTGCGGTTTCACTTGAGGAGTGTGAGTGTAGTGCAAAGGGGTTCCCCCACTTACTGTACCTTAAATTGTCCTGTGCTATAGCTGTAAAACCCTATGTTTATAGTAATGATCCATGGTATGATTCCATTCAACACCTGGCAGTTCCACTCATGTGGTCTACTTCCGCCCTAGGGCCCACTTACTGTACATTTACAGTGGAACACTCATTTGCAGACTTCGTCGTGGCCGCCCAATCGGGGCGCGCCACTGGCCATTCCCTTTCATTTTATTCCTTTTTAACCTTTTCCAGTAGTTGCTAGCTATCCTATCAAGTACTCAATACCTACTGTACTAGCTACCTGTTACATTAAAACTACCTTGGTTCTCGACGGCCTACTACCCACTACCCTTGTCCGCTACCGCCGCCTGCTTGGGGCCAAGTCTTAGCGTCTTCTCTGGTCATCATCTTCACTCTCTTTCCTTTATTACCTTTCATTTCTCCCTCTTTAATTCCTTCTCCCCTAGCTGTATACAACACGGTCACCCTTCATCCCCTTTATCCGATACCTGTACTCTACAACCATGTAGGGCTTCAATTGCTTTATTTTTCTTATTACGAAAAGAAATTCCACACCGAAGAATGTAAATTCCATTCTGAATATGCTAGTACTATCACTTTGGTCTCACCTATCTCTTTCTTCTCCTCACGTAGCAGCTATTTTTCTGCCTTGTTGGGAGGGGAAACCCCCTTCGATACATCGGCTTGCTCGAAATCAAATTTTGAAAAGATTAATTTTCATTCAGGCATAAAATTTTGAAAAACGTCCTGTTCTTCGTTGTAGAGACCTAAGTCTACTAAAACATGTAGAACATTGGGAATCGGCATTCTTCTTCAGATGATTGATTTTGCAACATCCTTCAATTGTTTTTGTATTTTTCCAGTGAAACTGCACAAATTCGTTTTATTTCATGCACAAATTGCAGTACAAGATATTTACTGTAGATGTTTGTGAAACTTTGTAGATGTTTCTTACAGTACGAGTATGCCTACTTTGTCTGCAGCACGATTCTGGCTACGATTTTGGGATGAGTTAGTTACATTGTCTATAGCAATATTACACCATGATGCGTTCGTATATTACAAGAGGAAATAGAAGTAATAACTTTGGCGTGCAAATTCATTACCTGAAACTGCTTAAAGTACGAGAGTCTATAAAGTGGAAATTTGGCCGCCTTTGAGTGACTCTGCATACGCCGGTAGTTCATTTATTTAGAGGGACTCGATAAATAATGGGACAATGAAAGCCGTTAAAATTTCGGCAGCGCATATAAATCAATCTTAATTTATTCATGAACTCGCTCCAATTCAAATGAATTTTATCCGTTTCATTTCGATTCACAGTATTAGGTACTAAAAGTTCATGGTTTGGTAAAACTACCTATAGTAGAGATACTCCAAAAATTATCCTCATTTGCTACGAAAGCCACGGCAGTAAAATGGAATCATAGAAGACGCTAGATTAAGATAATTTTTGGTCAATTGCATAGAACTTTTTGGATAACGATTTGCGGACGAGAGTTAATTCTTCGATAATTACGTCATTTTCCTTCATCATTTTTGTTTATAAATATTAATTCTATGCCTGGTAGCAGCAAGGATCTCAGCAAGGACAAAACTTAAGTTTAACGCCTTCTTGTGAACTACAATGTAGACAGTGAGGCAAAAAAGTTACGAAAAGAAACCAAGTTTTTTCGCTTAAAAAATGAACTTTTCATGCAAGTAGATGAAGAACAACAGTGAATTGTTTTAGTTGAAGCTTTTATGAACACTTTTGTGCATAGAAGATTGAAAGTACATAAATAAGGCTGATATTAGTTTTCCTGTACAGCTGCTCTATCTTGCTGACTTGATCATGCAAGTAAAATAATTGTCACGGCAACCCAAAATGCCTTATGTTAAATCAGTAACCGAAAAAAATATATTGTGCGAATCAAATCCATCATATTCAGCCCAAAGGATCCAAAGGCTTCAAAATCAGAGCTGTAACTTTTACATACCAAATATTATTGTTGATAGGAAACAGATTCTTCCGTAGAAAACGGTCCTCTATACCAAATCGTGACTTCCTTATACCTGAAATTTTTTTTCAAAACCGATCGCCCTTCTAGTCTTTTCTCAGGGACTAAACGTAAAAACCCTTTTACTTCATAACCTAAATTCACTGCACGACTCTATTTCCTATTTTATTTATGAATATTTGGTCCTACTTTTTCGACAAAAGACTTTTCAATTCTTGATTCGCTGGTCCTCCAAACTCAGTTCCGATATTTTATCAAGAGTTTATGTCGTTAATATGCTGATTGCGTGCAAAGTCAAAGCTGCGCCTTTTCCTCACATTTTTTATTTCGCCCAAGGCCGTAAAACGTTTAGAAGACATCTCCCTGTTTATAGTTCTACAGCAACGTCGTTGAAGTAAGCCCCTGCTGTCGACCACCCCGTCTGCTGACCCCCCTTTTTCCCCGAATATGATCAACCTCCGCCGGTCCTTCACTATCTCCAAGTAATCCAAGGTTGCCGATCCCTCAATGCTCTGGCCTTGATGGCCAACGGACCCATTGACTGGGATGATTACTATAGATTAATGGACCGGGATGAATGTACCGTGAAAGCTTTTGGGAGTGGGTCCGCGGTCACTGTTTCGAGGAGGAAGAGGAGACAGAGGAGGAGGTAGAAGAAGAGGAGGTAATGGAGTAAGTAGAAGAGGAGGAGGCTGAGGCTGATGTGGAAGGATCAGAAGGTGAGCAGGACTGGGTAGACCCATGGTAGCCACTGGTGTACAACAATGGGGAGCTGCTGTAGGGGAAGGTTGAGAGAGTGAGAGAGTAATCGTTATTTCTGACTCCTCTGATAGAAAGGCAGTTGAAGGTAATGAGGAGTGATTGGAGGATCTTGATATTTCCGAGGAGGCAATCTATCATGTTGGGCCGTTCGACGGAATTTGTAGGGACTGCTTTGGGGGTATGGATATTTTGGAGGAACCATTTTGCTCTGATCTAGAAGATGAAGGCCGTGAGGAAAATAGCATTTTACCCTGATAATATCTATTGTTAGACTCTCTCGTCCACAAGATTCCCTTGAGTTCATTTTATATTATCTAGTATGTTTTTTTGAGACTTAAGGGTTAGGCAAAAAGTCTATATAAGCTAAGAAAACTGCTTCCTCCGGGAGAGTACAAGCAACTTGGGAGAAAAATTCAAGTGAAAACCACAGTAGTCTAGAGTTTGAGAGTCAACTTCTGCTCTAAGAAGCATTTCCTTAACGCTAGTCCATGAGAATGGATGATAGACCATGCCCCTTCAATACTCACCTGTACCTCCTTAACCCGTCCTTAAACATCTCTTCTTGTTCCCAAAAGCATACTTCGGTAGCACTCTTGTCTCTTGCAACGCCTCCATCTTGGGATAACTGGCTCTGACAATATCATCCTCTGCAGATTTATCCCCATCAATGGTGTAAATCTAATGAGTACGGAAGAGAAAACAAAATTGAAAGTCGAAACGTGGAGCATTCAGTCCTGAAAAAGGATGGCTCCATTATGCGTAGAATCTTAGGGAAGACTTGACCCATTTTTCGAAACTGACTTTACTTTTCAAGTTTTTCATTGCTTGTAGGAAACCAACCCCATTTCCCGGAGAACTTCCACGCTCAGGTAATATCAGCACGCTATGCTAACTAGGCATCGTCTTCGTGATCTCTTTCTCGACCCCATTTACCCACTTTATCCTACTTTTCAAACAAAAATCGCATTTACCCTCTTTTCAAGAAATAAACTCTCCAAAGTTCCCTTCTTGAAAGAAATTTATTCATTTCAGTGAGTATGGGTTTTTCACGTTGCAGAAACCTACGATGTACTAAGGGCTGATCATTCTACAGGCAAACCCTCGCCTTTAGAAGGCATAGGAGCTATCTTGAAAAGAATATATTACTAACATTACGTAAGATCGCTGGTCCTAGGCCAGTCTTGTGAAATAGTCCCGCCTGAGTCTGCCTTCTTCCCAGACCCTCCTATACACAGACCTCCCCGTTTCGGGAAATAAATGCGGCCACGAGGGCAATGGAGAGCTTCTAGAGAGCAAAAGTGGTCCTCTTGCGTAGACACGAAGCGCAAGCTGTACTGTCTAATGCTGCATGCCTCCTTTCCTGCCTTGACCCATCGATGTGGTGACAAGGTCACGGAGGCGCAGATCCGCTTCTATTTCATTATTTCCTTCTATTCAAACTACGTTTAGATTCCCCGGTTAGAAGTGTCAGACGACGAAGTAAGAGACCCCATCATTCCTGCAATGCTGTAGTGGAGGTATTTGGCTGACGACTGTTGAAAATAGAAGGAGTGGTAGTCCAATGGAGGGAAAGGTTTGGGTGCTTTCACTGTTGGAAGATGTATTCGATCTATCGTAAAGTTTTCCGGACAACCACAATCGACTCAAAGAGGGGTATACCGACACAGTAATGGGGAAGGAACTACGCTCCCTAAAACGCTACCTCCAGGCCAGCCATCAAGCAGGACGCATTGGACATGACGGCTGCTGCAGCGTGCCTTTGATTCAAAACACCCTGTCCAATGTGAAGTTAAACACTCATTTCCCGGACTCAATGCCCGTCGTATTTACATCCTAGTGCACCTCAGGTCTGACGCCACCAAAAACTCGCCACTTCTCTCAGTGGTATACAATGTCACAGTGACATTGCCATTCAAGGAGGACTTTACGTCTACGGGGGCGCGCGAGGCGCGTGTCGTTGCCAGTACAGCGGAACGACGAAAGAATGGGGTGCTTACCAGTAAATTTGCAGCCATTCCTGGTGAAACTCTACCAGGACTATCGAAATCAAGATGGAAGTTTGTGCCACCAGCTTTCGGCTCGCTTGGTTCGCCATCTGCGACGACGTCGAACGAAATCGACGAATATGCAGCCGCTATCGCAACCCGCAGTGCATGCTCGACGGGAGAAGTGAAGACTCAACTTCATGAGCAGCTTCTTTATTCAACTCGGTCCACGTGCGGCGCCGCAGTTGTGTTGCGCACCACAACATGCAGAGTTCAGCCACCCTATTCAAACCTAGTTTTCTAGGTTTTGTTGCAGTAGGGTTTTAAATGAATTCGCATGTCGCAACTACGGTACGTAGTTCTTCGGCAACAAGCAGGCCGTCATGTCCAATGCGGCCTGCTTGTTGTATGGCCTTGAGTCCATCTTTTAGGAAGCGCATTTCCCTTTTGAGTCGATCGTAGTTGCTTGTAGTACTCAAATACAATGTCCATTATGTATTTCAAAAGTAAATCACCAAAACATTTCCGCCCTTTTGAAAGATATAATGGACATTGTATTAGAGTACTTCAAACAACTACAATCGTAAATCACCAAAACCTTCCCCTCTGTAATACAGAAAATGGTTCTCCCCGCGTGTATTCTAGCAACTTAAAACGATCCCGCCCCTGACTTCGCTCACCGTCCTTTCCAAATTTGCCTCCCATCCTCCCTAGATATTTTAATACTGTATCCTCTCCTCCAAATTAGCGTTTTACGTCTTTTTTAATCTACCTTCTTCATCAAACTCACTCCTTATGTAGAAGTTCCGTGCAAATGCGCTACTGCAATTTCGATTTTGACTTTTTAGGACCGACTCCAGTCTGCCTCTAAGGTGTACTTAAACCCGTTTTACCCAACTTTTTTTTGATCCACCAACCTCTACACACACTACCCTCCCCTCGCACCCTCTAACCTCCGTCCACAATCATTTACAACCAAAATGAACAACCTTCGACCCCCAGCCCCATCACCAAAAAACGCCCTTCTCGCCCCTTAAACGGCCTCGCGCTCGCTTCATATGGCCCGACGGACGCAGACGACTACCTGCGACGCCAGAATAAGAAGAAGATAATCGCGTTCGTCTGCAAACTCTCCTTCGAGGATGAGGCCGAGGATTTACCTCAGGGGCAGGAGTGGGAAGTCGAGGGGAGAGCTGGGGAGACCTTCGAGGAGTGGGCTGCCACGGAATTGGTCTACAAGGTTAATGATGAGGAGGACGAGGAGAATGCGGAGGATATCGAGGACGAGGACGAGGATGAGGACGAGGATGAGGAGGATGAAGGACAGGGAGGCATGGGAAGTGTTGGAATGGTGGAATGTATGGAACAAGTGGTTACCGACGATGGAACCGGATGGGGATATCTTTAGTAGTTTAGATATCTCCCAGGAGGAAATAGATAGTTATGAGCCGTTCGCAGATATCTGAAGGGACTGCTTGGGTAGCATGGATATCTTAGAGGAGTTGTTTGGATCTGATTTAGAGAATGGGAAATAAGAGGACCATAGTGATTGTTAGTTTCTTAAGTATCTTTTTTTTAGAGTGTATCGTCCACGCAAAGTGTTTTTATGCATTTCCTGGTATCTTCTGTAGTTTTGTTCGGACTTACGGGGTAGCCGAAAATCTATATAAACTGAGTAAACTGCTTCCTCATGGATAGGTCAGGCAAGTTGTCAGACAACTTCAAGTCAAGTCCCGGGTAATAGGAAGTTCAGAGTCAACTCCAGACCCAAGAAACATTTTTCCTACGCTGGTCGCAGAGCATCAGTGGTAGACCCTGCTCCTTCCATACTTGCTTGTAGCCCTCTCAACTCTCTTCCATATACACTCCTTTTTGTTCGTTCAACTATACCGCGGTAGCACTTTTGTCGCTTGCAACACCTCCTTCCTGGGGTAATTGGTTCTGAGTATCTCTCCTCCCGACGATTTACCCATATCACCCCCCTCTGTAGAACAAGTTTCGTGCTAGTCTATCAAGGAGGAATGTTTTGGGTTGTTTTACATTCCCCGCTAGAAATGTCAGAGGGGAATTTTTTGGGTTATTTTAATGCATGGAAGATGTGGTCGGTTATATCCACGCGGCTAATGCGTTATGTCAGACGACGCAGTAAAATACCCCATCATTTCACCTTAGTTTTTTTACTGTTGGAAGATATATTTGATCTATCCCAAAATTTCTAGGCAAAAACAATCGATAAAAAGGATGCGGAGACAGTAATGGGGAAGGAAATACGTTCCCTAAAAGGCCCCCTTCAGGCCAGTCATCAAGCAGGGCGCATTGGGCATAGCGGCTGCTGCTGCGTGCCTTTGCATCAAAACCCACCGAACCTTTCCGTCTATCAAGTACTGCACAGTATTCTATACAGATAATAGTTTTACTCATTTTTTTCTATAGCATTTGCACCGGGGCGTTACTTCAAATCCATATCTGGGCGGCACGATTATCTCCAATCAGTCTCCGGACCGGACAATTCCCTCCACTCAAACATGTATCGGCTATTTTCGCACCGGCGCGTTCTCGGACCGTCGGTTCATGGAACGATGCCCAGGGATAAATCTTACTAACTGAAACCGCTGCTATTAGCTATGACCAGGAGTCTCGTAGAGCAGAGAGCCGACTAATATCGAGCTACAATGGCTTCTGACATATTCATTCTCCAATAGTGAATTTAGAAATCCGAGAGAGAGCCAATTTCAACGCATCCAGTATCTCCAACTCCCAAACTCGTTGTTCCCTCGGGACATGGCGTGCAGGATGGTTGTCCTGGTGCATCGTTAAACGACCCAGCGGTGCATTTCCTGCAATATGTCCATCCCCGACCAGAAAATGTTCCTGCAGGGCATGGCCGGCAACCGTCCATCATGTTAAATCCGAAGGTCCCCGGCGGGCACTTGGAACACCTACCACTCACGATACGCTTGGCATCCGTGCATGAACATTCTCCCGGAGTCCGATCTGAGGAGAAGCCCTGGGTGCAGTTCTCGCATCGCTCTAAGAGCCCACCAGGACTAAACTGCCCTGATTCACAAATCTCGCATTGTCTAGTATCTGGATTGTACCTTTGGTCGAGATCACAAACACCACATCTATCCGCCGTGAAATAGTCTCCTCGGATAAGGGCAACACCGGCCGGACATGTTTCTGGATTGCAAAACGGAACCTGGTATAAACTCACCGTTACCCTTGTTGTGTTCATGGGACAATTTGTCTGCGGCTCCACACACCCGTTTGCTGCCCGTATCGTTCCATTCGGACATGGAGGATCCGATATGCAGCTCCCCTGGCCACTCCTTGGTTGGCTCATCCCAACAGGACATGGTATACAACTCGCCATGCCCCTGCGAGGGGCAATACTGTGACTATAGCATTTTGAACAGTAGCCATTCCCACGCCCTGCCGTTCCCACGGGACATTTCATGCAACGTCTTCCACCGGAACCTGGCACAAATCCGAATCCTGGTTTGCAGACGCATGGTAATTCAAAGTATGGGAACTCTTCACTACTAATCATGTTTCGGGGACATCTAATACATCTCCCAGCTAAACCGCCGGCACTCACGCTGTTCCTCGGGCAGTCGATGCACTTTTTTGTACCCTATCGAAGCGTTGTCTGTTCGAACATCTCATGCAAGCACCGTTGCTATTCCGAAAGTAGTTTGGAGGGCAAGGTGTATTGTCTGGTACGCAGATTACCGCTCCCGTAACAAACGAATTTTCCCCAGGAGCACATGAACGGCACCTCGAGCTATCTGGTGATTTGAATGTACCAGCTGGGCAGGGTATACAACGCGTACTTCCTTCCGGTGAGTCCCCGATATATCCTGGTGGACATTCTTTGCAGACTGATTCGCTCTCTTCAAAGACGGTAAAACCTGTACATTGCTCGCATACACCGAGGTAATTTAGCTCCATTCCATGAGGACATTGCTCTCTGGAACAAGTTGACGACCCGACCCCAGAAAAAGTACCCTCTGGACACCTTTGACACTTAAACTCGTTCGGTCCGCTGAATGATCCTGCAGGACAGTCCTGACAAAAAGGATCTGGAGTGCCGTCTAGCACGCAGCCGGAACCCATGTTATATATATAGCACTTGAAGCAGTTGCCGCGAAAACTAAATTGGCTATCAGTTTCAAGCAAAAAACTCCAACAGTTTTGAATTACTTGGCCAGCAGGGCATGAAATACATGAAGGCGAGCCAGGAGCGGAGTTTGTTCCGGAAGGACAACGAAAACAGTCTCTTATTGAAGTTGCTCTCGAGCGGTTCTGAAAGGTGCCCCCCGGACACTCAATACAAACGTCGATGCCTTGGGCGCCATGGTACGGGTTGTAAGTTCCAGGAAGGCAGGGTTTGCATTGAGTAGAGCCCACTTCGTCTTGAAAGGTTCCAGGGGGACAATCTTCACATCTTCCGTCCTGGAGGAATTGGCCGAACCCACAAGAATTGCTCTGGGCTACGCCAAGCTCATGCAGAGCAAAGCACAGGGCAGTTGCTAAAATGAAAGCTCTCGATCGCATCCGTCAGTAGACAATCGGTGGAGTGTTGAGAATGTTGATAATAAATGATTGTTATCTGGGCAGTCGAAATCAAAGAATTGAGAAGAATCGATTCGAGTCATGGGCTAGTGAAACTTTGCCTGCAAAGGTTTTTATAGATTTTCGAAACACAATCAATTCCGTGTGCTAATACCGTATCCTGTTCGTCTCGACATGCGAGAAGCAATTTTAGCGCTTGCTTGGATAATTTCTTGATGTCCAAATACGATATTACCGTGCATTCAGGAGGGGCGGATACATAATAGGAAGTGGAGGATATTTTGGTTTATTTTAATGTTTGGAAAATGTGAGCGGTTGTCTACACGCCGCTGAAAGTGCGGAAAGCGGGACAAGTCGTCATAGGAAATGGGGCTTGCAACAATTGCAAGTCCCATGTATCGACGGTACTAATCGAAAGGGGGGAGGTTTTTTTGGGTTTTACTCTTGGAAGATATATTCGACTCTATATTGGAGTACTGCAAACAGCCACAATCGAATCAATCGAAATGAAGTGCTGCTATTTTTCGGTGGCGCATTGTCAATGCTGCCGAAGTTACTGCGAAGCACTTTTACCCTACTTTCCAAGTAATAAACTACCGAAAGCGTTTCCCCTTTTACTGAATGGGAGGGGATAGACGACCAGCTCAAGATGCTACGTACTGAAAAGTTTGTACAGAACTACTCGCGAGGAATTCCCTGTATGCAGATCGATGTTCCGAATCCAGCACTACGCAAATGTTGGAAAACTATTTCCCGATCGGTTCGAACCTTAACATCTCCCAACGGAGAATGGAAATGTATCGTGAAGTCTTTTGTAAGCAAATGGAAATAAAGTCACAACTGGGTCCATTTTCATGTTTCAATTACTGACATTCTATGATAGCATTTTTAGCTGTGATGCCAACGAGTTTTTGTACTTGTTGACCTCACTATTTTATTGTCAGTCATAAACGCGTCGTTCTGAAAGCTGACCACGCAATTTTCATGCGCCGTATATCTCAGGGCAACAAAGGTGGTACTGTCCATGGTTCAACGGCGCTTGAAACGTACCAAGGGGGGATTGTTGGGTTAATTTAATGCATGGAAGATGTGGTCGGTTATATCCACGCCGCTAATGCGTTATGCGGGATAAGTCGTCGCTGATGGGTAACACTGCAGTACATGACCTTCCTTACAGGGCCGGCTCAATGCCAGCGAGCAGGCATGCCGCGTTGGACATGACGGCCGCGGCAGCGTGCCTTTGGGTAAGCACCGCTCTAACCATCCCATAGGTCTCAATCGCTCATTCGGCCACGTTCCAAGGTCAATGTAAATAGCACTTGGGCTCATTTGTTGGTTGACTACGAAAAGAACAATCAGAGAAACAGCTGTGGCCTCTTCTGCGTACAATTTTTCCGTCCTCACGAATGAAGATACTCTGAGGTTTTTAAACATCCCATTGAAGGTTACAATGCGCCAGATATGTTGTAGTGACGGGAAATGGTGACCTTTTATTACTAAAATGCATTACGAGGGGACCGGCTGGCCCCGGCTGGACCTATTGGGGTTCAACCGCGCAGAATTTGCGCTGGTTGATCATGACGGCAGTATACCGCTGCACGAATGCTGACACCATTGTAAGAAGCGCATGTAGTGAATACTGTACTATACATCTGGCGCAAAATCGCGGCATATTCATGAGATTGTGCATGAGCAGTTAATGCAAGATTTGCTTTTTTTCTAGGGACGTAATTGGCCACAGAAATATGACAGGCTGTGTTTTCGGATCAAGGCTCCTAATGAGGTGTGTTGTTTACTCGTGGATGCTCACAGTTTAACTACACTCGTAAAATTACATACTGGACACAGTCGTTTGAAATATGCACGGCGCTTAGTTGCGAAACGGAAGAAATCAAACCTCCTGACTTCGCTCGGGACTGCGAATCGAGACATTCTGACGCCACCTTTTAGGATGTTGCATGAGGTTTGGTGACAGCTCGTTTTTAAGCAAAATTAAAGTTCCAAGTATATTGCTGGCTCAACTTTGGCGTGGTGATCAAGGTACCACTAGTTGAGAATTGGCGCCCTTCTTACCGGGCACGTTGGTCCACAAATCATAGTTACGCGTACTCCTTTGTTCCCTCACTAGTCTACATGCAAAGATTGCAACAGAGCCTTTAGTGGTTATTTAGATTTACCTCTGGGCAAGGATAACCGTCTTATTACAGTCAGAGATCAGCCAGGTAGCCCGAATTGAGCCGATTGAGTTCCCTGAGATAGTTCTTCGCATATAAAATTGAACATCATGCGCCACCTCTATTGATCCACATTTTCACAGGGGAACGGTTTAGGTGTTTTACTCTTGGAAGATATATCCGATCTATCCCATGGTTTTCCAGACAACCACAATCGACTCAAAAAGGGTATACTGACACAGTAATGGGGAAGGAACTACGTTCCCTAAAAAGCTACCTTCAGGCCAGCCATCAAACAGGCCGCATTGTTTTTCACAACATTGTCCTTTCGCGCATATTCTCCATTTCATGAATAGGGGAATCCCTTTAAAATTAAGTCCAAGAAGGTTCGTCTCGACTTCATGCAAGTTTCATTTAATTATTTCTGTGTGTGCACGCGTTCACATAAATTGCGACTGGAATGCATAATTAGTTAATGAAACTAAGTGTATGATGGAGCCGAGACCCAGTCGGTGTGCCCTCCAAATATTGAATGAATAAATGTAATCTCCCGACGATATAATAAGAAGTACATGAAAGAAAGAAGTTTAATGCGTTCAGTATCTACTGTGGAAGTACAGTGGAGGCTATAAATATATTACCTGCCCCATCACGGATGTGGCTGTTATAATCATTGGCCCGCTTTGCTGCACCTTGGCTCTACCAGTAATACAGCGTCATACAGCTTTCCACTCAAATTTTCCTTCTCAACAAAGGACAACACAATGTGTGCACATCGTAAAACGTTACCATATTGGCAGTGATTTCAGATTCAAGTCGGCAAATATATGTTTTACGAATTACAAGATTTTTTTCGGATAACATATTACGGGAGGGAATGATGGGGTATTTGCATACATCTGTTGGAGTTGTTAGACTGAGAGTTTACCGACGCATTAGTTACACGATCTGGTCGTCTCTGGCGAACGCTATCGTGTCGCGCAAACCTGTGCACGTGGCCGACGTGGACCACCCGGTTAGCACTTAGCTAGCAATATAGTAGTCGGTTCCTGCACTTGTGCACGTGGCTGACATGGACCATCCGGTTAGCACTTAGCTAGCAACATAGTCGGTTCCTGCACAGGACCCCCGATACTATACTTGCAACAAAGTATTATTATTATTATTTTATTTCGTCGTCACACTTCTAGCGGGGGGAATCTAAACGGAGTTTGAATAGAGGGAAATAATGAAACATAAGCAGGTCTGTGCCGCCGTTACAGTTCCACTACATCGACGGGTCGAGGCAGGCGAGGAGGCATGAGGCATTAGACAGTACAGCTTGCGATGCGTGTCTATGCATGAGGACCATTCTGGCTTTCGAGAAGCTCTCCATTGCCCGCGTGGGCGTATTTGCTGCCAGCTCCGAGACGAACGCGTACGCCTCTGGGGGCCATCCTCCAGAACAGATATCGGGATTGGTACCAGCCTCTCCCTTCTCTCAGCAGAAAGTAGAACTTCGTACCTTGTACGCTTTGCAGATCGGGCTGTGTTCAGGGAAGATTGAAGTTCCTGATTCGGGAATACGGCTGAGCAAGGGGGTTAACGAAGGTGACATCCAGGAAGTCCGTCCCGCCATGAGATCCTACAGCTTGAATGTCTGGGCGCTGACTGTGTCCACCTCGTGACCTGTGTTCTACCACTGGGTGGCGGACAGCTTTCGAAATATCGGCAGCCAATAATCGGACTTGAGCGTCATGACGAGCGATGCGGCATCTCCCGTACCGACAGTGCAACAGGTGGTCCCCATGAATATCGACATTCTCAGGGGATGAGGGCCTGGGCATATTATGGACATATTACGGTACTTCAGATTCACCTGATGAGTTCTGACATGCAATATCCTCCGGCTGACGCTGATGTGTTCAGCTCACTGCGAAACAATCATACAAAAACATGCCGTCCTCATTCGCAGCAGTTTATTTGCAGTAAGCAGTTTACAAGAAAACGCTTCTGTGAACAATCGGGTAAATGCAGTTGGTTTCCTGCGAGAAATGGAACGGGTAACGGTCCTATTAACTTGTATTCAAACCATGAAAATGCGTACCAAGTATCGGAGGAGAGTTGAGATGCGTCATTGTTGGAAATGGGCAGTCGGTTATGTCTCGGGCTATCTGATGGAGTGGCTATAATGACAGGTATTGAACCATTCTTTTCGAGCACCAAATCGATGAGGTCTCCCTCTACTTTATTGCACGTGCACAGGGCTTGATCCTTTACGCCACTAACTGTAAACCGATCCCGACTTCCTACTCCATATAAGTTGTTTCATTTGAATATGAAATTGCTGTGTTGGAACCCAATGCCCAATCCCCGCGGCCAATACCCTGACCCCCCTCACATGCATTATGGTATCTCCTTACACTGCATATTCGCTTTTCTCCGAACAAAGGCTCTTTACGCAGTCTTCACTAGCTAAATTACCCTGACAATATAGCCCTTCAGTTGGCTCTTCGTCAGTAGTAAAACAAATGTTCACCAAACCATTCGCAGTCTTTGTGACAATCGAATGATCTTGTGTCGTCTCATCACTACGAAGTGAAACGACACTGTATCAGATAGTAGGATATGACCTTGAGGTTGATGCATTGAAATGGTTTTCAGTGTGAATACGCAAAAAAGCCTGAGGTTTGTCTGAGTTGTACGTAAATATAATACTGAGGGAAGGCCACTTGTTAGGAATGCTGTATTAGGGGTACCACCTATCACAGAGTGCTTTTGCAGAAAGATACTCCTCCACACAATATGTAAACAAACTAATTGGGAAATTGCGAGTTGGTTCTCTATGAAATTTCCAAGGTTGAACCACAAACTGCGTAACGCAGAAGAAGGTAGATGTCTTGGGGATTTCTAGAAAGTTGTGTAGGGAGACCGGACAACTGACAGGTAGCTATAGAAGAGACCAGCAGCATGGCGTGGCTTGGCATGAGAATTTGCCTTGCCTTAACACAGCGAGGCGGGGAAGCGTTTGGTGCCTAGCTGTCAAATGCGGAAAGGGGTGTATTTACTTTAAGTGTTTGGAGGACTGAGAACTGGGGCAGTTTCTCAGAAAGGCGTTGTCGTCATAGCTCTGTCCTCATGTGAAGACATCTTACTGTACGATACTAAAATGTTCTGTGGGTAGAACGTATTTACGTCTAACACTTGTTGATTTGTTGATTTGTTGAGGTTTGGTTGATGAGTTGATTGATTTTCTTTTTTTTTGAGAGAGGATGGCTAGTCTAGCAGAGATAGCTATCTTAAATACTAATTTGTAAACAACCCTTCCATAAAAGCTTAGTCAAGCTATGACTACCGAATATGCAATCGGGTATTGCAGAAGAACATGTGTAACCAGAGTTAACCCAGTATGCGGTAGTGCGGATAGGTCCGAGTCATGGATTTGCCCTTCGGCGCAACAGTCGGGGCCGGTAGGATGGACAACGACTGTTGGTTATCAGCGGACGTGCATCTATGTTAGGTAGAGCTGGCCCAGTGTAGTATACACTAAATAGGTCCGAGCTGTGATTCGCCTTCGGAGCAACAGTCGGGGCCGGTAGGATAGGCAACGACTGTTGCCTATCGAGTGTCGTGTGTCTACGATAGGTAGGGCCGGCCCAGCGGTGCATGAACTGGGTAGGTCCGACTTTGTACTGCTTCAAAACAACAGTTGCGAGCCAGTGAATAGATACCGACGGTTGCTTGCGCCTCCTATATGTAATAGAGCAGGCTCAGTATAGGATACCATAGAAAGGAAAAGGTATGGTATCCGACTTCGAAGAAACAGCTGGAAGATGGTAAGAAATATAACGACTACTGGTTGGCACGAGTCGTTCCTCCACAGTCCCCCCTTCTCGAAGGAATACTGGACTGCGATCTTAGCCGACGAAAGAGACTCCGCGGCGAATAACCCATTGTTCTATAGGGTGCTTGCATATCCCTTCATCGATGATTCTATTGAGAACTGAGTTCTCCTTCACCTTTGTTAGAGAATCAGCAGGGTTTAACTCGCTTCGAATCCATGCCACATCACTGATTTTCATTTCTTCGTAGGCTTCTCGGACTGAGCTAATGTCCACCATCAACCGTTTCTCTGCAGTGATGGTATTTTTGATAATCACATCGAAGAGAGATTTTGAATCAGTAAACATACGGACGAGAACGTTCCGGTTGAGAATTTTGTCGATATCGCTTTTGATTGCGAGAGTGTAATCCATTGCGTCTGCAAAAGCAAACGTTTCTCCACCTAGAACGGATCTGACCACCCTTCGAGACTTGTGTGTACTAAAGTGTAAGATGTTGCACTGGTCGTGTTTGTCGCACAATAAAATAAGAAATCCAAGTTGAGTTGATAGGCCGGCGTTATCGGCAAAGCTGCCGTCGCTGTAGACTCGCAGATAGAGGGAGGATTGATCCAATGGTCGTTGTAGAATTCCACGATAGGGATACTTGTATCCTTGCCGTACGATGCGGTTAATAAAGGTGATTTCCGGAGGACCGAAGGAATTGTCGGTTACCTGAGAAGCCTTGTTTACAGCACAAGCGATGTCAGGTCGGGTGTGAGTGAGCCATTGGAGTCGTTGGCGTAGCGAGCGATATTCCATCAGTGAAGCGTCTAGTGGTAGCGGCTTGATTCTGCGTAGATATTCGGTTTGAGACAAGCAAATACGCCGGAGGTAGTCGACACTTGCATTCCAGCAAATGTAAAATTATCCATCTCTCTTGGTTTAGACTCAAACCTTTCTTCCGTCTGCTTTGTGTGGATCAGAAAGTCTTCTGTACCCGCATGGAAGCTATCATCGACGTATACCCGGACAGGCCTGCTAGTTTGCCGTCTAGGAGCTTAAAAAACAAACGGATGTCGAGTGAACACTGATTCATCTGGAGTTCATTGCGAATATGAGACGTAATTGTGGCGTCCCAGTAGTCTCCCGCATCAGTCAATCCATAGAGCGGCTTGAGAAGTTTCAGTAGGTGGTTTTTGTCGAGCTACAGTTCTTCTGGTGGTTTGACATAAACATCCCGCAATAATTCGCCTGCAGACTTAGGTACGCTTGTGTCACATCTTGCGACCAAATACGAAAGCAAATATAGATGCTAGGGCTATGATCAAACGAACAGAGCTGTGTCGAAGCATTGTCGCCGGATGAACCAGTTTGTGTAATTCCTTGTCCTTGAAACCTTGTACAACATAACGTGCTTTGTATAGCTCTTCTTTTGTGCCCTTATGCTTGATGCTTAGCACAAACCGCCCGCCTAATATGTTGGCATCCTTCGGTAGCTCCTCGCGCAGTACAACCTCGAATATGTTCCGGTCTAGGAGACCACGTATTTCTTTTGCCCTTGCTTCGGCAAAGCGGGGGTCAGACTTTCGAGGATCAGTTGGTTCAAGAACTTCCGTAAGATATACGCGGAGAGGAGGTGATGAATTGGCCAAGAAAGATGTTGGTAGTTGATCTGGTGCAATAATGAGTTTTCATCTGCCTTGGAAGCTGGCATGATATTCGATATATTATATTTCGCCTCTCGATCCGTTGAACCCAGACTTGTTTGCTTTGCACCTTTGTTACCTCGTAAGGTCCCTTCCAATCCTTGAATTCTCTTGCCATACATATACATGATCTCCAGCGTGTACTATAAAGTCAGCGGCAGGTAGGACACGTTCTCGAAATGCCCGTTGGAGGCTGAGCTCTGCACTGATGTCCGCCATTTCAATTCTTGCTAGGTCCATAGCTCGCATGCGGTCAGCATGATTGAGTAAAGGTTCGAGTGTGGATCAAACCTAGGAATTGTTCCAAAAACCAATAGAGATGGAACTAGCCCATCAGGTCCGGTGGTATCATTCATGGCCTTGATACTCAGCTGGAGTGCAATTGCCGTGTCAACACCGGGGACATCTTCTGTGATCTTGTTGAAGATCCTTCGCAGGGGTCATGGTAGCGCTCACCGTTTCCCAACGCATTGTGAGAGTGGACACCAGAGATCTTCAACTGAATACCAGCGGACTTCGCGAGTGTCTCGAATTCCTTGCCAGTAAAAATACTATCTTGATCCACGCGCATTTTATCCGGGTAACCCACGTATGTTGAAGCCCAGCAGACAATAAAAGCATTCCAGACTGCTTGGGTAGTATTATCGGGTAGGAATATAGCAGAAGAGAAATGGGTGTGGAGGTCAACGACGTGAAGTGCTGGGCGTCCCTGTAGCCAGACGAGGTCAAGAGCAATTTAATCATTGAATACACAATCAGATGGAGGAAAACTGACTCGGAAACGATGCGGCCCTTTGTTATAGCGTTGGCAAGTTTGGCAAGCCTTGCTGATCTGCTTTAACACTGCGAGAGTCTCGGGGATGTGTCCACGGGACGTATGCGCTTAAGGAGATTGTATAGTTTTGAAGCCGAGGGGTGCCAGTAATGCCTGTGTAATCGACTTAGCTCCGCCCGTGTGAATAAAGTATCCTTGATGTTCCAATCAACGTATAGATGGTTGAATTTTCGGATTATTGGTAGTTTCCAGCCGTACTGACGGCTATGCAACACATTTTTCACATTTTCAGCTACAAGCAGTTTTTGTCCATGATATCCAGTCCAAGTAAAAACGAGATATCAGAGTCGACAACATCAACGTCCAATTCGAGGAAGGCGCCGTCTGGAGTCGGTATACGTATATTAACAGTTCCTAGGCTAGCATAGATGCTATCGCCGAACTTGAAGCTGTAGTCGGACGAAGATAGCTTCATCTTCTTTTTCATCTGACGGTATAACGCCTTAGCTTGTGCCAGTCCGATACATGAGCGTTGTGCGCCGATATCAAGACACGCACCAATGAACGGTTTAGGTGTGTTAGAGAAATGAGTGTCACAGTACTTGATATTAATGACATTTCGGTTGTCATGGGATGAGGATAAATTAGTATCATGACAGAGGCGGTGATCGACATGATAAGAACGTAAATCATTCCGTGTTCGTTTCCCCTTTGCCGCATACTCGGGTGACGGCACTTGCATTATATTCCTTATCCAAATAGACGGGGGTGAGTAAGATGAATAATCCTGCCGTAATGCGTTAGCGACAGATGCAGGTGAGATGAACCTACTGGAGGTTACAGAAGAACTGAAGCTATTGATTTGTGATAAATTGAAGCGACTTGAACCGTTATTTGATGTATTGTCTTCATTAGTGACTGAATCAAAATATTTCGTCGAGGGTGGGCCTCAAGTATCGGAGATTCAAAGATGCTAGAGTTGATTTCATCTTTAGAAAATGCAAGTGGTGATGTGTGAGGCGACGTTTGCGAAGATGGTGTGTGGGAAGCTTGAGTGAATAGAATATACTGGGGATCTGGCACTTGTTCCGAATCCACAACGGAGTCCTCATCGTCAGTTTCTTGTAGTGACTCCTCAAGATACGCATTTTCATCTGCCTTATTATCATCTGAGGGCTTAGTGAAACCATCAGGATCTTTCACGATTCAAAAATCATACTTGAAAGGAAATTAATGTGCTCAGATTGTTCCGATAAAATCTTTTTCAAAATGATTACTTTTTGCTTAGTTGTCTTGTTGCGCAGCATAAATGAAATTCGATTCTTGACGATGCGATCAGCGTCACGTGGTTGAGTACATCGACATTCAACGTGGTCGGTACTTCCGCAATTGAAGCATTTTGCGTCGGAGGAAGAGGTAATGTGCTTGCGGTGACGAGCATGTGGATCCCTTCCATAGCGCGCTTGAGATTGGAACCAGTTGGCTGCTCCATTAGTTTGCTGAGGCGATAGTATCCGTTTTCTGGGCTTAAGGAAGCAACTTCAACAGATTCTGGTTGAAAAGATTCTTGTGGTGCTCTGTATTGGGAGTGTGGCATGAACAGTTGGGGTTGCGATGGTGACTTGAGATGCGGTACTTGTCTAGATAGTTCCTGTGATCTGTGAGGAGTATTTGTGATAGACAAAGCGTTTGACGGTAGTGAAATGGGCTGGTTGTAGGTTGTACAGATACGGGCGTTGTGTTCCGCTCTGTCCAAAGCGTCGAGAAACGTTTTAAAATCTCTTCCTGGGTTATTCATGCTGTTAATGGGGGCGGCGGCCCATGGTTTCATCCGCACGGTAAGATAGAGCACATGTTTCTGGTATTCTTCCGAGTTACGACCAGGTGAGCACTGGGGAACAAGATCCTCAATTTTTCTTGCGAGTTTCTGGAGTGCTTCGCCTTCGTTAGCAGAATCTATCATGAAGTTATTGATGTTGAGCAGTGACACCTCGTCTTCTATGGACTGCATACGAGTTGTGCTGCAATAGCGTTGCTGCAATGCATGTACTATTTGATCCCAGCTTTGCATGTTACGCAAAGAGGAGTAGTTGAAACGCAATGCTTCATTTCGGAACATATTGTGGATGAGAGAGATACGTTGGCTCTGCTGGATGTTGTTGACGTTGCAGAGATGGTCAAATTGGGTCAAAGCCATAATGATGTTTTCCCTTGAAGTCCCACCAAACTTCGAGGAGTCTCGACTATAGAAAGCGTAAATTTTGCTGGCCCCGTTTCCATTCTCTTGGTCGAAATGTAGATGGCGATTTACCGGTTGGTGATTGCTACCTTCTCGGTGAGGGGTTTGCAGATTCCTAGGAGGAGGAGTGTTGACTTCCAGTTGTAGCCTTCCTTGTTTTAAGTTGTGGTACCTGTGGTATGCCTCGCTTATGTCATTGTGAAATTCCCGTTCCGGCCATATCACACTGACGATGCGTATGCATAGAAGATTGGAATTCAAATGTTGGTTTGGGGGACGAAGGCCGCGGTCTTCGATAAACACTCTTATGCACTTGTATATGTTACTGTTGGTAAGAATTTCCGCCCTGGTGAGATCCCATATAGAGAACTCTTCCTTGAGTAGCATCCGAAGGTCTTCTCCACGAGCTTGAGGATTGAAATCATCGAATGTTCGGAAGAAGCGAACAATATTTTGTTGTAAGGTGTTGTCGGGTTCAACACGTTCCAAGTTGATAAACCGGGTTGGATTCGAAGGATACTGGGGTTGATCTGCCATTTGGATAAGATCCGAATAACGAGCTTGAGGACTTTTTCACGTCTAGCCTTATTCGCGAATGTGGGTAGAACGTATTTACGTCTAACACTTGTTGATTTGTTGATTTGTTGAGGTTTGGTTGATGAGTTGATTGATTTTCTTTTTTTTGAGAGAGGATGGCTAGTCTAGCAGAGATAGCTATCTTAAATACTAATTTGTAAACAACCCTTCCATAAAAGCTTAGTCAAGCTATGACTACCGAATATGCAATCGGTATTGCAGAAGAACATGTGTAACCAGAGTTAACCCAGTATGCGGTAGTGCGGATAGGTCCGAGTCATGGATTTGCCCTTCGGCGCAACAGTCGGGGCCGGTAGGATGGACAACGACTGTTGGTTATCAGCGGACGTGCATCTATGTTAGGTAGAGCTGGCCCAGTGTAGTATACACTAAATAGGTCCGAGCTGTGATTCGCCTTCGGAGCAACAGTCGGGGCCGGTAGGATAGGCAACGACTGTTGCCTATCGAGTGTCGTGTGTCTACGATAGGTAGGGCCGGCCCAGCGGTGCATGAACTGGGTAGGTCCGACTTTGTACTGCTTCAAAACAACAGTTGCGAGCCAGTGAATAGATACCGACGGTTGCTTGCGCCTTCTATATGTAATAGAGCAGGCTCAGTATAGGATACCATAGAAAGGAAAAGGTATGGTATCCGACTTCGAAGAAACAGCTGGAAGATGGTAAGAAATATAACGACTACTGGATGGCACGAGTCGTTCCTCCACATGTTCTTCGTCGTGTGTAGACCGCGGTTTATGGGCATAAGACGCATGTCAGTGCATAGCGAGGGCAAGTCGCTGGCCTTGCGTCAGGAAGCGTACGTGGTGCACGTGTCCTACGTGGGCCCTGCTATATTTCACTGCGTGCTGCGGCCATATAGTGGTCGCGAGTCAGACCCGGCGGCGGAGAGTCACGGGTATGCCTCTCCCTTTCGAGAGTCCCCAGACCTACTCCGGTGGTAGGCCCATTCATAACGACCAAAAGGTTATCCGGTCGTTGGCGTTCTCGAGAACCGCAGCAGAACTCACAAACACCAGGGCTACTTCGTCGTGGTCTATAAACCCCGTCCTCAACTCGAAGAATTTAGCCGAAGACCTCCTGGAAAAGTGAAAGCAGGTCGCGAAGGGCAACACCATCGTCGAGGCCGGCATCACTGTCGACTGGATGCAAGCGTATGCAAAGATGGCCGAGCGTGCGGACCATGACCAGCGGTTCGGATTGACGCGCCACCCGTTTCAAGCTGGCGATGCCGCTTCCGCCTTCATCGGCGGCTTCTTCGACAACTAGGAGTGGCCCCTGCGCCTCAAGCTCGCCAAGCAGCAGAGCATGTACTCGGTGGCCGAGCGTGAGGCGAAGTAAATCAACGCTACCGACTACTGGTCTGTGCTGGGCCATGTGGCGCACGAGCTGCGTCAAGAGGCCTTCGAGTCGGGGAATAAGAACAAGACTGAGAAGTTCGATGCCTGGGCCTACGTCGCCGTCCGCTACTCGTTGCTCGTCCTCGGTCTCCGCGCAGAGTTCTACCGTATGGAGGCCAAGGACCCAGTATACGCCAAGCTCGTCCTCCCATCGCTCGAGCGACGCAGCGAGACGGCGATTGTGGACAACCTCGACGACCCGCTGGCTACCCTAGAGTCGCATCTCTGCTCTCAGATGTTCAAGGCGGTGGCCAACCTCAAAGCAAGCAACGCAATGAAGCGTGCGGGGAGTGTCGGCAAGAAGTATGGTGCTGCCGATGACAATTTGTCGGCGGGGCCATGGGACGCCCACTATGGCGTGTTCTACAAAAGCACGTCGAGGTGTGGCGCCGGATGGGTGATTCGTCCTATCTGTGCCGGGGTATCCAGTATGGGATAAACGAGCGACCGCAAAGTGCCTTCGCACAGGGGCATGGTGCGGAGCTCGATGATATCTCACAGTCGAAGGAAAATTTGGAGTTTGGAAAGCAAGACATCAAGAAGGAACCTTCGTCGGTTATATACCAGGAGATAACCCTATAGCACGCGCAGCGCGCGCTGAAGGATGGTGCTGTCATCTCCTCGGCGTTTGTCGTCTGGTAAGAGAAGGATGGAGGACGGTCGGGACGGTTTGTGGTCACTTATCAGTTCAATCGACCCACTGGTCCAAGGGCTCTGTTCGCATGGAAACTCTGTCGTAGTTTGCGATGAACGTGGAGCACGAGGACCATATGCTGTCGTTCGACATGTACAAGGGATTTCGTCACCTTCGCCTCCACCCCGCCATGCGGGACTGGGTCATCTTCCGATACGACAGTCGGAACTACCAGTGTGTGACTCTCCCGTTTGGTTGGGGTCGCTCACTCCTCTGGTTCAAAAGGTTGATGGCTCCGCGGACGCTGCCGACGTGGGGTATGGTGGGACTTTGAACGACGGGAACCTCCTGCTCGGCGTTGCCGGCATGTGTTGCGACCAAGGTGTGTAGAAATGGCGATATAATGCCGAGTAGATCAACTATCGAGAGGCGAAGGCCAGCCGCAAAGTGCTACTAGGGACGCTCGGACAAGAAGTAAGAAGTCGAGACGTACAGGATCTGCTCGTGCACGTGGAAAACCAAGCAGTGGTTCACATCGCGAACAGCTTCGTGACCGCCAGTCGGCCCCTCATGCGCGAACTTCGTAGGTTGAAGCTCGTGTTGTCCAATCTCAACGTGCATATCCGCGCGGAGTGGCTACCATCAGTAGTGAATAAGTTTGCCGACGACTTGTCGCGATAGTTCCTCCGAGGCAACTTGTCTATCCGTCGGCAGCTGCGGCGTTCCGTCGCGGATGGGATGAAGGCGCCCGTCGAGGCTTTCAAGTACCGCCCGCTAGGCTAGCACCCGGTCTTCATGCGGAAGATGGTGCTCGAGGAGCTGGAGCGTCCATGGAACGACGAGATGGCGCAGCTACTGTGCCCTCCGGTGGATCTCATCATGGCGACGGTGAACAAGTTGGCGCGCACCAAGGCCCCAGCCCTCCTCCTCATCCCGGACTGGCCGCGCCAGGCATAGCACCAAGCGACCATCCGACTGTGTCAACGGTGGCGGCGGCTGCCAAACCCTCCGGAGGAGGTGTGGGATTCGCAACAACGGCTCAATCCGGCATAGAGTCTACTGGAGCTGGAGATGAACATGTCATGACAAGGTCCACTGCCCGTCTTGCGACGCCGGGCGCCTGTCCCGCAGCTCACATCGGGGCAGCGGCCGGCAGTAGCGAGTCGGCGAGGCACGCTGCTGAGCTTGTTGCCCAGCAAGCCTGGAGCGAGATGACGGAGTCGTCTCGGCAGTCGCAATGGAAGGCGTGGATCGAGTTTTGCACGGAGGACGACCGTCAACCGATTCCCGTGTCTGAAGGAAGCCTAATTGCCTTTATCGGCTGGATGAAGATGTGACGCGAGCAAGGCACACCGAAAGTGGGCATGGAGTCCATCCCGCAGTATGTGTCGGCCATCCGGCGCTTGCACAAGTTGTATAAGGGAAGGCCTTTTCCCCACTTCCCGTTCCTGGACGCGGTCATCCGCGCATACGGGAAGTGGGAAGAGGATATCTTTTCTGAGAGCCTGGTGCGGTGTGGTGTAGACGCGCAGAAGATGTTGATGATCTGGAACCTTGGCATGTAAACGCCGGTACTGAGTGTGCTACGCGACTGTGCCGTGTGCGTCTTTGCCTACTGCATGAACGGGCTGCTCGAGTCGTCTACAGTGATGATGGAGCCAAGCAAGGTGCATGTGCACGGCGATACGATGACGGCCCGGCTGTGCTACGGGAAGGGCCGTCGTGTGAGCACGGAGCCTCTAGTGACTTATCATCGCTTGTCGCCGTAGGTTTCGTCGCCGCTGGACTTGTTCAAGCAGTGGAGGCGCAGCCGCGGCCGCCATTCGCGATTCTTTGCGCTGGACAGAGATCCGGAGGTGTGCGTGAGAAACTCTCTGATGCTTGCTCTTTCCCGCTGTCTTGAGGCCCGCGGGTGGAGGCGCTCGGGTTGCGCGCGCCACCCGACGGGAAGTTCACCTCGCACTCGTTGCGCACTGGAGCAGTTACTGCTGGCTATCCCGCTGGCGGTGCTGATGTCAAGGTTTGGATGGGGCGAGAGAAGTGAGGAGATGGCTACTCTCTACTTTGGCCGGACAATACACACGCGTGGTGCGTCGGTCTGATTTTCGGCGCGCAATACTTGCCAACGTCAAGTGTCGAGGCGATGCCGCGCGCCGGTTCCATCGGCTCGAACGCAGGAGCGCGCGAGCCTACCTCGTGACCTCGGACCTATGCTTTTGGCTGTTTCGTCGTGTGTAAGCCGCGGTTTATGCGCATGAAACGCATGTCAGTGCATAGCGTGGGCAAGTCGCTGGACTTTCGTCACGAAGCGTACGTGGCGCACGTGCCCTTCGTGGTCTCTGCTACATTCCACTGCGTGCTGCGGCCTTATAGTGGTCGCGAGTCAGATCCGGTTGCCGAGAATCGCGGGTATGCCTCTCTCTTTCCCCCCCTCACCCTCCCTTGGCTGTACAACGATTTCTCTCTCTTTTTGCGAGAGGAGACACTACATTTACTGTGGTGACGAGGCTCAGCGGGCGGTTGCGAGGCCAATTTGGGCTACTTGCATGCGGTGGGCTCCGAGATTGAAGTTTGTTGTAAGCAAGTTGGACCCTTTCATAGGCGAATATGATAAGGAGGCTTCCACGTTGCTTTGACCAACAACTAGAAGAAAGTCACGCTTAAACGCATCTTGACTGCGCTGGCTGCATCGACTGCATACGCTACGCTGTAAGCACTTCAAGTGAGCACAGTACTGGAAGCTTACCCTTTTTGCGTGCAAGTACTTCGTGTGCGATGAGGACCCGTCGGACAGGGATATATAACCGCCAACTTGGAAACCTTTTGCATAACTTCTGGTTCCTCAATGCTTCGCTTGTCCTCATCCTTCGAACCAGCGCCAGACATATTACTGTCTTTACCAAAATTCACACATCACAACGCCCTGACGATTTCTCATTCCGGATCCTCCTCTGATTCATCAACCGGTTCTCGCATCGACAACATTGAGAACATTTTTTTCCATCCTAGAGATTCAACTCTAAGAAGTCTTCAACTTGCTAGAGGGCGGTGCCGGTCCTTCTGCCCAAGCCAATCCCGCCGCTGGGGCCTCCTTTGCCGCAGTTCCGCCGTCGGATCTCGCCGATCAAACCACATCGGCCACTGAGGCCTTCAAGGTAGGGGAACTGCACTATTCACTGCCGCCTCCAAGTTATGAGTAAGTGGGCAAAACCATAGCTACTCGGCGAGCTTAAGCCGCTACCGAAAAGCTCAAAAGCTCTAAAAACCTCTTATGATCGCTCTGTTTTCCGCAAGGAGGTTCGTGTCGGTATCTGAATGTCTGTTTCGACGCATCAAAACAGCTTACCAAAGAGAAAGGTGGGGAGGCGAAGTCCTCTGGGACGTTAGTAAAAACTGCGAAAACGCCCTATTCAGAGCCCATTGAGCTACCGCGGCCCAAGCTGTCAAGGAATTTCAAGTCTCTACCGAGGCCCTCGCTGTTCTACACCACTTTCTTGAAGCTTCCTAATCTAGAGTATTAGAACGAGTTAAATTTCATTACCAACTCATTTTAATCTATAAAATCGGCTATTGTTCTCCGTAAATACCTCCGCGAGAATGAATTCCCGTACGCATCGGACCCCTCCCGCTATATCCAGCAGAAGATCGCCGAGCTGCGATCTACAGCTTACGCAAAACAGTTTAACAAGAAACAAACCGCCGGGAATCGAAACCCCCGAAAGGATCTCGAAAGATTCAATCTAGTTCAGCCGAAAAACCTAGTCGCAAGTAAAGCGGTCATCTCCGCCGTTGTTCAGTCCTATGTTACAAGTCCTATGGCCCAACACCTATCGCGTCGCTCTCTTTTGGTACCAGACCCTTCAGGCCTCCGAATTACTTCTTTGGGCACTCCATTTTGGGGTCTACGAGCGCCCGGTGAAAACATCCCTTTCTGACGGTCAATAAAGCCTCCCTCAAATCCCTATCGATCTCTCCGACCAGAATTTCTTCAACGACGCCGTCAAGGATGCGCTTCACCGCCGGATTTGCGAAGAGATCTCAGCAATCGAAGCTCTTTGTCTACACAAGGAGGGGCTACCTGATCTCCAACGCATTCCCTGTAATTATAGGGGAAAAGTAACGGTTGGTTGTACCCATTTCCCACCAGTCTACACTATTTCGGGATTTGCCAGTCGAGATGCAAACCTTGGAAGGGCTCACCCTTGATCTCAAGCATTCAGACTACCTTTTCTATCTTCTATATCGTGAAGGGATACCAACATTTTCGACTATACCCTAATGTTCCCAACTGTTTTATTTTCAAGTTGTACAACCAATTTTTCAGCATTATCGCCCTCCCTTTGGAAGGGAAGCTATCGCTGGAATATTTTATCAAGCTGATGATAACTTTCGACCACTTCGTCAGAAAACGCCTTCGTTTGCGTATCTTGGTAGCGATTTGTCGACGTTATAGTCTTCACAAGGCTTGCATTCAGATCGACCATCTCCTGAAGTCTTGCAAACTACTTCGCGAAGAAGAAAGGTAAATTAGGCCGGAAAGCAGTGTATAGAAGATCTAGGTTTTACTATCGACATCATTCGTATGATGTTTGGAATAAAAACGAGGTGAATGGCAACAATCACGGTCATATCGCAAAATTTGCTCCACCAAGCACGCCGGAACCGCCGTCTGGTGGACGTCTACCTGTTACGCCACTTCGCGAGAGTAGCCGAATCATACTTCCTGACCATACCATTCGCACGGTTCTACATCCGATTCATCTACGATTCACTCAAGCTGAACACATCTAACTGAGGGAAGCGAGTGAAGCTCCTTCAATCGGCAATTTAGGACCTCAAAAACTGGCGCGATCTAGCTCACAGCCCTCCGGAGAGACTCTTATCGAGCCCATCCTGCTGTATTACAAAGGTTCACCTTCCTTTATGACGTAGTATTTCACAGGCCTTACAGCTTTACACTAATTTACTGCATCTACTGTACTGTAGATTCAAACCGCTGGTAACCTTACTTATCTCTCATTACACTTTTCCTTACAGTTCTGAGCGCAGCGTTTGACCCCATTGGTACACTTGGAATAGTTACGGGCTAGTTGCACACTGGGATATTATATCACTATTTTACCAATCAAAGCTGCCTTGCTATCCCATACCACCTGGACCAATGTACGTCTTACATCTTGTCAGAGTATTTCACTCGTCCCGACAACAATTCTGAAAGCGCTACTTACGATATCTTCAGGGCTGTTTTAGGGGAAAACCTTTGCATTCGCTACTGTTAGACTACCCTTTTTCTGTAGTATGTAGCTATCTCTAGTTCTACATAACCCTCGCCTGGAACAGACGGCTTAACACAGCCAGCCTCAACCAAATTTAACGACAGTTCAACCTAGATATGCTCGTGTGCGCTTAACATCCCACATCGTGGTGGCATCGCAAGTAAGTTGTCCCTCATTTTGCGTTTTTCCAATCCGATAGCTGGGATCAAATTTCTACTAGATTTATCTCAGATACCCGATTGAGAACAGAGACTATCCTAGAGTTTTTCACTCTGAACCTTACGCGGGAACCTCCAGTGCCGCACAACAAAAGGTCAAAAGGCCTCCCTCCGTCTACGTCAGAGTACGACTCAGAAGGCCTCTTCGACTTTCGTTCCCCTCCCACTTCTCCGTTCGTACCGATTGGCGTGGAAGAAGATCCCAAGACTCTGCCTCCTCCGTCGACTCCGAGAACCCCACCCGCAGACTTCGCCTTACGTAGCTCCGAGGAGCCCAAGACACCGACGACGATTCATCTTCCAAGCCACGATCTCGTACTACCCCGACCTCTTTCTAATCCAATAGCAAATCCTCTTTTTACAGTTGAGGAGCCTCGCACCCCTTTCAGATCGTTTTGCCCTACCCCATCGACCGTTCTTCGATCTTTACCCCTGGTCCCGAGGAAGCCGTCGCGTCCGTCCGTCCTGAAGTCTTCAAGGCTACTGAAAAGCTCAAGGGCTCCTCCAAGAAGGCTTCAAGTGCTGCCGGACGCCGCTTCAGTTTCAATCCAAATGGTTGTAAACCATCGAATACGCAAGGCTAGACCCTCGAAAAGGACGGGGATGAACAAGAATCCGAAGTTCTCTCCATTTCATTGCAGTCATTGTCAAGTAACTTGCAGCGGTCGCGTTCAATACTTCGAGCACCTCCGTCCCCGTCGTCACATCCGCCGTACAAGCAAGAAGGAGTACAAGTGCAAACACTGCAAATTGAGGTGCTCAGTGAAAAAGACCGTGTACGCTATCAGAACGGGGCCCAGCATCGACTCACAGTCAGGGGCCATAAGTAAAACTTTATTTTACCATTAAAATGGCTTTCTTTCTGAGGAAGAAAAGGAAAATGGAGCAATAAGTTCTTTTCTCAATCGACTTCGTGAGTTTGTTGTGTACACTCTTCCGCTGTGATTACTTGTGTGAAGAATCCACTAATATCACGTAATGATACATTACGTCAACGTTGTGTTCTTATCCGATACTGTTTATCGATTATGAACTGGTTGTAACTAAGCAGAGAATATTTCACTCAGACGCTTGGGTTTTTTGCCATCACTATGTTCTTGGGTAGAAAATCTACCGCACAGTAAACTGCATACTGCAAAAGCTTTTGACTCGCATCAAAGCCCACGTCGTTCCGTAGATCACGTTCCTGCGAAACAAGTATCGGACCTGTGTCCTTTACTGAGAGCACAAGGGTTGAGATTAACGACAACTTGCTTTCCTCTGCCCTGTAGTAGGAATTACAATTTTAAGTCCGTATCGCCATCAGGACCTAGACAGGACAACCACCGCAAAAACAAGAATCGAAAGAAGGTCTACTATAACGCACCAGACGTGACTGACGTCAACCCTTACGTCAGAGAAGAAACTTTTAGCAAGTGTTCCTGGCGGAATTGAACCCGCGTCCAATTTATCATGAGCTGATGACACATAACCACTCGGCCACCGGGACCGGAATTTGAAGAAGCAAGGAGAGCCAATCAGAATATAAAGCACATTTGTTCAAAAATCCGGTCTTCTGTTGCAATGGCGATTCTATCGCGAGCCCCACTGCACGTGCCTGACGTGGAACATCCGGTTAGTTCTTAGCCGTATAGTCAGTCCTGCAGTGTACACGATAGATACTCAATGAAGTAAAGTTTCTTCTGTCGACTTTAGCACTTAGCTAGCAATATGGTCGGATCCTGCAGCGGACACCCGTTTTACTGATGCCATAAAGTTACTGAACTGCTCATAGCCCAGCCCACAAACGCTACGGTGGTGTCCTTGGCCCACAGGCAGACCATGATCCGCCGGCACCTCGACCTCCCCGTATACGACGACTCTCGCCCACTTGCCTGCGCCCACTGCAACCAAACTATGGACGCACTCCGGGACAACGCAGCGGACCTCTGCACTGCCGGCTTCGGCCGATCGCACCGCCACAACTCGCTGCGCAACGTTTTCGCCTACCTCGCTGCTCGTGCTGCGGGCCTGGTCTGCCAATACGAAGTCCCACTGCTTGTCCCGGGAACGAATATCCGCCCCGTGGACATTCTCATACAACCCCCCTGCCCACAGGCCAACAGGTCCGCCCCATAGCCTGCGACCAGCTGTTGTTTCACCGTTCAAACAAGGTGTGCGGACAAGGGCCACAGAAATGGCCGGCGGCGCCGCCAGCATTGCCCACCGAGACAAAGTCAAAGACCTGGAGCGCAAACTGGTACGCTACATCCCGCTCCCTTCGCACAACACTCTCCAGGAACCGAACTTCAAGTTTCAGCCCCTGGCTTTCGACTCCTTGGGTGCCCCATCCCCCGCCTCGATTCTGTTCCTCGAAGACTTCATCCCGCGCATCGCAGAGAAGTTCAGCGAAACCACAGCAGTGATCGGCAGACGTATTTATCAGCGCATTAGTTGCACACTGTGGTCTTCTGTTGCAATGGCGATTCTATCGCGAGCCCCACTGCACGTGCCTGACGTGGAACATCCGGTTAGTTCTTAGCCGTATTGTCAGTCCTGCAGTGTACACGATAGATACTCAATGAAGTAAAGTTTCTCAGACTGCTGCACGTTGCCGACGTGGACCACCCGGTTAGCACTTCGCTAGCAATATGGTCGGATCCTGCAGCGGACACCCGTTTTACTGATGCCATAAAGTTATTCTCACCTTAAACTTCTTTCTCTCCCATAACGACGCCGACATTCGACATCGCACCCGTGGCTTAGCGTTCCGCCGCAGCCCCGCTGCAGCGTTTCTCTTCGCTCACCCCACGGCAGCCACGAAGGTGCACACCACACACTGGCAGACCATGCTCCGCCGTCATCAAGGACTGCCAGTGTATGATGACCCAATGCCCCTCAACTGCCACCAATGTGAACACCCCTTGGACACCCTCGGGGATCACGCCGCCGACCTCTGCTGCCTTGGTTTCGGCCGTCGTCACCGCCATAAATCGCTCTGTTATGTGTTTGCGACACACGCTACCCGCGCCGCGGGTCTGGATACTCGGCACAAGATTCCGCTCCTCGTCCTGGGCACTGAGCTCCGGCCCGCCGATATCCTTGTACAACCCCCAACCCCGGAAGGCACAACTTTGCGCCCTATTACGTAGTACATCACTCTCGTCTCACCGTTCAGTGCCACAGTTCGCACCAAGGCAACCCGGGTTGCCGGTGGTGCTGCTGAAGTGGCGGCCCGCGACAAGGTTACAACTCTGGAACGAAACGTCGCCCAACGCCTCCCCGCTCCCTCAACTGGCCCATCTTCTGCGCCTTACACGCAGAACTTCACGTTTCGACCTCTGGCGTTTGATTACCTGGGTGCCTCTTCCCCTGGGACAATTGCGTTTATCGAGGTGTTAGTTCCGCGGATCGCGTCCAAGTGTCACTCGACACTTGGCGTTACCCGCCGCCGTATTTACCAGCGACTGAGTTGCACCCTCTGGTCATCCATTTCTCAAGCTATCCTGTCCCGAGACCCGATGCGCATGGACGACGAGGTACATTGGGTTAGATCTTAGCCGTATAGTTAGGACGTGCGCAGTCCCTAGTAGATACTGAATGCATTAAACTTCTTCTCTGGTATTCTGAAAATCTGTCCTGCTCCAGGCTTAGCATCGTGGGTAATTAGCTGGAGAGACATCTAAGCGACTGTCTCCTAGTCCAGGTGTTTCAGAAATCGTGAACATGTATCACCACGTGTACACGTGTAAGATCGAGAACTCCTCTTACATACCAGGCCAAGCACTGTTGCAGCCTCTGTGAACCCATTCGCTTTGGATCAACCGCAAACTTACCCTGGAGTCCCTTACACAAATGGTGCATCAGCTGCAGCAGAATCTAGATCATGCCAACAACCAAATTGCCGCACACAGATCAGAGCTTTCTATTGCAACACAAGGGTGTTTTTTTGGAATCTGAACTGGTAAACTCCCGAAACCAAACCAGTTAGTCAAGTAATGAACCCTTTGATAGTAATGCTCGCCCAAAGAAAAATAAGCCAATAAATTCACTGGAAAAGGATCCATGGTAGCTGGTGTACTCAGATGGAAACTACATCGGACCAAAAGATGGCAGAGGACCCCTAAACATAGAACTCAGCTACTTGGTTGGCAATGCCATGAGTGGTGGATTGTCCACTCCAAAACAGAAGAAGGGAAAGGAATAAATTCCTGGCAGACCCTGAAGGGTACTCTGATCCAGCGTCTTGAAACATTGAACAAATAGAAGATCGCTTGAGACAAGCTTGCCCGTTGGAAACAGGTCAAATAAATTCCTACCTTCAACGAAGACTTCAACAAAATTATACTGGACATACCTGATATTGGAATGAAAGACAGTTAGATCGTTACTCCCGCGATTTAAAGCCCTATATCTGGAAGGCTTTGTAAAATAAAGAATTTGTAAACCTCTCAAACCTCATGAGAGATAAAGAGCGTGTAGAATCGCTTTATCGGCGTTCTGGACCTGGTAACATACCAAAGTCTTCTGGAGGAAAGAATATAAATGGGAGCTCTTTTGCTGGAAACAGCGGTCCAGTACCCATGGAAATTGGGACCATAGAAGTAATTCCGGGGCTGGAATTTAATGCTCCCAATCTAAAGAAGCTTTACTAAGCAGAAAGTGAAATATTTATGCGCAAGAGTCCCTGGCTGAGGTGCAGACAGAAGAGCCACATTGCCAAAAACAGCCCAAAAGCCCGGAAAAACTGATTGAAGATCACCAGTTAGTTTCATTCATTATTAAAGCATTAAAAACCACGGAATCAGGCAAAGGGACCCGAGATTTATCACTGATTAAAACAAAAAGACCAGTCTTGTCCACCATAAGGTCAAATGCAACATTCATTGAAACATAATCCCCTGCATTTGAGAGAAACCACAATGTACTTCTAATCCTAAATGTTGTCATTTTCTGGCGGACCAACAAAGATCCTTACAGACCCTGGTGGTGAGATCAACTTTCTGAGTGAATCATTCTGCAAGTATCATCAAATAAGGGCCAGGGATTCCAGAGAGCTTTCTGAAATGGGCAACGGCGCGAACCAGACACTTCAAGAATTAGTTAATGCTTTCAGTGTACAGATTAAGGCATATTAAGAACCGCTGTACTTTGCGGTAAGCCCATTTAAGGGATATGATGCAATTCTTGGAAAAGATTGGTAAGCCTCGCATGGAACAAAAATCAATTGCCTTAATAACGAGGTGAAATTGGAACGTAAGGGAAAGACATTCGTAGTTATTGCTGCTGATGCCGTAGTGAGTCCTTTCGTATCTTCCAATACTATAGTTAGTGATTCTATGAGAAAAATGAGTTGTTTGCAGTTTTACTCAGACCTTTACATTCTAGTGAAGTAAGCCCAACAATGTACCCTCGAGACGTACAGAAGATTTTGGAAACATTTGCCGATGTATTTCCAGGGAAGATCCAAAGAGCTTTGTCACCGAGAAGGAAGTAGGAATTTAAAAAAGAATTACAGGCAGGATCAAAACCCCAAGAGAAAGGTCTCTATAGACTTTCGGACAAAGAAATATCAGAACTCCGAGAACAGTTGGACGGAATACTGGAAGCTGAGTTTATTAGACCGAATAAGAGCTCCTGGGGAGCTTCTATTCTATTCGTGAGCGAGAAGGATAATGGTCAACGGATATGTGTTGATTACAGAGCCCTAAATCGGCTTTCTGTGCAGAAAAGTTATCCCTTACAACGAATTGATGGCATTTTCGACCACCTTAAAGGAGCAAAGTACTTCAGAAAAATTGATCTTAGATCTGGATATCACCAGATTAGACTAGACGAAGATTCGATTCCATTTAGCGCCACCAGAACACGATACGGGTACTTTGAATTTCTTGTTTTACCGTTTGAAATCACCAATGCCCCAGCCACTTTCATGAACGTAATGAATGATATTTTCAAGGAACAGATCGACATATTTGTGATATTTGATCTCGATGAGATTTTTATCTACAGTAAGACATGGAAAGATCATTTGGATCATATTCGAACTGTACTCAAAATCCTCAGAAAAGCAAAGTTGTTTGGAAAATTATTTAAATGCGTTTTTGGAGTTACAGAAGTGGAGTAACTAGGACATAACATTTCCCAAAGCGGTATTGCTGTTGATCCAAGAAAGATAAGTGCAGTCAAGGAATGGCCGATACCAAAGAATAAGCAGCAAGTGAAGTCTTTCCTTGGTTTTGTCAATTACTACCGGGGATTCATAAAAGTATATTCAATGCTTACTAAACTGCGGACGGAATTGACGAAGAACGTCAACTTCCAATGGAGTCGCGCCCATGATGATTCCTTCAAAGTACTCATGCAAGCACTTTTTAGTGCACCGGTTCTTAGAAATTTCGACGCCACAATATCTATCTACGTAACCATATATGCTTCAAAGTATGCAATTGGCGCAGTGCTGTATCAGGAAGAATAAAGTTCCAGAGGACTTGTCTCTTTTGCGTCCAGAACTCTTAATGATACCGAGCAAAACTATGCAGCCCATGACAAAGAACTTCTGGCCATTGCAGATTCCCTTAAGTGTTGGAGATCCTACCCTTATGGTAATTCATTCACAGTTCACTCGGACCACTATCCCTTACAATACATATAGACCCAATAAAATTTGTCGCCGAGATAAGTTAGATGGCTGGAAAGACTGGTTAATTTCGATTTCAAGATAATACCCATCTCAGAAAAATAAAATGTAGTGGCGGATGCACTATCGAGTCAACCACAACATCTGCTTTCACCTGATCACCGGAGCGATTCATTACTCCAAGAAGCTATTACCAAGTCATCCTCAGAATCCGATAACAATTCGACCACATCATTCACGAATACTGAGTTAGTGGGGTTGGCAGAAGATTATGGTCGATACGAGAACCTCCGAACCCATTATTAAGATTCGAAAGCTCCCTTTGAGCGTCGAGGGATGCTTCTTCTTGTAAAAAAGAAGATCTTTGTACCATAAAAAATTCTTAGAGTCAATTTCCTGCACTACTATCATTGTACGCCTAGCACGGGACACCTAGGAATAAGCAAAACTGTCGACAGAGTATCACCAAAGTTTTTTTGGAGAAATTTAAGATCGGACGTTATCCGGTACCTTCGTTCCTGTCAATTTCAGAGCGCCAAAGCAACCAATGAGAAGCCCTTAGGTCTTTTCCAACCACTAGAACCACCGAAATCCAAATGGAAACAACAGCGTGTTGACAGTCGTAGACAGACTTTCAAAGATGATCAGAATAATACCAACGAAACCAAACATAGATGCTCCTGAAACGGCTCAGCTGCTTAATACTCATGTATACAGACACCATGGATTACCAGAGAATATCATATGTGATCGAGATCCCATCTTCATGAGCAAGCTTTAGGCAAAACTATTTGCTCTATTAGGAATAATGGTATCCCCCTCTTCTGCATACTACCCACAAACTGATGAACATTCTGAGATTATGAATAGGAAAATAGAGGAGATGATCCGTGCTTTCGTTAGCTTCGACAAATCAGATTGGGATAATTGCCTGATAGACTTTGAAGTTGCTTACAACTCCTCCGTGAATGTAACCAAAAACTTTCTTCCCATTTTCCCTCAACTACTGACTTCAACCAAGAACAGTACCGTCGGATGTTTTAGAGTCAGATAATCCAGCGACGGCTGGTTTCCTAAAAAATCTGCAAGAAGCGTTATGGAAAGCACAGAATTAAATCCGAAAAGCCAATGAATCCACGGAAAATTATGTAAATAAGAAGAGAAGCCCGTCTACTTTTTAGGTTGGTGAAAAGTTTTGGCTATCAACAAAGGATTTATCGCTCCATGATGCGGTTGGACCAGGCAAACTGAACCCAAAATATTGTGGTCCCTTTGAAATCGCAGAAGATATTAACGATGTGGCGTACCGTCTTCAGTTATCTCAACCGATGATTTACAGGGGAATACATAAGTCGTTCCACGCTAGCCTCTTGAAAACTTTCTTTGAAGATGAATTCAACCGACAAATTCCACCTCCGCCACCTCTCTAATTTCAAGATGGACATGAGGAATACGAAACTGGGTCTATCTAACTTTATAGAGACACTTTACCATCCTTCAACAGTCAATCCGTTCCCCGACCTATTTTCATGACTGAAAACTCTCTACAACTTGAGGATCAATCAGGAGAAACTCCAAACGCTTCTATAATCGTACCATCCGACTATTGATCAATTCTCCGACAGCAGCAACAAGGTTTTTGTCAAGTTGCTGCCACACAGAGCCTGCTTAGATTCAATAAATCTCAGCACAGAGCATTACCTAAAAATTAGCTTAAGTATAGCAAAAAGGCTAAGGTAGAACGAAAAAAATCTCCGGAAACAGAGGGGAATTCTGGCAAGGATACATTGAAAAATACCGCTAGATCGGACGAGAATAAAGCCTCAGCACATAAAGGAGACATTAATTTAACTATAAACTGTTTTGAGGGGATGAAAATGCTTTTATCTTGGCAATATCGATTAATATGCGCAATCGTTTAAGCAAACAGTTGATCAATTGGAATGGAATATATAATTCCATTGTACGCCAGAATAAGACCAATAACTTTTTGAAATCACTTCTAATGGGCAGGAAGGTTGCAAAAGTCGTGCTTAATGCAGCTGTTCTTGAAAAGTTCTACGAAAGTATCATAAATATAGCCATACAGGCCTCAATCGCCCACCAAAATTGTACCCGAACAAGGTGGAGGTTCTATCCTCCGCTGTCACGGGATATCCTTGGGCATCGGAACCATTGGCTCGTGTTAAAATATGCTGATTGAATTTCCAGCAACTATATGCTGAGCTAGAAGCAGAATTAAAACTCAGTAGAGAAGCTGAAATTTAGCATCCGAAAGATGAGACATTCAAACAGGCCAGATCCACCAAGACACGCGTCTAGGAAGCACATGGTATTTCTTTTAGTGATCAAAGAAGATATAGTCGAAGGCCATAGTCAATAAGTCACAGCGAACGGCGAAGATCCTGATCAGGAACAAAACTTTTCACCCCCTGTCCATCATTAGACGCTGTAAATGCGTATATAATCCCACTTTCTGAAGTACTGCAAAAAATAATTAATTTTGCTCGTTCTATTTCGGAAAACCTGGAATACTACTCCCGAAAGAACTCCTTTTTGGCAAAAAAAGAGTAAACACGTGCTTGCGGAACTTTGTCACCAACTAGAATCCACATAGAAGAGGGAGTCCGAGGAAATGAAAGATAAAGCAGATGGACAAACATATAGGCAAGTATTCGAAAGTCCGTTGTTTGATATGGAAATTATAGTCCTCCATTTTGCGCCAACTAACCTTACAGAGAGACTAAATCATTCCAAAGGGCTTAAAAGCTGCGGATTATGTGAAAAATTGACCCAGTAGCGCAGAAGCATGCAAAGAAATCCATGAACCAAAATCCTATGCAGATGAAGTATCTAAAGTCACTATGTTGGGCGAAGATCTCTCAAGGTTTTAGGCATTCAACAATAAAATAGATGAAGGGAATGAATTTCATAGCACCTGCGTCTAGTGAGGAGCACAAAATCAGTCATATGGACAAAACAAGCAAAGGCGTCTTGTAAAACTATGAGCATGACGTTTGCTCCTAAGGACCACAGCGGACAGCTTTTCTATAAATTAGACAACAACAGGTACAAGGGAATGGGGTACTTGAACATACGAAACCCGGCTCATAATGACATTTTTGTTTCGTTAGACTCTGGCGTTACTGAAAGAGATGTCCCGCTCTTGATCGGATTAGAGTTCCTAGATGACTATGAGGTACCTATTAACCTTTTTACGAGCAATATCGTATCTCAAAACAATCAATTAGAAATGGAGCTATCAAAGAAAATCAGGCATAAATTTCTTGTCTGGAACTTCAATAGCGATAGAATGTTCACAGAGGACGAACTCCGTAAGGTACGTCAGGACTCTACCACCATGAATCAGAAGGTCTCTATTCAATTACACGTAGGGCAAGGTCCGAAGAATGATCACAAGGAACTCTCGAAATCTTGAATAAAATAGGGAACTACTGCGATATCTACCCGCCCCTTGTCGAGAGGTCAAGCCGTTTTAAAGTCTGCCTTCCCGATGTAAACAGTACATTTAACCGTTCTGTGAGCCGTGACTTATTCTTCATTGAATAAATCACTACTTGCACATCTTTGATAAGGATACAAAGTTCAACGCTGACCCTGTATTACCTCGAAAGCCTACAGGTGATGTATGAAATTCTTACATTCGCGTGTGGGCCTTGCGCTAAATAGGACACAACAGAGATACACGTGGATGAAGATCCACAATTTCCACCCGTTAAGCTTAGGAATGCATACAGAACGGCGAATGTTGTGTTGATTATAGCTGTTGTGGAGATCAACAATGCGCTCGGAGTAGAGGAAAGATACCACTACTTCCTAGGTCCAATATAGTGCAAAGTCAAATCTGAACACGGGAACATGACACCGCATGAAGCCCTCGAAACTTCAGTCAAGGTTCATAAAGACATGGCCAGCCCAAACGAATTAGTCTCGGCACTACTAGTATTTGGTGTCATGCCACGCATCCCGCATCCCATAGAATCTACTTCAGCTACCAGCTCAGATGGAAAGTATGAGAGTGCTTGAAGACGCTCGCAAAGGGATGGAACAGATGAAAGCCACCAGCAAAGTATCTTAAGCCCTCCGAAGTAAGGCTACGGGTACAAAAATGACAGAAATACGTACTAGGGACAATGAAATTGTCTTCAAAAGCGATAAAAATTCATGAGAAGTATTATTTGAGGTACTCGATGCATCTGTAAAGACTACTATCCTCGAAGTAAACGGTAGATGAGTCAAATTTCCCTCGGAGCGAGCCAAATGGTACAATACGTATGAGCTACATAGAGGAAATTCTAGACAAAGTAGTACTGAGGGACTAGAAAAGTACTGCTCAGGCCAGTGGAGAACTGAAAAACCATAGGAACGGTGAACAATTGGAAGTATCTGAATTTTATGCAAGTGGAACCTTCATTACCGCCACAATCCAACAAAATGACCCCAAAGGAATCAGCAAAGAGTTTTAGGAGGCCAAAATACAGGAAATAGAAAGCTTGACAGGTCGAAAAACATTAAAAATCGTTCACAAAGACAAATTGAAAAATAGTGCAAATCTACTCGGTGGTAGGTTTACCCTAACGCTAAATAAATTAAGGTATACCAAACGAAAAGCCGAAGGCAATATTCGTTTTCTAAGGCCAAAGAGACAAAAATAAGGAAGTATTGGTCCAAAACACGCCCGAGAAGAAACGAAAGTTAATACGAGGAATAATATCGTTAGCCGCTGTTATGGGATATCAAATCTTCAAAAGTGACGTCACTCAAGCACAAATACAAAGGAATGAACCTTTAAAGCGTAATATATATCAGAATCCTCGCCAGAAGTATCTTAAGCACTTTGGACTGGAGCCGAATCAAATATTAAAGCTCCGTCGAACTCTATACGGGCTATGCGATAGAGGAGATCATTGGATGGACACGATATAGCGCTATATGAAGGAAAGGCTGTGGCTCATCCTAGCCACGAGAGATCTATCATTTTATTTTCAAGAAAAGCGGGATAGAAGTGGGACCTATGAAGTACTGAGAGTATATGTAGGCGACAAAATTGGGGCGGATGACGGCGTTATTGAATCGCTTACCGCAAAAATGAGCTCCTATATCGAGTAAAAACAACGCAAATAGAACGAAACCAACCTTTTTGAGATGTTTATACGCAGAAAGGACGATGAATAAGTCTACATCAACCAGGTGGAATACAAGGGAGCGCTTCTATACTAAAAAAGAATTTTTTCGAGCTTTGCAGGGTCCAGAACCGCTAGGGCATCAATGTAAATGGTAATGCACACACGCTCTGATGTTATGCTAGCTATTAATAAGTCAGCGCAAGCAAACGAGAAGAAAATAGGCGAAGATTTGATACAGCCGCTTAATACCTCTATTGCACTAAGGGACCCAAATAAGATCGCGGAACACCACATCTTCGCGTGAACACAGATGCTTCGCTTGGCATAGTCTATGGTGTAACCTCACTGAATGACCTCACAAATTGTGTACGTCATAATGCTTTCAGACGCCACATATAAGTACCAAAAACTTGATTTTGGCAGTCAGAAATGCCGAATCGTCGCGCGTTGCAATTTAGGTGGAGATGTATAGGCCTTTTGGACATACGTATATGCTCAGGCATGACTTCGAAAGAGCGTATGGAAATTCAATTTCTATAAGAATATTCAACGATTAAAAGCAAAAGTTTGACGTAATAACCCATTCATCTAGTACCTACGAGTGAAAATTAGTAATAGAAATTGCTGCCTCCAGAGAGGCGTACGGAAATTTTGAAATTAGTGAAGTCGGCTTAATAAGCGGTACCAGCAACACTGCCGATGCTCTATCGAAGGGTGTGTCGGAAGGATCTCTTGAATATATGCTCACAACTAGGATTGATTCCATGCAAATAGCAAAATGGATTACTCGAGGTGAAACCGCTTGTACTTAGAATGGCGGGAGCGTGACCTGCCCTTCTTTATACACCGGACAGTCACCTCTGATCTACGGAACTGTTTCGTCGCTATTTGTTAACTTGATTACTTTCACAGTGGTGTGCTTGATACACTCTGTGATGATGGGGGCTCACCTTATTCTCCGCACCGTCTGAAGTCCACTGGGACAGAGCTTCGTTGACGCAAAATCTTCGAGGTGTTAGCGTGGTTGCGATTATTTCAATTTTAGTTGTCAGTTTCGCATTTCAGGCACCATTAATTTTGAGAGCACTAAGGACATCTTTGCACAGGGTATTGCTTAGCAGTGCCCTTTTTAACTGCGTCTCTGGCAGTTTCCAAATCCGACGGCACAACTCTTCGCGGATCCAAATATGAGTCATCCCGAAGCACATCCGCCCCTCTGTCGGCTAGTGACTGAAATACAGGAGGACTCGGCTCTATAGATTGTAAGCACGGTCCCACGTACCGAAAATGTTGCAAACAAGTTTGATTCTGATTCCCAGGGAGGAGACATTACTGTTATTGTCAAAAGCAGCACTCTCTGGTAGGTTCAGCTCTGCATCAAGCATCATTAACCAAGAATTAAGATACCTCTAAATTCAAATACGTGTTGCAGGAGGGGAGCGGGTTTGTGCGTGTGGCTGGGGGGAGGGGGTTTTGACTACAGGCGGGTTGCCAAAGTGAAACGATGAGAAGTGGGAAATAGGGTTCTGGCGGTTTTGAAGAGGATGAGGGGGGGAGTGAAGTCAACGGGTTTAGAAGAAAATGTAGGGTCGGTGATTTTCCTGGCGCGAGGGATGGGCGGGGAGAAGAAAAAGGAGTTTTTCTGGTAGGCAGGTTGGTGAAACGTACTTCCAGAGGTCATGTTGACTCTTGGAAGATATAAGGAGAGCTGTCGCTCAATCCTTGGAATGAAGGTGAGTTCCATTTAATTTACGCTCTTTTCAGGTTTCAAGGTGCTATCGGGAAATTCCAGATTCCCGGTGGGGCTTAAAAATTTGAAAAAAACCTGGCTACTTGGGCAGTGCTGATTGACCCCCCTCGGCGCACCGTGTTTCAACTTTTCAATGTTTCACGTTTCAAAATTCTATAGCACAGCTCTCAATTCCTAATGGAAAATGTGGCTCCACTTCAAACGATGACATTACACTACTTTCCAAATACTAAATTACCCAAATTTTTCCCATGATTGAAACTTTTATGGCTGTCCGAAATTCGTCCATGGGAACCCTGTACAGTCTTTCCGCGTTAAAATCATACCGCTTAAACGCATCTCCCGCAAACCGCGCATGCAGAATCGATCTACCAACAGTCAAATTGGCGAAATTGGGCTATATATGAAACATGCATCAATTCTCGCATATGAACGCATATCAACAAGGCACGACATTATTTTTTTATTAAAATATGCGGGCCATGCCATGCATGTGGATGCATATTGCAGTATCCCCCACTTCATGTGGATGCACTGCAGCACCCCTACTTCACGTTACAAAAGGTGAAACAAAACGGTAAATCCTGTGCGGCTTCAACACACTACCGTATCGGCACGCCTTGGCCGTTCAAAGAAATGCAAACTACAGAGCAGTTTTCAACAGCAGTTGGAGAGAAATACAGTGATAAACGCATTGCGTGTATCACTGTGCGAGATCCCAACAAAATTCGAATTGGCATCCCCCCACACGACGCCACCAAGTCCACCCCTTTACCTAAATCGTAGCAACCTTCCATTATGCTATCTGAACAGCAACGCCATCATATCTGCGAAGAATACATTCGTCGCGCTGCCGATGGAGAGAGCACAGACCAAAATTCGCTAGCAACATGGGCACAGAAACAATTTTCGATGACTAAAAACCCGAACTATTCTACGATCTCCAGAATATTGAAAGCCTTTTCAAACAAAAGGGTGACAAAAAGGGTCAGGGTTCCTAAACGCCATCGAACAGGGGCTAACAATGTGCTTGAGAAAGCACTATTTGGATGGGTTTGTGACCAGTACAGTCGGCATATTTGTATCTCTGGAAGTATGATTCGAACAAAGGCGCAAAATCTTTAGGACCTAGCAAACACTACTTTACCTGCGGAGAAACAATTTCATTTTAAGTTTGGAACCGGATGGCTGTCGAGATTCCAAGCAAGATGGAATCTAAAGTGCCGCCGTATTGTAGGGGAGGCGGGGGATGCGGATGATGCTGCGGTTGGTGCTGGAATGAAATCGTTAAGGAAACTGCTCTCGCGCTATGAAACTGCTGATGTTTGGAACGCAGATCCCATTTTTACATCATGCCTCCCGACATCTGGAAAGCAGCTGCTTGGGCGGAAGAAGGAAAAGACCAGAATGACTTGTCTTGCTTGTTGCAACGCCGATGGTTCCATAAATCACCCGATTATGATTATCCGATATGCAAAACGACCGCGATGTTTCAACAAGAAATCTCGGGAGGAATTGGGATTTGACTAACATTTCAGAAAAAAGGCATGAATGACTGCGGACTTGTTTTTTTGGGTGGCTGCAGCGCTTCAACAAATTTATTGAGTGTAATGTGAAACGATGGGTTTTGTTACTTGTCGACAACTGCTCCGCACACGGCACGCTGCCCCGGCTGACTTTTGTTCATGTTGCATTTTTACCACCGAATAACACTTCTAAACTATAGCCTTGTGATGCTGGAATTATTGCAGCTGTGAAGGTTGGGTTTTGAATGTGGCAAATGGAACAGATATTGGATGTAATCGACATCGAGCCTAAAAATATGTACAAAATGGCCACAATGAGGTGTTTGAAAACTATATTGAATATCGTCCCGGCATCAACAATAGCAAATCTTTGGAAGCACACAGGACTGTTGAGTGCAAGCTCGGTGGATGCAATGGATGTAAGCGGTTTGGTTAACAATTGTGATACTGGCTCCATTGAGTCTGCTATTGCCGCCATGGTGCCTGAGAACAACCGAATGGCCATATCGGAGATTTTAAATCCGTATGAAGAGGATGATGTATTTGAGGTTGTATCCGAAACGGCTATTGTCTCCCAAATTGTTGAGGGAGTGTATGATGGGTTTAAGGGGGGTCAATCAATGGACACTACTCAGAGTTTCGAGGATGACAATTCTGTTCCGCTTTCTCTGAAGGAACAGGCAAAGTCTATATCAGTCGTTAAGTTGGTTGCCGGATATGTTTTCCCTGAAGACAGGGATATGATGAAGCACTTGAGGGTTATTCAGAATGAGTTGCGAAAGCGACAGAGGGAGTCTCGAAAGCATACGGGTATCCAGTCTTTCTTTAAATGATTAGTCAATAGTACACCCCAGTAACGCTGTCTTTTGTGTCGTGGTGTTGGGAGGAGCCGCCAATGGCGGGTTCCCTCATACGCACATTTCTCGCCTATGGCGCATACGGGATAAGTCCACCATCGATATGATTTTAACGCGGAAAGACTGTAATTTTTTCGGAGTGTGGCCAATATGATTGATTTTCCTATCCTCATCGACGCGGCACCTGCTCGCGTGAGGACTGGGACTCACATCGGGCCGCGCTCCACCGCCCTCACCGGAATCCGCTGCCCCCACGACAAGAATTTTTTCCTTTGCCAAGCCGCCATCCCTATGCACGAGTTTGTGCTCCGCATCCCCGGCCTTCCATACTCCGTTGACCTGGGCTCCTTTGACCCGCTTCCCCTATCTGCAGCGCACACCCGCGTGCAAACCTAACGAAAGGGTGTGCAGCAGGAGGCTTGGGCCAAGGTACACTGGGCCGACGAGGTATGGGCTCGCTGCCCGAATCCCGATGACCACACCGCCGCCGCAGCGCGGGACCGGATCCGCGGCCTCTCATTCCGCAAAGGCCCTGGCGCCGCCTTCCTGTTCGCACATCTCTCCGCCGACACGGAAGTGTCTGCCGTACACTGGAAGATCATGATACGACGTTTCCTCGGGCTGTCTGTTTATGACGACTCGCTTCCCCGGAACTGCGAGCATTGTAAACGCCCGATGGACAGCTTGGGAGATCACGCAGTCGACCTGTGCCCCTCTGGATTCGGTCGCCAACACCGGCATGACTCGTTACGCAACGTCATCGCCGGCCGTATCGCCGCGCAGCAGGCTTAGACTGCCAGTTGGAGGTCCCACTCCTCGTCCCAGGAACTGAACTACGACCCGCTGACATCCTTGTCCACCCACCGGTTGCCCCCGACGGCAACGCGGTCCGCCCCATTGCCTGTGATGTCACCATCGTCTCTCCGTTCAAGGACAACGTAAGATCAAGGGCCACCCGCGAAATGGGCGGTGCCGCTGCCATCGCTCACCGCAACAAGGTTACGGACCTGGAGCGAAAACTTTCGCGGTGTCTGCCACCGCCCTCAGACAAACCGACCCAGGCCCCCAATTTCGAGTTCCAACCGCTGGCGTTTGATTCTCTAGGGTCACCTTCTCCTGCCACCTTCCTCTTCATAGAGGGTCTTCTGCCGCGTATCACGGAGAAGTTCAGCACTCCTGTCGGAGAGATTCGCACGCGCGTGTTGAGCCGCATCAGTTGCACTATCTGGTCGTCAGTTGCGCAAGCTATTTTTTCGCGCATGTCGCTGCACGTGGACGACGTGGAACATCCTGTTAGCTCTTAGCTAGCAATATAGTCGGATCCTGCAGCGGACACCTGTTATACTAATGCCATACAGTAAAGATTCTTTAAATAATTTCAGGTAAGGCCTGAATTATGACAAAACTCTTGGAAAGTTTGCCGCATTTATCAACCAGCACACACAAATCCAGAGGTGGGAATATGGGTTGACTTAATATTTGAAAGATATACATAATAATCTTTACTTCATGTTTTATAAAGATACGGTCGGTTGTGGTCCGGGATATCCCACAAAAAGTGCGCGATTCGCACTGTTTGTTCGGTGCCAGGCGTTCTGTTCTGTACAGTGTACTGTACTGCACAAACCAGGACTGGTGCACTTCCAATCACTGATGCCTCTCTGGTCCTGGGGACCAGGTCAGGGGCACTTTATATAGACCACCAAGGAGCATTGTATGCAAACTAATTGCAAAATAGGTACGTTGCTGACAGAATACTACTGTACGTGTTACTGCATTTAGCTGACGGTACACGTGTAAACGCCACGTACTAATTGAACTCTAACAGTACAGTACTGTACAGTATACAGTACCGTAGTACTGTTTGTTTTGATCTTAGTTATCCCGACTCCAGCCAGAGTTAGGACAACACGAGATAAATACGGGAATTCTCGACGGCGAGCGGGTTGCATTTAAGTTGTAAGTATGGGAACATGTGTCATATGTGTTTATCAGTCAATTACTTGTTAACAAGTGTCACTGGTTGGCCAGTCACGACCCAACGGCCCAACGACGACAACTGTCTTCACCAGTCTGGAAATTGGGTACGAGTGGAGAAGCTGCATTTCGATCCTGTGAAGCCTTATTTTTTTTTACGGCCGGCAAGCTATTGTTGTCTTGATCAAACTTTAAAATGGAAAATACCAATCCATCAGGCTTTCATACCGCCTCCCGGTTGACCAGGTAACTCTGTTCCCAACAGCAGCTCGACAGGAAGGCATTCGCTGGTAATTGGCCTTGGCCAACAAGCAACCACAGAGTCATACTCAGGGGTGAAACATTAGCGACTCGTCTTCATTGTCTTTTCCCTCCCAACAAACTTCGTTTGTCTGCCGGTATATCTATGTGGGATCCCCATCGATCCCACCATTGACCTTTTCATGGCAGATTCATCATCAATTGATGGCAGATTCAGCACAATCCCTACTGGCCCGGGCGATCGCTCGTCAAAAGCTCTTTGGTACGACTCGGAGAACAGCTTCGCAATCCACTGGTGAGCAGGCCTCCGCCAATTCTCCTAATTGCGATACCAGTACCACGACCCCGGAGGCTTCACTCAATGAGGAATCTCATCCTCCTGGTCAAGTTTGGGAGCGACGATGGGATGCCTCTCCGGAAGAATGGCGTGATTTCCTTTGTTCAATCCCAAAGGAATATGGCCTGACGGACGCGGAAGTGGAAAAGATTCAGACTCGCAATCGCACCTACGTTGAGACACGATCCTTATCAGGAAGTGGAGGCGTTGGTACTGCCATGATTGTCGGGACTGTCGGACTCTTCAGTAAAGTCTTCATGGCTTCCCTTAATGAGCTCCATATGTACCGCATGGATCTTCTTTATGAAGCTATTGAGAAGAGGGATCCTTCCCAAGGCTTACTCACTTTCAGCAATCATCAATCAGTAATGGATGATCCGTTTTTGTTGGCGGCAGTGCTTCCACGTCGAATTTTGCTAAACCCTCACCTCATGCGCTGGGGCCTCTGCTCTCTTGATATTTGCTTTCAGAACGCATGGATCAGTCGAACTCTTCGTCTCGGCAAAGCCCTTCCCATCAAGCGGCTTGGTGGGATAGCCCAGCAGTATTTGCATGCGGCAGGTGACAAACTTGTTCGCGGTGACTGGGTCCACATTTTTCCGGAAGGTCGGGTACGTCAACGTGGCATGGGCTACTCGAAACGTGGTGTCGGGAAGCTTCTGGCTATGTATTACGAGGCACACCGCGGACTTCCTCTTGTTGTCCCATGTACCACGAAGGTGTTGAAAATGTTATGCCCCAGGCCCCGGACTCTCATGCATTAGAATCCATGGTACCTCGCACGGGAAAGAGACTATTTATAATTACTGGTGAGCCCATTGATCTGACGCATATCTTTCATCGTCTAATGCCTAAATGTCAAGAGGGTGGTGGAACAGCTGTGGATCCTCCCGCATGTGTCCGTTTGTACGAAGAGGTTGCTGATTCCATGTCCATCACTATGCGATTGCTAAGAGCAGAGCTTCGCAAGAAAGTTCGTTCAGAATCTACAGCCGACCTCGGAGAACCATTTGAGCTGTCGTAAAATAACCTTTCACAAACTTCCAGGTCACCCGACTCTATCATCAGTGCGTTTGAGATCTTTAGACATGAGGAACAAATATGGCGAAGTTAAGCGTAATAGTTGTATTCTGCACATCACTCACGGAAAGCTGTGATCGTCTTTGTGGAATCGGTCACGATAACTATTCCCAATCGTCATCCCCCAATCGTCCTCCAATTTGCTACCTTCCCCAATTTCGTTTACGACCTTTGAGCCCTGTACCGTCCGAGGTGTGCCTGTCTTCTTTTTCGCGGCATCTGCAACATCGTCCTTAAGGGCATTTGACTCCGTCACATCTGAATCAGCCGTAACAGCAGCGCGGTGCTCTTGGCCCTTCACCTGACTGGCTTCCCCACTGTCATTCTCATCTCCCCAGTCATCGTCACCCCAACCGTCATCTTCGTCGCCCTCCGCAACGGCGTTCTCTGCTCGTTCTAGTAACTTTTTTCTCCTTTCCTCTTCCTTTTCGAGCACGTGCTTTGCAAAGAAATATCGCATCCAAAATGTATCCTCATCAACTATTCTTGGCACCACACGCTCATAAAGATCGGCGATAGAGTCATGAGTATCAAGTATAGCGATACAACTTTTTTCGTGATCGTCAAGCTCAAAGCCCTTACTCCATTGCTCGAAAGAGTCGAGGTCCTTCGCTGGCTCACAGTAAGTGTCCGGGTTGGCTTGCAGTTCAAATATTCTTTTCTCAAACCTTGTTTGCGGCATGGCAGCTGCCCCTTCGTCACCGTCCTGATCAGCGACGTCACCCATGCCCCATAAACCCGTCCACAAATCTCCGACTGTTTGTCCAATCAAACTGTTCTGTATAGTTTCTCCAACCTTTGCAATTTCTTCATTAACATCAATCTCTTCCTCCTCCCCGCTTTCCTCAGCATGATTGTCAAACGCTAGCAATCCGACGGCCGGGTCACCCACCGCAATATCAGAATTTTGTCCCTCGGTTAACCCTTCCCCTCCGCCCTTCGGAGTGACAACAAGATCTGCCTCTGGTCTGTTCGCTTTCGATAGAATGGCCGCTTCCATAGCCTCGGCATTGCGCTGCACGGTTTCAGCTACTGATTTCATGGAGCCCGTGAATTTCGCCAATGAAGCATCGTTAGGGGCAAGGGCGCCAATTTGTGAGCTAAGGTCACGGCCAAATGTATCCAAGGGGGCGAGACGACTTGAAACATTCTTTCGAAAATTCTCAAAACCAGGTTGCCTGTCCTTCACAACGCTCGTAACCGTTCCTGTCACTGCAGAGGCAAAGCTCCAGATAGAATCGGCGGCATGTCCTAAGGCTTGATCCAGATTTTCGTCCATGCCTTCCATTCCCGCACCAGTTTCTTGTTCTGATATGTTCGTCTCAGTAATGCCTGTCACTGGCACACTACAGTTGATAGGGGACGCTTCAATGACAGAACGCTGCGCCCTGGCTGGCTCGTCTGCGATTAAATCCGGAGTTGCAGTTTGTTGACCGTGTATGAAGATGTCTTTCTCAGAAGTGGTGGTTGGGTATTGCGACTTTTTGGTCTCGCTGTCGGAGTCTGGTCCCTCTGCGGTTCGTGATGCTGTTTGCTCTACATCCATATTCAACCTGCCAAGCTGGAGGGGCGTTACAGTCCGGCTGAGTAAGCTGAGGATAATAATAGGTTCTTACCAACAAGCGACGATGAAACCAGAAGTCGAAGCGGTCTCGACAATGACCGATTGCTTTAATTCTACGATAAAGGTGACCATGTTTGACAAACTGTACTGTAATTGGGTCAAAAAGATTAGATTGAAAATAAAAAGTTTTTAGTGTAATTAATTCATCTGACAGTAAGTCTGACAGCAAGTGTTCAGTACTTCAGAATACAGTACTGTACAGGACGTTGGGGAGTGTGTACTGCACTATACGTGTAATCATCTTTTCTTCATGTATTATAAGAGTACTGTACAGTGTACAGTACAGTACAATAGGTGGATTCAAACAAGACACAGCTAAATTCTTGAGAGATGGTATTTAGTGATTACTTTCTGTAAGCACTGTATCTCTAGATCGAGAAGAGTCATTAAAATGATTTTAAGTAAATATATTGTAATCTACAGTAATGTATGGTATATTACTGTAAATTGTGGTACTGTACAAGTTGCTAGAATCCAGATGCGTTGAATAAGCACAATCCGGATCTAGCTGATACAGATTAAAGCACAAAACCAATTAAGACTTAGTGTGAAAAGATTCTCTTTGCGTCTTTCCTTTGGACACATCGTAATTTTGCTCTAATACCACACATTAAAGATAATTCTAAAAGCCTTTAACCGAATAGTGTTTTGAAAGTGAATAGAGACAATAAGAGCGCCGCGGGTGGGTGGGGTCAGAGCCCGAGGAAAGGGGGGATGTGTGAGCATTGCAGCAAAATGCAGCGCAATATGTATCATTATTGATTGCGTGGAATGCACACACTGCCCTATAGCTCTTCTCAAACATTGGATTGAGAATCCAAGTTGCATGAAATGCTAAGTGCATGCGGCGACCAGTTTGATCGGGGGTCACCAAACCATGCGCTCGCACGGTCTTCAATTACACACGAAGGGTCTCAGTAAGTATTTTCGAAGGTTTTCACATCCAACGCCCATTCAACTTGATGACAAGTAGAGGCACGCATGTGACGAAAGCGCGAGACGAGTCTCCAGGTCGGCAGCCGTGTCCCTCATACAACCCTCCTGTCGGCACGCTGATGCTACATCTTTGACAGCACTGTTTTAGGCACTCATTTTGAGTATGTGAGTAAGTCTGTATTTTTCGCTGTCCCTTGATCTCAAAAGAATATGCCGCCAGTTTTCTCTGCCCTCCCTGAAACTCGAAAATTGGGAGGTTAAGTCCAACGGATGTTATTTTCGGTGCCACAACTCCTCTTTTGCTCTAGCTGTAACTTTTTCTGTTCCAACACTTTTCTCTCAGAAATTATCGCCGGAATAGTGCAAAATATCTTGAATTTTGATATCTCCTGGATCTTGTTAACCATAAAAATCGCTGAAACAGAGAGAGTGGCATTCGAGAGGATGCTAAAGGAACTGTAGGGAATATGATAGTGGGTTTCAGAAAGTTGGGAGCAAAGGGTCAATGGATTGTACCTGGATTCCCACAAGAATCCAGATGAGAACCCTTTATAGATATAGTGCTGTAGCTATACTCTATAATTTCTATACTTTATTAACTCGGTAGAAATTACTAGAAAGTAGAGGTAGAACTATATAACTGTATTACCCAGAATGTAACTAAGTAAATAAAACGACGACATGAGGCTCCACGTCAAATAAGAAAATTGAAGGAAAATCAAACGTCTAAATTCATTCAAGGCGATGCAGTCTCTTTGTTACACCAATAAATAAAAGAGAAATGAAATAAAAAAGCGAACAATTCTCTATTACACAGCGGTGAAACAGAGACATTGTTACATTATTCCCTCCATTGGACTGTTGACGTCCTCGTCAATAGTACTGCGGTGGTATTTTGTGCTTCCGAATATAGTTCTGAAAAGCCTCAGTTAACATGACAGATCCATCTTCCATAACATCCACAAAGTCCCTCGTTGGTTTCCACTCCGCATGGGTTACCACGCATTTAACATAGGAACTTGTATCCCCGACCAACTTTCTTATGAGCCAAAACAGCCTCAATATTTTGCTTTGTCCCATTGTGGAACTGAATTGGTTCATTTATAGGAGGAATAGGTACATCAATGTCATCCGGCTGTTCCAAGTGTGGTGTTATGTGGATGATTTGAATGAATGGATGGATCTTAAAGTGAGCAGGGAGATTTAATCGAACAGCATGCTTACCAATGACCTCCTTTACCGCAAATGGCCCAAATCTTCGCGCACAAAGCTTTTCGAATCCTGCGACCTAGAGTACACATCCGTAAACAATGAGCAGTTTATGCATAGCTTTGAGCCGAACTTATAATCTGGAACCTTGTATCGCCTCGAATCGTAAGCAGCTTGCCGGGCTTTGGCCACCTTGTAGGCATATTTCACATCCTCAAGAGAAACCTTGAGCTTGATACGAAAGGCGTCCAGAATCTGAAAAGGTATGCTGCTGATAGCTAAAAAGTCTAATGGTGATTTAGATATCCATGCAAGGTCCATCTCAAATGGAGACATGCCCACATCATCGCTGACAGTCGAGTTGTATGCAAATAATGCGGTACGTAGCAGTTCATCCCAGTCATCCTGATGATATGAGCAATAAAAACGAAGATATTTCTCGATCATCCTATTCATACTTTCTGAAGCACTATCTGTTTGTAGGTATCTGTTAGTATACATTCTTAGTTTCACCCCATAAAGATTCATCAGCTTTTTCCAAAACTTCGAAGCGAACTTGCTATCTCTGTCTGAGGTAACATCGTCTGGCAACCCATTGTTCTTACGGATGTTCGAAATGAAGTCCATAGCCTTGTCTTCAGCAGTATCCGACGTTTTCGATTTCAGAAAATGGACTCGAGGAGTATGTCGATCAAACCAGGTCGTAATTTCATCATGACTGCTCTTCTTCATGAGTGGCCTAACAATGAAATCTGTGGCTAGTGATCCCTGTTTGCAGTCAGGCAATTCCAGCGACATTGGATCTGTCAATGTGTTTTATTAGAGTCCTTATACTGCTGACAAGTAAGACATCCTTCACAGTACCTACGAACATACCGGCTTTTATGTTTCCAATGTAAGTTTCCTAATCTGGAAAGTGTCTTTGAAAATTTTAAATGTCCTCCGACTTTGGAGTCGTGAGCAATTTGCATAATATCCGACACTGACCTTCGAGTTACACACAACTTTCCATTATAAAACAGCCTGGAACGCTCCTTTCGGAACATTGGCAGAAATTTACCAAGTTTCTGCCTCTAAACCTCATCCGTTGGCTATTCTCCTTCCATAGCTTTTACTTTTGGACCGAAGAACTGATCGTCATCATACTGAGGAATTATTTGATCTAAATAAAGGTAGGAAACCTAAGCGTCATTCACTAAGACGTCACGATCTCCTCTCATCACATCGGGAGCTCGTAATAATTCGTCTCCCAAAACGTGAATTTTTCCGGGGTTGAGTGTGATTGGAAAGATTCCGAAGTTACCGAGAGTCTCCAACCAACTTGCTTCTTTACGACTTAGCTTCGTTTTTGTGAAGAATCTCTTAGGCATCTGATTGTCAATGAAAATCTACAATCCGAAACCTTCAAGATAGCACCTGAATCTTCAAAGAAAATTAATAGAAGCCGGAAGCTTTCTGTCATTTGCAGTGCAGTCTGACGCAGTTGGTGAAAGCTTCTGTAAATAGAAAGAAATTACACGATCCCTTCCATTCTCATCCAACTGTGTTAGAATTCCACCGAAAGCGAGCTGTGAAGCATCTACATGACCACAAAATGGCTTTCAACAATTAGGATAGACTAAGATTGGAGCCAATTTCATTGCTTACTTAAGCTTCTGGAAAGCATTATCACACTTTTAATCCCATTTCCCCATTACACGATCCTTTTTCGTCAGATCTGTAAGAGGTGCAGCAATTTCGGAGAACTTCGTATGAGTCTACGGAAAAATTGTATTAGACCAAGGAATCTTCTCAAATCCGTCAAAGAAATAGGTTTCGACGAAGTCTGTAAGGCCTCGACCTTGTCAAGATTGACACGAATGCTGCCGTCTCAACAATTAAACCCAGGAAAGCAAGCCTATTCTGAAGGTAAGAGTATTTCTTCGGTGATATATAAAGCTCATATTCCTTAAGTCGCTTCAATACAATTTCCAGATGTTCGTAATGTTTATCCTTGTTCTCGCTGAAGGTTTAAAGTTAATCCATGTAAAAAAACCAGGAAGAAATCTATGTAGCCGTAAAAGGTCTGGTTCATTAATGTTTGGAACGTAGCAGGAGCTTTGCAAAGTCCCATAGGCATAATAAGATATTCGAATTGCCCATATTTTGTATTGAACGTAGTCTTTCGATGTCCTCTGCTTTCAATCTTCTCTGATAAAATCCTGTTTTTAAATCAAGCATGGAGAAAACTCTCGCATCCCCAAGCCTATCGAACATTTCATCGGAACGAAATAATGGGGCCATTGCTCCTTATTGTGATGCGATTTAAATCATGTTAATCGAAAACAACACTAAGCTTTCCATTCCTTTTTTTTCCACAAAGAAAAGAGGTGCTCCATAAAGTTATTTACTGGTTTTTACCTTCCCTTTACTCAAAAGAGACTCGACGTACTCTTTTGATGCTCTGAGTTCAGATGGGGACAACTGGAATAGAGGCAGATGAGTTGCCTTTGCTCCTCCGTCCACTTCGATCTCATGGTCTACTGATCGAATCGGAGGGAGCCCATTTGGCGCACCCTGACGAAAGACCTCTTTATAATTTTCCAGTAAGCTTTTCAGTTTTCCATTGGACTCATAATCTTTCATTCCTTTCAAATTGTGAACTTTAAGTAATCTAAATACTTTGAAGTCACCTCCATGCCTCAGCATTCGTCTAAATTTCTTCACTCCCAAATTGGACGCATCAATACGGTTTTTAGCATCGGGATCAATCTCTGGAATAGAAATTTGTTTCAACATCACAATCCGACGTTGGTTATCAACATTTGGATTGTAGGCAACTTGCGACGGCATTCCTAACAGAACATCATACCTAATCTGGGAGATAACCCAGTTAGAAGTGTAGGTATGATCATCTAATCGAATAGTTCTGTTGACAATTATTTCATATGACTCTTCCCTAATCTCCTTCTGTGAATGACAAACAACAACTCGCCCACGCCGAGTCTCAAACAAGTCCCTGCTTCTCTTCACGAACTCAGTTGAAACTACGTTTGTATTGCATCCATCGGCCTTTAGTACTTTAACTGCTTTTCCACGCAGTCTACCATCAAGTATTATCAAAGTCTCCGCTGGTATAGGTCAATCAGTGGGGATGCTGTCATCATGACTAGACGTGATCCCATTAGACTCGGCTCGGGGATTCTCGACTTTTTCCTGTCCTTTGAGAATTTAGCCCCGGTGATGTCCACAGCAGTTTCACTCCGCTCATTGGGACATCTGTTCACACTCACTACTGGTCTCACCTGAGTGTTATCCAAGTCTGGAGGACCAACTAGTTTTTCGAGTCAAAGCCATTCAAATCATTACTGTGTCCTGCCTGTAAATTGTTCGCCATTATGCGATTACCACCCATGGTAACTTTATTCTCATTTCCTTTTTTTGTGTTTCCAAGGTCTACATCCCACTTTATGGCACGTAAAGCATCGGTTCTCCATCAATTCTTTCTGACGCTGCCCATTGGGACTACGTTCAAGGTTACCTATCTCCATTGGTGTAGGGCCTGAGGCATTTCATTTTTTTGAAAATGAACCTCTGCCAGTGAAGAAACCTGCTCCGTAAAAATCTCTATCAACGTTGACAGCAATAGTAGTAGTAGATTCGAAATTTGATGGATTCCCTTTACGGACCTCCAGCAGAATATGTCGTTTGAGTTCTTCACTGAGCCGCGGCAGTTTTTCCGACTCACTTATAACGGGAATATTTATAACCAAATTCCTAAACTCCGAGAGATATGCAGCCACGCTTGTTTTCTGGCGGAGCTTGGTAAGGTTGTCGCGAGCTCTGATAAAACTATCCCGTGGAACAAACTCAGCTTCAACTAAGAGTTTGAAAGCTTCCCACGTCGGCGGGAAAACTTTTTCAGAAACAAGCCACTAGTTTGCCGCGGTACCGGTCATAAATTTGGAAGCAAGTTCAATGGCATTCTGGGTACTGATAACTTCGCTCCGACCCACCTGAATAAGCCCTAGGTACTTTTCGACTGAATGCAACCATGACCGAACCGTTAACGCATCTCGAGTTCCATCGAACAACACAGGCTTACTTGGTTTGAAGAAAGACATGTTCAACAAACCTCTTACTTAAAACCTTGAACCAATACAAAACCTTGAATACAAGCACTTAAAGTTTAAATCTGCAAGGGATTCGTCCCTGTACGACGGGCTGGCTCCCTACCCGCGGAGAGAGTGACTAACCAGCAGCTTTTATCGCACCTATACTCCGGCGTGACTCAGCAATACGTTTGGGATATCCCTAACAGTCCCCCACGTAGACCGCGATCGGTGTTATTGCCCTATAAGAAAGACTCTCAAGCCGACCTTAAGCTGGTTAACAACAAAGTAGTACCTTTTCTGAGCACGTACCCCTTAGTCCAAGTCCAGTTCAAGTCGACCCTTTAAAGCGTTACCTGAACCCGTGACCCAGTCGGTGCACCTAGCTAACAGCCAACAAGTTCAGTAGGATTGTAGAGGAATACTGACAGGAGACCTTCAAAGGCGACCTTGGTCAGAAGCACGGATTTACTAAGGCAACGTAGTTAAGCCCAGCTGCCATAATAAGTATTCTGCACAGGATCACGCAGATCCGTGTGGCCTGCACACTACCTGTACAGAATGACATAGAGAAAACAGCCTTTGCTGCACCCTCACGTTCCCGGCTACTGAGATCTCCAATTAGTAACCCCGACCTGTGTGAAACAATGAGGTCTAGGGTGCCTGGCACTCCAACCCACAGGTACTCTCCTGTAATTGGCACTCCAGCCCACAAGTACAGTAAATGCGATTTTTCTTACAGGAAACTGACAGCAAAAAATTTCCAGAATTCAACAACCCACAAAAAATACACGTGTAAAAAAACCTCGAACTAGAGCAAGACGATAGCGAAACAACAGCGGGGCCGGCGAAGGCGATGCTACCAGTGAAACAGAGAGGGAGGCAGCCGAGGGGCTGCTAAAGGAACAGTAGAGACGATGGTAGAGGGTTTCAGAAAGTTGGGAGCAAAGGGTCAATGGATTGTACCTGGATTCCTACAAGAATCAAGGTGAGACTTCTTTATATAGAGAGCACTATAGCTCTACTCTAGAACGTCTATACTTTTTTTACTCAGTAGAAATTACTAGAAAGTAGAGATGGGACTATATAATTGTATTATCTAGAATGTAATTACGTAAATAAAACGATGACGTGAGGCTCCACGTCAAATAAGAACATTGAAGGAAAATCAAACGTCTAAATTCTGTCAAGGCTATGCAGTTTCTCTGTTTCACCACTGTGTAAAACAGAAATGAAATGAAAAGAAGTGAACAAGTCTCTATTACACAGGGGTGTAACAGAGGCAATGTTACACTTGCTGTCAATCCCGGGCGGCCAAAGATGTGGTACTGTATCACGGTAATGGTAAAAACCCGTGTAAGTACGAAGTCCCTGCCACGTGCTGACTTAATCCCACGTTCTAGAATTAGATCAACATAAGACAGTGTCATTGGCAGTCGAGTCTCTTTCTGATAGACCTTTTTGCACTTTCGAATGTATCCCTCTTTGGCCATTTTGCCAGGCGCCCCAACAGCTTGAGCTTCCAGGACCATTGCTCTGTTCTTAGAATTTATGACAGATATATAATTTCCTGTAGAATTCGTATCAACGTTCCCTTCACCAAAAATTCACCCAACATAGGCAAATATGTCTAGGTCAGGTGCTGGTAAGGCAATTTGTGATCTACGTCACATAAATGTATAAATTTGTGCCAGTTGGCATCGTGGTAGCATTGAGCTGTGTTTTCCCATCAGGCCAAAATTAATTTAGCACCCACTTGAATTTTTTTTGTCGCTTTACTATTTGCCTCAGCCATGATATGGTCTACGGCCTGTTCCCCGATACGACACAAACTTTTGTCGCTGGGGGACACACACCACTCTCCATTATTTCCTGTTCTGCCGTGCTCCTGGTTGAACCACGTGGACGTGCGGTTCCACTTCGATTTCCATCGCCCACCAAGGTTGACTGGGCCACTAGACTATGACCATTACCTCTTTGAATGATTTCCGTTTCGCCTTTCGCACCGCTAGGCGGATAAGTTCCAGGTTTTGTGTCAAATGGGTAGCCGACTCCCAGTTCTGACTGTGATCAGATTCTATGGCCATTTTACATGAGCTCTCTGCTACTGCGACTGTTATCGAGTAATAGTAGATTATCTTGAGCCTTTGAGATAGGAGGTCTGCGTATAATTTTAACTTGCTGGGGATATAGTGGGCTTCCAAGTGGATTCCGGCTGGCCATAATTACGCATGCAGCATTCTGACCTCTTTCATTAAGGTCTTTGAATTCGATACCATATCATTTATTATGAAAATCGCTCACACATTGTCTATGGACAACCTGATCATGTCCCACTCTGTTGCTGTAATCATATTTTTGAGTTCTTGTATCGATTACCAAACATTCCCTAGATCCTTGTACTTTACGTGATACAGCTGTCTGATGGACTCTTCCCGGTAACCCGACACCTTCTGTGTACCTTTTTGCCCGCCATTTGATTCTCAGAATGACAAAGTCGCTCCCAACGCCCAATTTTATGAGCCATTGTGTATGGTCGCGGTTACTCGATGTTTATTACAGCGAAATTTCCGCGAGGTTAAGTGATTCCGTAACTGCTTCCACCACAGGATGGGACGGATGGCTGTTCTATTCAAGCGCACCCTGCCGTCTCGACAATTTCCAATCAATTTGTGTATGGAACTGAGGTGGAAAAGAGTATCCAGAACAGCTTGGCGAAAGATTTGGCATATTCCCGCAAAAGACTTTATACTTCTGCCCTCTACCTACCTCCTGTTTTTGCGCTCCATTCGCATCAAATATCTTGTTGCACACTCTACTTTGACAGGAGGGCGCAAACGTTTAATCCGCTCACCTTTCTCAATGCGGCCGCCTCCGCGAAGCATGGAAGATATGATTCTTTTATTGCAACCGCCGGGAGAAGTAATTTTGTGCCTGTCCCTATATCTACTCTCGGAGCGTGGTACCAGGACGCCTATAGGGCGCTAACCGAGGTCGCGCTGAACGTGGCCTTTAGAGCGATGGAGGCATATGGTAAGGTCCGTACGGTACTTACTCAGAGGCACGCTGCCGCGGCCGTAATGTCCAACGCAGCCTGTCTGCTGGAGGGCCTTGAGCCGGCTTTTTAGGGTAATTTCAGAGGTGTTACTGGGCACCTGGTAGGATATTCCGGGCTACAACTGACCATATCTTTGAAATATTAAATCACACCACATTTTCTGCCTCTTCTTTGACTACTATCCGTTCCGGTACCAGTAATTTCATACACCCGGTATCTATGAACAACCCCAGGTGTTGCACCCTAGATATAGCACTGCCAAGGATGCCCTTATCGTGGAGGGTACATAATCCGTCCATCACATTCCCTGTAATCTCGTCAGACCGTCTGCAATCGGTGGCTCTCGATCGCCTTGTCCCATTTGGGTATATTAAAATGTCGTCCCTAATGCCCATAATCCGCCAACAGCACCGCCTCTTTAGGTTTTCCCATATTCAGCTTGAAATTCTTACAACCCAGAGGCCAATTAACCCCCATCCAGACGGAAGGGTGATTTATTTGAAGTACTAGTTTCCAAAGTTGACTGTAAAGTAGTGTCCTATTGCCGGATGATTACGGTAGTGATTGTACCGCCCTTTCAGTTCGAAAGCTACCGGTGAGACCATTCCGGGGCGCTATTCTTAGTAGCCTTATTTTCACCCAGATTTCCGGTGTTGGGACCGCTGGTACTCCCAAGGTTACTTCCTGCCTTCTTTTTGGCTGTCATTTTATTTTCAGCTTCCACGACCTTTCATAACGAGTGGCCTACGATGCTTGAGGCCTGCCTCATACGATTGCATACTTTCTCTGCTGTTGTTATCCTCTCAAGATGATCTTCACGAAAAGCATCTATGGTCCTGGAAGAAAAATATTCATGCCTCTTCCTCAGTGCATCATATGTAGCCTCTATCGACTGCGAAACTATATCGAACAGTTCTTCCAATCTGGTGTTCTTCACTCCACTAAAAATGCATAATTCTCTTGAAAGATTAAACGATAACATTGTTCTTTAGTGCCGAACCCCGGATTTGAGTAGCATTGTCGCTTCCTAGAGCTCATAACGGTACCGTGGGTTGTAAATAGCGTTACATGCCCACTCCTGCGTCGACATTTATACATTTGGTATTAAATTCGGCAGGAGGTTGCGTTGGTATCCCTGCTGGGAATTTAAACGCGGAAAACTGAGATTAGTATGTGTTATCATATTCATCTATAAGTGATCCGGATTTCATCGCTTAGGCTATCTGCCCAGCGCCATCAGCCAAGCGAACCGCAACGGGCTACATTTCGCGGCCGACAACCATAGAAAGCAATTAATCTGCACCATTAACGTATTCTTCTGCACTTTTATAGCCAGCAACAATTTTCTGGGGCATAGCGAGTCTATCCTCTAAGGCTTTTAGCTTCTCCCTGTTTTCCATGACACCTGTTCAAAGACTGTTCTGCGCTTGTCGCGGTTTATTCCCCTTTGTATGAATCGTTATGCCCTCGAAGAGCGTTCTTTGAAGTGCTCTCCGCAACGTATGTCACGACGATTGGCCGTCGAAAATCGAAGAGGACGAGGGTGTGAGCATTCCAGCTAAATTAATCTCAATATATAACATTATTGATTGCATGGAGTGCACACGCTGCCCTAGAGCTGTTATCACATAATGAGTCATAAGTCCGAATTGTACGAAGCATTGTACTTGTAAAAGCATACCGGAATTGATCATGAACCTTTGGATCTAAAGCAGTGAACGCTCCAATGATGCTTGAGAGCTTGATAAGCATGAAATGTAGAGTTCAATGCATGTATATGAATATATGTAAAGTATATAGTAGCGGCGCTGAACTGAAAATGAAGGGGGCCCGCCATCATCTGGTGCCAAATTTCCTTGCCTAAAATTTCCGAAGAGATTCCTCTTTCAAAGCTATTTTGCAACTTTACAGCAAATCTAGATCGCGAGCCAATTTTCAAGAACATCACAAAGTAGTGCTGTATGCAGTTTGTAGGTATTGGGACGCATAAAATGCAGCTGTTTCTGTGCGTAGTTTGTTTCTGTATTTAGCTTTTCACTGGATAGTCGTATTAAACGGATCGGACAAACATACACGTCGGATGGTGGTGTGATAGATCTCAACGAGTTATAAAGCACGAAATTGTGCTGGGAGTAAGGTATTCAGAGATCTATCACGCAGGAATTCGGCGGTTAATAACTTGTACTGTAACAGTCCAGAACCTGTTTGTGGGACACATCAAGAAAAGTCGCGCCACAAATACAATTCCAGATCAAATTATGAGCATTCCGGGAAAAATTTTCACTTCACAGTCACCTCCTTTCATTGGCCTAGATCTCATCAGCAAATCATCCAGAAGCACTAAACTCGATCTCCACCTCTGAATGGGAGTGTCCTATATGGCTACAGCAGCAAAGCATGTTGGTAATTAATAAAGAGGGCGGAAATGACACTTTTACAGATTCAAACAACTTTATAAGGAAACAACTCATACAAAACAGTTCTTCTAAAATATACAATATAAATTAATAATATGGGCAGTGTAGAACAATAAAGAATTCACAGCAGCCATTGATTGCTTTCCCATTGATCCCAAGAAACTGGATCCTACCTTCAAATTCAATGAAAAACTAGCGACACACCAACCTGACCCACTTTCTATTTGGCAATGAAAGTGCAAATGTTTTCTAAACGTGCTCGAGGAAGTCAAGATTGTGTACTTATGCCGTAGAATCCCTTAAATAGAAACTGAAACCCTTTCATGCCCTCGAAATCGGCTTTATAGCTGTAAATCAAGTGCTCAGTACCTGACGTACGACGTAATCAGAATGGATATAATTTCAGTACCTCAGAAAATCGAACAAATCTACTGTGATTACAATCGATCAAATAAATGATTTAGTGGCCTGTGTCACTTCCCTTGTGAAGAAAAAATATTCCATGGATAAAAACCCGTTTTCGATTCATCTCAACAATTTTCATCGCGAGTTGGCAAGTGCTGAAAACGCGGCGAGTCGATTAACTTGGAATTATTTTTCTCCGCATAACTTTAATGGTTTTTCAGCTATCCATTCAGAAAAATTAAGTGGCTTTGTATACCAACCTGCCGATCAAGTTCATTTCAAAATTTTCGATAATGATACTATAGCCCTATTACTTTTACAGGTGTTTTCGGTTCGAAGCATTTCAAAAATCATGCTTAGCCGACAGGATCACAACACGGATGAAATAGTTTCTATGAAAAGAGGTAGTTTAGTGAAAAAAGTGAAAAGCATTTAGCTACATTACTTGGAATGACTGCTAAGTGCTTAATCGTCAATTTTCGAAAAAACAACCGAATTTAAGTTCTGGTAGGTGTACGCACCTTGAAAAATCTGTCGCGCCTCCTTCAGTACTAAAATGTTTCGAAAAGCCAAAAGTAATCAATAAAGGATACGCCGAAAGGGTAAGTGATGAAATATTTAAGGGTTGGGTTGCTATTAAAAGACTAGTTATGAGCAGTTTTGATGAAAATATTTTCAGGAATTGGGTATTTTTTCATCAACTTGGTCCGGGATAACCATCAAAATTATCCGACGGGGGAATTAATTGTTCACTTTTACGATGAGCGCTGCTTCGATCTGGTATCAAGTGCTCTACCGGAGCCTAAGACTGCACTAATTCTTAAAATAGCGCTACGGGATCAGAGCAGCAATATCTGGCGGCTACTAGATGCATTTTTGTTTGGAGAAGTAAGAAAATACGCTAAAGTATCTGTTATACGGCCGTTTTAAAGCACATTTTTTAATTTTTCAAAAAAATTCAAGAAAGCGGTATATTCTCCGTGACTGTAACACAGTTAAATAATCCTACGAGAAGGAAGTAAACGGAAAGCATTGGAAATTTATTCAGAAGAACTGAACTCCGGGCTTCTAATGCTGCTGCGCCGGCTGAATATAAAGTCCTCAAATAGTTCGGTTCGTAATATTTGATTATGTTTAAAGAATCGGTTCACAAGGCAGCATAAATCATTCCACATATGAAATAAAATTGGTCACCGGAACCTGCTGTGAAATTTGAATCTTTAGAAAACACTATTTGCATTCAAGTCTCTCGTCCAGATATCGCACTTCTGGTGTAGTCTATTGAAGGCAATTGGCGCGATAATGAAGCCGAAAAACTTAATTTAGAGGTATGCAGGAAGGGAGCAGGGTCAGAGCTGTCTCAGAAAAGGGTGTTAATTGACTAAATATCGAGACTCAAAGCGAAATATCCCATTGTAAGCTATGATGGGGATTTTGGATACCTAAATTGCATTAAGAACGTAGTTGGACAATATTAAACAGTCCATACCAGAAAATTTTAGCTTTTAAATTAAGTTGTAATGTTTAGTATGGGCTTTTTATGAAACAGTTTGCGGCTTTGCAAATTTGGTTTAGCATCTTTCCCATTTATGCTGCTTCGTGCAAATAAATTTTTTTGATTATTTTACTCTGTTCCTATTGCTTATAGTTACTACTTATTTATAATTACACCATCAAAAGAATTAAAATAAATTATTAAATTGAACTAAAACTCTTTTTATTAGAACCTTTCTTCGTTGCATATTCCCAATACTCTCTCGTTCTGAAAAATATTCAGAGGAAAAAAACCGGGGCTTGAAACCACAAATTGTCTGGCGCGCCGTCCTTCTCTTTTCCAACTCGAGTACTTGTCCATTCCAACAGGAGTTTTCCTAGAATATTTTTCGCGAATTATGTGGCCAAATTTCAAGTTCAGTTTAGTTGTGGGTGAGCTCCCTGGAGTTCAGAATTTCTAATAACTCTTGCAATATGCGCCTTTCTCTGGTACTGAAACAGCGAGTCACGGGTCCGCTTGGCTTGACGTGCCCAAGACTGTACAAATAATTCGTTATTCATATCAAAATTGGATCACGCAGAAAATCCCCATGAAAAAGACATATCAAATACTTTTCATAGAGTAATTACTAAGCCACTCCCTTTAAGCTACCGATCTACAGAGCTTACAATTCAGAAATCGAAGCCACATAATTACAATACATATGCAAGAACAGGACAGTATCAAATATAAAAATCAAGACGCATTTTGCACCGTGTTTACTGTAGGAAATTAATATATTGTACCACTGTACTCATGTTTAAGTGCCATTCGTTGGTCTTACATATACCTTCAACAGTAAAAAGGCTATAAAAATACTTGTGTTTGAAGCAATTAACTGGTTTTAGGTTTTTTTGCCGCTTTTTCTTTTCATACTGTTGTTTTTGGCACGTTTTTTATGGTGTTACTACAGCTTCTTAGCCAAAATTTCTACTCCTCAACTCCCTATATTCGAACTTTGTGCGTATTTCTTGAATATTTTTGAATCCTGCGGTCACTTTATCCGATGCAGTACAGGTAATATTATGGTGAACAGGCCCTGTGAGAGATAATGTAAAGTTCCTGTGTCCCTACTCGAGAGCGAAGTAGGTTGTTGGATAGAAAGGGTTAATTGGAGCCATTTTTCATGAGGTCCAGTGCCGCTATTCATAACGATGGCACTGTTGATTTCCTCCTGCTGGTGAAAAGAGCCATTTGGACCGGTTGTATAAAATTTCTCTGACCTACTGGTATTCGAAGTTACATTTAACTTCCTAATACTCCGAAGAAAAGCCATTGGACCATTTTAGTTTTGGCCCTTAACTCAGTGTACACATCGAGCAGGCAAATTACATGAAAATTGTTACGCTCCTTGGAGTCTGAAAAACTATATCTAACTTGATACCCTACCATTCTAGCTTTAGTTTTCGAAGTAAATCACTTCACGTAATTGGGTTTTCTGTGGTTGTGTCTGGGACATAACTAAAATGCATTGTAGTAAGCGAAATGATGCCAATAAAGATATCAGAAAAGATCATGAAATGTGACCCTCAGTAAAGATATTTTTGCAACAAAAAAGCTGAAGTTATCCACTTTAATGAGTATTGCAGAATTTTGACCATAACACAGTGAGGATAATCTTAATTTAACTACTTTACCAAGATAATGCTCGACTTGACATACCAACTGAAACGGATGACACATTTTCGAAGACGGCGTGCTTATTCTAACATATGTCTTCCCCCGAAGAAATTCCACTCCTTGAAAAGATGTAAATGGACCACTTACGTCTTTTCAAGCCTTTTATAACGATCTATTTCAGCTACATACACTTCCCTCAACTCCAGCCCCATTAAGTCTCATAGACTCTGCTTCTCTGCTTATAAACACTCCTGGACGAAATGCGTGCTCCGATTCATCCTTCCACGATTTCCGCATCTATAAAAATAGAACTTAAACATCGCTTGGTACTGACAAAAAAAAGGTGGCATACTTTCGAGGTATGCCCTGGCAGATGGCTTGATTTCTATTTGGAATTTTTCGCGCCGCGAAAGCTCACATCGCGGGAAATGTGAGATTCAGAAAATATTTCGCGATTATACTGCGACAAAAAACTTAATAGCATTCACAGAAATAACCTTCAAAGCACCCAGGACCGGTATAAAGCATTCAAGATGCATTTGAAAGAAATGACTCTGCAGAAAGGCTTCTCGCAGGGTTTGAAGGTGAAGTAGGGGAGCTCTTCGAGTTCCTAATTCTTATGGCCGCACTTCAAAAGGTTATTGAGGAAGAGAGGGAGGTTAGCATCCAGTCTCCTATCCGTGCGAAGCTCACAATAAAATTTTTAACCAAATATAATGCTAATAATGAAGTTTCATTATATTGAAGACTTTCTTACGATACATATACCGCAAATTCAGTGAAAATTTTCATATCAGTAGAATTTAACATGTCTCACACATAAACTCTAGGTTTTTTAGGGGTTTCAAACTGCATAGTGTTTATAAAGACCATGCTTAGGACCCGCATTTAGCTCTTTAGTATTCGGGGGAAATTGGTTGCCTCGAAGCCTTTGATTAAGCATCAAATGAACATTACATGTTGAATAAATCATTTAAGAATACAAAATGCTTTGAATTTTGTATGAAATAAGTCTTAATTTTCAAAGAGTTCTGATTAGAATGAAACAATTTCAAGATCTTTTTCTAAAAAATGGGTGCAAATATAACAAGAATAAATATATTCCTCTTGTATTCCTAGGAGAGCTCTCAGAAACTGTTGATGTAAGTATCGCAGATAGAGGCTATAGGCAGTTTCTCATACTTCTTTTTCTAGTAAGAGAAGGTACCATTCGATCATACATTTACCAATCGTAGATAAGTTTCTATTAATTGCAGAAAAAGGCGAAGTTAAAAAAGGAGGCAGTTAATATCAACATGAGGAAGATCTGCTGGTACAAAGTGAATCAATGAGGTTAAGTTCGGTAACTTGTGATCCAGATCTCTTAAATTTAGATGTCTCTAATTGATAATTATTCTCTGTCAGGGTTCTTTTTAAAAGACGCCCGGGGAAAAATTCAAGGATCAGTATTAATTTGCAAAACGAACGTTTATAGCTGTAGCGGTGCATCAACTTGGTATATACCAGTTTAAGAAATTATTCAATCTTTGTACTTCATCCCGGATGAGATCCCCCCTAAACTTCCGTGTTCAGGTTTAATGGGATTCATTTAGGAGAAACTTGCTGTTTGACAAAATTTGTAATCAAAAATTGCTTGCTACTTCAATTCACGACTCAGAGGAATCTATTTATGACTCGGGTAAATTTTAGGACGTAATTGAATCATAATTGATATTCAAAATGTTCTGAAAGTAGATAAATGCTGTTCATACTGTTTTATTACAATTATTTTCAGAGTCACTACCACCGTTGCCGTGGTTTGTGGATAAATTGCTATTGGATTTAATATTACAAATTCACGGGGCTCACATAAGCATCATTTGCAAAATGATCAAGACAGAAGGAAAAAGCTTGTTTCAGTGCTTAAAGGAAGTATTTTTGGGTGTTCTAATAGTTAAAAGACATGGTCAGCTGTTTCCGTCTCTACATGTATCAGTCGCGGATTGACTGGCCAGAGAGAAAAGGTACAGAACGAACAACTTTCCTCGGAGGGATGGCTTTAATTTCAACTATAGCAATGATTTCAATTACTTCATACTGTTCCAGTATGCCCTTTTCGGAGTATTTTGGTTCTCTGCAGTACATTTTAATAGACTAAGTATATCGAATAGTAAAACATCCAAACCTTCTCTATTCAAATGAAAGCACTGTGCTACGGGCACTGTCCAGGAAGAAGTCGATGTAAAAATTTTTTAATGGGATGTTTGGGGAAAATAATCTAGGCTGATCAGCTTTCCTTTGTGCTAAATAGCTCTAATATATCTGCTCGAAAGTAAAATTCCAAGAGGCATGCAAATCTAAATATCAACAGTAATCTATTCTATTCGAAACAGAACCAAATTTTGGGTGCCTTGTGAGCACATAAAGCACCTCGATCCTATACTTGTAGACAAAACAATAAACTAAGTCCTTTACGCATCAAGTTTCGAATTTTCGCCACTTTCGTGTAGTTTTTCTTATAGGCAAGGAAAATCTTTCAGAAGTATCGCAGTAGCCATATATAAAAACTTATGCTTTTTTGGATTTGCTTGCCAAGATTACTCTTTCCTCCTTCCTTCGCTGAAATTTACAAAAAGAATTCTGTGAGGGAAAAATTTCCAATTTGGAAAACCGTCAAGAGCAGCGCATAGTCCGGGATGCCATTTATTATTGTTAAGCTAATCAAGTAAATTGTTCAATTAATATAATATAAACCCAATAGTCGTGTGGATTTCAGTGTATAAGAGCTCAAATTTTGGGAAATTCTTACCGAAAACATGAAACGAAAGCAAATTATTCTCGGCAAAACATGGAAACTCAACAGTATTTCCCAACTCTATTTCTTGGAGGATTGTAGAAAGTAAATACATTTTACATACATTTTACATGATAGTAATAGGGATAAATCTCCGGGAAAGAGACTCTCACAGTCAGTTATCCTAAAAAGGGGGTGTTTTAAGCGACAAAAGTGCTGCTGCATGAATATAGTTGCGAAAACGCGACAGGATTTATATACACCTAGGATCAAGTGGCTAAAATTGAATATATAAGGGTCAGATACTACCAACTACCATCAATGCTCAGCAACCAAGGAAAAAGAAATTATTCTTAGGTAAAAGGTTGACTCTCAACTTCTAAACCATGTAGATCTGCACTTCAAATTGTATCTTAACTTGCTTGCCCTCTCCAAGACAAAGACTTCTGCCCAGCTTTTATAGACTCTTTGGCTAACCTAAAACTTTTAAACAGACATACTAAATATGATAAAATGAGTTTAAATGAATTTTGTCGACGATATTGACTAGAGGGAAGATATTATCAAGTTAAATATCTAGGTGCCCCCTTAGGAGCTCCTTCTCAACGAGCTATAATTTAATTGACACTTAAATAGTGTCTCACAATTGAGCTTAGTATCTTCAGGTACCTTTGTCTGTACTGTCTTCAATTATCGTCTGATCGTCACAAAATAAAAAATCGCGCCATGAATTTGCCACGATGACATAATTAAAAATCATTCACATTCAAATGCAGTATCCAGTTTAGGTCCTCTTTCTGATACTATTCCGCTGGTACATTTTTTGTGCATATCGACGGGGAACATTTCAGATCCTGAATGATTAAATGATGTCACTCAATAGGGGGAAATGTTTGTGTTGGTTTACTGCGAGTGGAACATAGGGTAAAGTTTCCATTAGCCTATGCAGTGTGGCGCGCTCAATAGTGTTTTGTATCAATCCGGATTCTGCCTTGAGACGACGGCAGAACATTTGATGTACGCTGATAAACTTTACAGCAGCTTCGGAGAAAAAGAAACGGAAGAGCAACTGTAAGTTCCAAACTTTGGTGGAGAAGAAGCATTCGGTTGAAATCGAATAAATCTTTCACGAGTAAAAATACCCAGATCTTTCCCACTTTTCGGGGGTTTCGGTCTTCCTTTGACTGCCCCGACTACGATTTGTGGCGCTCAGAGGATACGCAAGTCTATAACGCAGCGAAAGGAAATATTCAGGTCTTTGGTCGTGTCCCCAACTCAAAGTTCAGAATGGAGAGGAAAGGGTGAAGGTTTTTCTTTGGAATAGTGCAAGCTTAGCGGAGAGGTCGTCCAGATGGTTTTTTTCTTCCATAGGGCGCTGCCTTTACTTTTAGTTATCTAGCCTAAAAGTCAAGGGAAGCCTGACTCCGGCAGGTCAGCCGGAGGCGTGCACCTCCAACTCAGAGTCGCTCTGTGAGTGCCAAGTACCCATTCATATCAAAATGGTAATTATGAACAATCAGAATGAAAGTTCAGGTCGGCAGTCGCCACTCGTCGCGAGCAGTACAACCGCCTCCCTCTATACGTCCCGTGTATTGGGTGTTCTACGCGTTGCGCGTAGCTTTCCACCGTGCGTCGCGCAAGGTGGGCATCCTCGATCGCTGCTGTTCAACGGAGCAAACATGTATGCTTTCTAACCTGGCTTAGATAGCTGTGCGCTACAAATGTACACCTTTGGATACGAACTGACATAGGTTCCAGAATATCTTGCTGGGATTTTGGCAGTCCCCCTGGTACACTACTTGCTCTACATCAAATACAAATATTGTAAGCCTCCAAATCCTCCAAACGAAGACTGGGACACGACGAAAACTAGAAACCTGCAATCAATGCTAAGTCCTGCATCAAGAAGTGGCGTGATATCAAGGAGACGGCATCTCTATAGTGATCCAAAGGAGCACGCAAAGCCTATATGAGCTCAAAGTTTCCAAATGGATGATAAACAGCTTCCATGTGTGGTATTCGTCGTACATAATGCATTTTTTCAAACTTGAAAGTGTTATTATACGTGACCATGCATCAATCTGTTGATCAGTTAAATTTTAATACAACTTCAAGGTTCAAACTCTCCCACTACTTGCATTAGTCCCACCTTATTTATCCATCTTCGGTCTTTGGGACAGCATTTTATTTAATTTGATCTGCAAATGGAGCTAACTTAACATAGGAGAGGCGGTAAGGTTCCTGTTGTGAAATCCGCTGACGATGGTGTCATATTCCATACTACAGTGAGGCGTAGAGGAACTGGGTCCTGATAGTAACAGAGAATGGTAACAGTAGAGTCCCAAGAGGATTCAGTCTTGTTGGAACAGGCATTTAGAGAAGGCTATGACAGGCACGCAAAAGTGAAATGGGGTCGGTTTACTGCGATTGGTGGGAGTTTTTGGAGTCCTACTTTGCGTTCAAACCATGTTTGAAGATCTAAAGTACTAGTAATGGAGCATTTATACCAACTAAAAAGTAGCCAGTAGCCCGTTCAATAAGCAGGCCGCGTCAGAGGTGGCCATTAACGCGGTGTGTCGTTGAAGATGGTCCTCATCCTAGATTATTTCTCAATTGCTAGGCTCCCGGCCGATCCGCAGAAGTCCTTGACGTTAAAGAACGCATCGAGTGCCACCCTCTGAGCGTGGATGTAAGTTCCGCGACGAGCCTGTTCCTACCAAGAAACTCTGCTATGAACTCCTGTTATTTTCTTAGCTTTTCAGTTTAGTCTGCCTTCAAGCTCGTGATGGAGTTAAAGATTCTCCACCTGAGGTAATAAGGGGCCAGTGGGTTCACGAAAGGCTAGGAAGGTTTAGGTGTTTTACTCCAGGAAGATATATCCGATCTGTCCATAGTTTTCCGTCAACCACAATCGACTCACGTTCAAGAAAGTTCTATCAAAGTAATCAGTTCCGCCTGCAGCCTGCAGCCTGCGTTGCACTAATGTCTCGCCTTTTCTTGTGTTTCCCGTTCAACTGGGGCTCGATGGCGTGATGACTTGCTCCGAGGCCAACATCGTTACCCAGTAAAGCGACCAGGTCATCGTGGCCGTCGCCTCGCTGAGAATCGTATCTTCAGTGTATCAGCTGGTCTTCACAGACCCCCAGGGTTTCTGGACACTCTACCTTTAGATATAGAGTTCCTGGTTCAAACAATGAGGTCAGACAAAAGTATTTGAACCATACAGAGAAATTTCGGGTGCTTTCAGCAGTCACTAAAGGTTTTCGCTTCTAGCTCCCAAACAAAAAGGCTATGTAAGCGATTTCTGCCGTCCTCAGTCACCGGCTTATCAACTTAACAGGAGACCAAAACTGCATTTACCCTTAGGAAATCATCTTGCCGCCCTGCAGAAAGGCTTTCCCCTAGTATTTTTTGCTCAAATCCCCCCCCGAAAATGAAAATAACTGTCGCAATCGAGAAGTTTACCTTGGGCGACTGCCGTAAATAAACCTTCCGGGCCTCAAAAACGTAACGGGAGCCAAGAAATGGGTCAACTGTCTCCCCAGAGCAGTAAAATAAATGGAATGTATGTTAGCTGGAGAACTCAAACTGAAGGAGAATTGGTGGCGGAGAGAAAACATAATGCGTTTATTTTTATTTCAAACTGTGAATAATCTCTCAATACACACGAGAACGAGAGCCAAAGTCATTCACTCAGTCCATTTCATAAACACATTGTCCTTTGCAGAACCGCCTATCCGATACTTACTTTGGTCTGCTAACTTTGGTCACAAACAAACATCGACCTGCTCTAGAAATCTTAAGAGATTCTCTCCAGATCCTTTTCTACTGTTAGATGACTGTAAAAGCCAGGCAGCTTTTCCGATGTCATGGGGCTGGCAAGAGCTGTCGCGAATAAAGCCATGACGCATTTCTGGAGGGCGAGCCAATTCTTTTGGGACTTGACGTCGCTCTAGAGATATACTCCCTAAGGCGGCCTGTTTGTTGCCTTGTCTTCCCACATCTTTCTAGATAGAATGAAGACGTCTGCTGTATTCTCTGTTGCATAATGCATTTTTCACAAAATCCCCTCGTTCTCAGCCTTTCAAGCTCCCACATTAAACACACCACTTATTCTCACGTTGCGCGATAAATAGAACAATAAAGATGTACTGGAGAGTAACTCTTTTGGGGAGATTCTGAGCGCGTTTTTGGAATGCATCTTTCATCTTGCGGGTGACAAAGTTGTGGCTATAACTTTGTCCTATTTTTCTATCTGGAGGCACTACTGTCGCTAAACAGAATGAGATATAGATATTTGTAGTGTGTTCAGGTCCAAGAGCTTGAATTCTTACCTCGTTGCTTCAGAGATTCGTAGTGCGCGAAATCTCGGGTAGTCGAACAGTAGTAGTCCTTCTCACTCACTTTCGTTACTTCAGGGAAAGACTAGTTCCCGGAATAATCGACAAGATCAGGTACCTATATGTTCGTTGTTTCAGGAACACAAGATCTTCCGGAGTAATCGAAAGACGTAGGTCTTCAAGATAACGGATGAACCGGGGACAAGTTGATAGTCCCAGGATACCCGCGGTAAACTTGGGTTGGCAAAGCGTTTTGCAAGAGATGTGTCAGAACTGGTTTTCTTTCTTTCTTCTTCATTCACAAATGGTATTCTACTGATCTGAAGTACTACACGCTATGATAATGACTAAATGTTCGTTCTGTGCTTGTGACCGGCTACAGTACAGTCCTGGCATGCTACGTAGGCCCAAACCGCTGTTAGTTGACTGATTTGTCCTTCCTTGATGATTCGTGTATAGTCCAGCTCGGACAAATGTCTTCCGTGCCTGCTGTTAAAGGTCAGGGGTCCTTCTCACCTAGTGACGTGTACGTGGCTAATTGACAGCTAGAACCATGCCCTATTTGTCTATCTGGAGGCACTAGCTGCACGGCCGAGGCTCTTTTATGTTCCAACTTGAACCGCTTTCACCTTGGTGCAGTAATTTAGGTTTCAAATTGGATTTAGATTTGATGAAGTGGATATATCTTCCAAGAATAAAACACCCAAACCTTTCCTCCGATTTGGTGAAATGGGCGTTGCCGCTCTCGCTAAACAAAAGCAGACGCAAGGAAGAGACGCTTACCGTTCTTTGCCGTAATTTAGCTGAGCTAGTGCATGCCCAGTAGCGGAAGAGGGAATCCAGAAACTTGCACGCTTAACTTACAAGAAACCCTTCCCAAATTCGCCCGTTAGGACGGCAGTCGTGAGAAAGAAGAAAGTTTGGGTGTTTTATTCTTGCAAGATATATTCGACTCTATCCTAAAGTACTCCAGACAATCACAATCTACTCTAAAGGGCATTCCGACAGTAATAGCGGAAGAGCTACGCTTCTGAAAACGCAATCTTAAGAGGGCATTCTGTAACTTTGTATGAAATGCATTTGTCACGTTCAGATGGCGAAGTTGCTCCGCTGGATCCTGAGAATTTACTTCAGTTGGTACTCAGTCGAACTTTCAATATTATTGTATAGAATTTGTTCATTTTTCTATGTCTGTCCTCTGGAATTCATTACTAGAGCTATTTGCGCAGACTGCCATGAGCTGGAAGAGGTGGTTTCCCATAGAATTTGGTGAAGACTAATGTATGGATAAAATTGTACTTGCGCACTGTGACGATAGCTCTTCAGGAAATTCACGGTTGCCTGAAGGATTTCTTTGTCCACAAATATGGTGCAGAGTTCTTATGTTTGCATGGATGTAGTTACTGATACTTTTTTTGCTGTAGTGGCTTACTACAGTAGTGTTGTGGGTTCGTTCGGTTTGATATTTTCGCCCATTCCGCACCCTTAACATGAGAGCATGAGGATCTAGAGTACGTGATCGGAGAGCTTGTGGGAATACCCTCACACGGTACTCGCTGCTTCCATTTGCTGCGGGTCGCGGTAGTGTGCATTGTTCAGTCTGCAATACAAATTGTTCATGATCTGTACGATCCTTGGAGCTCGTGTGATGGATATAGGTTGGGCTTTACGTGCTGAGTTCATGCCGTAAAATTATTTACGATTGCGCCTTATTCTAGAGATTAGTCTTCTTAAGACCTGGACGGGTTTAGAAGGGGATTTTTTTATCTGGTACTTTGTCTGGCGGAGGTTGGCCTTGATGGTAGCTGTAGTTTAGTTTGGTGTCAAGCAGGGTCTCCTTTTTTACCTGTTAATCCCTCAGCGGTATTGATTCGGGTGCTTACCGGCCACTGAAGGTTGAATGAAGCACGTAAGTTTGCTTGAAGCGATTCCACTGTCATCTAAAAACCTCGCTTGGTTCAGCTTATAATATTTCAATGGGTTTTGCGATTTTCTAATCAGAGCTTAGCTACATTGTTTTCCAAAGGTTGGCAGTGAGCCAAGGTTCTGACGTAGTAAAGGGTTAACAAGTGAGGGGACGAGGAGTGAGACAGTCTTCGAATTGACGTTTATGGGGCTGTGGTAGGTACAGAAGGAATAGGTGAGGGTAGTATTCGTAGTGGTGAGAATGGCTGCAATGAGCCTCCTCTTAACGTTCTGAGGGTTTAGGACAATGACTGGGTGGGATCTTGAGTCGAGTACGTAATTACGGTTGCCTTAGTCTGTTCCGTCATCAGACGCGGGAGAGGATAGTGTTACATGCAGCTTACGGTTTGTAGCTAGTTTAGCATTGTCTATGGATACACTCTTGGCTTCTTTTTATCCTTAATGTAGAGTTTTGAGTCGATCTCTGCACTGGCCATCTGGGCATTGAAAGTCGGATACTCCGAAGTTACTTGTAGGAATTTCTTCCATAAGATTGGCTTTGGGGCGTTTGGATCGCCTTTGCAAAATTGTTTGCTTGATTACGTTCGCCAGAGTCGCATTGTGCTCGGAATATAGGGACATAATTCAACTCTAGGGTCTGCCTCTTTCACGATATTCCGCCCCGTGAAATATGTAGTTGAATTTATGCACTGAACCATGGGATCTCTTGATTTTTCCTCAGGAACTTTCTGGTAAGGGCTTGCTTCGTTTTTCAAGGCGTCGCTGATGGCGACTTCTGTAATTTAACGGCACTGAGCAAACCCGTCAGCCAATTCGCGACTGCTTCATGTAGCACTGGAAACAGCTGACCATGTCTTTCAAAAATTAAAACACCCCAAACATTTCCTCCTGAACATATTTGGATCTGTTTGGTCTTTTGAAGTGGGCCGAACAAGTGCGCAGCTACAATACTATTTGCATACCTCTGAAACCATTCAGCAGCATGCTGTGCAAGTGAGACTGTTCTACAACATCACTTACATAGATGGTTTGAATGCAATTTCACAGGACTGATACAGTATCCTTTGCACCATTCGCAGTAAACCAACCCCTTTGAGTACCCTACTTAGGCCTCGTCCGCGATTGCTCTTATCAGGAAAAGGAGTAAGCTACCCTCTAAATGTTCCTAGGAAAATAAAATAAACCACCCCTTTGAGTAAACCACCCCATTTAACCTTTAAGGTTATCTGGAAATTTATATAAACCACCCCATTTAACCCCTGTTGTCGCTAGCACCGGGTTAGTACAGGATAGATACTCAGTGAAGTAAAGTTTCTCTCTAGCCATGGATTTATCTGTACAGGGTCTATATTTCACCTTGCTGGTGATGTAGTAGTGGTGGGTGAGTTCTTTTTCCATAGACCAACCCATACCAACCCATTAAGTAAAGCACCATATTTGCCCCTTTAACTTCCAAAATTAGGCCTGGTCTGCGATTGCTGTTATCAGGAAAATTAAGCAAACCCAAACGTTACCCCTTTAAGTTCCATTTACCCAAACATTTAAGTAAACTACCCCGTTAACTTTAGACAAACCCATATCTACCCCACTAACAATTGCTACCAGGAAAATTGAGTAAACCACCTCATTTCACCCCATTAACCCCTTACACAGACCGCTCAGTACTGAATGAAGGGTACTACTCGAAATCTATATTCGCAGTACAAAGTGGTGCCACAAAGAGTATAAACTGCGTTACACTTGCATCAAATATGAATTGAAGGGTTCCTTCTTGAACAATCCCAACAGCTGTTTAGTGCCTTTCTGGAAAAATAATTCATATTTGTGCTGCATTCTTATCCATAACAATCATTTCTGCTCGTTGCGGCATACCAGGTACATTTCCGATACTGAGAGACGTTCTCAGTTAAAGGATGTCATCATGCACGTTCTTCCAACTTATCTACAAGCAGATATGGTCGGTTGCTGTACCTTGGAAAATGTTCAGTTCGCAAACTCAGATTCCTCTGCGTAGCTCAGCTACAGAAGGTTAAGTCCCGTAGCTTGAGGTCATGACATGACAGGCTAATCTTAAGCAGAAGGCTTCGCTAATTCGCAACCATGCTCCAATATTGACAGTACTGCACCCGTAATACAATCATGAAACCAATAGGTCAACGACTCTATTCAACAAACAAATTTCTCTTACATAAAAATGGATCGTGGCAAATATTGACATCAAAACTAAAGCTGCAGCCTAAATGGGATGTTTCTCGCGAAAAGAAATTCCAAAGAAAGGCATTGAGCCAGAATAGTGGACTCCGTAACTTTTAGGGGCAGTATCACAAGACGAATCGGGTGGTTCTGTACAATTCAATACAGACATACATATATAAGGCAGCCTCACGCTTATACAGGTCTGTCCTTTCGAAGGAGTGCTGCTCGCTTCTCCGAAACAAGCTATTTTCCAGGGCAACGCAGCTCCTTTATCACTGCAAACTTAGAGAGCATGGAACAACATGCCGCTACACACCTAAAAAGCGTGATTCTCCGTTTTCCGTGCTGGGTCCCTCACTGATAGCGACCTTCTCTTCTGCACTGGCCCTGATCGCACATCCTGTTGGAGCTCCATGGCAAGTTTCTCTTCTGAATCCCGCGTCTGACACCCGTCCCCATTCGTCACAGAGTTAAACAAAGTGATAGTAAATGGCTCGTGGTTGACGACGGCGACATTGCATTAGCTCGCGTCCAAGGAATAGTTGTCTTCAATACTACGGACAAACGAAAATCTGCGTCGGAAAAAATAGTTTACCTCCTTCAAAAATTCTCCGTTGTAAAGTAGACGTCTGCTTGCTGTTCATTTGGAATCCATCTTCTGCATCGAAACATGACTCACGGGAAATGAATGCCCGCCTAAGAATAACGAGCACGTGTGTCCCAGCAGCCGTACGCCCAACCCCAAACAGATTTTGTAGTGAACAAGTTATGCAGCCCAGATGAGGGAGTCCTTTCTAACCACGTACCAGGCCCCTATGCGAAACATCTTCGGAACACTGATCCTAAGTATACGGGAATACCAGTATTTCCAGAGCAAATAATATTCCAGGGAGAGAATACAAAGACCATTGTTAGAAACCCAGTAAGAAAGACATACCATAATAACAAATTCCTGTCAATTCGGAGCTGCTATGCAGTCCCAAACTCTGAGCATATCAAATTCATCGAGAAAGCAAGGTTCGCCGAAACCACAAACGGAACTTACCCTTTTTCCTTTGCGGTCTGTGGCGATCTCCAGACTTGTCTCGCTTATCTTTTGACCTCCTCTCTGCGTTTGCCTTGCTCGTGCCGTTTTGTTCATCAGAGCGGGGCTTTTCTTCGCGGCTAGAAAGATTAGGGGCTCCAGCAGCGAGGTGGTTCCCAGCTGCAACTGCCTCGTTCGATGTGCCACCTGCGGCACCCAATGCACTGTAAGTTACAACGGTCTGTTTAGCACCTGACGCTCCATCTGTGTTGTTCGTAAACGACGCATTTCGGCGGATGGGACCTTTGAATTCGGGGTTGCGGCTGTTATCACCATCAGCACCGCTCTCCTTACTCTGGTTATTTGCCTTCCTCTTCTGACGCTGAATGAAGAACTTTCTTTCCGCTGCCTCCTTCTTCGCATTTTCCGCTTGTTGGGTTGGTGTCTTTGGAGCCATTTTGGTGATTTTGTCTCGTACCACCCTCGCTTCCTCCCGTATTTCTTGGTCGTCATCGTTCACTAGAGACTCTAATGCAGCCCTGAAAGTTGATTTTGTTCCACAAGCAACAGCTACTTCGGGCATTAACCTCGTTAGACGAAGACGAACGTTTGCCACAGGATCTCTTGATAAAGATAACAGCTCAGATGCAAACAAATGTGTAAACAACCTGTGACTCAATATCCGCAGTGCCACCGTGCTCCCGTCGATATACGCTAGACGAGTCCAGTACACTTTTCCGCGGGCCCATTCCGATCGGAAATGTTTCAGAATGTGATCCCTTCTCCTCACATCTGGAATGTACCGAACAACCGAAATAAGAGCTGATATGGACGCTCGACGAACAAGGTACGTCGATTCTCTTGCCATCTGAAAAAGAAGTGGCGCAACGTGCTCACACAGCATATCTTGTGGGATTCGACTAGCGCATTGATCAATCTGCTTTGCAAGCAACTCCTGCGTTCTCCACGAGTCATGGGCCATAGTCTCAAGCGACTGAAAGATCGGAGCAAGCTCTCGGGCTGGGGAGTCCTTGGCGTTAGGGCTCACTTGTGGAGAGCCGCTTGGTCCTCCCGATAGCAGTGTGAGAAGTTCTGCAAAGTGTGCAAGGGAGTTCATGCGAACTTGAGGATTTTGATCGGTCATTAAGTTAGCAATCGAGGTCAAAATTTCATCCCGAAGATCTCCGTTTCCTAGCACGCGTGCTGTCTCATGAATCCCGGCCGCCAGTGTAGCGCGGGTCTCGACATCAGTATCAGCAGAGAGGGCATGAACAACACCGCGAATTTTCTCCGGTCTCCTTGCGCCACACACAAGTGCCACGGCAGGGACGTTAAATGCACACCAATGCCGAACAGTAGGACCATTGCACGTTACCATCCGACGCAGAGCATTCAGAGCCGTGTTCCAAGTCTCCTCGTTCGCAAACAAGGGATGCACAGCGCACAGGAAATATCCGTAAACCTCGGAAAATATCTCGAGCATCAGGTAGGTGTCATCATCAACAGTCCGTAGGTCCGAGGATGCTACCGTGCTTGCGTTTGTGCACTCGCGCAAAAAAGTAGGAAGCAACATAGTCTGGAAACTAGGAGATGTCTCCGACTCATTCTTATGCGCTTCTGCAGATCTCGCAACAGCGCGCATGGCGGCAGCTCTCACACGAGCGTTGTCATCAGCCATTAATGAATGCAATTTTGGCCACAGTTGCTTTTCCGATATCCGTAGTGGCAACTTTGAACCAACCGACGCTAACGATTGAGCAATCATAGCCCGCACGGACGGATCCTGGTCATCGCAAAGACGCATCGCTTGACCCAGAAACTGATCCTCCAGCTCTTTTGCGGTGAGGGCATCATTCAGAGACCCAATAATCCTGGCGGCCAGGCGCCTCGACTCGACGGTTGCGCTCGATGCCCTGTCCACAGTAGCAGGTACCACAAGTTGCAAGACATCCTCACGCTGAACCTGCGGCAGCATCATAGATAGAATCTCCCCCCACGCATCAAAGACATCACCACTCTCACTCATCTGAATAATCCGCAAGGCAGCAATTACAATACGCTTTGCGACCGCCTCAGGGATGCGCATGTTGACGACAAAATACAAAGCCTCTGCGGCTGCCATCTGGACCTCCTCCTTCCATCGAACTGCATCGCGGCATATCTCGGGGACCATAAGTGTGAGCGTATCATCCGGACAATGTTCTAAAAACTGTGGAAATTGAAACAAGACAGCCAAGCGCTCCAAGTCAGAGCCATCCAACAATACAAGGGTGGCATTAGCCACACTGGTCAATACGTCATCATTCAAGACGACAAATTCGACACCTGCACCATCAGGATCATAGGTGGCATTTGCCTTTTTGCCTTCCTCGGATTCCGGATTAAGACCGTCGGGATCAGTGACTGAGGAAGCGACTAGGGCGGGTTCGTTATCCGGGTCGGAGGATTGGGCCGATAGCAGATTGGAATAGGAATGAGAAGGCGTCGTTTGTGGGGTTAGAGATGGCACGGAAGATTGGGATGATTCGGAAGTGGACAGAGCCAGGGCATCATCCACGGTGGTGCCGAAAGAAGTGGAGTTGGAAGGCAGCGGAACGGACGAGGCTTCTGCCGCCATGCGAGGGGGAGAAGGGAAGAAAAAAAAGGGGGAAGGGTAAGGTGGTGGTCCTCGTCAGTAGAAGTATGACGTCGCGGGGAAGTTAAAAAGAAGAAGAAAAATGCGGTGACGCCGTTGCAGGTGGGATGGGGAACGTTCCAACAAACGGGAGAGGTTAGGAAACAGAGGGGCGCAAAGAATTGAAGTGCAAAAGCGGAAGTTATCGGCAAATCGCCGATAAGTTTGGGATGAACGAAGGGCAAGAGTGTCAGGGTGATGCAACCACGCAAGATCACGTATTGCTCACAAGAAACAACGTCCGTCCTCCCGCAGACGCCACGGAGACAAGCTGAATCGGAGCACCAATGAAGCGAGGATTTGCACAGAAGGAGCACGAAAAATGTTGCAAGATGGAGTGGAGGGCGAGGTATACGAGATATGGATTGATTGCAGCAAAAATCGCGGAGAAATGAGACGTGGGCTTTGGGTATGGTACGGCGGGAAAACCAAGAGTGGCACCTGAAGACTTGGGATGGGGGGCACTTGGAGCGAAAGGGACGCCAGAGTTCAGAAGAGGAGGAGGGGGAGGGGTAGGGGCGGGGACACTTGAAGCGAAAGTGTCAAAACGTTCAGAACGATGGGTCGTACCGGAGTGAAAGAGAAAAGTATGGCAAAGCCGCAAACTGAACGTTGTTTGCGCGGGTTCGCTTGCAAAAAGCTGGTGAGGGCATGGCGCCCTGCAACAGGTTGATTATTGAACGTAGCACCACATAGCACACGTTGAAATTTTCCAATAAAATTAAACAAATTATTAGATTTAAGCTTACATGGCCGTTTAACGCGGCAAAAAGAAAAAAAAAAGAAAAAGAAAAAAAGGGAATGTAGCTTGTTAACGCGGTACACGTATGTGATTCAATGTGACATAGCTGTAAGGTGGGTCAAAACGGTCAGGAATTGATATGAACATACCTACCGATCGATGAATCAAATTCTTTTTCCTGCACATTTGTCCAGCCACGTCGACGCACTGTAAGCATCCGTTTCCTGTGAATAGCAGATCGAGCTCGTGCAATTGGTAACGCTATTTTATGTTACAGAACCTGCGCAGTACAGAATTGGAAAGACAACTGTAAACCGTTCAATACTGTACCTCGTGAAAAGTAAATTATGTAGTACAGTATAATCTTTTTCTTTATTGTTGACAAAAATTAACCCAAAAAACAAAGTGCCGATATCATTTCGAAAAGCAATTACTTAAACCATTTGATAATCGCCATTGTATTTGCAAAATTATGGCGAAAGTACCTTTCGCTTCAGTAATCGGGGTATTACGAACAGCAATGTCCAGTTGTACAGTGCAGTACTGGTACGGGGTGCACAGTACAGTAAGTGAAGTCATCCTGAAAAAAAAGATGAGTACTGTAAACCTTGATTTTCTAAGACCGTTTTTGTCCAAGGGCCATTAGGAGTACCATTTTCCGCAAACTGAACCAGCTGCTACTTGACCGCCTTTCAGTTTCGAACATTCCTCTCTCCGTCTGTTGATTCGTCCTCAGGTTTCTGAAGATTTTCCCCTTTCTCGCCCGCAGTATTTCTGGACGGAAAATGCCAAAAGTCCAGAGTCCAGGATCTCGTTGACTTCCTTGTGCAATTTCTTCTGAACTGCGGGGAATTGCAACACTCCACTCCACGTGGCTTTTACTGTTGTATCTCAAAAGAGAACTTTTACAATTATATAGAGGGTTGGAAAGAATAAAACACTCGAGCTCTTTTGGGAAAGGCTTCGGTCCATACTAAAGTCCAGATTGTTCTTGAGCTTGATCTCATTGGAATCCAAAGGCTGAATGATGTCACTATTTTCAAAGGCAACCAGCCAATAAGAAAACATTTCCTGATGACCTCCGCGATCCTCACCTTTTCCTTTCAAGTACAGGAGCCAACTGTGCATCCCCGTCAAAACATCGAGATCTTTCAACCATTCCGCACTCGAGGCTCCCATGCTGCGGTCACCAATGGCTCTGCCACACCGCCTTATTAGCTGATGTACATTGTTCAGTAAATCATTTCAGACTGCATTGAGAGCCGAAATGTTACTCTGACAATAACCCGGGCTTACTTGATAAATGGCAGAAACGAGTTTCGAGTACAGCATTCCTTTTCCGTTTACCCCATTTCTTTAGAATCTCGAAGTTGCCGCTATTTTTGGCTCCCTGCACATATCCTGTTAATTTCAAATACTGTATTGTACTGTACATATTCATTTGCAACATAGCACCACCCGCTTTGCCCGCCACAGTAACTTTACTTCATCCACGGCTCGTCGCTGTTTTCCGGCAATCCTCCAACAGTATTTTTACAATGAAAGTACAGTACATGTACCGTATAGTACTGTACAGTTTTGCACACATAGTTTTTCAAACTGTTGTCTCCTTTGAGAAATAATGTCCAGCATATTGTAATAATCTTCTTGATCGCAACCAGGCAGATGGAGGTCTCGTAGCACCGACCCTGGCCAAACGGCGGAAAACGGAACACCATTCGATACTACAGTACAGTATGTCGTACTGAGGGTATTGATCTTCTAACTATCGCCATTGACATCTGCGGACAGATTGGATCAACCGGATTTCAGGCTCTTCATGACCCTCGCTACTTTACAGCTGAGCGTCGAGGGAATTACCCCCTCTCTGAATTCCGGAATCTCAAGACACGTGTCTCTGCGTTTGTTCTACAATACATCGCGGTTATCCAGAATCACCGAAAACTGCGCACATGCCCTACCACCTGCAACTCCAAACAGGGCTCATGCGTGTTATCCTCCTCAACTCAATGGTCTCTTTGTCTCCCTTTTCTGCAGATACGACTTTTGCGCATGTACTGTACTGTACGTAGCTGTACAGTATTTTGTAAATCTTTGCCGTACAAGATTTTCTCCGTTCTGCCTGTGGACATTTTGTCAAAAGCCAGGGAATCATCTCAATGTTTCACTGGCTCAATATCGCCTCAGTCCAAGACTGATGTCAAAACTGTCGCGCGACACACGGTGATTATTTTACTGTAAATACGGTATTTCGTGTCCTCACTGTACGTCTGTAACCTTTGCACCACTGGCACGATGTTCGATTCAGTGGGACCCCCATCTGAAGCATCATCCGAGGTCATCGGTGAGCACGCCATAACCATCGCGATGCGCAGCCGTAATTGCCCAGGGAGACTGAAATGTCACCTGTACCAGAAACTAAGCTACGCAACCTGGTCCACATGTGCCGCTTCGATAATTTCCCGCGCCCCACAACACACGGGGTTTTCCCTCCCAATAACCTCCTCTAGTAGTGTCCTCATGACCCTTCACGTAGCACTTATTGTACATAACCTTAGGCAAAGTAAAAGTAAGACTCGCATGAAACCATCCCCATGAACACGTCATGTTCATTCATGTTTACGACGTAGCCAATAATTGAAGAGTCTTGGGAACACAGACTACCTCAATTATCATCAGGAAAACTGAGCAAAACACAACTCATTTAACCCCAGTAACACGTTCAAGGAAAATTAAGTAAACCACCTAATTAACCTAAACGTTCCAAGGGTGACGTCAAGGCGCGAGAGTGGGGTTATCACGGCCATGGAGAAGGACATAGACCTGCCTTTGATGGAACCATACGCAACCGAGCGATTGTGGGTTCCGCTTTCTGCACGGACAGGTAGTACGTTCAACCCTGTCGACTTTACACTCAACCTCCGTTATCAGGAAAATTGTGTAAACCGCATTAACACAACCCCTTTTTTCAAAACTTCCCCACTATCCGTGTTCCCGTCCCATGTCCAACTGGATACACGACTACAGAGAGGAAGGCGAGGACGTAGGAGATTGACATGACTTGGACATCCCAGAGGATCCCGCAACGCCTTTCGCTACTCTTGTTCCCTAAAGAAACAGCACATAGTGAACTACCCTGTGGTACCGAACATCCCGCGCCAGTCACCTAGTGGCAGGAAGCTCCAATCTTCTACCTTGGTGGAAGCCGCCGAATTCCAAAAAACACCAAAAGGCGTCTATGGCAGACGTCACGGCGCGAAAGTGCGGTTATTACGGCCACAGAGAAGGACACTAACTTGCCTGTGATGGGACCATACGGCACGGAGCGTTTGTGGGTGCCTGCTCGTTGGACGGACTGGTCTGATTCCAACTCTTTAGAAGGCGACGACGTCGGTGAGTGCGTTGCCGATCTGGAGGATTTAGAAATTGGTGGGGAGGAGGATGAGTAGGTGGTGGGCATATCTCGTGATGTGCTCAAGCATTTTGCCTGATACACACAACCTTCGATATCAGGAAACTCAAATTATGGGCCTCGTCTGCGCTATTGCTTTCATCAGGAAAACTAAGTAAACTTCCCCATTTAACCCTATTAACCAGTTGGGAGTATCAACGTCAGGAGGATCTGAGGCAGTTTTCTACGTTATACGGCGACTTTACGAGGAGCATGGCGAATACGCGGAGTATGCACTGTCAACCGTTGACCTTCAAAATGCGTTCAACTTTGTCTGCCGCAGTGCGTTTTTGACTGAGGTCGAGCAAAGATTCCCGGAGCTCTTCCCTTGGGTCCATTACACGTACGCTGTAAACTCGGGTCATCTGTGGTGTAGGGATGATATGCTACGGAGCGTGGTAGGCGTGCAGTAGGGCGATCCGCTGGGTCCACTTTTATTCTCCTTGTGCTGCAAAAAGTGATGCGGAAACTTAAAACCCGCCTGGAAAATGTGGGCGACATCACAAACAGGCCTTCTCTACTCCTTCAGCTGTGGTACTTGGGCGATGGCTATATAGTTGGCACCCATGAAGCCATTCGAACGGCACTAGTTCCTCTCGTCCCCGGAGGTGCTCACTTCGGGTTTACACCTGCGCATGGATAAGTGTGCCGTTTGGTGGCCAACCGCCCCCCCACCTGTTCGGCAGTCCCACCCATGTGAGCTTCGCCAGAACTATGACGACGGGACAAAAGTGCTCCCGTCCCCATCGGGTCGGACCTATTCATGGAGCGCGAGATCTCAGAGCGCGTCACTTCGTTACAGCCCCTCCTCAAATCCTGTTAACCCTGGAGGATACACTCATGTGGCTATCCACCTTCTGCGGACCTGCTTTGGTGTGTTTCGGATCAACTACCTCTTACGTTTAGTTCCCCCTCATTCCACTCATAAGGGAGCTACGGAATTCGACACCGCTGTTGAAGACACGCTGCGGGGGTTGATGGGCGGGGTTCTGGACGACGACACTTTTCGGGAATCGCAACTTCCTATGGCGCCCTTTGGGCTCCGCAAGCCAACATGGCATCGGGCTCCGCTCCGCTAAGCTCACTGCGGCGGCTGCCTTCCTTTCCTCGGTATCCCTCACACGTGCCTTGTGCTCTACCCTTCTCCCTGTGCTACAGAACACTGCTCTACAACGTTACACATCCGCAGTTCGGGCGCAGACGAGTGAAAGACACAAGTGGTACCCGAGAAGGTGGTCGAGTTCACGGCTATCGACTCAATGCAGCGGTTTGGGCAAGGGCAACTCGCTCGCCCAGTTGAGGAAAAGGCCTTTAGACGCCATGTCAAACGAGGATGAAAAGACCGCGGCGTTCCGAGCCTCGTTGTCAGTGGATGGTTGCAAGGACTACCTCTCATGCTAACCGGCTCCAGGCTTGGGTACCTACATCTCGGACCGCAATTACAAGACGTGGCTACAGTTCTATTGCAGGGCACCATTGCTCCCTCCCGCTTCAAAATGCCACAAGGGGGGATGCACGACACTAATGGATCAGTACGGTGACCACGCGCTGTGCTGTGCCTACAGATCTAACCGCGGGTGGCGGCATGACCCGCAAACAAGGTTGTTTGCCACAGACCTCTCCAAAGCCGCCCGACACCCTATCCTCGAGCTCCCACAACGCGGCCACGCAGTTCGCCCGTACATCAAGGCGCTTGGAGAGAACGGGAGCACGGAGTATTACGACGTAACCGTCATCCATCCCTTGACCCCCCTGCCTCCCCTCCCTGGCGCGATGCCCACTCAAGCCCCTTAACCATGCTCGCCTTGGCAAGGACACTCGCTTTGCCGAATTGATACGTGCAAAGGGTCCTGGTATCGCTTCATTCCTCTTCCACTCTCCACGTCGCGGGGCTTGCACCCGACTGCTCGGTACTTCGCCAACCGGGTTGCGACTGGCATTGCCGCACGTGCAGCTGTTCCGATTGCTGAGGCGCGGCAAATACTGTTCGAATGTCACGTGGCGAGACTCGTCCAGATTAACACCAGTTGTCTGCTGGAAGGAATTTTGGGCGAATCTTAATGAGAGCGAGTTGCTTCCAGAAAACCTCCGTTTTCCGAGTACTGTACCTACAGTAGTTGCAACGCATTGTACGTAGGCCTCTTCTCTGTAATCATTAACCCTCGTCTTCGTAATCTCTACCTTAACCTCACCTACAGTATTGTACAGTACAGTGCGCGAAATGCCTTTAGAGCACCCCCTGTTTTTAACAATATTTCAATAAATATGGCTTGGATTGAACTGAAACTTGGTAGACGTCAGCTTCTCTACCTAGTATATAAAGGGGCAAAATTTCACATCAATCCAACAATTTTATCTTAAAAATATTGAAAACGGCTACCAGGGGAGGTGAACCGCTTATAGAACATAACTGATAAAAAAGCTACAGTATTCCGCCATTTTCAGGCACCCATTTGTCACTTCTACCCTCAGGAAGACCATAGCAGTGATCGACTTCGTCTCCAAACAATTCAGATCAGCCCCCTAAAAACGGATCAAAATTTGAATTTTAACCGAAACATCACTTCAATTTTGATATTTTCACATAAAATCTTGCCCCTTCACTCTTGCCTCCATCACAAGGCACCTAAAATATCAGTATGAATATTAGCTATCTGATCGAGTACACAGCCGCCCACATCTTTCAAATATTAAAGAACCCAACCTTTTTCTCCTCAAGTATTAGAATTCGAGGTAGGTTTCACCAACAGATGTCGCGAAAATTCAAGGGTCAGAGTCGAAAAAGCAGACGGGCGGCGTTTGCGCCGAGTCTGAAAAAAACGTAGTCATTCTGCTAGTGTAGGACAGTTGAGTAGGTTGGTAGTAAAATTGTTGATGCTCCTTTTTACTTTAGTGCCCAAGGCGGCTAGGATATTTGTAGGCAGTGGATACCGCCTACTATCATTAGCACATCTACCAACTACTTAGACTTAATTCCATAGCGGATAGTCCTGCAGACGGTCCTAGTGACCCTTACACTACAACCGTCCTAGAAGGCATCGCTAACAGTACAAAAGGGTAGAGAAAATATTGACTACGTACGTAGGATATAAATAGCAGTAAGGGCAAATAGCTATAATACAGGACTGTAAACAGTACATAAATAGATTTTATGTATACTGTATTTCGACGACAATAATCAATGTCAACCTACGGTAGTTCCAAGTTATTACGTACGCATAGTGTTGACAAAAAACTCTGCGGTAGATGATTTTAATCGATAGATTTTAGATTATTTTATTGCACTTCATACTGTATGTTAGGCTACATAACTGTACTTTATTTCGTCAGTTACTTACTCTACAGTATACTCCCGACCTGCGCACCTCTGACAGGGTAATCTTCAGAATCCAAGGAGTGTTGCTGTTGCATCTCGCACACCATCACCATCATCAAACAAACAAACTACGGACTCCCTGATAGCGGTGATTACTGCGGAAGAACGATTTACAAGCATATTAGATCTGATCATGGAATGGAATGCACAACTAACGACGGGTCATTCTTCTTCAAGATGCTCGACAAGAAGCTTTCTGGCCTTCGCGTGACATACGTCCACGATTTACTACAAGCTGGAAATGAAAACTTTGAAAAATACTGAATGAAAACAAAGCACCTCTTTAAATGCAAACGTAGAGAATATGGCAACATCCAATTCTCCGGAGCGCAGATAGAGAGAACGCCCTTCGGCTTCGAAGTATATAAATCCAACTACATAAAGAGACTCAAGCTACTCCCTCTTGATGCATCATTAGTTCTTACAAATCTCAGAAGGCTAAACTTGCTTGGTTATCGCGCACTTGACCTGACGTTTCATTTCGAGTCGCTCAAGCTGCTCAACTTACTGACGATGTGTTCAGGAAGACACCCAAAATCATATCAAGAGAATTAATATCGCTTTAAATTTCGTCAAGACAACACAGTAATAGGGGAGGAACGGACTGAGAGACACAAAGGAATACCTGGCCCAGGTGCAGGTGGCCGACGGAAGGGAAATTCTTGGGTGTTTTACTTTTGGAAGACGGAAGTGGGGTGCGGACTAGATTCCAATGGGGAAAAAAGTGGTGTCTTCATTGAGATTTATGGATGACAACTCTGTGCGACTCCAGTTCCCAAAGCTCGATGATAATTCAGTTCACCTACGAGTTTATTTGGACGCATCGTTTGGGACAAATATTGACGGCCTGTCACAGCTTGGTTACATTATATTCTTGTCAGATGACACTGACAAATTTCAACCTCTCTATTGGTCGCCGCACAAATGTAAAAGTGTGACTAGATCTGTTCTTTGCAGTAAAGTTATGGCATTAGGTGACGTTTTCGATTCGTCTTACGCCTTGAAAAGTGACTTACAAAAAATGCTATTACGATCTGTACCGGTTATCATGTTACCAATAGCTTGTCTCTTTTTGAAGTTATTACAAGGGCCACTGCGACTACCGAGAAGCTTCTTATGACAGATATTTCCACTACTAGGGATTTATATAAATCGAAAGAGCTTTAGAACGTCAACTTCATTCGCTCCGAATTCAATCCCGCCGATGCATCGATTATATTCAAAAGTGACCCCATTCTACATCACATTATTAGAGAAGATCGCATTTGCCATCCAATTGAGCAGTGGATTGATAGAGAGATCTGAAATCGTTTTTATTCAAACATACAGAAAAGGTGGGAATGTTAGAACTCGTTGTAGGTTTCATCAACAGACAATGTAAACCTACAGCAATTCCAATTTATTACGTACACATAGTGCTGACAAAGAACTTTGTGGTAGATGATTTTAATTTATAGATTTTAGATTATTTTATTGTACTTTATATTGTAAGTTCGGCTACAAAACTGTACTATATTTCGCCAGTTACGTACTCTACAGTATACTCCTGACCTGCGCACCTCTGGTAGGGTAATCCAAAGTATAAAAGAAGGGTTTATGTTGCATTCCGCACACCATCACCACCATAAAACAAAAAAGACAACAACGACAGCAAAGCTTGTGTGCCCCCCAATTATTGTGCTCGGTATAGCAGAAACCGATTGGGCGAGATTCGGCTGTCGTTCCCGCTCATCCTGTGAGCGAAACTACATAAAGGACTTCGGAGCCATTTGTACTTTTCTTTGAATATACTGGAATTAGAACCATAAAACCGTTTTATTATTATCCAGAAAGAACCCTAGTGACAGGTAAACCGGATCACTTTTTTCAAAATTTTTCCACGCCAAAACAGTAATCTCACCGCGAATGCGAACACGGTGCGCTGCTAATAGCCTACGATTTTGACTCGAGAGCTTCAGTTTACGGGCTCTTTCCGCCCCTCGCGACAGCCATATCTCACAAGCTTTCCGTTGGTCCTCTGCTAAAGGTCTCTCGCGAGCTTGCCGGGCGGTTTCCTGAGCTTTCTATGTACGTCACTGCTCACGCTCGGAGCTATGCCGCTCCCGATGATCCCGTTCTAGTCTTCTCATTTCTTCTCCAGGCTGAAGTAAGTCGATAACATCCTCATGTGAGAGTAGCAGACCACTAGTGGTATTCAAATGACCAATTGATAAAACGATAGCATAAGAACGAAGCAAAGTGTGCGACTACACCAAGTCATTGTATAACTGCTTGTAATCTATAAATGGTTACTGCCTCGAACTTCTCCCAATTATTTTGGTAATGTAGCTAAGAAAAATAAAATTCGCGTAAATGCTTTGATTAAAACGGCACCAGAACCGACTTGAACTAAACCCACTGATCATATCTAAGGGTGTTACAGCGTGAAATTAGGCTTCAATACTGAAGTCAAATAGAGTATATACATCATTTGTGAGCTCCTCGCCAGAGCACAGTGAGAGCAGTCTGCTTTTGATTGCCTTGCGGACGTTATGCTGAAGAGATGAAAAATAGCATATTATAGTGCTTGCGTCCTATGAAATCTGTGAGAAGGGAGGGAAACTACAATAATTGTTGAACGGGTCGTAAAAGGGAGTCGTAAAAGGGGGTCGTAAAATGTGCCCATGTGCTCTTTACGTGTTTGTGACTACTGATGATGAAACCACGTTGTTAGGCATTATTCGCGGTAAGCATTCATGACGTAACTTTGTGAATGAGTGCTTATTGGAATTCAATATTTTAGTCTGTTAATTTTAAGCGATCACGTCCGTTACATGATTTTTACTGGAATTACGTAATGAAGTGTTACGACCTTAGTGAACAAGTACAACTCTTCAACTAGGTTACAATATTTGCTATTTAAGCATCTACTGCGCAAGAAATGAGTCCAAATAAGGCAGAAAAACGAATATAGCAGACTAGAACTCAGAATCTAAATAAAAGTGTTATTTTCTCAATTTTTTTATCTTAGTCGTTTACCAAACCGTAACTTATTTTTTTGACGACAATACGTTTTTCTTTGAACAGACACATCACTCTAGCTGTAACATGCTCCGCAAACGCATCAAGAGAAAGCACAATGTTCTTGAACTTATCCAGTAATTGTTCCATTTCCTCCACAAAGCTTTGTGCTCTTGTAAAGAATATTTCGTAGTCCATGCTAGCGAGATTACGATAAGAGACTAGAAAGTTTGAAGGGAGTAAATATTTTGGCGTTTGCCGACTTCCGCCGCTTTGAACACGGAGTTTTAGCTAGTGCTAGAATTGCAACAAGTGTCCAAACCTTCCCATCCTCACTTTTCACTGGCATTAATGTAGAGTGCTCTGCGTTTCCTTTAAAGTTGACCTTTACTGCATTATCTCGTCCCTTTGCTTTCATCACACCTTTAGCGCGACCAAGCATTACCGTGCGGGTAGATACTACAGTTTCATCTAAACTACAGACTTGGTAAGCCGATGTGATCTTAAAGCATTCGTAAATTTGGGTCAACCTGGCGAATTGCTTGGAAAAATTCTCCAGGGACATTGATCTAGCTAGAGCTTGTTCAAGTTGCGCCTTTTGGCGCATATTGATTTCTGAGAGATGCATCAGAAACTTTTAATGTAGGATTTTGCCGGGCTGCCTGCCTTGAATGGAAGCTGTGTTTGACGTTGATTAGGTCCTTAATTCATTCAGGAGGAAGTGGAAAGCCGTTTTACGCTAACTCAATTATAGTCCTGGCTGTCAGGCCTTCCTCTCTTGTAGAAAGAGCCTTCGTGTGCGCCCTGGGATTGACAGTCTCGTGAATCGGTCGATTGATGTTACGGTGTAATCTGGAGTGGTTGACGCGATGCTTCCTTGCTTCCGATCGAAGAAATATGGCGTTATTTTGAACGTCGTTGATAGCAATTTGCAAAGTAGTTGAATCCAACATTGATAGCCGGGCTTATGTATGCATGTGATGATGTTCTAAAGGAGCAAAATGTAGTATTTATTCTCATCATATGACGAAAGGATAAATGTTTGTATCTAATTTGATATAAAAGCGCGACTAAAAGATATTTTTGTGGTTTGTTTTTCTCGAAAACTTGTACAGTTTACGGTAGGGTGGTAGCAATGTGACTTCATTAGAATCTTATCTCAAATTGTAATAATGTGTCTGAAATTCTGATCCGATTTGCCTACCTGATCCGCTTTCACGCACTTAGATGATATTGTGCAAGTAAAAAATGTCTACGACGGACGTGCAATACTCTAGGGAAAAGGGGGCTCATTAGTGTTCAGCTGGCCGGGAAACAATTTATTCAACGTCTCACGGCTGGTTCAGGACTATTTTCTGCTGTATTTCAGTACTTATAATAATCCTATAGAATGACAGATACTCGTAGCTGGCGTGAGATGTTAATCTAAGAATAAATAATTTGGAAATATCCTAATATCAGGAACCAACAGCTTTCGGAAAGAACACCAAAATTTGAAACTCAGAATACTGCGAAATTAAAGTAAAGGGGGTAAGTAGGATTGTTTAAGGATGATTATGGAAAGGTTGGGAGTCACTATGAATTTGAATTCAAATCATTGAATGATGATATACACTACAGTGCATTTTTTTTTAAGTAAAGGAACTGAAAAACTGAAAGAAGACTTCCGTCGCATATTGTTTATCGCGACAAACGGTTTAGAGTTTGCCAACCGCAAAGGGAACCTTCCAAGTCGACGAAAGACATTTTTTTCGATAATTTGATACGTTTCTTCCTAACTTTTTCTATCCATCCTTCAATCTACAAGAACTTTGACACGATCAAAAAGGAAATAAGTCCATCACACGAGAACTGACGCAAATCCTGCTGCCGATTGATAACGTAAACCGTGCATTACGATAAAAAAAGAGGATTTTAGTAGAACTATAGACTATTTATTCAGTAACGAAGGCCTAGAAGTAAAGAACGAATATTTGTTATACCCAGGTAGCGAAAAATCACCAATTCAAATTTTATAGGTCAAATTCTATATATATATAATTATATATAAAAGTACAGAAAGAAAATCTGGTATACCAAAATCTCTCAAAAATACCAATTTATAGTGGGTAGCTCAATATATATTTGGAGAGGAGGCTCCCAAACATTAAATTAGTAAATAAAATATCTGCGGGCAAAGTATCTAATTTGCTTCACACGAGATTTTGTTTGGGAGAGATGAAAGGAAAATTAAGTCAAAGGCAAAGAACTTAGGTAAAGGTTCGAAAATCTCAAATTTCGAAGCATTACGATTTTAGCCTGCATCTAGTTCCAATAATATTCAAAAAAAATCCTATAGAGACAATGACGCCCTGCGAAACTCAAATCACCTCTGAAGATGCCTTTATCTCAGCTTCAATTGTAACCTGAAACGTTGAAAGATACAATGCACCATTTTAAGCATTGTTATAGAATCAATGTGGCCTCTGTATCAATGCAAAATTGATGTAGAAAAAGCAAAAAATGAGCACTCTTCATACCAGATGTTCTCGATGAACCTTTACATCTCTTTTATCCACTCGAAGCGAATTAAAAGAAGGAAGTAGTCCATAATGGATATAAAGGTAATTTACATGTCTCATTTCCTTGAAACATGAGACGTTGCATGCAACAATGCCTCCTCCTGTGATTTTTGTACAGTTTTCAAATCAAATGTACAGCAAGGATTCATGCAAAGTTATGTGTTCACATAATGATTACGATAATTGAATAAATACTAGCAAATGAAATTATATAGAATACAGCACGATAGAATTTTTTGTAATCAAAATAAAATCAACTCAGGAAGATTTCCCTCCACCAAGACTTGGAAAAGAATACACGAGTTTTCTAAAAACACATATTGAAAGGATAAAAGGGAAGGTTTTCATCATGTTGGAATATTCATGTATTTGAAACAATACATATGCATTCTCAACTATTTTGGATTCTTTTCCATGTTTTGACTCTCTAGGATGACTCAAATGAACTAATTCAAAATTTCTTTGTAGCGTATAGCATATTTAGAACTTATTACTCATAAAAGGGAGAAATCGTCCGTACTCTTCTTGTTTGCTTATGAAATTTTTCTCATTACGGTTTAAAATTGGGAGAATATCTACGTCGATAGCTCTTTTCTGAGTAGGAAGATATCCACCCTATTTAAACTTTAGGTAAGAACTCTGAACTGCACACATGTACAATCTGAGATGGATGAAACTATCATTACCCTTTACTTCCTTCGAAATGATCTTTCAAAACGAAATCATACTCTGTATTTTTTCATTTTTCTCAACTTCGACGGACCCGAGAGTGTAAAATGTCATTTATAAGGCTCGTTTTGGGATATTTTACGAAGGCCAAGAGATGCATCGATTGCTTAATTCGAACCAAATTTATGAGGCTCGTATAGTTGTTGATTACAATACTGCCTATTCTTGTGAAGTTTAGGATACTATTGAATTGAGTAAATACGTAAATCAAATCTCATGAAATAGCGTAAAAAGAAATCTGCGTCGCGTTCTCTTGGGCTACATGCTCACTGAAACTTTATTCACCAAGTTTATTGCTTAGTTTTCTCTCATTATTCCATCACAAGGAACCTGAAAAGGAATATATCAGAGCAGCGAAAGCCACTTTTTTGGTTCAGAACGACTCAAGAGGACTTTTTGCGTATTACATCTGTCACGGATAGTAAAGTCAGATCACAAAGAGCATAATATAATATTAAAAACTTGTAATTTATCTGCTTATCATGACGGTCACCGCGCATTTTCTCCACATTTAATTCAATACAAAATATATCAGCAATAAGTTCAAGAGCGAGATGGGCGATACAGGCCGAGGATTTATTCAGAATATCACGCCTCATATCTTAAATTGAAAAACTGATGCCCATTTTTTGTTTCGTTCAATGAGTAAAGAAGTACGTATAATATCTTTTCAATTAAATCATCACCAATATCATTTATCTTTTGTTAGATGGGTAGATAAGTACGCATAACACTTTTTTAATGAATTAATCATTAGTATCAAGCTCGTTTCTATCCTGTACTACTCATATCTGCGAGAGCCCTGAGTTATTCGTAAATATTTGAGAACAAAGTAGTTATTACTTCAACCTATACTCAAAGGAATTGCGTCTGCGACAGCGCTTTTCTCGAACTCAGAATATTTTTCCAGCTCCCCACCTAATTTCTTTGCTATTGTGTCTAGACAAGCAGCGTCTGTTTTATTTTTCTGAAACCAATCTAATCCGTTTAGCGAGAACATTTCTCAAAGAGGACGGCATCCAATGATACCAGTTAATATTACAAAATTATTATTGGTAATCTTCTAGAACACGAAAAAGAAGTATAGAGAATATCATTAAATTATTGCAGGACATGGGTATTTCTTTGTCCATTTCTTGGCTATTTCTTTAAAAAACATACTAAAATCGACGAAACCTTTTATGAAGTCTTTCTCCCTCTATTACCAAAACTCGCTGTTAGAAGCTTTCGAATTGCTCATCTTCATATTAAATGACTCATTCATTTACTGTTTTCTTTGAGCTTTCTACACCTTGCACGTAATGGAGTCCATTTCTGACTTAATATTCTCATTTGTGAGTTTTGAACATCTGCGCCTTACTTTTACTGTATCAAACTCCTTTAAATGAGCCTCTTCTTTACTTTTCTCGACAATTTGATTTTACATGAACCAAAGTAGGATCTTTTTTAAATAAAGGATGATATTACATGATACTTTTGGCAAAATAAACATATATCATGCCCCAGAATCCATCAAGGACTCTGCGAATCCTATCAGCGGTATCTTATATCTACCTTCAAAATTATTGATTTTAACAACTGCTTAACTAATCCAAGAAAGTATTTCATTAGCCTTTATATTTGAGCCGTAACCGTCTTCCAAATCTCCTTAACCTTTTTCTAAGTAGTATTGTTAGCTACTCTACAGGATATCATATTTTACAGTTGACTCTCGTCTAGTTTTGTACCGAGCAGCTTTTATATAATGTGAGATGTCTTCATTAAGTACTCAAACCTGTGAAAAGAAGTTATCTCGCACTTTTAAATCCTCAAGGCTCGATTTTTTCTCTCATTACCTATCCCTTTCCTATCTGTTCCCCTATTCAGGTATTGAAACGGCATGAAATGGAACGAAATGAGCATATTCTGTTCGAAGCCAGTTACATTGTTCCTATTTTATGTCACTATTTAAAAAGGATACTTTTAGCTCAGAGTGATGGTGTATTAATACGGCACTAATATGCAAGCTATTTGATCAAAACTTCAGCAGAGAACACTATCTAGGCAGACAGGGCGAGGAGTCGCTTGGCTAAGAACAATAGCCAGGAACAACAGCGACTCTTTGGGCGTAGCAGTAACTTCAGTTTATATCCAAAGTATTTGAATCGGATTTTAAGTATTTATTTACATTAACAGAGGTCCATTTATTTCTCTCTAGGTACTTTATATTATCCTCCTCATCGTATTTCCTTGAACACAATCCTCAATTCCATTTTACACTTCAAACCGTCCTTCACTGTAATTATCGATGTCATACCAGTCTTTGCAGTCCTATTCAACGAAGAATCTTAACTTTCCAATGAGTAATGTGTCAAAAAGCTACGTGAAGACCTTCCAGTGGAATCTCTTTGTAAGAAGGATATTATCCTCGGGTCAAGTGTAACGTTCCGATTTATCACGTATTATTTGGACTTCAAAGGACTTGAATACGTGCCTTATTCTGAGATTGATTGCGTATATATGGGTTTACCAACTTCACTGTAAATAAAAGAAGCTGCTCGAAGTAATGCGCACTGAATCTTGGGGGTATCCTCAGGTCTTAAAACATCGGAGATCACTCACCAATCCCTTTTGTTCAGCAATAGCATATCTCCTGAAACAGTTTCCAAACTTGCTCAAAACGTGGCAGCAATGTTCAAAAAAGATGAAATATGCAATGTTAAAATAGGTGAGGACCTGAACGAAGCCGTCAGTCTGTACGGAGAAGCCATAAATGGCTATAAAATTGACACTAATTCATCGATTACAATTCGTTCCCAAGATCTTTGATGGGGAGGCCCTTCGACTCTAAAGCAAATAAATTTAAATGGAAAGCTAAAAAGTTTCTCGGAAGCTTGATTAAATATTCGATCGAAATCTAGCAGCACAATTCAAAAAGTAGAGTGCGTAAATATCAGAATGTTTTAACGCTGAATTCGATAATCAAGAAGAAACAGATGGCAGTATCAGTGGCTTGGAAGAGCTCCGCGAAAAGATCAAAAAATTTATCCCGCAAGGCCCAGGAAACCATAGAGACGAATTTTACATCGTATAATACATTTATCGAGCCCCTATGGGGGAGGTCATGGTCTCTTCATGCTATCTCTCAATCAATCGCATCTGATCCGCCAAAATTTCAGAGTATTCTTACATATCTGGACTCATCTTGGCTTCGGAATCAAGGCAAAGAGGAGGAAAAGCGAAGGGATAGACTATCATGCAAGAATAAAATGGTAAATGATAATTTATTTCGCAACTTCTATGAGGGACAGAGTTTCTACGCTAGACAACAAAAAACGAAACCCGAATCTTCGATTTTACAGAAACACAGAAGCAATTACCAAAGGGAGCCCCCCTTAAAACGGAATGGATGACATCCGACACAGAAGAGTCTGTCATGGTTGTGAAAGACAGTACCCCTTCATCGTAAATTATCCATGAAAATGTCGGAGTCTAACAAGGATGGCTGAAACACTTCTCCGCAATCAACTTGTAAACGCTCTCCACATACTATTTGAAAATTTTGAACATTCAGAACATGAAAAAGGAACAGAATCCAGCGAAGGATAAAATGAAGAAACAAATTACTTTGCAAAAGAAGCAACAGAACGCGATATAATAATCTCTGTAAGGGATACACATAAAGAATCTTAGTAACAGCGGAAATTATTTGAAATATTTGATTCTAATCAAAAGTTTTCAATCATAAATTAGATTTCTCAGGATTTCGGAGTAGATGCAGCTAAGATATCCAAACCAGAATATAGCTGCAAAGTATATCAAGCTTCATATATGCATCAGGGAGGAATAGATCAAAAATAAATTCATTGCTCTCTTCTAGAATAAATGGCAATATTTTCACTGTGAATAAACTGTTTTTCGTATGCATTGATAAGATGGGAAAATACCAAATGTATTTTGACAAAGTGTCAAATATTTTGAAATGGCCACTTGCAAAATGGTCAATTCCAGCTGTACGAAAATTCGGAGGCGCACAAATTGATTGGAAAAAATGGGAAAGTGTTCTTTCACTGAGCTAGAACAACACCCACAAGATTACGATTTATTCAATCTATTCAACCGAGCTAAACTGGATGAAGTAGATAAATCAACAACGAAGATCCTGAGAGAAATATGTAGAGCGTAAGATTCCTGTCATGGGAAAAGTCCTAAACTTCTCCGTTTTAAATTTTCCATGCAGACTTCCGAAAACACCGCCTTCGGAGAATAATTCTCCTTAGACTTTTTTTACCTTGACTATACTACATTATCATGTATCTTCGATACCGCAACTTGATTCCCAGTTGCAGCATTTCTTGATGAGTATTGGCATATTGCAGAGGGAATTTGGTTCCCTCTTATTGAAGTACGGATTATAATATACTGTAGGCATCTGAATCGAGTCAGAGCCGATGCCAGCTCTCCTTTTAGTTCCCCAAGGTGGAAAGAAATCCGTAAGTCAAGAAAATTGAACTCCATCTCTCTGGAGCGAGAATCCCACAGCTCTCTGGGAATATAATAGCAATTAGATGAACCACTTCCGCATGTCTTCATGAAATTCAGAGGTAATTACCACGCTAAAGAAAAGAACATGTTCTTCTACTTTCCATTAAAGCAATGAATGATAAAATCGGCGAAAATTTACTGGTTCAAGCGAGACTCGTATTTAATACTACCCTATATTTACTTTTATCAATACCGAATAACATATACCAGATGAAAGCAATAGCTGAATCAAAAATATAAATTAATGCTGTCATCGTCAAAAGGGAAATTGCAAAAGCGTTAAGCAGTAACGCACCTTGCGCAGTTGACAATATTTATGAAATTGAAGAGGAAATATTAGTCTACAGAGAGGGAAACGAACAATGGATAGGAGCCCTTCTCATTTTTAAACTGGACAAAAATACAGTTAAAGTACTTGAAAAGATGTGGTCTAAAACAATGAGCATCAATTCAAGCATTACAGAAGACCGCGGACCCAATATTCCTACGGAGAAAAGGAATATTGACCCCTCGAAGTCTTCCAATAAATACTAATCCCATTTATGTCTATCCTGACGAAATAATTTCGCTGTATTATACCTCTAGGACATAGTGAATCCCTTAAAATGACTCAATATTCGAAGAAAAACGTTTTGAAATAGCAACCTGGAGGCAAAGAAACGGAAGTATTGACGGCGGGACTTTTAAAACTGTAGGGAAGGGTTAAACTACATACAACTCTAATTTTTAAGGAGAAAGACTCCTTTTACGCATAAAAGACGGAGGAACGAACCGAGAATTATAAGAATTTCAGGTTCGGAGTACAGTGATTTGGAGACCTTTAAAAAGTTCTTAGTATAGAACAATCCACATGTGCGGTCAACTTCTCAACTTTAGGATTGTCCTAGTTAATTTAGCTCAGAAACATCTTCAGAGCGTAATCAACTAGCGGGAGATGTGGCTATAGACCTACTGGTGAACTGAAAAATATAATTCTTAATCTGCTGAAACCATTGTATGTACCATCCAGCAACAAAGCTTGTTGGGTAAACCCCTTTCCAATTATCTATGAAACGAACTGAAAATGGAATCATTGCTTGGAGTTGTGTCTATATTTTTCCAATTTCATGTCGGATTTACTCCTTTGAATGTACGATAAGTATGTAACTGACATTCTGCAGGCTAGAAAAAATAATTTACTGAGATCATGAAAATAATTTATGAAACATTCCGATTTAAACCTCGCCAATATGACCGCTTAATTTTGAAAAAATGATAATGGACGCTACCAAAAATTTAGTTTGAATGCTTTGACCATATTTCATTTAAAACTGTAATTATTTTTAACAAAATGCCAGCATCGCGGAGTAAAGTTCAATGCCTACGCTACTCGCTTATATCACATGCAAAAAATCCCATGTTTTGTCCGCAAAGGTTCAAGAAAAACGACGAGATGTTTAATAAAAGGTATATAGTTACAATAAGACCCTTCAAAAACGTCATATTGCACCTCCAACGCATAAATAACGTTGCCTGTGGTTCCCGAAACGTAATTTGGACAAACTAAGTCTCCAAACGTACTCAGACAATCTTATGCCTACAACTATGATCATTAGTCGCAATTAGGGTTCAAGATCTCCCCAATGGATGATACCGATACGTAACAAACAATTATGTGCTCCTCTTACAAGTCCGGGCGAATAACTGGATTCATCCGGGGTGGCAGGATCACGGCTCTTGCAGACCCGTTTCAAATCGCATGTATGTTAAATCACGACTGCATGTCGTTATAGCAGCCATACTCTCTTCTATATATCATCGCAAAGGCATCTAGGACCGCCTAAAAAGGCTAATAGTCGCTTTTTTGAATGTTAAGAACACAAATATTCGTAAAGAGATTCACATAATTGGAATTATTCGATCTACGTTCAATATCGCCAGTAGATTTACGCAAGACAATAATAAAGACCCATTGTAAAATATCATTCGAATTTTATCGTTGAATCATCATATAGAAAAACGGATCAAACTCTCGTGAGTTTTTTCAAAAGAAAAGGTGGCGTGTTAGACATCGGTACCATGAGATTGATTTACATAGAGGGAATTATGGAATTTTCTATTAAATAGGAGTGTATAGAACACTATTGGAAGTGTATTATTGGGAATTTTTAACGGTTTCCAAAAATAGAGGGTTTTCAACTGCAGTACAGTGCCCGAGATTCCTATTTTAGAACCCAACTTTTTAAATATTTCTGAACAAATATGTAGCAATTTCCAATGAAATTCTGGTAGATTACGCTTTTCTATGCTATATAAAGGAGCTAAAAATATTTTATTGAAAAGGGTTTTTCGTTTATTTTCCCCAGATTCGGTTACGGTAGGGGGGAATTCGTATGTGAACAAAGCATCAAAAAACTTAGTTACACACAATTAATGCCTTATCTAATAGCCTTTTTTGTACCAATCGGATCTATTTAGCTTTTATTACACATACACCCTCGAGTGAGAACGAGAAGAACTCTCCTATCCACAGAAAAGCGCACGAAATCAATATCTACGCCAGTAAGGGATTTTTGGACAGCAAGATCGCGCAGCCCATTGGACTAAGCCCAAACACTATTCGCAAGTGATTGAAAGAGCCAAATGGCTATGTAACGCACCTTTTCACTACCAGGAATACCAAAATAAACAACTGAGATTGTCTTCTTTTGATCTCCAAGGCTGGTAATCAGAAATTTTCGGCCGCTCAACTTCTAACATCACTTCAGGTAGATTTCTCAACTCGCCGCATTCAAAAATATTGACTGTCCAAAGCCACCTAAACTACAGAAAGATGTAAAAAGCCCCCCAATCACTGAAAGACACCTGAAACACACCGTTTGGAATGGGTACGCCAGCCCCATGCTTGCAGTTGTAAACAATGGGATAAATTAATTGTTTCTGACGAGAAAAAAACCAACTTAGGCGTACCTGATGGCTTCCAGTACAACTGGCATGCCCTCTGAAAAGAAAAACGAGTACTATCAAAACTTCAAATGGGCGCGGGTGGAAGGATGGTCTAAGGTTCCTCAATGTAAACGTGGGGTCAGTTCGTTGGCCCAGATTTCCGGAAAGCAAAATGCTAAGAAGTATACAGAGGCACTAAAAAACTATTTACTACCGGTTGCGACCGAGAATTACCATGGATCCTAGACTTTTCAGCAGGACAATGCATCAATACACACTACCTTATTTTCAATGAAATGGAGTGAGGAAAATATATATCACTTATGGACTGGCCAGAGAAGAACCCCGTCTTGAATCTCTTCTAGAATCTCTGAAAGATTCTTGCCCGATTTTTTTATGCATATGGGAGGCAGTTTGAAACTATTCAGGCCGTCACAGAATGCGATATGGATGATATGGATTAGTGAGGAGAGATCGGGAAATATATATGCTACAGAATAGTTCAGAGCATACGAAAGCGATGTTCATCGGTGTTGGAGAGACAGGTAAGAAAGTAGACTACGAGAAATGCCCCCTAGATTTCTTTTCTGACTGAAAACAATAAAAATGTCGCTTCAGGATATACGCTAAATTTCTTCTGTAATTATTTCTGATTCTAAGGAATTTCCAGAATTACACTGTACTATACGGTATTTCGTTAATATTTAATTACTCCTATTTACATACGCCAAGTAGTTTACCACCAAAATTTTTGCAGCAGTAATCCAGACCAAAACCAACTGCAACTAACTGCCCCTTAGCCTTCTTCTCGACCACACAGCTTCGGCTGTCACCAAGCGACTCCATGGATGGGCATCCATTGCCCCCATCATCATCAAGCCCCACCAGTCAAACAAGACGGCCACAACAGCAGAAAGACACCCTTCAACAATCCTTTGGGTGTTTCTATGGGCAGCGAGAAGAATTAGTCCGACGGCGGACATAAGGGACTGCTTCGATTTCATCTGCATCATTTGCGGTAAACTTTGACCAACTAACAGACCATGCGTGTCTTTCTCTTTTCGGATTCAATCGCGCCGACATCATGTGAATGGTGCAGATCATCGGGTGGGCGAGTGCGGTGACGCATACAGCGACAAACAGATACTCAGCAACCCTCCATCTTGCGAAGTTCCTATTACTTCGCCGCATGGCTTCGCCAGCACGTTGGACAAATGTAGAGCAGCTTTTCTGGCGGCACTCGTCGCATCTCTCCGAAATATTTTGGGAAGCCATGGATGAGTTTCTAGGGAAGAAAACGTTACTGGTAATACCGGGACTTGACACGGGTTTCTGGAAAGCGGGGTTCGTAGAATACGCTGTGTCAGTGATAGATAATACAGAAGAGTTGGAAAATGTCGTGGGGTTTATTGATGGTACAGTAAAAGCGATAGGTCGTCCAGGCGGTAGCAACATCAACCAACGCGTCTACAATGAGTACAAGAGGTAACATGCGATTAAGTATTAGGCTATTATTACCCCGTGCGCAAAGACGATGCACCTGGCGGGTCCAATTGAGAGTCACAGGGGTGACTGGACTCTTTATGTGCAGAGTGTTGTTGATTCAGGTCTTCCTGGACTGTTGCGTGTGGGAGATACGCTATACAGCATCTACGGAGACTAAGGATACAGTAGAAGAGTTTTCCTCGAGGTTCTATGCTTAGGATAAAATCTATCTGAAGGCCAGAAGCTGTTCAACAAAGCAATATCGGGAATAGGGTAACTTTGTAGTGGTTCTTTAAGGAGATGAAGGTGTATTGGAAGTTCTTATATTTTAAGAGGATGCTTCGCGTAGAAATATCTGCAGCTAGAAAGTTGTACATTGCTGCAGTGTTGCTAACCAACTTTCGAAGCTTTGTCTCCCTAAATACTATTCCGCAGTACTTTTGAATAGCCAAATCCAATTTAGATTCTTATGTAGTGAACTTCAGTATGAATTAATAAAACCTGTGAGCGAAAGGGCCGAAGTGCGAGGAGCAAAGTCCGCATCCCGTAGGGCTGTAGGAGCGTATTTTTTCCCGCCGCTGGAGACTGCCTGCGGGAGCGGGACGCTCAACGGGTTTACACTACCTGTTCCTCATTTTTAAAGTACAAGTGAACGGTTACCGGACCCAAATTTAGCCCCGCACCAGTTTATTTAGAGCTACTATCCCTACTACAAAGCAGTTTATCAACAAGGCTAGGTACAGATTGCATTTGCGGCAGAGAATCGCTTCGCATCTGACGCATAAACTCACGCTGCGCTTCAGCCTCGAGACGGCGACTCTCGCGCTCTTTTTGACGTATCACGCTGTCTGCTTCTCGATCCAGTATATCCTGTTCATGGTGGTTCTTCTCAAGTTCAACCCTTTCTTTCTCAATATCGAACTTCGCAACATCCGACTCCTTCAACATGTCGCGTAAGGCTATCATTTTGTCGCTTGTATCCCTTCCAATCGCACTCTTACTTACTTTTCCAGGACTTTTCTCGGACCCCTCCCTCTCCGGTGCCTTTCTCTTCTCCTTTTTCGGCAACGCCTTGATAATCATTTCCCGTCCAGAGCCCAGATTCGCCTCTTCCCCTTTCCTAAGCGCATTATCAATAGAAATCTGCTCCTCAAAGAAGTCCTTTGCCAGAAATATTGATAGACAGAACGAGAGAGCGGGAGCGAGGGAGCCAGACAGGAGTGAGGGAGAGAGCGGGAGAGCAGGAGAGATAGAGAAAGAAGGGCAGTAAGAGTGAGGGACCGAGATGGAGAGATGAGAGAGGAGGATTGGTAAGGAACTTTACTCAGGTAGAAGATGGAGAGAGAACGGGGCTTATATAGACTTCAAGGCGAGTCGACTGATGCTTTCTGTTGCTCAAAGGAAGTTTCCAGAAGACATATAGACGACGGTGAGTGCCTAACTCTAAACTTGCTTGTGCTTATCTAAAGTAGATCAGCTCAAGCTTACAGCACTGTAAAGTGCATAAACATAACGGTCAAGTTCTAGATTGAACGGTAAAGTACAGTAATAACTGTAAGCCTATTTGTGAGTTGTCAGCTGTCAGAAAAAGGCAAAGAAGTGAAATTACACTAACACGCCCTTTCAAACTAGAACAGACCTCAGTAGCGCCCCCTCGATCTGAAAACAATAAAATACTAACTTGAAATACCAGGAGGAAAAATTCCCAACTCACTTCGAAACTTCACATACTTGACGCGCAGCAAAGGTTTCGTTAGAAGGTCAGGGACTTGGTCTTCGGTTCGACAGTGAGCAACAGAGATCTGTTTGGACGAAACAGCTTCACGAACGAAATGATACCTAATATCAATGTGCTTGTTCCGTTCATTGATTCATTCATTCTGGGACGAGCTAATTGCGCCTAAGTTGTCAACTGATATCCTAATAAAAGTAGGGCACTTCTCATTCATCAAACTGCAGAGAAGGTTTGACAACCTAATAGCTTCTTTAGAGGCAGTCCACAGAAATATGTACTCTGCTTCGCAGGACGACAGCGCGACACATCCTTGCTTCTCGGAGCGCCATGAGATAGGTCCACCAGACATCATGAACACGAATCTTTCGGTAGACTTGCGAGTAGAGTGGCAGCCAGCCCAGTCAGAGTCACTGAATCCAGTGATGGTGTGTGATGAAGACGGACCGTAACGAATTCCAAGAGTTTTAGATCCGTTCAAGTAGCGACACACACGTTTGACAGCCCTCCAGTGAGTGACCATCGGCCTTTCGCAGAACTGCGACAGCTTGCCTACAGCGAATCCAATGTCTGGACGAGTGCAGATCATCAAGTACATGAGACTGCCTATTGCAGAGCGATATGGTACTGATGAAGGAAGTTCTTGATCATTACTTCCGTCCTTGTTGTAATTGCTTTGGACCATTAGAGTATCGACAGGTTTTGAGTCCGCCATTTGGAACCTTTCCAAGATCTTATCTGTGTATATCGATTGCGAAAGATGCAGAGTTCTCTCAGAGCGGTTTCGCTGCACTTGAATACCAAGGAATTCCTGGACAGGACCTAAGTCTTTCATCTTGAATCTCTTATTCAGTTCTGCCTTAACATTATTGAGCATATTTCGACTGCTGTCTGATATGAGGAGATCATCGACATTAAATATTATCATGCAGAACATAGTCTCATTCCGATAGACATAATGGCATGGCTCGTGCGGGTTGCTGACAAAGTTGAGTTGCAAAGTCAGAAATGCATCTATTTTTTGCATACCATTGGCGAGGAGCCTGCTTCAATCCATACAGGGCCTTCAGAAATCGACAAACGAGGTTGGGCTTGTTTGGATCTCGGAAACCAGCTGGAGTCTCCATGAATATTTCTTCGTCCAAGTCACCGTTCAGAAACGCGGTTGCTACGTCCATCTGATCGCATTCTATATCTAACAGATTTGTCAAGCAGAGGAACATTCGTACAGCAGCAATAGAAACGAAAGGTACATACGTGTCTGTGTACTCTAGTCCAGGAACTTGTCTGAATCCTTTAGCGACAATACGAACCTTAGGACCGACGTCTGGTTTGATACGAAAAACGTAGCGACATGGAATCACGTGCATTCCTTGTTTTCTTGGAACGATATCGAAGGTTCTATTCTGACGGATAGAGTCTTCTTCCTTTTTGATCCCTGGCATCCAAAAATCAATGTTTTCTGCAGAAGTAGCTTCTTCGTATGTTGCAGCAACACCTGTTGAGAGCAGTGCAGTTTCTGCGACAAGTGACACATTTGAAGAAGAGCTAGAAGGAAACCAGCGGATGGGCTTCTTTGAGATCCGAGAGGAACGACGAGGAGCTACTGAATGGGCTTCTTCAGATGAGAGTAAATTTTTTTCACCGGCAGTGGACTCTTCATAATCTTCGTTTTCGTCAGCGGAATTCTGTACTTCGAAAAACTCCTCAGAAGGAGATTTAACTTCATCGGAGGAAATTTTTTGGCGGTGGTCTCCATTCGGTAGCTCACAGGTGACTTTAGGCTGTATACAAGTTGCGGTTTCATTGAAATTTACATCTCTGGATATTCCCATTCTTTCTGAGCCGATATCCCACAGCTTATATCCACTGCTCTGAGAGGAGTACCCCATCATAAGGGCTTCACGAGATCTGGGATCCAACTTCTTGAGTTTGTTCTTTGGCACTACATACCAACACTGTGCACCAAATACCCGCATGTGTGATAGGTCAGGGGCAATGCCGTTCCAGTGGTGGTAAGGAGTGGTGCTCTCTGACAAAGAGCTTGAAGTAACGCGATTCAGAACGTAGACAGCCGTGGAAAGTGCTTCAGCCCATAAATGCTTTGGAAGACCCTTGTGGTGTAACATCGAACGGACCAGATTGAGAAGGGTTCGATTCATCCGTTCTGCGGTCCCGTTTTGCTGGGGGTGTGAGCCACAGTGAGCTTATGTTGTATGCCGTTCTCCTTAAGGAAGTTCTTGAACTCGGTTGAAAGGTACTCTCCGCCATTGCCAGACCTTAAAGCCTTAATGAGAAGCTTATCTTCATAGAATGGAGTTTTCATTTCAGGAAAATCATGGACTTGGATATGTTTCAGAGACTGGATAGTTTGTTTCTCCGCAAAAGCTTTGTAGTTTTCAAATCAATCTATCACCTTTGACTTGTGGCTCATAGGACACACAACCGTCCACTTGGAGTAGTCGTCGATGAATGATACAAAATACCTAGCCCCTCCCAGAGAAGGAGTTTCAACCGGTCCCAAGACATCAGAATGAACCAGTTCTAGAGCTTTTGCCGAAAGGCTTTGTCTTTTTTCGGGATTGGGGCACGGTGGGATTTACCAAGTATGCAGCCGACGCAAACATCATCTTCCTCGTTTCCTTGTGAAAGTTTTACACCTTTCACAACATCGCTTTTGATCATTGACTTGATTCCGGGAGCATGCATGTGCGCCAATCTCTGATGCCAGATTGAAATTGGGCATATCAAGGAAACTTGAGATCCGGTCTGTGGCTTTAGTGCAGGCTTGATGACATCCAAGAGTATAAACCATTAGTGAGCGTAGCCGTCGCCACAAGAGTAGAGTCCAAATGACGAACAAGGGTGACTGTATCGTTATTAAAGAGCGTCTCAATTCCAAGCCTTTCCATGAAAGATACGGGAGCAGTTGGTAGCGAAGGTCTGGAACGTGAAATATACGTTTTTCATTACACACTTGACAGTTTCTCCCTTCCGTCGTAACGTGAGAGCAACGTCACCGGAGCCAATAATCATAGCCTTAGAATCTTCCCCAAGGTCGAGAGTTGAAGGGGACGCGAGAAGGTGATAACTTGTGAAAGCAGAGCGGTCGAAAGTGACATGCGAGGTACATCCTGAATCGATGATCCATTGCATAAATAAGAGAGAAGGGCCTCCGGTAGATTGAAGTGCTACATGTTGTGCGGGGAAGTCGACGCAAAGAGAAAAACGACATCTGGGTGTTCGGTAGTTTCAGCAACCTCCGTAGCATTGGGGATTTTCCTCCACTTCTCTAGCCTTATCAAGATGAGCTCTAGCTGGATGACCTCTGGGAGCGAGATGAGGGAACTTCTTGTAGCATCGGTTGCTATCACGATGCTTGCCGCAGTGTATGCACATTTCTGCGGAAGTTCCTGTTCGAGGCTTGGAAGACTGGGTCCCCAGGATTGCAGCAGTCTCACCGACTTTGAGTGCGTCTTGATCTCGCTGAGCATTGCGCTGCCCTTCGTGGAGACATCTACTCTGTACAAATTCGAACGAAAGCTTGCCATCTTCGATATTGGAAGCATCTAGGGCTAATATGAGGCTGTCAAAGCGATCGGGCAAGTCATTGAGGAAGGCCATGGCCATTTCGCTGTCCTCTACATACACAGACATGTATTTTAGAGTGGCCGCAAGTTGACGAATACGGGCAGCAAATAGTAGAACTTTCTCATTTGGTTGCATCTGCGCGGTATAGAAGCGACGTCTTGCGGCGAGCTTGTTTAGCAGAGTATGCTTTTCGAAAATATCACAAATTAGTTTCCACATTTTCTTGGCCGTGGTAGCATGTTGAACCTGCTCAAGGTGAGCATCTGAAAGTGTGAGTCCAATGGCTCTTGCCTTGGAATCTGCCTTTTGCCATGCGGAGTGAGTTGACGACGATGCTTCCGGTGGATCCACTGTAAGATGATTGTCAACCTCCCTGAGAGATAGGATGAGTTGAATTTGAGCTTTCCAAATGTGAAGTTATCATCACGGAGCTTCTCGAGATTATCAATACGAGGTCCGGCAGAGGAATCCATGATGAGTATAATGGGACCAAGTGAATCAAAATTTAATTTTTGTGTTTTGGTCAATGTGTTTGTTGCGGTCGTGTCTAGTTGGAGACGCGGCTACAGTGGGCACAAGGAGTAATAGCCGACTTCCGCTCAGATCTGTTGCGGCACTTCCTACCACCTCTGTGTTGAGCAAGTTGCTTCGGACCCGATACTTTGAGCTGAAAGAGATCACAGGTGAGGAAAGAAGACTTGGGTTCCGAAACAAAGGGTATTATAGGTGCCACAGGAGGTAGAGGAGAAGGTACAGTGGACGAAAGGAGTGGAGGCGGAGAGAGGGGTTCGACAGTAAGCGGAGTCGGTATTCTTAACGTGGGTCAGCAGGAAGAGGCGGCACTGCAGGCGATAAAGGAGAATGGGTGAGAGTGATTGGAGCAGGAGCTGGAGGTGTAGGAGGTGCTGGAGTAGGATAGATCAAGTTAATAACTTGAACTGGGGCAGCTACGTTTGTAACTGGTTTCTTCTGACCCTTTGGTTTCGACATACGGCTTGCAGAGACGGGTAGAGGCTTCGAGCGGAGCTTGACTGGATTATTGGAGTTGTTTCCGATTGCGGGCCTTTTCTTTGTACCCAATGCCAAGATGTGTTGAAGAAAATCCTTCTTCTTGGGAGAGAAAATATTCTTGTGAGAGTGAGAAGGGAGTGAAAAGACGTCTGGAGTGGTTGCAGTGGAGGTTATATCACCGCCTTCATCGTCAGACTCAATAGCGGAGTCGTCGATGAAACGGCACTTCGGGCGAAGCTGCGGCTTCTCGGATCGGGGCCGGGCTTGGACAGGGTCTAATGAGTCGTCGTCGGAAGTGAAACTGATACGGCGGACGACAGAGTCGTCTGGAGAGATCTTGATTCCTCGAAGGAAGACGGAGCGGTAGATGACCAATGGAGGCAGGATGTTGCGAGATTAGGCGAAGGCTGAGGAAGAAGCGTGAAAGATATAAGGAAGCAAGAGGTTTCGAGGAGATTTGGACTTACTGTTGAAACTAGACACGGGCTGTGAAACAAACCAAGGTATGTGACACAGAGACGAGGCGAGTAGCAACGAGGAGTCGGGCCGCAAAATGGACTTTGTTCTGTGGTGCGGGGATAAAGGAAGACGACGGGCTGCAAAACCAACCAAGGTAGGTAGTGCAGAGACGACGGGCGTTGGACAGTCCACAAGACAGAAGGTCAGTAGATAGTGGAGAGACGACAAAGAAGTCAGATCAAACCTTAGGTGCTTCTTTTTCTTTTTTTTTTCTTTGGAGCTCCTGTGTTTTTCTCCCTACACAGAGTGTAGGGTAGCGTCGAGGTTTTTCGCGTCAAGCAGAGAGCGCGAAAGAGATAAGTCGGTGTGCAGCGCTAGCGGCCTGGGCCCATAACCTGATACACAGAAGGAGAGAGCGAGAGCGAGGGATCCAGACAGGAGTGAGGGAAAGAGCGGGAGAGCAGGAGAGATAGAGAGAGAAGGGCAGTAAGAGTGAGGGACCGAGATGGAGAGATGAGGGAGGAGACAGTGGTAAGGAACTTTACTCAGGTAGAAGATGGAGAGAGACCGGGGCTTATATAGACTTCAAGGCGAGTCGACTGATGCTTTCTGTTGATCGAAGGAAGTTTCCAGAAGACATATAGACGACGGTGAGTGTCTAACCCTAAACTTGCTTGAGCTGATCTAAAGCAGATCAGCTCAAGCTTACAGCACTGTAAAGTGCATAAACATAACGGTCAAGTTATAGGTTGAACGGTAAAGTACAGTAATAACTGTAAGCTTATTTGTGAGTTGTCAGCTGTCAGAAAAAGGCAAGAAGTGAAATTACACTAACAAATATGTCCCGTAACAGCTGATCTAACTCACCAATTTCCCCCCCTGTCCCGAAAAGTACCCTGTCCTTCTGGTCGCGAACATCAAAGTCTTCTTAGATCCTTCTAAACCGATCTTGAATGCATATCCACGTCACAGTAGGCAAGAAGCCATGGTTAGTACTGCAGAACTACGCAACGCGCATGTATCGCGCAACAGTCTCACGATGCGGCGCAATGTGTACCTTGAAACCTGAAACCTCTTGGGCGAGAAAAAGTTCATCACTTGTTGTGAATTTGGACCTGGGCCCGGAATTTTTGTTGGCTGCAGCGACACGAAGTGGTCCAAGAGAATCAGGGGGCGTGGTGTAAGTGTAGGAGGTAACTGGTGGAGCGGGGAGTTCCGGAGTGGAGAAAGAATTATTGACAGAAGGGCGCGAGGATAAGGACTACATATCGGACATGGCTGATGTGAACGTGTGATTAAGAAGCAAAAGAGTGATAGAGCCGTTAAAAAATCGGATGCGCGTTAGTTTCTGCGCAAATGTTCGTAAATTGTGAACGGGCTATTTTCAGATTCTCTGGGTGTTACTGTTTTCGCACCAACCACACATTGCAGAAACCATTTCTGTTACTGCTCATATTTCTGGCTCATTTCAAACCTATTTTTTAGAAATACTGCAATTGATGGAATACGTAAGCCGCGTATTACGCAAATTCAGGGAAAAATTGCAGAATTTGCTAGCATATACAATCTATTGTGTACCGAGGCCTTCGCTGTTCTACACCACTTTCTTGAAGCTTCCTATTCCAGGGTCTTGGACTTCGGATTGCCAATCCTGGGAGAGCGCGTCTACGGCGAGGGAGCCAGGAGACGCAAACTCGCTGTTGTATGTGCTCATATACTAATTTCGCCTTCTCCGGTAGCCGATTTGAAAAACCTTTAAAACGCAGTATAACAAGACAGTTTGCCTCCTTCAGAAAGAGCAACTAGTCATGACTTTAACTAAATATACCCCTTATTTCCCTAATTACTCAAAAAAGGGGTGTTCACATACGAATTTCGGGTGCCGTATTGTGTGCTTCTTAGGGTATCCCCAACTGTTGTACCAAAACCCATATTTTAAAAGTTGTTCTTCCATTTGGTACCGGTGCCATTCGTTCCCCTAAAACCCACAAATCGTTCCAAAACATCGGATGTGCCTCCCAAAAAAGTATATTTTGGGGAAGCAACCCAGAATCTCACGGGAAACCATGACACTTCAAACCCAACATCATCAAACTTCCAACCATAAAATGAGGCACTAAAAGAGCCATTGTTTCCGTATTACTAACTCCGCATGGTAACTAATTCTTCCGCACACACCAACATGGCATCTCAAAACGTCCCAAGAGTGACACAGATCGAAGCATCAGATGCTGCCACAGTTGTCTTCAATGGAAAAGAAGCCGGTAAAGAACTATCTTGGAACGAAAAATATAATCTTGCATTCGTAAACGCAGCTTCAAAAGTTTTCGGAAATCCTATTAATAGATCAGGGATTAATAGAGCAGAGATGAGCCGGAAGACAAGATCCGCATTCATTGAGAACCCATTAAAACCATAAGATGCATTCACACCAAATGACAAAGGTCCACTGGACAATCTTCGATGGGAGGGCCGTCCCTCTGTTGCATGTGGGAGACACTGCGCCGGGATTGCGCCAAGTTCAAGGGGTGCCACAGCAGAATAACGGCAATGAAGCTCACTGGGAGCAAAATGGATGAATATTTGTATCGTTTTGCATCTCTAATATACAGCAATGGGAGTCAATCGATGTCAAATGTTTACGACTATGTTCGAAATCCCCATTACCCTATATCAAAACCCTTCAAGTACGCCAAACAGTATCACTATCTGGAGGCACGAAATACAATCGTAGAAGCGATTCCAGCCCGTTCTGAGCTCGAAGAGAAGGTGTAAAAGCCAATGGGTACCAAAGTTGCAAAAAAAACCTAGAGAAGCAGAAGACACTTGCCGATTGATCATCTGAAGGAAAACCGAAGTATTCTTCAATGTAACGCATCGATGGTATGCTAGACAACAGTGTAGCACAGCTTCATCAATTGTCTCAACAGAAGTTGTCTATTCAGCTTGAGAAGATGGAATGAGAGATGGCAAAACGTTTAGTGACGCCAGGATCACATGTGAGCTCCGAAGAGAGGGGGTCGATAAGCTCTCTCTTGCGTAAAGACCTGATAAACAGATTATCCTGAGGTATTGAGGAAAATACGAGCGCTCGAGTGTGCCGCCGTATAACATCGATCCTTCGCAGCTTGGGAATTTGGATGAGGTTTGGCAAATATTCGGAATCTAGGATAGATGTAATAAGACAGGTAGTAGAACCAATCAATGGAGGTTCCAGTTATGTTGACCTTGAGTTTGAAAGGCGGCCAATTACCGGCACGGATGTCGTTGAATATAATGCTTTGGTTTAACATATATTTATCATTCTTTGCACCAGATACTCCAAACATGAGGTGCCACGCCCACAGGGTGTCGTCTGAGACAACTTCAATTCGTATTATTCGTTTACCATCCTTGCTAATTTATTGACCTTGTACCGCTACAGGGCGGTTTTCACACTCCCATCCACCACCGTCAACGCAACCAATGCAAGCAGAAATTCCGAGCTTGGCGTATTGAGATTCAATATTCTTTAGGTTTGCTAGGTTTTTGTCGCCGAAGATACGTGTGTCCGTAGCATTCCCTTACTGCTTTGTTGAATTGCTTAAATATAGCAATAAAGTTGACTCAGGCAAGCGAAAATAGTCCACGAAAGAGTCAGCGCTAACTCTAGACCTAAGCATCCACTCAGAGTTTTTGGTCAGTACTCCCTCCCTGTAGAACACAGCAATCTTGCTTGTGCCCTTGGTAAGATTCACAGCTGCAGATTTCAGGTCTTATGCACTCGTATATAGTTTGAGACATCGTAAAACGCCGCTTAAACCCCACAGCACAAAAGAGAGGCTCACTGGGATGCAATCGGCAAAATTAGCCTTAATCTAATTTTTTTTTCGTCCTCTATCGCGCTCAATGTTGCAATTCACTCCTTTTCCTGGGCGAGAGCAACCCACACTCTTGTTTTTGGTTGGCTGATATTTATTTAGAGCACAAAGAAATACTGTAGCAACCATACTTGTGTCATCAGAGAAGGATGAGGTTGACGAACTTGATGAAGACATTTTGGTCATGACTTTGGTACGACTCACCATCAGGGTTGACCTTTTCTCCGTCGTCCCAAAATCGAAATAGTTATAGAGAGCCAATCATGTCTGCCACTTTGTCTCTTTGATTTGGGGTTTTAGTACAACAAGTTCGAATGCCCTTACAAAGTATTCAATAGGTCCAGTAGGGTAGTTAGGCGTTTTCACATTACTGTACATGCAGTGTTTAAGGGTAATGTGAGAAAAGGATTCCTGTTCGACATGGTTAAGCAACAAAAGGTACAAACAAGTACCGTTTTATAAGGCTACTCCAGCAGCAACTCCGCCGTTATTATCAGTCCGAAATAGTGGCTTTGGTAGTTCAGTACTCCATAACTTCCTTAAGCAGCCACACATTTTTGCGCTGAAACGAATTTAAAATAGCACCGCCCCTAAATATGAGTGTGCGGGCTCAACAGAGAGCCAAAATTAAAAGCTTTTCATATGAAAAGAGGCCTAAAGTCAAATAATTGAAAGGGTAAGAAACTCAAGGCTATTGGCCGAACACAAAAGAAATATTATAAAAAATGGTTTCCACCCACAAATTTTGAATGGCAACACAAAGTTTAATCAAGAACCATGACAACAATTTTATTGAAAACATTTGATATTCTGTTTTCGAGTCTCGGCCCTCTACCAACTGTGCACAGGGCTTAGGCATGTCTCCAAGTAGATATTTGATCAAATTATGATCCAGTTATTTACCCACTCTCTCTGTACAGTGCTTTCGAGCTCCTCATCAGTACAAAACTGCCTATTCTTAGCATACACTGCCCTTGCAAGAACACCCCAGACGTTTTCAATGAAGAGATCGTGCAGGCCATGCAATAACATGGACAAAATTGCTCTACATCCACTCCGATGACACATGTGATATGTGTATGGATGCATTGTCCTGCAGAAAACCCCACATCAAAGGCATCTTCACGGCTTTATTAGTAAGTAGATAGTTGTCCAATGTAGCCCAGTACTTCCGAATTCCTTGCTTTCCTTGTACAATAGCCAGATCAAAAAAATCTTAGGCTGAAAAGCAACCCCAAACAATTATTCCTCAATCTCCGACCCTTCGCTTGGATAGAACGACTTTAGATTTGCACATATCATGCCAGTAGTGACTAAATCAGTCTGAGCCGTCCAAATTTGGCTTCATTTCATCAAACTAGACAAAAATCCCCATTGATGCGAAAATTTATTGTGGTGCAAGTGGGTTCGCTCCAAACGAGCTGTCTTATTTTTCTGGGTCAAAATCGGTCCTCTTTTCACCTTATAGAAAACGAAGCGGTCTGAATCGTTTGTAAGCTGTTGAACGCGACGTTCGCCAATTGATAGACCCAGTCCCGCTTTCCATTCTGCAGCTAAAGCCCCAGTCTTTGATGTGCTGCTCATCAATGCCTGAACAGCATTTTTCGAGATTTTGGTGCTTTTTTGTTAGTTTCTTAGTTGGTTCCGTAGCCGTTTTGGTTCTTTAGAAAACTTGAAACGACGTTTTTGTCCCATTTGATGCGCTTTGCAATTGTGCGGTTGCTTAGCCCTTCCCCGTTTAAAGCCAAAATTGGCCCTTTCTCTTGCTCGCTCAGGTTCTCTCCTCTTCCCATTCTGTTGAATCTAAATTGCTGTAGCTCTGCTCGTGTACTAGGAGTCGCCTAGGTTATTTACAAAGCTTTAAAGCCTTCGGTTCTATTTCTATGTGCTGTAAAGACTGGTGGTTGCTGCAAGTTATCAAGAACGGCCATCTCTTTGCCACTAAACGGTAATAGTTTGTAGTGGTGGTAATCTAACTTTGCGCACTGGTATGTACAGTAGTTGATATAATTCGAAATGCATTTCTTAATTCCTTGTAGCGACAAATACGTAAGCCAGTACTGTACTGTAGTAGGCAAGCGTGGACAGAGGTTGAATTGGTGCGAAATTACAAGTGCTGTACAGTGTACTGTAATGTAGGTAATTACAGTACTGTAGATGCATCGAATTGAAACACACGTTGCTGGATGCTTGTAGAGTGGGGCGACACGTGTACGGTAACAATCAAGCGTCCCGAGGCTCCAACACTGCAGTGAATGCTACCTCAAAAATGCATGTTCCCACCCGTCCACACGCACGTCCATTATCGGCATGACACTCCACTTCCGTCAAACTACGACCAAACCAGTCAAGTTACTACTTCCCTCTACCACCTCTCCCAAACGGCACCAGGTCGCCGTCCCGTCTTCTCGCACACCTCAATTCCAATGCAAGGCCATTCCATCCAACCAGACCCCAACACCCGCATCCCATATTCCCGCTGGGCGCAACATCGCGCCGCCAACGGCCTCATCTACCTCTCTCACCCCATAACCGGAGAGGTAAAATGGCTGTGGTCCCGCCATCGCGACCCAAAAACCTCGACCGACTACCTCGTCAACACCATAACCGGTGATCGTCAATGGGTCACCAAACAAAACCAACATCTCTGCCCCACCCCAACCGGCCCCTCCCGTCCAACCTCCACTTCCACTTCTACCTCCACCTCCACTTCCACCACCAAACCAAACTCCACCAATCCCTTTTCCGGCCCTCCAAAACCACCTCCCAAAGTTCACATCCCCTCCAAAACATCTCCGAAACCCATAGCCCCGCCCAACGCAAACTACCGCGAAATTGAAGCCCCGAAATCCCTCGGCCTTACCGCCGATGAGGTACTCATGCTCGTACCCGACTCCGGCCGTCGCTACATCTACAACCGGAAGACAAGAACCTCGCGTTGGTTACTGGACCGCCCTCCCGACCCGTCCAACGCACCGCCACCGCGTGGTAACACGTCTCGGACAAAACCGGCGGCATCGAATCCCCCTGCCGTTGCCGATTCGGATGCAAGTGCTACTGATTCGCGACTGAAAACGCCGCATGCCGTGCCAAATCCGCAGCATATGGCCACATTGGGCGGATCTTCTGGGAACTTGTTGCCGAAAACGGCGGATAGCAGGGGTAACAAACTTGGATGGGAACAAGGGAAAGGGAAAAGGAATGGGAATTTGGGTGAGTCGCAGGTGACCGGGCTGGGGTCGACGGGGCAGGCAGGTGTGAGGGGGAGCTCGTTTAGGAAAGGGAGGGGTGAGTGGGGTTCGGTGGAGGCGGCGGTGGCGATTCAGCGGGTGTTTCGGGGAGTAATGGAGCGAAGGTTGGATGTCAAGGGGAAGTTGGCGTTGTTGAAGGAGGTGGTGGATGATGTTTTGCGTGTGACGGGAGATGGAAAGTATAATATGAGGGATTTGAGAAAGACGGGTGGCAGGGGATTGGGGGGGACGGCGAGGGTGGAGGGGCGGCAGAGGTTGCTTGAATTGGGGGAGTATTTGACTCAGAAAATGTTGCGGGTGGATGATGTGCAGAGTGGTGGGAGGGAGGTGGTGCGGGTAAGGCGGAAAAGGAGTGTCAAGTTAATTTTGGGTTTGTCAGAGGAGGTTGATGCGTTGAGGAAGAAGCTGCAGGAGTAGGAGGGTGCTTTGGCAGGTAGATTACAAGTGGGAAGATGATGGACACTGCCCCATCTCTAAGATGGAGATGTGGCAGTGCTCCGCGTCTTCCAATAGGAAGACTACAAACCACAAAGGACACAGAGTTGGTTGGCCTGTAGCAGAGAAGGGCAAAGGCAGTGGAAAAGGACAAGAGCCAGAACGAGCGAGGCAGCGAAAAGAGGCAGGTGATTGGAACAGGACGAAAATTGCTCTGTAGCTACAAAAATAATAAACCAACCGCACCTGGCAAATTAGACGCGCCTGATTGGCTTTTCCAATCTCGCACAACCTCACCGCTCAACTGCAAACAAAATGGCGCGTGAGCCCCAGTTGAGGCCCCGGCTGAGCGCTAATTGTTGGCAGTTGAGAGGTGGGGTTGTGTGAGAATGACCAAAAGCCCAGCCTCCACTAAACAATCCAGCACTGCTACACCAAAGCCTCTCAAAACTGCATCCCCCAAAAAAACAAACCACACTGCAACACCAGTGGCCCAAAACACACGGCACTTCACAGTAGTATCGCGCGTTGACCTGTGTGGGCGACGCACGGGTTGCCTTTGACCTCTCAAGCTAAACTCTACTGCGGGTGGACCGGTTGTGAAATGAATTTTGTTTGTTTTTCAGCGGGGTGTATGTGCGTATGTGTGTTGTGATTCGATGCACCGTCCATTTCGTTATCCGGCGGATGGCATGTTTGTTTGAAATGGACGGTCGAGACAGCGAGGGCACCCTGGTTGTAGTGAGGGAGGGGGAGAGGGGAATCTATTCCAATTGTGCGGGAGATTGTTGAGCGGTATTTTTCTCGATACTGCTCCGATCTGGTGGTTATCTGGATCTTGCGAGTGGGTGATTTATACCGGATTACGGTAAATTCACTGTACCATACTGGCGATATGTGCAGCAAATTTACCGTAACACTTCTGTATCGTTTATTGGCGAATTTTCAACGCCTGGAAAGTGATACTGTAGGAGATGAGGGGACAATGCCAGGTTTATGTGGAAGTCTGGTCTCGAGCCAAGACAATGCAATGTGCATCGCGGGTTGGACAACCGCTTCTTTCATACCACAGCTATCCATCAACATCATCATCACCACGCTGCACACTTCATATCGTAGTACCCTCTCCACCTCCCATATCAAATAACATATTGCACATCATTCCTTTGACGACACAGGCCCGGAAATAGGGTACAGTTCATCTTTCCATCCGAATTACATTCCACCCGTTTGAAAACTCATCTGGTTCACCTCTCACTCTTTGACAACAATCGCAACCCACTGCTTCATACATGTACATACTGAGAGCGAAACAACAGTGGAAAACGGTCTTTCGTCTGTCTGAGTACCGAGTACCACCAAACCTATGTCCCTCTTGACCTCAACTACCGTAAACCTTTGAAAGATGCAGAGACTTGTTGGCTAACAACCGTCAATTGCTCCAGTCATTTCCAATTGCCTATAGATTTTTACTTAAAACATTGAGGGCGCGGCGCGAGGCACCAGTGGAAGGCTCAATTGACCCGTTTTTCTGTAGTTCTTTCCCACTTCTCCTCATCCTCGTCAACACCCGTTGTTCTTCGTGTACACGCATAATTCCATCAGACTGAGGAAAACTCTTCTGTTTCTCTGTATCCTTCCATCCGGAAATCGTCGCCCTCGACGAACCCATTAAAGCTTCGCAAGTTTCCCGTGCCGAGAGCCTGGCAAGTCTGGCAGATTGCGTGCCCATCTCTTTCTCTAATTCAATTACAAGTCGCTCGGTCCGGCGTAAACACTCATACTCTCGAAACAATGCTCTGTGGACACCAACTCATTTCTCTTTATTTGATCTAAATTTTTTCACAAAAAAATACGCGGATCTTTCTCGGAATTCAATTTTATCTCGATATCGCGGGTTTTCAGTATGATGAGCGTGGGAACCACGTATTACCTTAGTCTTTCAGATAATCCGATAAACTCACCGTATCAATACATCCCTACTACCGTAGAGAAGAGCTCGCGATGAATTTTCTGGTACCATGAGATCCAGTTTCAATCGACGTATCCTTCTTCCTCGATTTGGCGTTAAACCATGTAGTGCTATTCGATGCAAAGTTAACCAAGTGGAAGTGTTGCATTCCCGGGTGAGTACTCGCGTAGATCAATACCTCTTACAAACGCGATTCCATTGCAACCATCTGATGTGACACCATTCTCATAGTCATCATTTTTGATCTCTGGTAGGCGCCGCTCCGTTGCTCCAGCCCACCTAAATGAATTTCCTCAGTTTCCCTTCCGTATGGGCCTCATGTGTTTCTCCACATAGTTGCGCGGTCCAGATTCTGAAACGGCGGTATGCTTTAGTGCAGGTTCACGGCCAGAAGCCATTCTTTACGTCTAAGTCTTGGGAGATATCAGCACTGATAACAGGAAAAAGGGCTTTCCTGACTCAGATACTGAATGTGCTCCAAAGAATGAGAGTACCTGCAAAGTATACCTTCGTACAGCTCCTAATCCCTGGCCCTATCTCGAGAAACGCTGATCCCTCTTAGAAGTAAGGCCGATTTGAATACAAGTCGATGGATCGTTCCGAACATCTGAATTATCTTTTCGATTTCCTTCATCCTTCATTGTAACCTGCAGAGTTGGGCCCAGCTGCGGTGGACGTGAGAGCTCTATTTTCGTCCCAGAAATCTTGCCTCGTAACAAGCACCCTTTTCTACGTAGATACCGATGTCGCGAAAATGTCTCTTCGCTTTGTACGAGATAAAATAGAGTACCTGGCACTTATTAATAGGAGAGAGAAGTCCATTTCCGTGGGATCAAAGAACGGTACCATCCATTGCTTTTCACTGAATTTGGATTTTCGAAAGTTGTCTGCGCCCCACCCCAAAACCCGAGAAGTACCATCATCCTTCGTGGTAACAACTTCCGCAAATTTTAGCCCACATGCAATACAACTCTCTATCCACAGAGAAGGCACTGAATTTCATAGATCATAGATCCTTAAGTTTTGCCTACGTCTACCTTACCTGTAAAGTAGACGGAAAACCTTTTCCCAACGATTCAAGTGCATGATGCGCAAAACTCTTGTTTTCTCCATGGACAATATTGACAGGCGACTGTTCTTCAGTATATCTATCCAAGCTCATAACGCTGTGCCGAACGTGAACATCAGGACCACAGCGATCGACACGACAACCTTCTTTCTCTTCCTCCGCGCTCGTATCGTCTCTGAAAACCAGTGCTTTTCTTTGCTCTGAATACATATCCATGTGCTCTAATGCAAGTAAACCAAAGTTTCCAAGCCCTATTACTACTCGACATTACGCCAAATTCCATCATTATTCACAAACTTGGAAGCTACATTTTCTCGGCGTTTTCTGAAGCCGGTAGTCCCCTTCCTGCTTTGGGCAAATGCGTCTAGTGGCGTAAGTCCTTTGATGCGCATGGTGTGCATTATCAGACTCCTGATTGAGAGTTTTTATTCGTAGCATTATGGTGCACGTGCGGCACAGCAGACAGGTTCCAATCTGGTAGCAAGCCTGAAAGTGCCTGCTCTGTGCCTCAAAAATGTAGGGTCAAATTGGAACGGCGAGGAATTATGTCTCCGCAAGTGGAAAAGGGCAAAAGGACGGGGAATTGAAATCACTAATGGCTGCACAATGTGGGGCTTGATTTTCGTAGTTCTTGCTTTGAAAGCCGACGTTACCTCTCACGTCTGCCACATAGAGTCCCCTTCGTTAAAGTCTATAATCGTTTGCATGTTTTTTGTGCCTTGTAGACCGCTGATGGATAGACTGCATGATTTTAGCCTTCTTACGCATGATCGGTTTATCCACGAGTGCACGAGCGAATCTGACGGTCTATCGTGAACACATTCCGGGCCGTCCACATGCAAATTCAAATTCGACACGAAATGGCATGCGGAAGAGAGTTGAGATTCCCTGCCATTCCTTTCAACCCAGCAACTGCAAATCCGCAGTTCATCATTGCTGTGCCCCTGTGCCTCTGCCTTGTGCTGACCAAACACGCAGAGCGTATAACTTTGGCTTTCACCTTCTCCACGTCCGCTTGCCCGCAGCGGAGCTTTTAAACATGGTCCTCGCATGTATTTGTGAACTTGAGCCACTGGCTCAGTGCTACCGATTTATTACGCACTTGAACTTTTGGAGAAAGTAACAAGAGGACCCCATCACAGGCGCCGATGTGAATGTGTAAAGTAGCACCCTAACTTGTGTAGACTATACTTTGCTTGCATGCGGGGCGTTCTATACCCCACAACACAGACCAGTGCTGGACCATTTGCTGCCAATCAACAACGTGTCGTTCCCCGAGACTTGTCGCGATGATACCCAATGAAACAATAAAGGAATGTGGTCTATTGTCTATCTGAAAACCGAAAACTCGGAGACCATGTCTCTTTCGACCTCACCCATGCGTATAGTTTACCAAAAACTTGTACAATGACCTATCGGTTACAACCCTTCATCCTTTCCAAGCACTTCCAAGGGCGTGTAGATTCCGAATAATAACATGGATATGGTTGCGCCACTCCTAGCATTGGGAACTTTGTGCAATGGCCAATGAATTTGTTTCAGTGACCACGAAATACCCTTACAAAATAAATCTGCGGGGTAGGAAAACACTAGAACAGTTCATCATAGGGGTAAACCTCACGGCTGTGGAAAAGGCGCCCGTCGTATATAATTTTATTGCATTGGTTACCTACATTTTAAGGTTAGTTCGTACCGTACAGTAGCCACCTCTCGTTTGTTTTCTAGTACGCAATACAATGCAATTTCCACGGCCTTTCCCGGTCTCATTGCGCTCACCGATGGCATTGGATATACGCGATCCGCTCATTCAAGAAGCCGTGCTCCTCTACATTCAACAGGTCCAGACAAACACTCTTCACTGCGCCACTCATACAGTTGCCCTGGTTCATCCCTCCACTCAAAACTCACCACTGATCCGTATCGAGCTTTAATACAAACTTACAACCATAGATCCCCATAACAATCCATGCCCTTCCATACACACCCTCTTCATTTCAATTTAATGCCTCTCCGCAGCCGTCCCCACCACTCATCAACCCCCCCCTGCCCCCACTCCAAATCTCCTCTGCCTTCCTCCTTATCACGCCATCACCCACGCCCCACACGCCTGCTACCCTCCCCACAAACTTGCAAGTATTTCCCATCCAGTTCTCCCCATCCACACGGCCATCTCCCACATTCCACCATGTCTCCAATCTCCGCTACTACCATCGACAAACCTCGCCACTCACGCTCTCATTTCCTTTCCTCCGATACAAACGCCACTCCCACCAAACTTCCCCACAAGCACTACCGTGGCATCAAACCCGACTCATCCCCCACCACATCCCCAATCATATCTCCAGAGGAATGCGCCTCTCTCAGCAACGCTCTTCGCCTTGAGGGCAGATTTCTCTCCACGCCGCATTCTCCCCCCTGCGCTCACCCTCACGTCCATCCCACCAATTTCTCAACAATCCTCACTTTCCCTCCTTACCCTCCACCTGCTTTTCATACGACGAATCGCCACTTGAGAATACCCGTCGCGACTCGGGCTCCATTGACCGTCGCGCCGCATCCCGCAAAGCTAGGGAAATGCATATTTCACCCTTGGCCAAACAATTTCTTCTTCCCCTCGATACACCACCCACGCTCCGCGGTCGCAAGTTTAGGCAATCATTGCCTTCTGTGTGCGAAGTTCATGAGGAACCCTGCAGCTTGTGATTCATGGTCATGGTGGTTATTTGCGGCAATGGTGAGTGATCGTGAAACTACACAGTCGTCGCACCCGATTGTCCACAACTTGCTCTGCTGTTGGATTCATAAGGCATTGGCGTTGATGGCAAAAGAGGGCTCTTTGGACTCAGCCTGTAAATCTCCAATAAAAAGAATATCCTGATCTGTTCCAAAGGCCATTCTCGCTTCCTCCAGGGTATCGGCCGAAATGACACAAGTTTCCCTCAAAGCGGCGGGGTCCTTCATCAAAAACGTATCGGTAGGCGAATGATAGGCATACAACAGGACATAATGGCCCAAAAACCCAAGCGACGCACGACTAGATACCAAAGGACGCGACTGTAGGGTCTGACGACCACACAGACTACACTTCAACAAGCGCTTGTCCAACAGGACCAAAACGAGGTAGTTTTGATCGGATAGGGCCTTGCGAATCTCGGCCAGCTGGACGGGGCGTTGGACAACGGTGATGCCGTGGCGATGGGCATTGTCAAACAAGCGTGTGACTCGTTTGGTATCCTCGGCAAGCTGCTTGCGGTAAAACTCTTGCTTTCGGTACTCGGGACGCACGCCCTTGGTAATGGTGAAGAAACTGGCATTGAGACGGTAGGATTTGAGTAGGTAGGCTATATCGATGCCCCACACGCTGTTGGTGGCGCAGATTTTGCGGAGCTGACGAAACGAGGCCTGGGGATGAAGAACGCAAAGGCATTGACAAGACAGGGCCAGGTTAGTGCACCCGATTTGTCTAGAGTTTGTCACAATGACGAAGAGACACGACTTGTGCGAAGGCTTTGTGTAAACAGTGGGACGAGAAAAGTAACTTACATGAACGACGCCTCTGGCACGCAAGGCCATTTCGACACATGCAAGGCCGCAATCCCAAGAGTAAGACTGGCTAATGTATGGAACACGTGTCTTATGCAAGTTGATAAAGTCAGGCAGCGAGTCGAGTGTTGGGGAGGCGGTGGGATTCTCTGAAGAGGAGCAGGCAGGTTGGGTGGGTTGGATATCGAGGTGGTGTTGGGTTTGGGGATGGTCGTGAAATGGCATGGTGGGGTGCCGCTTGAATTGGGTTGGTGTGGCGGGAAGTGGAGGTGTTTCGGGGTGCGATGAGGCGTGGGTCGGGGCACGAGTGCTGTCGGAGAGCGGAATGGTGGAAGAATGGAAGAATGTGATGAAGCGTGGGGATGGCGGTGAGTGATCAAGGCTGGGATGGGGGGAGGGGGGGGGGGGGAAAATGTGTCACGATTTGGGCTCGGGCATTTCATTGCTCCGGTCTGTGCTTGCAATCATACATACAAGACACGTGTACACGTAAACCAAACAATAAAAGTACAGTGCTGTATCACATTCCACAAGAGGCATGTTGCAGTTTATCCAGCGCACTTGTGTCGTGCGTGGGTCCACGCAACGCGTCATCGTCGACGGCGACGGCACAGTTAGCCGAGGTGATGCGGCCCCATTTCCTTGCCAAATTTCTACATTCACCAATTGACCGCGCCACCCATCTCCACGCAACGGCAAGCGCTGCCACTCCTCACTCTGATTCCCTCCACCACATTTCACATTTCCCTCAATGCCCCCTCGCAAGCGTCGCGGTCGTTCCTCCTCCACACCCACAGCCTCTCCCCACCGCCCACCCTCGCCGCATCCTCCCAATCCTCCCCCAAGACCACCCAGCCCCCACACGAACCCTCCCTTCCCCACCCACCACCTCCACCGCCTGTACCCCACCCCTCCCCTGAGCTTCTCATCTCCGCCCTAAAAACCTCCCAATCCCACCCCAATTCTTTCACCCTCCCCGCCGTCACCCTCCACCTCTACAACCACTTTATCGACTGGGCCATCACCAACGTCGCCATCCGTTTCAAACAAAACCTCTATCTCACCGCAGAGGCAAACCGCCAACTCCAACTCTTCCATCCCCCACCCTCCACCCGCACCCTCCCCTCCCACAATCCCCGTCTCCTCTACTCGGACAAGAACGTCACCGTCGAATGCTCAAACTGCTCCGCCAACGTCTCCGCCTCCCGCTACGCCCAACATGTCGAAAAATGTCTCGGCCGCGGCGGTCGCACCTCCAGTCGTGCCGCCTCGGCTCGTTTAAGAGCTTCTGCAGAACGTGAGCGCAGGGAACGTGACCTGGCTGATGGAGATGATCCTCCTGCTCGACGTCGCCGTCATTCCGATCATACCGACCCTCCGTTCCCGCCCATCTACTCCAAACGCCGCAAGATGTCGCCTGTCCCGACCGCCAATTCCGCCGCCGGCACTCACTCCGCCGTTTTGCATCATCGATCGGCTGGCTTGCCACCGAGCGGTCGCACGCGCTCATCCCCTCCGTGAGGTTGTTGCCCTTTTTTGGGGGGTTGTTGTGATGTGATGCAGTCATGCGCCAACGGAGCAACAAAGGCTATAGTTTTTTTTGTGAAAAATCAAGTCTAGCGCCACACACACACTCCTCTACTAGGCTCAAAACGCGACACTTCCATGCCCTACTCGGCGAAAATTAGAGCATCAACAGAAACAGCAAGGTGGAAAATTAAAGCGAGGATTCTACTTAGAGCTTGACATCTTGCAGATCAGCACCCTTGTATGAGGTATCCGGGTTATTCATACCCTGGAGTTCCTTGACCTTATTTCCAACTCGGCCCTCTGTTTCTCCAGTTCGGCACATTGCACCACCCATCCCGACCGACTCTTTTCCAGTTCCCCGCTCTGTTCCCTAAAGTGGGCATTAGTCGACATCAACTCGCGATTAATCTTCAACAAGTCCTCCTTTTCCTCCTGCAACTGGGCACATTTCAATTTGACATTGACCAACTCATCGACAATCCTCTCATACCCATCATTGGCAGCCGACAATGTCTTCCCCGCCTGCACCCTAAAGTTCAACTGCTTGACTTGATCACGCAGGTCTGTATTCTCTTCTTCAAGATCGGTACTACGAGAACGTGCAGCACGCAACTGAGCTGCCATTTCCTGTGCTCTCTTGGACTCGTCGGGGTTCAACGCATCGCGACCTGCAGATTGCTGTTGCTCACGAACAAGCTGTGCGGCAAACATGTCACGTTCCTCGGTGACCTTTTTGATATTGGTAAGGTGATTGCGACGAAGAGAGGCCATTTCGAGACGAAGGGTGGATATCTGTTGTTCGAGGGTGGAGAGTTGGGAAGTATCTGAGGGTGCATCGGGGGTTGAGGCGGTGGGGATGGGGGGTTGGGTGGTGGAGCGTGTGCGACGGGTGCGACGGGCGGCTTGTGCGGCTTTGATCTTTTCGAGGTCTGAAAGTTGGGGGGGGGAGGGGGAGGACGTTGGAGATGGATCGGGGGCGGCTGTCGTGTCCGAGGTGGGTGCGGCTACGTCGGTCATGGTGGTTTTTGGGTAGAGATGTACGTGGGGGGAGGGGGGGGTTGGGTAGAGAGTGGAGTGGGTGAGGACTAAACTGGGGAATATAAGGGGGGAAGTAAATAGTAAAATGTGGCAGAGGGGAAATTACAGTAGTAAGGATTTGCAAAGGAATAGATAATAACGAAATATGAATTCGCTGGATGAACGTTGGAAGGAAATGCGACTTTGCAAAAGACAAAAAATAATCAAACAGCACTAATTTCCGTCAAAAACTACATTAAAAATTCAAATCCAATTTGCATCATCAAACAATGCAAAAGCAGTTAGACTTTCAGCACGTATCACTGCAGAATTGTTGCATAATATCAATGCCAATGTCAATGCCCATGCCAATGACACCATGGCGTATGATATCAACGCGACAATACAAAGACAATGCCTACAAGGTGCCACGCAATCGCCATTGCCTCAAACACCACATCCTCTCACACTCGTTGCGAACAATCGCCCTCTTTTCGTCAAGCAGTCGGTCTCACCTTGACAGCCACGACAAACGGCACCTTGAGTACAATTCTACGCATCGATTCGGCATCCCCGAATGCAACACTGCCATTTCCTCTCTCCTCACAATTTTAAACCCACTCTTCCTCACCATACCCATAACCTCTTCCACACTCAAATGCATTCCCTCCCCCGATCCTCCCTCTAGGCATGGCATGGGTCCCACAAACGCCCAAACCCCCCCGCTTTGACCACCTGAGCCACCCTCCTCACAAACCCAATACCCCCCTCCCCAAATCAAACGCCAACAACTGCACACCGCATCCCATTTCCCATCCTGCCCTTCATACGCCTCCACAAAATCCCCTCCCCTCATTGCAAATTCCACACCCTTCGGCACTCCCATCGGATCCACATCCGGAATCTCCACCCCTCTCATGCCCATCTCCGCCCCTTTCACATTGGAATGTTCATGCACAAACGGGTAAAACAAATGTCGCCCTTCCCCTCCTGTCGAATTCAACGCAAAATTCCCAACCAACAATGCCGTAAACGACGCCTCACACCCCTCCACCGCAAACCCCTTCCTCACCAATTCCCACGCCAATCGCCCAGCACCCGCCCCAGGTACCAGCACACGAAACTGATCCCGCTCCAACGTGCGATTCGCCCTTGTCGCCTCATCAAACGCCTCCTCCACAGCCTCAACCAACGGTCCATAAACCCGCTCCCGTTCACGAGCACCCGTCGCACCCCAGTCCTTGGCAAGTAACGTAAATCCACGTCGCACCTCACGTGACAGCATCTGTCTCTCCTCCTCCTCCCCCTCCACTTCCGTACCCGTACCATTCGTACGACCCGAACTCTGCATCGTATGAATCGACTCTGCCGATTCCGCCATCAATTTCAACAGATTTGCGTTGGCCTCGACACATTCGGCAAGGCGAGAGATTCGCGTCTCAAACTCCGGAAGCAGCGCCTGGTCCACAGGCGATAGAGCGCGAAACATCGCCAGCTTGCGATCCAGGCGTGCAAACTCAACCTCCCCGTACGATTGCACGGCTTTGATCGGGAATTGCTGCAGAGTCATGTTGGCTTGAACGGGACTGTCGGGAACCATTTTGGGGCGACTGGAGTGAAGGGAGTCGTGTGCGGAGGAGGCAGGCCGGACGGGCAGTACAAATGCATCGCATCCGCAGTGCTTCTACAGGTGGCCAGGCGCTGTACAGTACTGGAGCAAACAAGTATGATTTCGAATGCTTACAGTAAATTACAGTTTAGTGACAAAATTTATTTGTTCATTTCCTGTACTGGAAACAGTGGGTACTCCAAAACCCGGTTTGAGGATTTTTGGAAATAAATCGCGGGTGTGAAAAAGGAGTTGAGGACAGCGCCAAGGCTGCTCCCGGAGATCTTTTCCACATGTAGGGAACACTTCCACCAATAGCCATGGCGCAGTGTACTACTCGTTCCCACCCCGCCCCAAGCAGCTTGCAGAGCGCCGCTCACCCAAGCACCATTTTCCTCGCCTCAATTTCCACAAATCCGACAACCAAGTCCATTCCCCACCTTGTTCACTGCCCTCTCCATCAACATCTGCACGAAATCAAACACAAACCACCAACCAACTTTATCCATTTCTCCTGCACAACGCGCCACAAACTACCCCACCAACCTCTCCCTCCACCACCTGGTACAACCCTCGTTACAACCCGCCTCTCCCTGGACCAAAATGGCGTTTCTCTCCCCATCATGCCCCCGCCTCTCATACACCCCCGTTCAACCTTTCTCACCCCGCCACCACCTCACGTGTTCCGCATGCGTCGACGAACTTCCACCCTCCTCATGTGCACCGACGGCGCCACCGCAAAGCCAGTAGATGAACCCAAACCAGAGGTAATTATCGACGAAAACATCGCCGGCTTTTGCAGCATCAATCCTCGCACCGGGAAGCGCATGGAGTTGACAGTACGCGAGAAGGAATCGTTGTTTCTCGACGCCATGCAAGCGTACTTTCGTGGCGAGTCGATGATCTCAAATGAGGAATTCGACACGTTGAAAGAGGAACTTACGTGGCAGGGATCGGAGGTGGTGACGTTGAGTCGAGAGGAGTTTCGCTTTTTGGATGCGGCAAAGGCTTATGAAATGGGAACGCCGAATATGTCGGACAAGGAGTTTGATGAGTTGAAGTTGAAGTTGCAGAGGGATGGTTCGGTGGTGGCGATTCAACGCGGGCCGAGATGTTCGGTGAAGCGGCAGATTACATTCTCGGATGTTATTCCGGATGCAAAGAGGACGTTTGTGTTGTATGTGCCGGCGGGGTTTGTGACGGCGTTGGTGTGGTTGTCGTTTACGTTTGAGTTGACGCCGTTGAGACATGTGGATCCGGTGGTGTCGTTGTTGCTTGGATCGCCGATTATTTTCTTGGCGGCAAAGACGTTGACGGGTTTGGTTGTGCCACAGGCGCAGATTGTTGTTGGGATTGTCCGAATTGTGGGAGGAGGACGCATGTGTTGTTTGGGAATGTGTTGAATAATCAGGGTTTTGAGAAAACGGCAGATGTCAAGTGTGACAAATGTAAGGCGCAGCTAAAGGTGGACAGGGAATCGATGAGAATGATACTGATTTCGGAGGGGTAGTGTGCGCGGTGGGGTTGGAATGGAAGAGGAAATAGTTTTTTTGTTGAGATTTCATCGGGGTGGTTGGGATGCGTCTTTTTGCAGGTGTAGCAGTTTCTTGGTGTTGAATCGGTTGTTGTAATTGTAAATCTCACTCACCTCGAGAAACCCGCTTTCACATGGTTGCGCGAATGATGCCGTGGACCGTTACCACACAAAGCTGCCCCACGAGGGATATACGCGGCTCTCGTATGATACACGGTGAAGATCAAAGAGATACGGGATTCGACTTTTGCGGGAACAGGGGTGTATGCTCTTTTCGATGGTACTATGTGCCATGGCTGACCACACGCTCCGCGCAGGCATTAGGACGTGGCAACTGACCGTGCAACATTTGCATCTGGAGCAACGGCCGATGACATGGAGGAACACGGCGCAAACCGATGTGCGGGTGATATTAGAGAGGGTGTCGAGTGAAACGGATTGCGTCATCTGGATTGCCGATCGGTCGGGAAACAGTGATCTGTAGCTAGATAGAGGAGGGTTCGGTATAAACGTGGCATGTTGTATTGAACTGCGGGTCTTTATTTGTTGGTGCGTGATTCATGTCGTCGTGCCGTTTTGTGGGACATTTCGAGGGGGTTGAATAATTGCATAGAGGATTAAAGTAGGGACGTGTGGGCCTTGGAACGGTGCCATACTGGGTGCAATTCATTCCGGGTTTTGATTTGCAGTTCTGTATCACTCTATGTTGCCTTGAAATTGCATTTTGAAGAGGATCTTTACTCATTGCTTATCTTGAGTGTGCACTTTTTCCTAGGCCACCTGATCCTTCGCTGGAGAGATCTATCAAATGTTTTAAGCGGTCTTGCGATCAAGACATAATCTCAATTTCGTAGCTCATGTCAACGGCGATCCGCTCTCTGCGTAAAAGCTCAAGCACGGCCTAATCGGAACACTACAGCACCATACATTATAATACACTACAGTACTGTACAGTACTGTACTGTACCTGCACATTCGAACCAGGACGTTACTGAAAATACTACTGTACATGGCAACTAAACAAACTTGAACCAACTCAAAAAATAGCAACACCACATCTATCCGATACACTCTATCACCTGATGTTTCTGTGTACACTCACTGACCGACTATTCAGTTAAGAACTGGATGGTAGATGTGGAGGGAATGGCGACCTTCTAATGTAAAGTTGTGAAGGGGGACAGAGACTATCTGGCCCAGCCATAGTCAGTATTACTGAGAGCTACCACTAGTGATACGTATTTTGCGATGATTCGTCATAACAGCCGTGTACCGGAGGACGAACGATGAGACAAGTGTACGAAGCGAATGAAACTCAGAATGACGGTGTCTCCCACGCCTCGCAGCCATAAAGTTGCTGAGGTCTTGGAGAGACTTGAGATCACATTTTCCAATTTGCCCATACATGTCAATGGCGAGGGGGATGAGTTCTAACCCTTCTTGATCGCAAGCCGCAGAATGGTATGCTACTTTCTTCTTCTCGGCACGGTCAAGAGTAGACGCACCATTGTCAGCAAAGTTGCGGTATGGGGCAGAATGGGGCCTGACAATGGTGACATCCAAGGCCATGGGAAATGGGGCGAACAAGGAATCGTCAATGACTAAGTCGAGAGCTCGCCGCTCATTGGGGCTCTTGTGCAGATCGGCTGCGACGACACGCTCCCGTTTGATGGAAAGGGAAAATGGCGGGGTGTGAGATTTCGTGGTATAAAAGGTCGCGCAGGCAGTTGTGCCGGCGTACCGCCCCGACACCACCCTTGCATATAGCCGCGTGATGTCCGAGCCCGTCAAGGATAGGCGCAACGTCGGAGTGGCCGGAGAGGCATGTGGGGCAGGGATCCGAGCCGCGGAAGACCGCAGCTCCGAGGCGTGCAGAGATCATCGTACGCCAGATCTCGCCAGGTGTATACAGGCCATTGGATGGGAGGGGCAGCGTGGAGAAAGGGGCTGAGGCGGTGGAGGACTGCACCGAGAGAGGGCGCGAGCATTGATGGTTGTAGTGGTGTGCGGGGAAAGAGCGGCGCAACTTTACCAGGTGGGATTGGTACAGATGATCAGTAATAGCGTGTTGTAAAGAGCGAGAGGTCGTTGTGTCCAATCGGCGGATGGCCTCAAGCAGTGCCTCCAATTGGAGTTCCAAGGGTAAGTCCGGGTCTGCGGAGATCCTATCGTAAGCGTGAGCTAGGAGACTTGCTGCGCGAGCATACCGAGTTGCCACCAGTCGATTGACGAGGTTAAGGCTTGAAAGGAAGGAGGTGGTGAAGGCGATGATGTTAACATCCTTTGATGGGGTGTGTCCCAGGTCGCCAAATCGGAACGGTCGGGACGCCTGGAGCCACTGATTGTCGTCGACTTTGCGATGAGTCTGCTCAAAAGCCCTTCGCATCCCCTTGTCAAAAGATTTGGCAAGAGGGGTAGTAATTTGCGGCGGGGCAGTTCGAAACAAGTACATCACGAGGGAGGACGATGCGCAGTAGCGAAGGATGTGGAACGAAATTTGCGGATCGTTGAGGAGGGCGAGAGAGTACCACAAGGCTTCGGCGTTCACCAGAGCTTGGCTTGCGAGGGTGATGCAGGCAGATGTGGTGCCCACCGGGCTTCCCAATTCTGTAGTGGCATCCGAGGTGATGACGTCGCATGGAAAGCCAGGGAGGGAGGCGTTGGGGTGAAGAGAGGGCCACCATACTGATGTCTTCTTAGGGTTGAAGTTAACGTGAAATCCGTGTTGTGGGCCGTGCTGCTGGAGGTAGAGCAGGATTTGCTTAGCAACGGGGGCCGACGCCACGATGTTGCCGTCATCTGCATACCACATGTGAAGAGGGAGAGATGGGAAATGGTTTGCAATAGCTTCCACTAAGGGATGGAGGGCGAGAGTGAAGATTAGCATTCCTAGTGGATCTCCCTGTTGGGTGCCAATCCTGCTCCACAGGAGAAGTCGACCAAAAAAGAGCCTGGAGGGCTCGCCGTACAAGTAGTGGATCCATCGTGAGGCTTGAGGGATGCGAACAACTGCTTGGTCCAGAATCTTGGCACGCTCAATCGAATTAAAGGCATTCCGGGCGTCTACTTGTATGACGACATGCTGGGTCTATGCAGAGCTGAGCTGCTGTATGGTGGCTCGCGTGGCATGAACAATTGCCTCAGTTGCTCCTGGGACACCAAAGCCAAGCTGTAGAGGTTGTAAGTAGGAGGCGAGGGCTGTGTCATTGCGGATGCGTTTCATAATGAGGCGTCCTGCTAGACGGCGAATTGCGAGGCCGATTGCGACTGGCCGGAGGCTTCGGCAGGCTGCATCCTTGGGGAGACCAATGAGGTTGGCGCTGGCGATGTAGTCCCTCAGCTCGGGAGGGGCGTTTCCGTCGAGGAGGCAGTTAATAAAATCTGTGAACCATTTGAGTGCTGAATGCGAGGGTTCCGCGCCACATGGGAGGAAGGAAAGGACCTTCAGAATGGATGGACGAAGACCATCAGGACCGGGGCTGCTGTGGTGCGGGAGACGCCGGAGCTCACGACGCACTTCCGCTTCGGTGAATTTGTACGCACAGGGAAGAGCACCACGGGTGCATGGTGTGACAGGAGCAACAGGGTCAGGATGAAGGGCACGTTGGCGGGAGTTGGCGGAACAGGAGGGGCATGAGATGTGAGAGCTTGGGGGGCTTTCTTCGGGGAACCTTGGAGGAAACAGCGCTTGCATCTTTCCGACGGGGTGGGCGCGGGAGGACCTTGCGGGCACCTAGGGCGCCGAATGCATCCGTTGCCTCATCGAGGAGGCGGGTCCATTGTCCAGATCGGACGAGAGAGATGCGGCGCTTGAATGAGGCGACAAAGCTCGGCCGGTGTCGGTTCCGAGGCTCCCGCATGCCGTTTTCGCGAAAGACGAGTTTCCCTAGCGCAAGCATTTGGTGGAGACTGTCCATCCTTCGTTGGCTGGATCGAGATTCAACGTATCGCCGGCAGATGTCGGCGACAAGGGAATGGAAAGGTGCTCGGAGGGAGTTTGGGAAGTAAGGGAGGGTAGGGAAAGGAAGTGGAAAGACATGAGCGGGAGTAGGGCATCGCTGCGGGGGTTCCTGGACGTATAACTCCATTGATTAGAGGGTAGAGATCGGCGGTGGCCCGTGCTTAGAAGAGCGGAGGGCGGCGGGACGCAGGCGCTTGTAGGGAGATGCAGCCGGCGTTGAGGGGGGAGTGGGGCGGAAGAAATGGGGGCAGAGTTAGAATTGATTGGGTCGGGAGGAGGAAGGGGTCAGGGAGGCGAGCCCCAGGGAAGCGGGAGAAGATGTCCGAGATGGAGATGCGCAGTACGTCGATGAAGTACTGCTTAGGCCGCCAAGCACAGGAGGGGTGCATGAGGCGGGAAAGCTCTGTGTTGAGGGTCGGGAGGAGACAGCAGGCGTCGTCGACCGTTTTGCAATGGTCAACGACCGGGGAGGGAGGGGAGACGGTGATAGAGGGTAGAGACAACCGACAGTGATTGCGGAAGGCATCGTAAGCGGTTGCTGTGTGGCGAAGGGTGTCGCTGGCAGCGCATACGAAAGCAGTGTGGGGGTCAGCGGTAGGGACGAAGGTAACGGGGCCCGGGAATCCTCCGGCGGTGAGAGCTTTCCGGAGGAGAGGGCAATACGAAGGGGACGCTTGTCTCGAGGGGTCGTCACTTGGACGAACTGTTTGGGACCATGGTTAACGAGACGCGAGCCAATGCGATTGATGCTCCGTTGGAGGTTTGGGTGAAGTGGGGCGACGTTTGGTTGCGGAGGGGTGGTAGGGCGACTAAGGATGGGAAGGCGGGTTGGCGGCGGGGAAGGTTGGCGGGCGGCGTTGAGGTAGGGCGTGTGGGACGGTTGGGGCGGCGGGGCGGGGTCGGTGCGGCCATTGCGCTCAAGCAAAGCAGACCACAGAATCGACCGACCTGCGCCTCTCCCGACTAGAAGCGAACATATCCACCATGACGACATCATACGAAACCACGGCCAACGACCTCAACGATCTACACCAGGCACAGACCACTTTATACGAAGTCGTTCACCAGAACACAGCGAAGGTGCAGCAGCTCAATACCAAATTCGACGCCCAGATCGCCGCCCTCAAGGAGCAACTTGATCGACAAACAAATGAAGCCACGGAATTCCGGAAGGACTTTAAGGCCTCCCAAGAAGGTTTAACGTCCCACATCACAGCATCTATAGCCGCTCTCAGGCCAGCAGAAGCAGACGCTCAACCCGCACCCCACCAAACGTCGCCGGCCTCACCCCATCCCCCAGAGACGGAATACCCACACTACCCCACAACCCCACAGCGTCCCAGGAGCCGCACCCCCGTAGTGTGGACCGATCTCAGCGACGACCTCAACGACCGTCCAGCCACGACGCCCCCGACGCCAATGTCCTCCGCCTATTTCTGGATTTCGAAGCGAGACCGCATCTCCACCTTGAAGGAAGCACTCCGCAACTCCGTACTCGGAAAGGACCTTCGTCTCCTCCGGAATTATACAAAACATTGGGGCCCCACACCGGCATAGTTCAGATCGTCTGTGACCAGGAAGTACTCCTTGTCATCCTCCAGAAGATGGCCAGCGCAAACATCCGTCGCCTTCCCCCCACCATATGACCCGTTTTCGCTCCCCCCCCACGACAACAGCGAAGGCCGCGACGGGGACATTGCTCTCCTCCACCATCTGGCAGCCGTCAGAGCGTCATGGATCCGCAGTGCTGAGCGTTCTATAAACGTCGGCACTCAACATCACTTCCGCGTGCTACTCGCGAGATTGGAAACGGCCTTTAACACCCACCACTCACGAGTGCACCATACAGACATGAATGCCTCCCCAGCACCCCCCGCCCACACAACCACACACAACGGACACCCCCGTCAAACATCCCCGTCCAATACCCAACCACACAATCCCCGGAACAACCACCCCCGCACAAGAAGAGGCCCCAAAACCCCTCACAGACCACCGATACCGACACCGCCATGCCTCCCGACCCAGACGCCCCCCCCGCAATTGACTCGTTGGCCCCCGAAATGTCAAATTAGGGTAGCCCAATGGAATACCTGTGGCCTCGCAACCTCCTTACCATCAATCCACACCCTCCTCGCCACCACCAACCTAGACATCCTTCTCGTCACGGAGACCCGTACCGTCGCAGCGCCACTATTGTGCAGAGTCTGGATCCAGGCAACCGTCTCACAGATCCCCCCACGCCGCACCACCATAACCCCCCCCTCGCGGCGGCGTTGCAATCGCCGTGAGGCCTGGGCTCAGTTCCGTCACTCACCATGTCTGCAACACCCACCATCCACCTACCAATTCAATTCTCCAAATCCTCACACTCAAACTGAACCCATCCACCCCTGTCCCTGGAGCCTACGTCAGCCCGAAATTCCCAGCCCAATCGTTCGGGGTATTACTCAACGACTTCATCCGCCATTCCCCACGCATGGAATCCTGGCAGGAGATCTGAACGCGCGATCCCCCCTCTGGGACACAATAGCCAACCCAAGGAACGTACGCTTGTGAGAGCCGTCCAGGACACACGATACAAGATATTCGTGTCTACCCAACCCTCATTCCACCCACGAGGGGCACTAGGCTCAAGCAACCCAGGTATCTTCATTTCCTCCGACCACCTACACTGCGCCACCCGCACAGACAGCTGGACCAGCTGCTCAGATCACCACCCTGTTATAGCGACCTCCACCCGCACCCTCCTGACCAACACTAAGACGACCCCAGGAGGATAACGAAATCAATGCTCACCACCCTGACGAACCAGCAGGAAGCAGTGGAAACCTACAAACGCTCCCTGGCATCACTCATAGACGCGCTCTCCAACTGCACTGCGATTAACGCCCCTGCCACATACGACCGTGTCACACGCGCCATCACCGAACCATGGCAAGAGATCGCAAATCGCCGACCCCGTCGATTCAAACCGTTCTGGACCCACTCATTGGATGCGCTAGCGGCTAAGCGCAACAAGGCATTATAAGAAAGCAAAAAGTATTGGAATATGTGCGGATTACCTCGAGATCAAACGACTGCAGGCCGTCGTCCGACAAAAAGTCCGAAGAGAGAAACTATAGTTCCAAATGCGAACCTTGCTCCGCCTCACAGACCTTCCCAACGAACAATTTACCAAGGCGGTAGCAACTGATCGACGGCATACCGCCAGGAGGAAAGCGGAGCACCTATGCAACGGACACCAGCTCTCCCCACGGGACTTCACTATCTACATGGGTCTCGTTCATAGTCCTGTATTTGCATATCTGAAGATACATAGTGTTCAGTTGTTCTCAACGTTTTCAACCGTTTTCATAGTTATTGGCCCAGCGCCCCAGGCAAATGAGCTACCTTCTAGACCTTGGTTTAGTTGGGGTGCTAAGTCTTCCTTATTGGACAGATGCGAAAGGTGACCAGGAAGAATATCGTAATGCTGTGAAACTTTGGCAGATGTTTCACACTGTGTTACCTGCATTGAACAACAACAAGATACCAGAAACTTTACAGGCTGTTTGTTTGAAGTCTCAGCTATATGGTCGAGCAAAGGATTTGTGCTCTCGTATAACAGACGAAGAGTTGATTGGCGACAATGCTGTTAATTTGATAGTTGGCAAAATCTATCAGCGTGACGCACTAAGCATTGTTAGTGAAGCATATCGTGCATTCAACCAGCTGTGGAACATCCGCAGAACGGCATCCGAATCGATGAGGAATTTCGAGTCAAGATTTCTGCGCAGGTGGCAAAGTTCAATAGCATTTCATCAGCGACGAAACTACCGCAATATATCACAGCTTTAATGCTGTTGTCAAACTCTGCTATTGCCGATTCGCAACTAGTGTCTGTCATGGCTGCTGCTGCTCCCTCAGAAGGAAGTCTGAATGCGCAGTCAAGTAATGATGAGTATCTCAGAGCAATCACGTATCAGCAATCAAGCAATGCGATAAGCCATTGGAAGTATCTGATGCTTTGACCGCTGGTTCAGCAAGTACTTATGGACAAGCATCTGGATCTGACCGTGGATATCGCGATCATTGTGGACGCAACTCAAAGGGAGTTCATCCCAACATGCAGTTTCTTTGAGATACCTGCCGAAAATATGGACACTGGAAGAGGCAGCATCGAGCTTATGGCTCACTGCCACCACATGTGAAGTGCATTGATACACTGTATACTGGAAAGCAAGTGGCCGGACGAAATGGTCGTCCAGGCTCATCGAAGGATCATGCTCGTGGTCAACGTGGCTCATGTGAAAAGAAGACCGTCCCGTTTAACATGGCAATCGTTTATGATGGTACAGTCGCGAATGACATTGACCAAATTGGTCCTCTACTGGCTGACGGTTCATGTTATTAAGCTATTGGCGAAGTGGAACTTCGCTTATTCTCTGCCGATTTCGGTCTGCCGTCTCAACCCGCATTAGATGATATCCTGGAGAGCTTGAATGTGCATAACTTATGGAAGTATGGCACCAACAGCAACGCCAGTCTGCCTAGACAGATTTTAGGCTCGGTTGTACTGTATGAAAGTACGGATAGTGGACATCAAATGGCAATAAGACATTTGGTCTTGGAAGGACCCTCGTAGTGACTAATAGGCCGTAATGTTACCCGCGTAGTCAACATTGAGCATGTCGGAAGGAATGTAATTTTGTTTGATCGACGGTGTTGCTGATTCATTGAAGACTATCGACGGAGAATTTCTTTCTTACTTGCCTATGAGTCGCTTTGCTGTGGCAACTAGTAGTCCAGCTACGCTTTAGTGCTTTTATGCGGTCCTGTCCAATGGTATGCCTTGAAATGATGGTAAGAAAATCATTGAAAAGGTGCAACGCCACGTATGTGGACACGCAAGCTTTATGGACTTCAAGTTGTTGCTTGAAAGGGATAGCCTCTGGAATAATGCAGTGTCTCTCTATCTTACTCAGGTACTTGATGGCTGCACGGCCTGTCTTTGCATGTCTGTTCCTCAACCTAGTCACAAGGTGTCCATATCTTCCTTGTCGAGAGAGTTCAACGATGTTGTGTGCGTCGACCATTTTTTCTTAGAAGGACTCTGTATCGTACACTTTATGGACATGTTCTCTCGATACTCGGCCATTCAAGTCGTCCCTACTACAGCGTTGCGTCATGCAGTTATTGGACTTGAGGCTACGTGAGTTGCCCAGTTTTGGCACCCTCAGGCATTTCATGTGGACGGATCGTTCCAGGTCGGCGAGTTCAAAGATTATGCCGACCAACTTGGGATTAATATTCGTCCCGTGCCTCCCAAGAGACACTCTCGGAACCCATTGGATTCAAAGCACGCTATTATTCGCAGTATCTTTAATCGTTTGAAGGAAGCTGCTGGCCAGAAGCGTTTTGACGAAACAATTGCCGCTTAGAAGTCTGTAAATATTTGAAATACGCTGTATGCCAACGAAATCATGTCCTCATTCGAGCAAGCCGAGGGCCTTACTCATCCGGTATGCTCCAAGCCTCATGAGTTTCTTGCCCTGATGATGCCAGGGAGGTACAAGAGAAGCTCCAGGCAAGGGGAAAGGTAACACCGATCTTGCGCTCTAAGACAGTCAAAGAGTTGCCGGTATCTATTGGGGACAAAGTCGAAGTTTATCAGAAGAAGAGTCATGAAAATAGAGGTCATTGTACGCAGACAAAAGCTATTATCTCTATCGATCATCAAGCTCGCTCGCTTAAGGTTCCTGGTAATAAGGGCTGTGAAATTTCTGTTGCTTTCGAAGATATCAGACCTGCTCTTCCGCTGAACAGTTTCGCACAATACGTTCAGGAAGGAATCGACAGTCTGGATGATAGTCTGGACAGAGTAATGAATAAAGTCTTGACTAAAGTTACTGTAACTGATGATTAGGAAAAGGAATCATCTTCATCTGGGGATGACACCTTGACAATTCAACAGAATCGGACCGTAATGACGCTGATCTGGCAACTGAGTCTGCCAACATTGAACCGGAAACTGGTGATTGTGTTTCGGTTTTCTGGCCTAAGGATGATGTCTTCTACGATGGTATTGTTGAATCTTACGAAAAAGATGGCCGTGCCAATATAGCTTACGATGATGGTGATACTGAATGCTTGGACATGACGGACGATACGTGGAAGTTTGCATCTTTCTCTGGCAATACCGGTTCTTTCTCTTCATCACTCGTCGTCAAGGATATTGAGCCTTATGTTTTGCAGTCTTTGCTTAAGCACTTTGGAAAGAAGAATTTTCTCCTGCATCATGCTCAAGGATTTACACAGTTTCCAATAGTGAAGGCATACGGCCAGGAAGAAGAAACCTTCATGAAGACTGTGCGACCTGTACCTAAGGATAACGTTCCACGTGGGTCGAACATTATTTCGTCCCACACGTTGTATAAAGTCAAACGTAATGGAGATGATAAGTTGAAGCTCAACGCAAGGATATCCCGCATGGTAATGAAGATAATTTGCGTGACACGCTTACCAAGGATTGTGCAATGTGTCCACCAACCGGAATGCGAATTTTGGAATCACTCGCTTCGTTGTTTGGTTGGACGGTGTATAAGGCTAACGTCAAGGCAGCTTTCTTGCAAACAGGGGAAGCTAAGAGGGATGTGTATGTATGTCCTCCAAAAGAAAGCACCCAGAAGGCAACTCATCTGTGGTTGCTGCTCGCTGCATATTATGGTCTAGTGAATGCAGGGGCAAAGTTTCAACATCAGTCAGATCAAGTCATGTTGGAAATTAGACTTCAGCAATGCACACACATTGCTCAACTCTTTTTCGAGAAGGAGCACGGGAAATTAGTCTTACTTGTCGCTAAGATTATTGATGATTTGATGATTCCTGGGATCGGAGATAGAGCCGAGAAGTTCACTAAGGCCTTCAACCGGAATTTTGAGTTTTGAACCGTCAGTCATGGACCTGGAAAATTGCGATTCTTTGGGATTAACACTATTCAGAACGAAGAATTTAGTATTGATACCAATGCTGACGATAAGCTAGAGGCTATCAGTGAATATTCTCTCTCGCGTCACTGCCGCAAGGAAAGTGATAAAGTTTTAAATTCCCTGGAGAAATCTGCTTTTGCCTCGGCCAAGAGTTCTCTCTGGTGGATTGGAACGGCTGCTTCACCTCTGCACTCGTTCGATGCAAGTTACTTGCAGAAGAAGGCTTCTGACATCCAAGTGCATTATCTGGTATAGTAAACCAGTATACTGCGCAAGCTCAAAAAGCTCGGAAGCACTATTTCGTATCCTCGTCCCGCAGACAAGAAGGGGTATTGTGTATCAGTTTCGTGCTCGCTGATGCATCTCCAGTGGATGATGTTGGACACTTTGGAATTGTTACCGGTCTACTGGTGGGCGAAATGAATACCAACGCGATCCACCATGTTGTGTCTTGGTTCTCACACAAGGCAAAGCGACCAGTGAAATCTATTCCGGCTGCAGAAATTATCGCAGCAGCTGAAGGTATCGACGAAGGGAAGGCTGTATCTAAAGCGTACTCGGAATTGCTTGGAATGGATGTTGGGTTACGACTCTGTGTGGATTCAAAAGTCTTATTCACCTCTCTATCTACACAAAATAATTCAATTGATAAGTCTATCCGAGGTGACTTTGGATGTATTCGATACGAGTTTCAAACATGTGCCGTACAGGAGATCTCGTGGATTACGGGGAGCACCAATCTAGCCGATCCCTTCACGAAGCGAGGCAGCAGTTTTACAGAAGCGCTGCGCCTGACTCTCTTTAATGGTCTACTGTTGATGGACCTGCAAAATGTTGCTGAAACTAAGTGTTCGGAGAAACACTTTCGTTAAAGGAAGAAGGAGGAATAGAAATGTGATTAATCGGACGTTTCATGACGACCATTCAAAATGAGCATTAATGGGTAGGGGACGCTCAAGGATTATGACCGCTCTTTGTAGTTTGAATTTGTTAGCATCCGTTTATTGTGCTGAGTCAATGTCGTAGCATAATGTATAAGTACCCTGACCTTGCCATCGTCAGGATAAAGAGTGGAGGAGCAGGGGGCCTCATGCGCTGTCCTGTATTTGCATATCTGAAGACACATAGTGTTCTGTTGTTCTCAACGTTTTCAACCGATTTATAACCCATGGTACCGAGGTTGCAGGGTCAGTAGATTGAGCTGCACTAATGAAGTGTACTGTATTGAACGTACATGTGAGACCAGCATTTGGGCTATCTAGTACGTGGCGCCCTTTGGGACTTTATGGTTGGATACTAGTACTTAACTCACAGAGATTCCACCGGAAGGATAAGTTTCGGGTACCGAAGTCGTACCAAGTAAAGTTGTTTGTTTTTTTGTCTGAGTCACTCCATTGCCCATCTTTGAACCCCATTTTCTTTCACACGCTATGGGCCCAGCAAAGCGCAGAGACTAAGAGAAACAAGATGAACACTAAGTATTCGAGTGAGAAATTGACAGATAATAATTTTCTCGTCTGGTTTATACAAATAAAACTGGTCCTAGAGGCGAAGGACCTCTGAAAATATGTTGATGACAGCTGCAGTGCGCGAAATACCTATAAGGCACCCCCTATTTTTATAAATACTGGGAAAAATATTGGCGGATCTGACTTGAAACTTTTCCCAAATCATTAGCTCAGCAAAGCATATAAAAGAGCAAAGTTTCAAAACAATCCAACAATTTTAATTACAAAATCTCGAGAAGGCTATCTGGGAAGGTGAAACGCCTTTAAGAAATTGGGTTTTTTTTCAACCTTCAAGATGATGTAGAGCGATTTAATGCTTAGCTTAACGGCCTTGGCACTCAATAACATCTAAACGACGCTTTTTCATGCCGCAAACGAGATTGTAGAGATAACATGGATCCAATGTCCCCACTCATCACAAATGGCGTCCTTGAGCTCGGATAACGCCTGAATTGCCTCAATTCCTTTATAAAGCACGCGCTAGCACCCGAAAAACATTTTCTATTGGATTCAAATCAGGACGCTTGGCAGGCCAACCCATAACCGAAATATTCTGAGAGAAAAACCAGTCTCGACCCACACGAGCAGTGTGAATAGATGCATTGCTTTGCTGAAAGGCAAACCCAAAAGGGTGTTCAGTTGTTCCAAATGGTAGCAAGTAATCTTCTAGAGTGTTAACGTACTTCGCATGATCTTGATTGACCCTATTAATAGCAATATCGCTCTTCCCCTATTCAGAAAAGCCCCCAAATCATCAGCGGGCCAACCCCTGTTGTCGACTCAACAAAACCTCTTCTTCTTGTCGCAGATCATGCCAATAACATTGGAGGCCATCAGGTCCTTCCTAGTAAATTTATTTTTTTTTCAAATCCGTAATCCGCCTCGGTCTCACCCAAGGTTACCCTCTCTCCCAAATCCTTTTCAATTTCTTTATCAATGTCCTTCCCGAAGGGCCCTGACGACCATCACGACCTCATACCTCCATCCTCCATGCAAACTATTCGCAGACGACGTCCTCCTCCACTCCAACGACCGTTACCTCTTCCGGACTCTCCTCAACGACTGTCAACGGTGGGTATCCGCCAGACGTATGAACTGGGCACCCAAAAAGTGCTCAGTAATCTCTCAAGACCAGGCCCACCCAACACTACCACTTAAAATACAATCCACGGCGATCCCTCAATCCGACAAGGCCCCTTACGTAAGGATGACAATCATTCCCTTAGGGATACATCCCGACGCGATCATCAACAGGGCACATCGTACTCTACAAGGCACCCGGTACCTCTTACACGCAAAGCCCCTCACTACTGACATGGCCCCCGCCCGTCCTGGCTACCTCCTCCACACCTTCATGCGCATTACGTAATTTTACGGAGCTATCCTGTTGCGCGACCTCGACGAGCTCCATCGCGCCGACCTCTCCATCCAGCGGCACCTCTTTGCATCCTATATCCGCTCGAGAGTTACTTAAAACACCACCCACCTATCCCGTCTACGAGCCATCCTCTAAATCTCGGACCTTACCATCCTCCTTCAATGACAGGCCTCAAACTTCCTCTCCACCCTTTAAGCTACCATACAGACGGGCAAAAGCAACCAGAAGACCACGGCAGCCCGCATGTTACACAATATCGCAACTTATGGAGCCAGCGCGGTACTCCACAAAACCATCACCTCCCCACCCCAGGCGCACCCATCCCACCTTTACATCTCCGTCTGGAACACCCGTAAAAGCCCCCCATGCCGCCGTCAACGTCGCGTCTCACCCCGATACGCACCCACCACAACACAAATTGGATCCTTCTCGTCCTTTCTCACCTCCCCCATCCTCATTGGTCACCAAAGTCGTCTCACCCTACGCTGGTTTCTGCACTTGTTCCCACATCACCCAAAGCCTTCGACAACGCCCCACACAACCGCTACCAGGACCATGGAACTCCTCCGGAACAACGCCCTCACCAACAGCCAGCTCTTACAACTACGGGACGCCATCATTGAACCATTTTCTCATCGCTAGTGGCCACTACATTGCATCTCCCTACCATCTCTATCCCAGAAGGGCTCTTATGACACACGCCCGATTCCGGCCAAACAAGATTAACCACTTTTCTGCATTGCAGTAATCACTTGAAAGATTACCCTGACAACATAGCCCTCTAGTGTCTATAGGACCGTTGTCGTCATATGAGGAATACCTTTAGCACTTCGTTTTAAATAAAAGTTTTTTTCACCTCAGCGCATTTCTTTTCCCTCCACATTAGTTCATGAGTGTAGATGGCCGATCAAACAAACTTTTCAAGATTGTTGACCTCGGTTAAGGCTAGAGCAATTTTCCTTCACCAACGTCGGCTCTACGCAAGGAGTTGTGAAAAGACTTCATTTTGGAAGGAAATATAGTTCGTATTATCTTGGGGGGTTAGAGGCGGCTTTTAGTCAGGAGATTAAATAAATGTTCACCACACTTGTGTACATATGTACGTACATAACTTTTTCCTAAGCCACTTGCTCCCTCACTGGAGAGATCTATCAAATGTTTTATTGACGCAAGAATATCAAGCAGACGTCTTGCGATCAAGGCATAATCTCAATTTCGTAGCTCATGTGAGCGGCGATCCGCTCTCTCTGCTCAAAAGCTCAAGTACAGCCTTATTGGAACACTACAGTACAGTACTGTACATTCGAACCAGGACGTTACTGAAAATACACGGCAAATAAATAAATTTGAACAAACTCAATAATATCAACACCCCATCTAACGTGACAAGGGCTGCAGATGGAGGTCGGGACTGCGGAGACAACAGTTGATGCCTAACAAGTTTGTAGTATTACTTGGCTTTATTGTTCCGCTTCGGTTCTGTTGGGGACGGAGAACAGGAGGTGATGGTGCATGTTGAAGAACAAGTGATGGAAGGACGATAGAGACATGAGTATTGAGAATGACGGCGATGGCAGACAGGGCGGGAGATGGAGGGCAAGGTAAGAAGGCCGAGGGCTGTGGAGGGCCGTGATCCGCGGACCGTAGTTCTTGTACAGGTTTTTATAGACACTACTACTGCTCAAACCTTTTGCCCAACAAGTGCTCAAGCCAGTAGGAGTCGGCGTCCACTATGGGGTTAAATACTTAATTCCCGCACTGAATGCAAAGCTTGCTGACATCCTAGTGCACCCGAGGTCAGACGACATCAACACCTCGCCGCCTCTCCCGGTGCCGCACGAGCTCACAGTAACATCGCCATTCCAAGAGAGGTTCATGTCCAATGGAGTGCGCGAGGCGCGAGCCGTTGCCAATGCAGTGGAAAGACGAAAAAATAGGGAGCTTACCCGCAAAGTAGCAGCCATCCCTGGTGAAGCCCTCCCAGGACGATCAAAATTGAGATGGAGGTTTGTGCTGTTAGACTTGGACTCGCATAGATCGCCGTCTGCGCCAATGTCGGAGGTAATCGACGAATGCGCGGCCGCTTTCGCAACCCGCAGCTTGTCAAAAACCACCGCAATTAAAGTGATTCAGTTCATACTGATTTAAACCTAAATCCGTGGTCCAATAGAATCGCGTCACGGTCCATTTTCAGAGTGGTTCTCAATTTAGAAATATCGCAAGCTCCAACGACAGTGACATGCCCCAGAGTAGCCATAGGCCGATTTGCAAACGTCACTTTCAGGGCCTTTTTAGGGGTCAACTCAGCGGGCAAGATATACGGTGTCTGTCGTAATTATAAACTCAGGAGGTTTTCAGGAACTAGAAACGCCTGAAACCTAAACGATCTATCAATTGAAAGCTATAGGGACGCTGAGTGCAGTGTTGCTAATTAAATTTGCTCTATGTAAAAGCCAACAAATTGTGTATGAAAACCCGAGATTTCAAAGCCCACAAACTATAGACTCAACCTAATATTTGGCGGGAAACTCGAAAACAGAAACGGTATATGATACAAAATGTGTGCAGAATAGACGTCAGCTCCCCTCGACATCTTCCACAAAATTTTTGCCTGGAGCAAGCGCTTTCAACCATGCCAAGAGGGAAACAACTGACGGACCGGGAGAAGGGGACAACTGATGCCCTTGCAGCCAAAAATGACAATAAGCGCCATCACTAAGCAGTTAAAACGCTCCCAAATTGTTATTAGTAGTTACCCTAGGAATCCTGCAAAGTAGAGGGACGCGAAAAAAAAGGGAAGACCTCTTAAGTATAGCGAGGTTACTAACCTACGGGTGATTAGGGAGGCATCAACGACTGGGCTTGGGGCCAGTGGACTTCAGAATGACCTGGGACTGGACATTTCGAGGGCTACTGTTTGCCGGATACTGCAGGACGATTTGAAGATGGATTACATATGAAAGAGACAAATTTACTGACTGATAAAGATAAGAAAAGTAGGACCCGATGTAATTTGGCGGAATGGGTCTTTCAGAATGGAAAAATACAGTCTTTTCAAACGAAAATAATTCAACATAGATGGGACGGATGTAATAGCCAAATAGCCTACTATTAGCACGATATCAAAAAGGAGGAGAGAGATTTTTCGAAGAGGTAGGGAGTGGCGGGTAGTGTGATAGTTTCGGAATGATTTTAGATTTATGGTTCTTGTGACATGGTGTTGGTTAATGGACATCAGGGCTCTGAGAAGTACCAGAAGACCTAAGTAGACAATCTTTTACCCTGGAATGATATGAGACACGGGTAAAACTGGATTCATCAGCAATATAACTGTCCCACTCATGTCTCCAGGTCCACTAAAAACTGATTTAAGGACAAAAATGTAAAGATTTAAGACTGGTTATCTCGTGCACCGGATCTCAACCCTATTGAAAACCTTTGGGCATCTTTTTAGAGATGTTTACAAAGTTTACCGGCAGTTTAGCTCAGTCCATCAGCTCAAGTGGGCCATCGTCGAGAGTTCGTCTAGAATTCTGGAGTAGACGCTCTAAACCCTTATGCAATCGACGGTGTGATGCTTTATTGCTGTATTTGAGTCGAATGGCACAATTTTTCTTATCAAGATGTAAAAAACCTGATTTGGTCCATCTTAATTGTTTTAGGTTTATATTTCGGGTCTAGGAAACCTGTCTTTTATACATAATTTTTTAAACTTCTTATTCAAAGAAAATTTAATTAGCGCCGGTTTACTCAGTATGCTCGGAACCGTTAGATGATATGTCGTTCATGTTCCAGTCTTAATTGGTTCAAGAATTAACTCCGATTCTATACAGTGATTTTGAACCACACATTTCAGGCAGCGCCTGATTTTCCTTTATAGCAAATGGAAGTTTCTCCAGGCGCATGTACAGTATTCTCCGTATCCTCAGGAATTGACCTAAAGGCGTCAAGTTATCCTCACTTCTAATCTAGATATGCCTCTATACCCACCCAATCTGCATCCCCACTTTAATTTCTCCTGTTTAGCCTTCTTTACCGCTCCCCTAATTCGATGACTTCTTGGATACCACTTTCCGTTCTCTCTACATCCTGTCCACCATTGCCATCTCTCGAGCTACTTGCTTCCACCCCAACTATCAATTCCGCACCAGCTCTCTTCCTTCCCTTGTACGATTAGGCCCCAACAATCAATTCCCCCAGACCCTCTGTTTTCCCCCCGCATATCAAATCTACTCCCATTCACTTCCTACCCGCCCATATTATCCCCGTTGATCAAACGCCTCAATCCCATCTTATCTCCTCCCAGCTGCTTTAAGCTATTACTCTCATTATCTTCTCCATGCCCATCATCCACCCCTCCCATTACCCCCTACCTACCATCTACCCTCCCTTTCACATGCCTAGCCCTCATGCAGCTTTTCGCCGACCACTTATCATGACGCTGTTTGGTCCTCACTTGACTCCCTCCTCGCACCTGAACGTATCAGCAGCTTGAGCTCTGTGAGGGGAATTTTTTCTGCAACGTGAAATTACAAATAAGTGCGATGTCCCAATCAAGTTGATTTTCAGCTACAATCTTTCGGACGTGATACTTTGACTTGAATTCAGATGTACGTGCTGTACTCGGCCAGCTTCGCAGAGGAATGAAGAGGTTTTTCTCGGGACATCTGGCTTCCCAATTCTGAATTACTCCCCTCCACTTCTGAATTATAGGAATGCGCGTGCATCTGCGAGATACTCTTAACTTACGGTCTATCCCATCATTATTCCTCACTAACCGCGCGTGGTGCGCAATCGTTGCCCCACAAGCCATTACCATCCACTAAAGCATGCCCTCCTCTCGCTAATTTTTCCCATAAAATACTGAGAAATATCGGATTCAAAACCCTTCAAGTAATCAAACATCTTACCTGATTCCACGGAAGTACGTATTTAGAGCGACTCTCATATCTTCCCAGAAGATGAAAAATCTCTGCTGAGGTCCTCATCGTTTGACCTGGCCCCTCGTTTCGAGATCAATATTACTTGTATGCAAGTACTGTAATGCCTATAGATTTCCTTTTATTTCCAGGTTCTTTCAAGCAAGTATATCACAGTTAAGACCACGTTATCGCCGGATCCTCATCCACCCACAATTTCAAAATATGCAGTGCTCACCTGCTAGCTCCAGCCCTGAACCTGTGCTGTGCTCCATCCCGCCGAAAGCAGCGCATAGTAAACTTTCTGAGCTCTTCGCTTGTTGCGGTGCGAGGTATGATGTCGCACCGGTCAATCCACATGTTTGTAGTCTTTATATAATTTTGCGGATTCATCTTCTGTCTCATTGATACTTCCCTGACAAGATTAGCGGCGATGGGGAAAGGTGGGTCCTTCAACGAGTTCACGGCTTAAGATGTCATTGTGCTTGAAACCCAATGCTGAGGATGTGGAATCAAAGAACCACTGGTTTCGTTTTTTATATCGTTCAAAACATGCATTTGATCGGCGACAGTTTGTTCAAATTTATGGTTCCTCTCAATGAACTCAACATGCTCAACAGTTTTTTATTTCAATGACTGCATTTAGACATCTCCACATATTAACAAAACCAGTTCATCTATACATAAAATAAATTAAATCAAACTACAGCAGCGGTAAAGATGTATGTCGATTGTAGGTTTTCTGAGCCAATAACCAGGTCATATTCTATCATATTCTTCATGCATTTGTAGCGGAAGGGAAGGTCCCTCTAGCCAACACTTTTTTGCGGGGCTTCTAAAATTTCATACATGGGTCGATCTCCATAGAATAAATTGGGTTTCCCTCAGTTCTCTCATTTCGGGAATAGCTTCATCTCTCATCCGTTCTAAAAATTTATCTTATAGATGCTGGCAGGAATGAGGACAGAATTTATTAAAGGCGACCGTAAGGAGACATTTCACGGGGGCGCTGGGAGTGATGGGTTATGGGAAGGGAATAGAGGGAGGGTTGATAGGTTGAGGGTAAAGGGATGGGAGGGGAGATGATAGCCGACCCAGTTCTCTCGCAATGCGACCTAGGACTACGTCGGCGGAGGAGGGAGAGCGAAAGAAATCGGAGAACAAGACAGAACACAACACGAAGGGTAGGGACGTGGGAGGGTTCATCTGAGTTAGCTTTTTTTTATATCAGAGACATCAGACAATAAAAAACTAAAACTCAGAAGAAAATTGTAAAACAAGGAAGTTAAACTAAGCTAATAACGAAGCAGAAAAAGCACCCCCCGCTGACTTTCACGTTGCCCGTCAGCGCACCCAAAAAACGAGGCACAGATCATGCTTTCCTAGCACTGGGTAATTTATGCCTGCCGCGTTTGACAACTTCTGTCCCTCCGTATCATCTTAGTGAAGGTCAACGTTTCCCACCCATGCTCTATATAGAATAGATACATTGCATACTCAGGTTTGCGGGAAAAGGATTCAAGGTATGTCACCATGCACAGTAAGGTCCAGATGTCGTAGTATCAAGACAAACCATGTCGGAATATCAGGATAAAAGATATGCACGGGAGACGTGTGTAACAGCGTTCGGATGTGCCATAAGAAAAAGAAGCACCCAGGCTTACCAAGGAGTTGTTTCGTGCGCGTCATGGAAGGAAGGAAGGGGGAAATTGGGAGTTCCTTTACTCCGATTAATGCATAGGTTTAAATGCAGCAAAATTATCTTCCTAAGGATGGCAAAACTTATGCGGGAAACATAACTTTGCTATTTTCATCCTGCGGAAGCTATTTGTACTATTAACAGGATAATGGAAAGTTTGACTGGATATTCTAGGCCACAGTCATAGATATCTTAAGGAAGAATCCCTAAATTTCGGAACTTGGTCTACTATTGTTGATAACCAGCGCCATATCCCTAATGAAGTCTTTTAATGAGCAATTAAGAGCTCTTTTCTACTAACTAGTGTAAGTTTGGGGTGGCACAAGGTATCTCGTAACTGGCTAAATGGTAGCTTTACTTACAGTTCAAGCTGTCACGTCACCAAGTTTCGTGAAGTGTGAGCATACGACAGTGACACGCCGATTCTTCAAAGTTTGGCTTGTTCATGTACTTCTGAGGGCTCCAAACGGCCGTTATAAGCGTTCAAAAGTGTATTGGAGCTACACTGTTAAGCACAGAAACGCGTCATCTCCGAGGTAAGTTTTTGCTAACCTTTACCATTTAGCGAAGACGAGATTGTTGAGAAGCTCGCTCTACACTACCACCCAACCTTTGCCTTTTCCAGGAAGATCTAGCCGAGCTACAAGAACTTTTCTACGGCCGAGTTTCCGCTTGCTCGTCCGTGCTTTGACTGTTAGCAGCCTCTGTGCTGCTCGCAAAACTGTAGGCGCTGGAGTTCGGCGGAGATCCAACTTCTTGGTGCCATGCCAAATGACCCAATGGCTTCTTCTGAACCCCAGCAGAATTAGCTTGCACAAAAAGACATGGCACAAATTCCAACGAAATGTAGAATTTCGCCCTCGGGCCCCCTCAGTGTGTTGCCCGCAAAGTGCACAGTACGATAGAACGGCCTGTTCGTGATCATTTCCCCTCAAAAACTGAAGAACTTGAGACGGTTTCGCTTTAAAGAGTGTGGGAGAGCAACCAATCGTATTGCATCAGTAGTTTTATTGTCAAATAATTCGATACTTAGCTCTTTCTCGATGTCCTAGCGCTCCAGTGTTGCATAGTAGCTCAACAGCTCCTTTGACAACTGCATCATAGAATCTGCTGTAGGCTAGACCTTATTCAATCTATTCATGAATTTCTCAAGAGACTTAAATGTACCATACGACAGCAACAAATCCTCCCTTTGAAACATCCTCTACGATATAAAAGCGTTAACTGCGATTGTTTTCAAGGTCTGCGTAAAACTTTTCTGCTCACACTTTAGGTGGGACGTTGTGTATCGCAATATTTCCCACTGCTGTGTCAAACTGTCCAACTCTCCTTTGTTCTTAGAGTAAAAAGACTGCGCGGCATGCTTAAAAAGATTCAGAGGAACAAAACATCAGTTTATCGTCACGTGCTCGTCAGCAACTTTCCAAAACGCCAATCTAGTCTGCAAAACTGCCTTCTGCCCTGGTGATACAAAAGCGTATTAAGTGTAGTCCTGGTGAATGGTTCTGAGGAGACGGTTACTGACCTCAATTAGCTTGGACTCGCAACGGAAAGCATCCTCTTTGCGAAACCTTATTAGTAGCGTGTAAATAATACCAGAATATGCCGCAACTAAGTATAGCCAAATTGAACTTGCAGAAATATGGCCTGACGCAGTAGCTGTTCCATGTGCTGACGTGGTTCGTATCGCGAAAACGTCTTGTCCCTAACATTGCATCTTAGCAAATTTGGCAAGCACAACTGAGCTGCTGGTCCAAGGCTTGATTGAGCGACACGGGTCTTTATTTACACTGAAACAAGAACAAGTTTAATTCCCTCCAGAGTTCTATTCACACTACCAGCCCATTTGTTAGTTCCAGCGTCCAGTAGCGCCACATAGTCCAGTGAACATGCTAAATACTGACCATGTTTCGCGGCTTCCATTCCAACATCAAACAACGCTTTGAAGACTTCCATACGGTTGATCGATTTGAAAAATACACGCCATTGACCGTTCCTATCATCATTGCCTCAGTTAAGGCTTTGTTGCTAAATCAGCCATTCTGAAACCCGTCAACCATTCTACATCCGACTTAGCCTCACTGATATCTGGAAGCTTTAAAAGCTCAATAGACTTTGGGCATGTCAACAAGATCTGACCGGAATTTGTGGCAGCCACTCTAAAATGTCTTAAGATGAACCAATCTGCGCGTCGCTGCTCCAACTTTAGTACCTCACATTTTGTTGAGTGTGAAACTTAGCGCGTGCGCCTTCCACATGCACCATACAGTATGACTGCAGTAAAGTACTCATAGCGTGAAATAAGGAGCGGTTACAGTTGGGCGCGCAGTAAAGTATTCATAGAGCGAAACACGGAGCGGTTAAAGTTGGACGCGCAGTACAGTAGCTGATTGTTTGAATATTTGAATTCTTGTCAAGTCAGCGGAATTATCACGACAGGTGGGTTTCCTCTTTGCTATTTAAGCTGCGCAACACATCCGGTAAACTCAATCGCTCGAACCAACAGCGGAGTCACAGATCGGACACAAGTCTCGTTCATCAACCAAAACCCATCTCAACCTTCACTTTGGACAGATCGTCCTACACATTTGATACCGATTCTGGATTCACCAGAGAGCCGCATCGATTGCATTTCAGCATCATTGTGAGTATGCCCACTGAACAGAAAGTTCTGCATTGAGACTCCAGGCTTGGGAACAGCACTCCGTGTGTTAATGTTGATTTGAAGTTAGAGAAGAACACTGTACATGAACCTTAGTGCGCGACAAAAATTTGTTGGTACCATGCTCTCTCACCGCAATCGCCGTTACAGGACAATTGCCACCTCTTCGACACATTTACGAAAATGACTTGGTGGAAAAACATGCTTCTAGTCCCAATTTCGTTTCGTCAACAACAAAAAAGTCGGTGCGGCGATCGTACCCTGCAATAAATTTACTTCTTACACCTTCCTGAATTGTAGATATTTGGGGTCCAGTCTCCTCTATTCCGCCTTCCTCCGATACAACTGCCGCAGATGCTACTGCAATTTCAGGACTAGTCGGAGCAGCTCCCACTGTAGGCGCCTCTTCTTCCACCATTTCAAGCCCTCCCTCACCATCTGCCTCAGGGTATTCAGTCGACCCCATAGCTTCCATATCCCCGCGTAATGGGTTAAAGAAATATTTTTCCGCAAAAGAGTGGCACTGCAGTATGTGATCTGACATAAAAAACACCGAGCAAAACCCAAACTGCATCATGACTTGCATAAACGATTCTTTCCTGTAGCCCTTATCTGCGATCATGACGCATCCGCTCAAAGAATCCTCCCCCTGCCATCAAATAGCGCACCAAACATCTTTCGCACACATTCGACTTGCGGTTCGTCCCCTCGTCGAAACCGTATTGCTAATACAATTCAGATGAACCGAATTCTTGAAAGTGAGGGTGTGACGCACCCCGAAGACTTCACCACTTTCAAGGTTATTTAGTAGGAAATCCAGTCTTGTGAGACAGCAAAAATACTGCAACGTATCGGTACATTTCGCTCAGACACACAGGGGTCTCCTGTAATTTTTCAAGTCTAATAAGCCGATTTAGCCAGTCCACCTCCTGCCGGAAGAGCTCGTTCATCAACAGAACTAGAAATCAGCACCTTTTCTTTGACAATCACTTAACATCCAGCTCCAGCTCGATGTTGGACATCACAGCTATACAAGAAAGCCGAACAAGTGGCTGCAATACACACTCCCGAAGTCGCTCTCCATTATAACAGTCTCGCAAGACGACTGACTAATTCCCCACCCCTCGCTTGCATCCGATTGGGAGAAAGACCGTCTTGCCGAGTCGTACCTCTCCCCCTCCCTAGTCCACTTCGTCTCGGCCGCCCCCGCCCCTCCCCCCACTACCAACCGCAGTAAACATTTGATTAACCACCTTTGAAGCTTGCAGATCTTGAACAGTAGATTAATCCGCTCGCGTCGCATTGAAGGGCTGTTATGGCTCGCACTCTAAAGCCGTGACTTCCAATCGTGAGTCATGCTCAAGGGAACGCTCTTCAGCGGTACGAGGTAAAGATTGAGGGGCGAAGGGATGCGCGTTGTTGGTGTTGAATGACTCCATGCCCAGAGTGACACGGAGCGGCAAATGGTGGAAGGTGAGCGCCGTCACTTTGAGGCTGCTGGCCCGATTTCATTTTTTGAGCTCATCGATTACAGCTTATGTGATTGGATTTAGGATACAGTTGCGCAAAGATACTGAACGGATAGAAAGAGGTCATTATTCCTCCTCTAAGTTGGGCATCAAAACGACACCCCTGTGCGCTTTGAAGCTCATTACCCGAAATACCAGCAGGCCGCTTTTTTTGGTCATGAGCTCTCAGCCGCCCATTTAAAGCATTGGTGATGTACTCAAGGATGGTCACACTCATTTTGGTTAAAAGGATGCGCTCTATTCGCCGTTCGGGGAGATCAACTGTACAATATTTCTCTCTTGCCCGTCTCCGTACAAGCGTTTTAACTTTGGGAATAAGCACTCCTGCATTTGTGGCTGCACAGGCATAAAATTGACAAGTTTAGGACGTCTTCTATTTCTTTTCTTAATGGCGGTCTAGTTCCTTCAAGATATCTTTTGCGTCCATTATCTCTTTTCAGAGCACGGCGGGGGCGTATGCGTAGGAGAAAGTGACATTAAATGCCGCTAATTTATGTAAATTAACATCTTTCCCAGTATGCGGCTTAACGAGAAGGTCTGGACAGAGAGCGAGTCTCTACGGAGGTGAGTCGGTTCGTAGGTGCATTGAAATGACGATTGTGCTCCACCACATAAATTAAAGGAGTCTATCCGTAGAAGGCAATTTTGCAGTCATGTGTACCCGGTATTAACGCGATGGCAGACATAGGAACGTCTCCAGCGGGGTCCGAGTACTGAGCTTCGAGATGTGGTTTTCTTCTTTTTCCTTGGCCAGTGCGTCTGGGCTTGCGTACTGTATAATGCACCACTGACTGCATCCGTCAGATTTTTTTCCGATGAAGGATTATTTGATCTTAAGTTGCTGAATGGGGGCATTTCCAATGGGCGTCAGGGCGTATTCCACAGTTCCAATGCATCCTGGTATCATAATAGGTATCCAGAAAGCTGAGTTTCCTGGTCAAGCATCTTTAGCTATGATTTACGCTACGGTGCTTGGGGATAATGAGGCTGCTGCTGCGACATTTTTGACCGAAAATAGTACAATAGCTCAGAAAAGCCCGGTTTAAAATCCCTTACGACCGGCCCGATCTCCTCTGCACGAAAACTTCGAAACGGGAGGACGTTATCAAGCTCAGTGTTGCACTTTTTTTCGGACTGGGCTGGCATCTACGGATGTTTAAGTAATAGGAATATGTACCATGATGTGTGTGACAAGGTTGTCTTTCCTATGTACTTATTATATTTATTCAATCTGTGTGGAATACCTTCGCAAAAGATAGGTCCAGTTAGTTAAAATTGGGTACTATTTTTTATCAGTTATCATTTAAGGAATTATAAACAATGGCATGAATGGATCCGCTATTAACAGCAGTCTAATTCGTCAGTGAAGTTTCATAAGCAGCATATGAGATGAGCGTCGGCTTGATTTATACAGTATAGTACCGGGAGCAAAATAAGTGTATTTATCGAAGCCTTAAAGTGATGTTACTAACTGTAATGTATATCAATACATCCACTTTTTCCGCACCTGGAAGTATTGTTTCTTATGGTCCCATTACAGACAGATCGGAGCCCATTTACGTGCTTTTAATAAATTTACAACTTCGAGAGCGGGCCCAGCCGACGCCTGTCCATAGACTCATGGACTACTTCAGGGATTTATGTGATAGAGGAGAATTCCGAAAAAGATAAAAGATGCCTGTCATAGAATGATGACAGGCAAAATTAGGTGAGTATGGGGTTTCTTGAAGGCTTTAGAGGGTACAATTAACTGCGATTTATCTCAATGCTTCCATCGAATCCGCATTCTTTATGCTCACTGTTACTTATGGTTCCGTTAGAGACAGACTGGGGCCCGTTTTCACGCTCTTAATAATCGCACGCAAAATTTGGTTAGTTTACTGCGATCTGTGGATGGGTTGAAATATAGTAAACTAATCATCTTGGGGAGAACATAGCATCTTTACTGTGGGAGTATGTTTTATTGGATCATTAAAACGCATTCAGAGGCGATAAAGAGAGACAGGGTATAGAACTACAGTATTATACAAGCTGCTCAACGTTTCAAAACGTTGAGCTATCAGTTTGTAAAATTACTGCACCAAATAGATAGATCGAGACCGATAAATATTGTATAGGTACTATGTGCGAAATTGGACCATTATGTGTGGTAAAAGGGAGTAAAATGTGGTTTAATTTAATATTTGAAAGATATGGTCGGGATTGGCCGGAATATCCTACAGGATGCCCAGTAATACCTCTTAAATTACCCTGACAAGCCGGCTCCATTTATTTTATCATTGCACGACCCCAAATTTGCAGTTTTCAAAAATGCGCGAAATTGGGTACAGTAGAACGCCACTGGTATCCCAATAGTACAGTATGCTGCTTACTTACAGACATTCAATGTTAGACACTGTGTATTGCGTCTACTTAGTTGAACTTTTATTTTAAATTTTTCTGTTTTAGGGCGTTTCTTAGCTGTAAAAACCTTTTATTTGCTTGATCGCACATGATCAACCAGTATTTGGGGATGTAGGCCCGAAAGGAACTGAAAACAGTGACTTCACATTCGGTCCCTTAAACATGACTTGCAAGCTCGGCAATAAACTTCCGAAGAATAAAACCTTCAAAAAATTAGCACCAAGCGTAATGCCTTTGGAGACTTCTCTTGCGAAATAACCACAAAATAACAGCGATTGTAGTAAAAGCCATAGTAAGAGTAGTACAAGTTGTTACACGGCGTCAACAAAATACTACGCCTAGGATGATCGCTTGCACATAAAGTGTTTGAATTATAAATATTGATTATATCAACTGACAGAAAAGTTGCTAGTTATCGCTATTAGTTCCAAGTAAATAGATTTGCATGGTTTTGACACGAATTTAAGGAAAATAATTCGAATTGATAGTTTTTAGATTAATTTCACGGTACTGTATAATGCCAACTAGTCTACGTTTTACAACTAGCTTTTGCCCTCAGGCGTGGCATGGAATGGTACAGGAGAAAAAACGTGATGGTGCTGCAAATTTCACCATATCACCAATATCATCAATAACAACCAAAACAACCAAAACATAAAGTCCTGAAATTTACGAGTAATATGCAACTTGCACACCATTACTAACTCATCAATAACAACCAAAAACAAAGCAGAAAGTACTGAAATTCAAGAGTAATCTGCTAAAAATCATGCGGTCACAGCATAAGTGGCCATAACAAGTGCTCGGCGCAGAACAATACAGCCCTGAACAACCGAATCAGAAATTCCTGAAATTTAAGACTAGTCTGATCAAACTCCTGCTGTCATAGCTTCAGTGTGCCCACCTTAACCAAACGCTAGGTACAGAACTTCTAAATCAACAGACAAAAAACGCTATTAACGCCTGAACTATATGCGAAAAAACACCCAAACCCCTGCCCGTTCTCGAGTCTTGGCCCAGGTTAAAGTTTGACATGTAAGCATATATACTTCGACTTAGAATTGTCTGGAATATTGCGGTGATAATTGGTTTACTGAAGTTAGTTTGGTAGAATGCTGAGAAAAGAAGGAAAGAGGCTGAGAACAAACCGTGGTTTTTCTCCGTTTTTGTGTTGCGAACCATCTAATTTTGTCTAAATGGGCCCCAGAGAAAGTGAATGGAAGTAACTGCTTCTATTCGTACTTCTGTCGACATTTCCGGTGTTTTGGGTGTTTTAGAAAGAATTACTGTAGTGAAATTGCCCTGTTATTCCATGGATATATTGTAACATACTTTCAATTCCTACTACTCCACTACAAGAACGTCCTCAGAGCAGAGAGATCTCAGAAAGAGAAGCCCGGAGTACTAATTGAGTTCCTTGGTAAAGATGGGCCGCAATTATCGCACCGGATCTTCATGTGAGGTGGTAGCTTGATGCAGAAAGGTATTGAATACGTAAAGGTGTGAGACTCAGCAAGGAAGATGTATCACAAAAAGAAGACCCAGTTCTGGCCTAAAGAAATAAATTTCCTTGAAAGTTAAAGATAAAGGTTATCTTGGTTTATTCTTCAAAAAAATAGACAAATTTGGCAAGAAAAGTGCTTTATCTGAAAGGCACAAATGGTAGCAGTTGTTGGTGAAGTGGTTCAGTCGTTCTTAATGCCGAATTATAACTACTAAAATAATGATTTGATAAAGATATGTTGAGCGACGAAGATTCAATAACTCGTTTTTGTTTGTGACAGGGGTTGGCATCTGGAGTCCAGAATTCACTTCGTCGAACTGCTCTGTCTTTGGGAACAAGGTAAGAGGTATGAAGAGGAACACAGATGGTGCAAAGATAAAAAATTTTCGGAATTGTATTAATATGAGTCCGAAAGGATCCTAACAACAGGTAGAGGATTTAGAAGCGGATCTACTCTGGGAGACCAGTTTTGCGTGGCTATCAAACTAATTTAGTTGACAGTACAGAGTGACCTGCGGTAGTGCTCGTTAGGGTTGGGAGGATTCCCTAAAGTCCTCAACTGTTATACACTGGCGTTCAATACAGTGGGTAAGGGGAAAAGAGATGGGGGAGAGGAATAGAGGAGGGAAATGGTTGGAGATCATGCACCGGAACGGCCGAAAGGGCAAATAGGGTAGCATGGATAGTCAGATCCAGGCCACAAAAGGTAGTAGCGACTATTCCCTCTGTTTTAGAAAGGCCTAGCTGCAGATCCGTACAGATCTATGCTTGAAGTTCACCAACTGGGAGGGATTATTCAACACAACAAGTCCTTGACCTCGGGCAACAGGTCTTGCTATGGGGATTAATGATTTGTTTACTGGAAGGTGGTGAAGTCTGGGGGCTTCGTAAGCTGCGACAGCGCTAAGACTGTATCAATTTCAGCTATACGCAACTTAAAATTAATTGAAGGAAATAAAAGGAAATTAAGAAATTAACTTTGCCCTAGCTGCCCTACACGTGAGAAAAACTCGTGGATAGGTCTATTTGTCCATACCTTAGTAAGTGCAATATGTCCATGAGAATAAAGTTCATGTTGTCATATGCCCCACGCACAGCGTCAAGCGTGTTTCATCACGGAAAAAACGAGGATAAATACCAGAGGACCTGGTCAGGTTTGAGGCCCTGCGCTGCGCATTCATATTAGTATCACTAATTTTTCAATGTTGTCGGGTATCCTGGTCACGTTTACAACCTCAACGGGGCTATCGACAGTGACAAAATGGTGAAACAAATGATAGGAGGAAATAATCGTTAAAAGAAGGGATGATATGGCATGTGAAGATAACATTTACTCGGCCTTACTGTTTGCGCGGGAGCTATTTGTTCCCGAATCGTACGAAGAATCCCTCGATCGTTGTCATGATGTTTAATCGGGAATGTTGCCTGCTAAATGCGGATCTAAAATACGAACGCAAGATGGAGGAGGCCCCGGAGATCCCTACGCCGCTCAATACAGGGCCTGGAAAATATTCGTTTCCATGAAAATAGGCAAAGTGTGATATTTTGAATAAACACAGAACACCAGATCAATTTCAAGTTTTTTGAGCATTAATTCTTTAGGTCTCTCCCCTTTTACAGCATAGGGCGATTCATAGACTTTCTGGGCTTTCTAGACCAAACAGAACAAGATGATAGGTTTTCTTTAACTACGGCTGTTGTTGAAGCAGTGTTGTTCTTGCAGTTTCGTCCCATTCGCAGGAGCACAGGCGCGACGGTCAGGAGTTCTGACCTCTTAATGGTCTATTCGTGAGTTTTGCACGCCTGCTTTGTGCACTATTCATTTCGCAATATATGTTGACATGGCATACATTTCATATTAGTATTAGATCGGTAGCAGCTCACTCATCGCAAGAGTGTCATATTTTGGAGCGGGTGGGGTTACTTGGCAGTCACTATCCTGTGCAGTATCAAAGATACTTGGTAACTGCAATTTTTCACCGTTGGGGGACAGGATAGTTGCTTCCAGACTTATGGAGAGTTTTCTCCACATTACCGAGAGTTATCGGCCGTTAAGAAGTCCGACAAGGGTTCCATTTTATTTCCCTGCTGTGCAATCCACGCATGCCAGGGGACCACTTGTTCTGGTCGTGTATTCTCATGAGGTAAAAATCGCTTCGATAATGGGCCAACGTCTTGACAATGATGATAATATAGACAAGGTATTTGTTGTTCATCACCACGCGGCGAAGTTCGCGGGTGACAGTAGTTAAGTAGTCTTGAGTAAAGGATCTGGAAAGTATGAATTGGACAGGGCGAGGCAGTTCTCGCAGTGCTTGGGGTTCCGCGGCGAATATCTTTCGGAAAGTAAACTTCATATGTTCGCAGAGTGTTTTGTGTGATTTTCTCGCATAAAATTCCAAATCAGATGATCGGACTTTGACGGAAGCCTGACCATGTCACCCTTTCCGGGTGACTTGGTTAGGTGAAATGGCTTTTTTGCATCGCTTTTCTGTCCATATTGACTAGGAGTGAGTGAGGAGTTATACTGGGATTCGTAAAAGACGCATGGGTCCTCGGAAAAGGGAGCCTTGCCGTTACTTGTACACATGTACACTTTTACGCGCTATAAACCTGGACCCTGATTCTCGTGTATACGGAAAAATTGCCATTCTATTGCTCTAATATCACGCGCGCGGCCTCAAAAATGTTAAAATTCTGTTGGCTGTCCCGATTCCGAGCTAAAAGCTCTGACCTCATTAACTCAGAGGAGGTAGAAATCCGCGAATGGGGTCGCTGCCAGGTAGTACCTAGTAAGGAAGCATTATGAAAGCGTGGGTGGACGCTGCGTAGTACCGTATGCGAAGTATATCAAAGAAGCGGAGCTGGAGCGCAGTGATGAGCGAAGGCAACAGTAAAGGGCAGCGGTACGCGTACCCCTGGAGATCCGGTAGAAATGCCCGGCCGAGCTCCGGAGCGGCTTTTATCTGAGGGCCTCGGTCAACAAGAAATTCTCAGGGCGTATCGATATCGTGCTGGTCATTAATTGGGCAGTGTAATGTTAAATTACTCGAGGGTACAGTCAAGTAGTGTACTTGAAATCTGTTATGAGATTTAATGCTCTGAAACTTATTGGTCCAGGGGTTTTTCTTCGGAAACAGTCAGTATCAATACCTAAAAGTCATTTCAGATAGGTTTCAGATAAATCCCTGGATATATCCAGGAATTTTTCTGGAGAGCAGAGGTGATGCCGGAATTTGAGCTTATCCCACAAAAATCAAGATACTTTGAGATAAGTATTTCACAATTTCCACCAATCTTCCCTCAAAATTGTCAGCCGGCGGCTGGGAATCTCAAGAACTCAGTTCTGGTGAGGACGAGGACCTCGGGACGTGTCAGGGTTTATTTAATATATAGTAGGACTGCAATGAGACCAATAAGGTAATGACTAGTCTCATTACAGCTGGACTTCCGTATCATGCCCCTCCTAAACCTGTCCATTATCGACATATTCCTGATCTCCAGCACCTCTGTTGTCTCCTTTCGGTTCGCTGGCCACACTAACCATCACATCCTCATCAGGGGCAATCTTCACCTCAGCATATTTGATGCAACCATGATCGGGGGTGGTTCCGTCACCACCGGAGACCCCCGCTGTACGCTTTTATCCTCCTCCGTCTTTTGGTTTTAGTGGTGACCGCCGCAGGCACTTGTATGTTTCTTGTGGAAGGCCTGTCTCGTCCGTCATCAGAATTTGAACAATTATATTCGTAAGCAGAACTTGACATTGTCGCCTGTATCGACGGCAGCGACGAAATAGAGGGTTGAAACTGACTGCTACAGGTTTCAGACGATGTTTCGGTGCGATGAGGCGGGCATGAGGTGTTCTGGGATTCTAAATCCTGAGGAATATGGGCGTGAGGGAAGGGTGGAGGATTGAGGGGGATTCGCAAAGGTTGCAAACGGAGAACTGTGTGGTTTTGTACGCGGCGGTTGGTGAAGGGAGGTGGATAATTGATATTTGTCTTTCAATGCCAGAAAAGCCTTCTATGCTCGGAAAAGGAAAAAAGCTAGATTCACTCCCGGTTAAATCAACAGAAAAGGAAATAGTCTTTTCACCTACAACTCGAGATCAGTTTTCCCTGTTAGAACTCTTCTTCTGGGGGGTGCTACTTGTCTTTCTCGCGAATATTTTCCCCGCATGGTGCACTTGAGATCCTCGTATGAAAAATGTTACAGATTTGTGCCATTTTATACCATTGCTTTGAAATGTGCAAATCTCCAGCAAGCCGTGTTTTTTCCCATCACTCTCAACCTTGCTCCTTTTTTTGATTTAGTCGTGCCCGTGTATTGCGCATGCCGCAACTAGCATCAGTTTAGAAAATTTTCTTGTATGTAAACCCCATTGCTCTGCAATCGAACGAATTTCTAGGACGTTCGTTCTGCGGAAAAAGTCGTTAATCACTGAGAGATGTTCGGCAGCATATTGGAGTGGGATGGTGTTGTTGTTTTCGGTTACCATCTTTTTTGAGAAGTATAAGTGGTTGGTGGGGGTTAGTGACACCCAAGAGGATGAGGGCTGTCGATGCTTTCTGGTAACTCTACTCGAACTGGGGAGAAGCAATGTTCTTGTAGATATTCACGTTGTAATATTCTACAATCTTCCAGCAGTTGGTGCACTGTCTGCCATTGGGGGTAAAATTAAAATCCGATTTCAAAAATATTTCAACTAACTCCTTCTTTAGAAACCCCTGAAAGTCTATTTCAGTTTTTGGCAGGTAGCAATCGTTTACTTCAGGTTCAGGTTCGGCCTGGTTCGCCGAAATCTGGGATTTGTTAAGGGGCAGTCCCTTCGTTATTCCTTATCGGGGATTTGCTGTAATGCCTTTATGTTATGTTTTTTAGTTCAATCTCGCGCAGAAGTGCATCTGTTGACCTAGCCCCTGCTTTCCCGGGTCTACAGTGTTGCCGGCAGGGCGGGTGGCAATGTGCGGGTGGCAACTGTAAGCAATGTCGGTGGGCACTGTAATGGGAATAGCCTGAGACTTTGCTGGCTCTCCGACAAGCATAATTTTGCTTGTAAAAATACATCACTTGTTACCGATGTCAGACTACACTACAAAATATAAAATGGCTACAGTAGCCCTGTTATTTTCGTGTACACTTCTAAATGCACTTGGATTGATGAACCCCTCAATGCACGCCCTCCTATCTCGAAATAGCGGACCTATTCCAGGGGTGTTAAAGTTTGAAACAAGCAAGGCCTTAGCCTGGGTAGGCTATGCCACTACAGGGAGCTATCTAAATGTCGAATAAAGTTGCCCCCGTCCCAGCTGTCACTCTGCGGAAGCCACTACTCGTCGATACGCGGCCTGGCCCTTTGTCACAGCGCATCCCACCACCGCGAAGAAAGCGTCGTCTGAGCACTGAAGCATCATACAGCGCAGGCTCCTCGGTCTCGCAGACTATACAGACTCGTTGCCGTTGAAATTTCATTATTGCTAGCAGGCCCTCGATGTCCACGGTGACCATACCGCTAACCGTTGCGACTCGGAGCTTGGACGCATTCACAGCCACAGCTCCGTCCGCAACGTGTTCGCGTGGCACGTTTCCCGCTCCACCGGCCTAGCCTGGACTATGAGTTTGAAGCTGAGAACCTCGTCCTCGGTATGGACTACAGGCCAGCCGACATCCTTGCGCGACCCCCCCGTGACCCGAAAGCCGGCCTCCCGGACCGGTCTATCGCGTGTGATGCTGCTGTTACGTCTCCCTTCGAGCAGCCTTCCCTCACGAAAGCGACGCAAGTCGCCGGTGGGGCTGCCGCCCTCACGCACCGCCACAAGTTGCAACACCTGCAGCACAAGCTGTCAAGGCTGTCCTTTTCCCGAAACTGTATCATTTGTTGACGAGTTTGTGCCAGGCGTTGCTAGGAATGCCTCAGCTCGGACGCTACAATCCGAACGCGCATCTACCAGAGCATCAGATGCGCCTTGTGGTCGTTGGTGGCTATGGTCATTATATCGCGCGCGCCACTGCATGTAGCCGACGTGAACCATTCAGTTAGCTCTTAACTGAATAGAAGAATCTTTTACGGCATCTATTGTGTCCACTGCAGGATCCGACGATGGAACCATTAGTCGGTCAGTTGGTACACATTTCAGATGAGCACTGATTAAAGATCATCTTATTCCTCAGAGGGGCCTATTGAGGCCTTAATTTTTACTACTCGATCTTGGTTATCACTAGTGATGATTCAACAGACCCTTCCCCGTCTGACCACAAGGCTGGCCCACCACAAGCAATCCAGTCTACCTTTGTCTCAAGCCTCTTCTCCCTCATCCAGCAAGCACCACAAAACAAAAACCCTTCTCTAATCCGCTCCCACCCGCACCACGACATAGGTCAATCGTCTCGACGCCTCCTCGTCTACGCCCCCTCCACCCCTCATAACAACCAGCCTGACATGCTCCGGCGTATCCGTATTAACAAACAACCTCACTGCACACGCCTCCTTCAAGAAAAAGTAGTACCCCCATCTCATCACACATCCTCCGCCGCCCCTCGCTTCCACGCCTCCTACCCTCCACTTGACTTCTCCTCTCAGTCCTTCCTCACCCCCCTTCATCATCCCAACCCTCACCAAACACCCCTCGCCCTCATCCCAACTCCCCCTCACCGCCACTCCCCGTCCCTCTGAAACATAGCGGTACCCGACACCGGCGCCGCCCTCCACCTCGTCATGAACCACTGCCCTTTTGGCATTCACCACGGAATAAACAACCCTCCTACCACCATCCGCCCCTTCCCCGTCATGCCAACCCACAATCTTGACACATACCTGCTCCCCACCTCTGACCACATCCCACCCTCTATACCCAACTCCCATCTTGCACAACAAAGTCGGTCCCAATCCACCACCACCATGCCCATCTTCCAACTCCTCCCTACTCTCCGCCGCATACACCACCATCGGGGCAACCCCCACCGGCCACGTGACCACCTTTCCTCTCTGAAACAACCCCGGTAAAACGCCTTTGCCCTCTCTCAAACTCCTAGTCCTCCCGACCACCACGGCTCCCTTCCCCATACCCTTCCCCACACGACCTCTCTCCAACCGCTCCGACTGCACCCTTCTCTTCCTCTCTTCCCCACCACCAGGCACAGCACCCCCCTCCCTAGCCGTACGAAACGAGCCTGCGTCAGACCCGTCGGCCCTCCCCTCCCTAGCCGACATGCTCCTCCTTTCAAACTCCAAGTCCTCAGTTCTCACGGATGTACCAGCCAGCAATGACTCTGTGCCAGCTTGACTCGAGTTGTACAACATTCGAACCCCCCTGGGCGACAACCCCCTACTCAACTGCCCCCCTTCCCGCGCCACATACGGGACATAACTGACGCTACTCCCCCCTCCATCAGCCTCACTCGCGGCACCAATAGGGATGGGCATTGCATCGCGGCCCAAAGATTCCATACTATCGACATGTCGAATCAAGGTTGAAGACTACGACTTGGAGCGACTTGCAGCAGAGACGCGGCTCTGACTGCGATGTGGCGGGATATCCGATAGTTTGTGGTGGGATTGCGGGGCGAGTGGGGTGGGACGGGGCAGGGCCGTTGAGTGGTGAGAAGTTGGGAGGTGGTTGGGGCGGGGGGCTTGGAGGGGCGGTTCGGAACGAGTGGAGGAGGCGCGGGGGGATATGTGGGAGGGGCAAGGACGGGAAATGGTGTGTGTCTGTGTGCCTGCTTCGGATGCGATTGGAAGCGGGGTGCGGGATTTGCGGCGTTGGGAGACACGGGAAGAGGTGGGGTGCAGGAGTTGGTCGGGGAGAGGGGCTTTGGGGTCCATGGGGAAGTTGGATGATGGAGGGTTTTGGGGTGTCTGTGGGAGGGCGGGGTGGTATTTATTGAGTGGGGTGGGGTTGGGGTGTTTGGTGTTTTTTGGGAGGATTGCGAGTGTTGGGGGTGAGGGGGTGAGATGTGGGGTGGGTGGTAACGGGTTGTTGGAGGTCGGGCGGTGACGCAACGGGTGAAATGGGTAGGACGGGGGCAACGGTTGAATGGGGGTGTTGGTCATTGGGATGCGGGGTGTTGCGGGCGGTATCAATGATTGATGCGTGCGGGTCTCCGCGGGGAATAACGAATCGGTGGAGTTGAGACGGTTGGAAGGAGTCACATCGGTCGGCTGTTTCGGCGGAGAGTCAGAAACAAAGGGCCGTTGCGGAAAGCACGGGTGGGGAGTGAGACAAACGACACAAGATGCAGAGGTTGTCGTTGACCGGTTTGCTTGGAACCTTTTTGAAATGGCTGCATGGGATCCGATGGAATGATGAAACAGGTTAGAGAAACTTTACTTGATTGAGTAGTATCTATCGTGTGCGTGAAAAGTTCACAAGCAAATCGCCAACAACGGCACGGATCAAAATTGCGCACAAACCGACGCAATCCACACTGCCGCACACTTTGCCTCTGCAACATTGCACAGTACACGTGTGGTCACCACGACGATCCCCCCCAAAACACTCACCAATCCCATCGCAATCCCCCAATCGCATCCCCTCTCCTCTCCCCCCCCCCGCAAGCAGCGCAACCATCGCATACGCCACTTCACAGCAGCCTCACTCGCAGCATGGGCCACCGCATCCACCGCCACTTGCCATGCAAACGTGCACCATGTCCACCACCGTTTCCTCTGCAGTCTGCAGCCAATATTGGCCACTCGCAAATAAAATTCCAAACCAACCACCCCCTCAACACTCGTATTCAAGCGATGTTCCTCCCGTTTCACACCCCCGTTTCTTTCGTCCCCCACGCCGACTGGGGCAATGCGTCATCCTTTTGCACGCCAGATGAGTGCCGAGACGACACCGGCGCGCAGTCGCCGAGCCATCCTGGCCGCTGTGGTGAGCTCGTGTCCGACGGGGCTGCTACCAACTGCAGCGGTCTGCAACGCAATGGCAGCATGCATGCATGCAGCTTTGTAGATTTATGCGCCGATTGGCGGCGATTCGACACGCCTTGTTTTCCACAGTGGAATGGAGTGTGTTTCCGCTTCTGACAGTGGAGTCGTAAAATATCAAAAAAATTCGGCTTATTTTTGCTGTCTCGCTTTTCACATGGGAGCGACCGTGCGTGCAAGCTTGGCAAACGCTGTGTCGTCTGGCCATATCAGCACAGCCTGCGACTCTTGTCTGGAAAAGTTTGGAGCCGGTGTATGTATCACCGGGGTTACAGCGGCTGAGAAAAGGTTCAACTGATGCCTGCGCCACGGGCGTTTCTACCGGAGATAGTTGCGTCGCGGTCAGAAACGGTATTCTCGAGTGGAAAAAGGGTCATGTCAAGTGGTGCGAGAGTATTGTCAAAGGAAAGGTGGCCAGTGAGGAGGGGGACGGATTACGACGGGGGCACGGAATGTTGCAAGTGATTGAGACCGACGTCTCGAAGAACGTGACTAGGGTAGGACCGGAGGTTGCAATCGAGGCAACCGAAGATAGAAGCACCATGTTTACCACAAACGACACAAGGCTGGATGTCGGCGCGGGGAGAGGAAAGTGGGAAAAGGCGGGCAGGAATGGGAACGGAGGGGCGAGGAGAGTGTGGAAGGGGGGATGAAGAGGTGGAAGGATTTGGAGAAGAGAATAGGCCTTACTCAGCGGCAGATGGTCATGATGCTATTGTTTGTCGTTTGCTTGATTGTGATTGGGTTGCTCATGTGGGGCGACGAGGACGATGCGACGCCAACTGTGAGTGCGGTCAAGCCGGTCGTGGTGGAAGAGGATGTCCATCTGCCGAGTGTGCGCGTCAATCCGGCTCTGGTAGCGGAGGCTGCCAAACATTCTTTCAACTTTGCCGATGATAATGACGACTGAGGCAAAGCGTGCGAGGTTTGGGTAGTATGCGATGGATATGTGCGTGGAAAAGTGGCTTTGTGCGGTGTTTCTGTGTAATCGGTTGAGAGTGGAGGGCTTGGGTTGGGGTATTGGTGCTTTATGGAGGAGGAGAGTAAGGAAAGGTGGTGTATAGAGTGGCTGTAGTTGGAGATATGAGTTGTCATGTCATGGGCCAAGCCCGACTTTGGTTGTAAATTGTAGCCTCGCGTTGTAGCCTGTCGTTGTTTGGTATGGTATTGCTGTCGTAATGTTGAGCTTTGGATTTGTTTTGAGGGGGACATGCAGGGTTGAGCGGCGTATACGGGACTGTTTCATTGCGCCGGATGAGTTGTCGTTTGGCGTGAGGATGGGCACGTGGTGGGAGATATTGAACTTTTGGCATGGTGGCAGGTTGCGGGCGACTATTCTATACCTTTGAGCATGGCGTTTGCGTCTAAAGCGCTGAACGGTCGACGCAGGGGGGTGTTTGTATCTAGGAAATAAACGTTTTTAGCAAAATACGGGTTGCAGATATCAGCATGCAGTCGTCTTCCTCTTGTAGCAGAGAATGCTTGGGAGAGATTTAGAGGGGAGCATCGGGCGATGACGGTTAACAACCAGCTAGCGTGGCTTCATTGGACACGCTAAATACAGCAAGTCGATGGCGGGACGAGCCAAGTACATGTGCAACGCATTACAGTAATGAATGCAGTGCGTCCTGATTCCAAGAGTCTGGGCAAAATTTTTCCGACATGTGGTCGAATGCTCATCTCTGATCGCACACCAGTCTCTCCTCTCCCGCTGCCGAATCCATCCTCCCAACTGCCAGCTTCCGTCGCTCTCTCGCTACCCCCGTTCCCACCATGAGCAGAGTGGGCACATTTCTCCGCACCTCCTGGGCCAAAGAGCCTGTCGTTTGCTTTTCGATCGTCATCGGCACAGTTGGTACGACCCGCGTTTGTTCCCAACCCCTTGTGACCCACCCCACCATTCCCCAATCCCCAATCAAACCCCTCCAAACTCGTCGACAACTAACCAACCAACCGTTCCATCCCCCGCCCCAATCTCACCAACCCAGGTCTCGCCCTACCACTCTTCGTCCCCAAGCTGTGGGGAAAGTACCCCGACGCGCAACTTGAAGACGAGCGGCGCGCTGCCGCCCACGCGCGCAGACAGGACGCCCTGAAACGAGCCGGTACGTCTTTTCCCCTTTGCTATGACCCGCACGCACGTATTTCTCACGCTCTCCTTGTCCATGCCCGCGTCTCAACAACTCACACCGTGATGACGCCTTGTTTACTTTTCTATCTGTCTCGTATCCTGCTACTCTGTCGATTACAAATGAAAAATGTGCAATCGTGCAAACCTTGTCGAAACTCGGCATGCATTCGTGACATGGGCTCGGTTGCGGTACAATGACAATTGCGGTGCATGTGTCTCGGTGGGCATGCAGACTACCTTCAATGACTTGCTCAAGCCTGGTGGGCACCTGAGCATGCGCCGAATACAAGCCTCCGATGTGTGTGGTTGTATCACGGTAAACCACTAAAGACACTCGACCACGTTTCTCATTTGTCTAGCAGCGCGTGCTTGTTTTGTCCGTGGCAAGTGGAAACGCCCTCTCTCCCCCCCCTTCCTGTCCATCATCCCTTCCGTCTTCGAGCCAACGACGCTTCGTTACAGTTGGCCAAAGTGTTGCGATGTCACGGAAAGTCGCGTAGTGCAGCCCAGATCACGAGTAACACGGATACAATTGTGCATGCCATAAATAACACCACCAGCGCTTGCAGTTTCTTCAAACTTTCTTTTTCTCGCATACGCGCTTTGCGAATTTCTGTGCAGAGGGGAGAGATGATGCAAACGTTAGACACATTGTAGTTTTGGATACAACGGGTGTGATATGGGTAGTGCAAGGGAGTTGGACTCTACCTTTGAGTTCAGCTTGCAGGGCGATTGTTTCGTCGAGCAGGTCTTTGAGATTGGGTGCAACGGCATCTAGACTCGCCATACAGGCCTTGTAGGGGAAGATGCGGCAAACTTTGAATTGATGCCGTGGTAGGGGAGAGTCATAGTGCGGGTTGCACTGGGATTAAGAGACAATTGTCAGGGTCATTGTAAGGTGAATACAGAGAGGTAGCGAGTTTTGTGGAAGAGTGGAATGCATCAACCAGCCAGATGTCAAGATAAGCACGGAACCGGCAGCCGTTTGTTGAATCAAAGATAACGTTTACAATGCAGCCTAGCTACACCACACACCCTGCTCATGCCACCATCAACAATCACGCGATAAAACAAGGCGAAATCCAACATCAACAAATTCAAAGCCAACTGGCCAAATCGTCCACGACACCATCCATCCAAACAATACACCCAAAACTTTCACAAGTCATAACCCGAATCATCAGCACAACTGCATACCCCCACACCTCCTCCAGCCCACTCCCCCCCCCACCCCACCCTCCTCAGCACCGCACAAGCCTCCACACGCTCTCCCCACCCCAATGACAACCACCGCCCATCACCTCTGGCTCCAAAAATCCGTCACACTACGCCAACGCAAGCGCGGCTGCCACCTCGTCACCTCAGAGGTCGTCGACGCAATCAAGCCACAGTTGTCGCAATTAAAAATCGGTCTCTGTCACATTTTCATCATGCATACCTCCGCGGTACGTGCCTCAATCTCACCCCGACCACTCACTTGCATCCATTACCCTACACCCTCCCACTATGACACACAGTTTGGCGCGCCGTGTGCCTTGTTTACGCCCGATGAGAGGCGTCATCGCATGGACCACACTTGTTTGCATCATTGGGTTTCGTGGTGTTGACTTGCGCGCTGTGAATTGATTCTTCCGACTCTATGTGATGGATTCGTTGCGATGGGACAAATGCAGAGCCTGTAAGTAATCCCCGTGCACACGCCACGAAGAAATGAGATGAAATGAGATAGTGCAGCAACTGTTCAGGGTGTCCTGACCTCACGCCTGAAAGCTCTCTGCTTTTGATGATGTTGTGTTGCCCGTCATCAGCACCATCAGCGAGAACGCAGACCCGGACGTTCTTACCGACATGGAGACTCATTTAAACCGCATAGTCCCGGATGTTGGTGACCCTGGGTGTCCTACCATACGCCACACTGAGGAGGGTCCCGATGACATGGCCAGTCACGTCAAGAGCAGCATAACTAGTACCTCGCTTTCGATTCCAATTACAAATGGCCGTCTTTCATTAGGAACATGGCAAGGTATCTGGCTCCTGGAGCATCGCTTCCACGGCGGCCCTCGCAAGCTCACAGTTACGCTAAACGGCAGCACAAAATAAGGTCCCGCAAACACCTTTTACGTTGCGCCTGAGTACTCAGTGCACATTTACTACCAGTTCCGATCGTTTTGGTAGGCTGTGGTAACTACTTCTAGGCTCTAGAAAACAGATTTCAATCATTTGGCTACTAGGTCGAAATAGCACACGGGGTCAAAGTCTATATCATGATTGACATCACTGTCGCTTCGCGGGCCGACCAAGCATCCCTTTCATTTGTGGGAATTTCAGCGGAACCGGTAACGACAGTCGAAACGAGTTGGGATCCTTCGGTGTCCCGTCTACCGTCTGTTTCCGCTTCACCTTACATCCAATATGTGCCGCGTGCTTCAATAACAATTTGAAGCTCACGGACAATGCTTCAGATAATTGGTCGAGATTCGCACAGTTTGAAAAGCCGTTGGCAGTGAGCCACATTAGAATTCCGTAAACCACGAGTCGCATCGCGCAGCTCTGCGACTTTCTCCGCATTACAGGTCGCCCTTTCCGTGCCGAATCCATCACTGTGAAACGATCAAGCAGACGACGCAAAATACTTTCATCCACTGCCATACCCTGCATAAGTCCGACCCAATCTTCGCGCGCCACAACATCCCTAGCTTGAGCAAGTACAATAAGGTAGTGAAGATGCATGGTAGCCTGCATTCGCCGTATTCTGACCGTTGTTGCAAGCGTCTTGTCACCGATGAGCTTCAACAATGTGTTCCATACAAGCGGTTGCCAGCCCGGGTTTTCTACAGACGCCGTGCCGTCCGAGCATGCGTCTATAACCGACTCGGCCTCTTGTTCAAGTGCTGCAAGTTCTGCAGCAGTCATAAGACCCTCCAAGGGATAAGCGGCCTCAGGAGTGGTAGCGTTGTTATCATGAGGAGGTGCTAGCGACTCTGTGGTAATTGTTTTCAGGTGATCGATACCCTCGATGGCATCCCTGTCCACCATTTTCTTGGCGGCAATGGTGAGTTGTTCCTGCGCCTTTTCGTCCACCTTGTCCTCTGTGATGCGGTCCTTTTCATACTGCTCGTGCCGCTTTCGGGCTTTTCTGGCACCAAAGGTGTGTAGGAGGTGTGTGTTTCTCTCGAGGTTTGTCTTGGCGGGCTCTTCCTGGGTGGCGTCAACCTCATCGTCGATGGTGCGTTTGCGGCGAGCAAAGGGCTGCATGGAATACATGGCGGCAACTTGAAAGAGTTGAACGGTGTCGGTGTGTCGGTTTCGAATGCCGATGAAATAATCATGGTTCATTTCGTTGTAGCCTCTTTGCGCGCGCCATTCCCTGTTGTCGACCTGTGCAACCAACTCGACATCCTCCTCTGTCTTTTCAACACTAACCTTTGTCCTTTTACGAACGAGACTGACACGCATGGCGTCTATGTTGTCAGGTGTTGCGGTGGTACCAAACGCTACAAGTGAGGGGTGAGATACAACTTGGTCCTTGTCTTGATCGGGCTCGGGAAGTGGGACTACAGCTTCGACTCTCACTCGCTTTCGTGTTGCACGGGGCGCAGTGTCATCTTGTCCCTTGCGCTTGCGGGATTTCACAGGGGTTTCCATGGTAGGTTTCGAATGCTGTGATTGGTTCGAGTTTGCAGAATTCAGAGGGCGATCTTGCAGATTGCGGGCTGCGGCTAAAGTGCGTGACTGGAATAGTTTTGGAAGATTGGAGTTTTGTTGGAGGAGGGGAAGACTTGGGGTGTTTTAATGTTAATGATTGAAGGAGACATAGGTTCGCCGAGTGGACATGCGGGTTGTGATGGCGGCGGCGTGCTGCACGGACCGTCGTTGAGTCGATCGCCACAATGTACTGTACTGTACTGTACTGTACAGTACAGTACAGTACAGTACAACGCAGTGCAATGAAAGTTCAGTATCGCAATTGGCAACGAGTAAATTTGGCGCATTGCAGCAACGTTTGCTTTTCCCAGTAGAGGCCGGGAAAATTCCCTTATAATATACACGCGTACAAGTGTACACGCAGACGAAGTTTTTCTCAAGCTACAAGAATTCGGTAGCATACGTTGATGGATGCTGTAAACAACTGTAATGTGCAGTCGGCTTGGGCTTTCCACTGGGCCAGGTCGCGACCGCAAAACCTCTAGATTAATAAGACAGCGGTCATTTGTGCTGTAATGGTGACGATACAACATGTAAGCGGACGATATACCGTACAATTTTAAGTTTTAGTACAGTACTGTACTGTACATTATGAAGTCTACTGCTGTTTGGGCAGGAAATCAGGGTTGACCGCTTGTACGATAAATGGGTGCGGTGCTGCAATATAATCCCTTCTATATATAATTTGGGAACATGGGTGCTTTAATTCTTGAAATCAACTTTTTGGCCCATATCAAACTAATCATATCTGTGATCCACAAGTTTTTAATCATTGAATCCGCAGAAATAAATTGATCCGTTCAGGTTGTTCCGCGGAAAAATGCTCAACACTGAAAGCGTCAGGTAGAGCACAGTAAAGTACTTTAAAGAGTTACTTTTTTGTGGCATTATAGCCGTTTGAAACGCTTCTAAATGCAATAATATTTCAGTATGGTGACCACGTGCTGTGCTGTGCCTATGGATCCACACGCGGGTGGCGGCATGACTCGCAGACACGTTTGTTGGCTGCAGATCTCTCCAAAGCTGCCCGACACCCTGTCCTCGAGCCGCCACAACCCGGCCATGCAGTTCGCCCGGACATCAAGGCGCTTGGAGAGAACGGGGGCACGGACTATTATGACGTAACCGTTATCCATCCCCTGACCCCCGCCCGCCTTCCCTCCCTGGCGCGATGCCCACTCAAGCCCCTTAACCATGCTCGCCTGGGCAAGGACACTCGCTTTGCCGAGTTGATACGTTCCAAGGGTCCTAGGCATCGCTTCATTGCCCTTCCACTCTCCACGTTGGGGGGCTGGCACCCGGCTGCTCGGGGCTTTGCGAAACGGGTTGCGACTGGCATTGCTGCACGGGCGGCTGTTCCGATTGCTCACGCAACGCAAACACTGTTCGCTCGTCACGCGGCGAGGCTCGTCCAGAATAACGCCAGATGTCTGCTGGAAGGGATTTTGAGTGAGTCTTAATGCCGCAACGTGCAAGTTAGTATGTCCCAGAGAACCCCTGTTCTCATTGTATCTCCGTCCCTACGCAAGTTAGGCCTCTTCCATGTTATGTCTAGTTCCACCCTGTTCCCCCCAATCTACCAGTCATCTGTTTCAGTATAAACCCCTTTACCCCTTTACCCCCAGTACAACTGCACCTCTATAGCTGCTTGTATTAACATTAGTTGTAAAAAGCTATGGAACATAATTTAGAGATAAAGTACGGCCAGAACATCCCCCCTAGCTAGCATTGCCACATCCCTGGACCCTAGCGACTTCAGGAGTGCGTCCCTCTTGTAGATCCCGCTAGGATGTCACACCATTTCACACTACGTTTACTTATCCTAGGATTAAGGCAACTATTCTAAAAATGTACCACTCAGGCCATCGCGCAAGCTCCGAAAACGTCGGAGGAAATGTGGGATGATTTAATATTTGAAAGATGTGGTCGGTTGTGGCCCGGAATGTCGGTGTACGGCTGTGAGATGATGGAAAGCCACAATATCGCTATCTCATAGGGTACTATGCGTCGGTCATGTCAACGATTTGAGGTACCGGTCAACCAATACATTACATAATGGTCATTTGTTTGCGGTCATTTGCAGTGACCAATGCCTAGTACCTTGGCAAGCTGCCAACAAAATATCGACGCGATGTCGTTTAAATTTGCGTGGAAAGACACGCTGCGGCGACGGTTTCGTCCAACGCACCATGCCTTACGGCTGGCCTCACACCGGCCCTGTGAGGTAGTACCTCATGACTCGGCCTCATTTCCAGACTCTATATTACACAGACCCGTTCCCCCTAGTCTTCGGAAAATACCCGTCCTGCATATCTAATTAGTAAAGCACCCCAATTTATTTCCCCTTGTAATAAGCAGATTTACAACTCCAAATGGGTTCCAGCCAATCCATACATCTCAATAAAGAAACTCCCCTTTTTTCCCCTGCACTTATACAAAAGTACTCCTGGCCTTGGGCAACTTAATCAATCCGTCACTTTACCGCGATATTAACAGGAGCTGATCTCATTACCTGCGACGCTCGACCGCTGTACGAAATCGCAATGAATCTGGAACAGATCTTCAATCAGGTCTTTGGTCAGCGATTCAGCTCCGTTTTCGGCGGATGGAAGGTACCTTACTGTATTGCCAGAACTTAGTACAGCCTCAAAAACCACGTGATATCGAATTAATCTATGTTTGACACCTCTTAGGCTTTGTACCTTTTCAGTCCATGGGATAATCCCCAGGTTGTCCTGATAGACTACTACAGGGAACTTCGGCGGTAGACCCAAGGTGGGCAGTATACCACATTTCCACCGAACATCACATACTCAGACCATCAGAGCAGGGGGGGAAAGCTTCAGTGGTGGATTCCGTGGACGTCTTTCATAATTTTGAACACCATACGACCGGCCCTTTGTTCAGCATCAAAACACAACTAGCCTCGGAAGGCCTGCTGCCTAGAACCCTTGATAATTTGGCGTCGTACCAACACTTTAGGTCCACTTGTCAACTTTGGTTTTTTAGAATTATGCCGTAGGATGTCATGCTGGCCACATCGCTATAAGACCTTTGATAATACCCCAGTGTAGTGAATGAATGAAATCTTTTACTCTTTTTACTTATCTTGTTGGCCAGAATTTATTTGGAAATTGCCGAGCATGGAGACCGCCAGGGCTATTTCTGGCGTCTGTCTTGTGGCCAAGGACACTATCGTAATGCAGGAATTTATTCATCGTAAATCTTGTCATAACATTACTGGATATCTAGTATTAATATTAAATAGCCGGAAGTTCAGAATGCAGTGGGGCTGGCCGTAATCAAAATTCGGCTGTAATGTCGAGTCGCAGAGAAAGAGTTGGCCGCAAAAATTTACGTCGCATTCTTTTTTGACCAGATTCAGGACTGACCTTCCCGCCTTTCCATGGTAGCGAGTCCAGATCTACAATACGAAGGTCCTCAACATAATCCTACAACGCATCACTACTCTCGCCCGCTGACTACTTCTCACCATTATCATTTGATTCTACGCTCGTTAATGAGCGAATACCTTCGTAAGCGTTCCCTTCCAGCGTCATGACCAGCTTCCCATTTAGCAAGCACGATTTGGAAACTGAATCGTCGAATTTTGGTGACATCTCCGGTTCTACGGTTATCGCTGGTCATGCTATGTGTCTTTACAAGTGAAGTCTTATCGATTTACAGGCAGCGGTGACAGTCATCTTGGAATTTGATGATGATCATGTTGGAGATCATTCAGTTAACATTTTGATTTCCAAGATTAGTCGGCTGGACGACCTCATGCATGGCCACTTATCCTATTTTAAGTCTAATACGGGCTTTTATCCGGTCGAGTTTGAGGAGCTCTGTCAACTAGTATGTCCAATAATTGTCACTCGCCGTAGGCATACAAATTCCACTCGCGTCGCTGCTGGAAGACCAACGAAGCTTAGCCCCAAAGAGCTCCTGCTAACGAGCACTATGTACATTCGAGGGTGCAATGGAATTAGAAACGAAGCTGCGTGCTGGAACTGCAGTAGAACCTCTTTTCGTGACGATGCTATGTTTGTCTATGGAGTGATCAATGAGGTCTTGGCTTCTGAAAGATCTTGGCCTGATATTATTCAATGCCAACAGAGCCGAAACAGGAAACATTTCTTAAGGGATGTCTCGGTTTCATCGACGGAACTCTTTACAAGATCATAAAACCAGCCTAACAACATCATCGGGCGTACTTTAATATGCACAAGAAAACGTACTGCATGAATACGACAGTTGTCATCGACCATGATGGGCTATTCATATTCCTTGCACCAGGTTATGTCGGATCTTTTCATGACGTAACTGTGCTTCGTGAAACTCATTTGGCGCGGAACTGGCAGAAATACTTCTCTGTTGACATCAACTCTCGACACCCTCTCGAGTACTTATTGGGCGATCCGAGGTATCTGGGTATGGAACATTTTATACTACGAAGGAGAGAAGCTCGTGAAGTCGCAAATTTTGACGATGACCCCGTCCTTCGTGCATTTAATAAGTTGGAATATGGCTTCAGAGATAAGGTTGAGTGGGGAATTGGTGGACTGAAGCAACGCTTTGGACGATTTCTAGATATATGCCCAAAATCGGCGCCATTCACTCACGCACATGTTTACAACTGCCGCCATACACTAACTTTTAACGTCGAGGACGTCGTGACTATAGCGTAGTTTTGCATCCAAGTAATAACCAAAATGCTGGTGAATGGTGTTCTTAAAGCTCCACCAATTTCTTCTTTCTCTCCTTGAAGACATCCTCTTAAATGACTCGTTGGAAACGTAGAACAATAAGGCGATTGATTTTGCGATCATTTTCCTTAAGTGCCCCTATCTTCCCCTGACGCAAGTCTTGCCAACTTTCAATATCATCTTGATGTACCTTTGTTTGGTCCCTCATCGCCTGACATAAATTACCGGACTGCGTCTCGACAACATCCACCGTAGTTGAAATTGCCTTCACAGTGTCTTCAAGGGGATCCCTCTTTGTAAGTCTACCTGTCGGCATAGCTCCATGCTCTTTTCCACCGCTTTCGTTATCTATAACAATAACACCTTGGACAGCCGATCCTCCTATAGAACCTCCTGTGGTATTAATTTGGACAGTTGCGGGTGTACTAGAATCTCGCTGAGCACTGTACATCTTAGATCCATCAGTAATAAGGGACTCGCGAAAGTCACACATTTTTTCTGATTGTAAATGTCCGATTCTTTCAAACGTTGCAGAAGATACTCATCTTGAAGCGTATGTCGGCAAGCACCTGCATTGTCGATGCTAATATCCCCAAAGCGCTTCGGAGTGCGTTCAACAGTTTTATCTCCTGCGGAAGCCCCTTCGGATCAAACTCAGTTCCACTAGATGTGCACTGTTGCTTATAAGAGAGAATGAAATCCTTATAAACCTCTTTCCATACAGCAGCGGGCACTTTCTGCTGGACAGAATGCTTTCGATTACTGCAGTAAGTATTAAAGTGCTTACCATAGCTACTGGTCAGCAAAAACAGTGACCCAGCTCCAATGATGTTTCGACGCTTTTTTATCTTTGGACTGCTCTGTACGACACCGCTTGAAAAGCTTGTGTGCCCTGTACAGGGTGAAAATGGGGTTGGTTTACCGGGCGTAGTGCGAAGCTTGGGTTCATACGAATTTTCATTCAAAACACTGTTACTGGGTCTACTTCGCTTTTCAGACGACTATAGGCTTTCAGCTCAGTCAACAAGCACTCGGTAGAACTTAGCGGAGGCGTTTCAGAAGATCGAGAGGACTACGGGGACGATTACAGTAGTTCAAATCTCCTGGGGCCGGGTTCACCGATCACGCCACTTCGGTGATCAGAGAAAATACGTCAGGTCTTCATCCCTCGAGTGTGAAGTTTATGACGGGAGCGATCCATTACTGTCGGTTAATCTGACGACATACCCCCTGTTATTTCCGTAGCTTATCGGTTGGGAAGCGTTTAGGATTGTCAAGGGATTGAAGGTTCTCATTCTAAGATGAAAACGGGCCATCGGGTTCAAAAAGTTAACATCGAAGTAGCCGATGCCATCGGCAGCGCCCGCGGCCCTGATATTCGGCTTTGTACCATGTTTTACATGTGTGCTCGACAACGTGTTGTCTTGGGGCGAGGCCGAAATCGTGATCAAGCAAAGTGGCCTGGTCATCTTAATGATCCATCCGTTGAGAGCCGTGTCTGCAGTGTGTGGGGTGATCGACATAGACGTCGAGGTTTTTCTGACATCCGACTCTAGGGTAGATGGTTAGAGGTTCAAACTGTAGGTCCTGGCAAACGTATTGGAACCATATGGTGAATGGGGGCATGTTGATTTTCGTTTTCAAACCTGTCGAGGGAGGTTTGTGGATCCGTCATGTTGCTCCCGGGAGTATTATTGAGGCCAGAAACGCTTGCGTGCGACTGTCGTGCCGTGGCAGCTCTTCGTTCACCGCCGCACGGACTGCATTAGTCGTCCTATTTTGAGAAGGAGGTTTCGAGCAATAAATTGGAAGAAATCCTTTCGGATAGGCGGTACGACAAGCTCCACTTGTTTAACTCCGGCTTGGTCTCTGATTAATAACCCAAATTAGCACTGCCGACGGCGATGACATGGAAGATAACTAGAGGTCAGCATGGTCCGACTCGGACCGCGGTTCGAAACGATCCGGTGCTAATGATCCGGTCCCAGCTCGATGAAAGAACAAGCGGTCCGGTCTCTGAAATTTCTTTACCTAAAAAGTCTGGTCCCAAATTTGAAATGCTGTTTATCGGTTTGGTACCTGAGACATAAATTTAACGGTCCGGTTCCAAAATTTAGACCATTTATGATGAGAAAACGGTCTGTTCTACGATTCGGTAACAGTCCGGACTGTGTAGGATTGTTTCAGTATCCAATTCTAGCATTTTCACATCCGTGTGCACTGCAGCTCATTCATTAAAACAATAATCTGCCATCGTAATGGAACCGGATCGAAGTTTTATCTCTGTTTGGTAAGTGCTGTCATGCTGAAAATTTCTGTCGAACGGCAAAAATCGAGAGTGGGACGAAATCCGGTCCATACATAGTGACAAAAAAACGGTGACAGGAAGATCCTGAATAAGAGGTAGATACTCTTCCATGCTACGTTGCGTTGAGGCAACGCAACGTATAACAAATAACCTCATGCCACTGGACCTCAACCACGCAAGTCAGATGCGACTAATGCTTTCGCCACAGATCCAGTCGACTCTTCGACGCAGAAAAAAAAGCGCAAAAGGACAAGTGCTGTGTGTAATTTCTTTAAAATGAAAGAAATTTGTGGGGTCGCCAAAATCGAGTTTTCCAAGTGCCCTCAAACATTCAGCGTCAATACTGCAACGTCTTCGTTGACAAGAAATCCCAGAACTCATGGCCTTTTGTCTCATATTGAGAGTCAAAGCTCTCTGGCATCTGATGGTTCGGTACGAATATCTCGAAGTCTTCCGAAAATGATTTACATGAAGAAGTTACCAGATATTTATCAAATTGGATTTGTTCAAACCTTCTCTCGCATCGTTGAAACTCGTGAGTTTAAGCATTTGATGAGCCACAGTGACAAAGACTACAATGTACCTAGCTCTTCGACGGTATCAAGGAGAATTTATAGAGACTACAAGTCAATGCGGATTGCAATGAAAACAAAAATTGATTCAATTTCGTCAAAAGTGAGCTTAACATGCGATTCTTGGTCGAGTATCATCATCAGGGGATATATAGCCATAAACATACACTGGGTTGATAAGAACTAGAAATTAAACAGTCTTTTACAGGATTTCAAGAGATACCGAACCCCTCATACTGGTAATACGGCAAGTGTTCTGCTTCACGACATTATCCGAGAACGGAATATCGGAAAGAAGATCCAGTGCACTACAACAGACAATGCGCCTGAAATGATATATGCAATGAAGAAATTGGTTCATTTATTGAACGCGGAACATCATACAGATTACGCAGAAACCACTTTTCACATGAGATGCGTTGCGCACGTCATCAATATTGGAGTACGCGAATGTTTGGCGCAAGTGCATGATCTAATTGGTAACCTGCGGTCTTTTATTTCGTCTATTAGGTGCTCTGTGAAGCGTAGGTACATGTATGAAAGACTTAGGGTGGACATGGGGCTTGATAATGTTTCATTTCCATGTCTGGATGTCGTAACTACATGTTTGTCTACATTTCGGATGATTACGGGCGCTCATAAGTCTCAAAGAATTTTAGATGGAATGGCAAATGTAATAAGGGATCTGAGGCATCTGCAAGTGACTCCCGAGCAATGGGATCTCTCCTTGAAAGTTTGCGATTTTCTGGAGACCGCATGTTGTATCACTGAAAACAAATCTGGTCATCTTTACGTTTCATATGGTTTTACTTTCTGGGTATAAAATACTCATCAAAAAGTGCAAAAAGGTTACTGAAGACCCTACTTCTCCACTTCAAGATATTGTCGGACTTATGCAGTCTAAGTTGGAAATGTATGAGCCTTAGTGTGCTCGGAAACTGAAAGACTTGGTCGGGTTTTGGACCCACGGACCAGAAACGACGTGGTCACCGACACAAATTTCTTGAGAAACCACGTTTCCATAGTTTCGGATGAATTAATTGAGTGGTAAAATTCTTCTGATATGAACAATATGTCGACATTTCAACGATTGCTTGCGGAAGAAGACCACTTTTTTTCTCGCCCGAAGGGATGAGATCGATCAATTTTTACGCATTACTAGCACAGCGGATCAATCTGTTGACCCCTTTCTGTGGTGGAAGACTAATAAAAAGCGCTTCTCTAGCCTAGCGAGAAATTCTCGCGACATCCTGGCTGTTTAGGCCAGCACTGTGGAAATCGAGAGCAGTTTTTCTGATGCTGGATGTATTGAGCGACAAAAGTATCAGTGCTGGACTGTTGCTAAGGGACTGGCTAAAGCACAGGGCTTGAAACGCTCTCGTATAGTTGGTGTGTTCGATTTCGTGTTTGAGTAAAGATTTCCGTTTTCATGTTTGCCCTTTACTTGTTTAAGGCACCAAAGTTTTCCCGGAAAACTTAGATGCTTTATTAAATTAGAAGCAGTGGCCGTTGTTAGCCGAAAGGGGCATTTATTTGCTTGAAGAAGAGACAGGAGGGGACTTTTTACAGGACTGGCGTAAGGCCAGCCGCGAGACAAGCAGCATTGGAAGAGACGGCTGCAGCGGCGTGTCTCTGCAAGAGGACGGATCTTACCCGCCCAAAGGTCTTCATGATTCTCACAACAACCTGTCTGGTCAAATTATTTAGAACCTCAAGTGCGTCAGGGTGCCACCCACGTAGAGTAGATACAGGGGAAGGGACGAGTCGGAACTTGGCGTTCTCGGTGATGAACGCTTCGTACCCTCTGTACTTTGAAGATTTGGCTGCGTTCAAGGAAGCCAATGGATTGAAGCATATTACTCTTCGATTTGAGGGACCGAGCGGATTAGCGAATGTGACGTCATAGAAATCTGTTCCTCCGCTCCGCCTAAATGCCCTAATGTCAGGCCTCGTGCGGTATGTTCCGTGCGGCCGGGGTTCCATGACCGGGTGCCGAGTGGCCTTCGCCAAGTCTGATTAAAGGAAATTTTCATGCAAGAGAGATTCCTGGTGTTGTGCGAAGTCGCGGTGAAATATTTGCTTTGTTTCCCCTCGAAGCAACGTAACTGGCCACTGAAAACAATTAAGTTTGATACAGGCGATTACGGTAAATTTAGGTTCTGTGCGCCGACAACTCATGCAATGAATTTTGTCGAGCCAGTTGCAAGAAGTCAGTAAAGTATTTCATCGAATACGTCGGGTGGGAAAAGCTTTAAAGCCTCGCTCGTTCTAACTGAGACATCCGATAAAGAATCGAACTCCACGCGTACGTGAACACGTCTACAGCATTCGATGCCCTTGCAAGCCTGAGTACCTTCCTCTGTGGTTACAGGAGCGAAGATGGCCCCGAAGATTTCAACAGATTGGGGTGGGCCCCAGCAATGTACTTAGTCCCGAAACGGCAGTCTGCCGATAGTTTTGAAAAGCTATCGACGTGCTGGCAGCAGCACAAGACTAATTTTGCATAATCCCATGGCGACTTTGAGCTCAACGCTGTGAGCAGTCCTTTGTCGAATTCTTTGGGTATTAAATTATTGTCCTGCGCACAGAGAATTGCGGAGCAAGTTCTTGGAGTCGGGCTACATAGGCGTCATCCGCATCGGACAAGTATTCATGGGGATGCGAGAGGGGCCAACTTTTATTTCAGACTGCTGGGCGCGAGTAGAGGAGAGACGCTTTTGTTGACAGTGCTAGTCACGATACGTGTGAGGTGGGAATGATTGATCTGCAGTGGTGTGGATGGGGACATTCAGCCGTGGACGTGGCGCACATGCTCCCAAAAGCGGGGTTTGTAGATGTGTTGAGTTTTGATGGAGAAGGTGAAGGGTCGTTGCTACATGTCTACTATAATAAGTTTGCAACGTATTTGGTCAAGCATGGTAATGTGAAAGATAGAGAGAGTGCGGTATGGGCTTTGAAATGTTGGAAACTGCAGCGCATATGCGAGAAGTGCATTTTGGACTTTTGCTACGGCTTGTCGAATAATACCATTGGGACCGAATCAAGGCGGATCCCAATGTTTTGGAATCGTGATCAAACAAGTTGGGATCAAAGTCCTACAACAAAAATATTGGCTGCACAGTGTGGCTCTTTTCCAGGACTGTTGAACAGCTGAAGGCCTGTGAGGAAAACGCACAAGTACCGTAGGGTGGTGTGACAAAATGCCGCTTGCACGATCTCCAGACTCCAGTATTACATCCGTGTAATCTGTTCGGTGATCAGTCACGAGGTGCCAAAGTCTGAGTACTGTAGTTACAAGAAGACTCCTCTTCTCTTCCGTTCGTGACCAATTTCACCAGCAGCAGCCATACTCCTCCCTCCTGCAGCGCTGTGCTTTTCCGCTCATCGGCCTCATCCCTTTCCCCTCAGGTCTCTTCCCCGGGTCCTCGCTCCGCACCCCACTATCGCCTGTACAACCGTTCCGTCGGACTATCAATTGCACAGGCCCACACACCGGTCGCGGTGCACCTTCCTGGCAGCTGAGAAGCGTCGCTGCTCTGAAGCACTGTCCACCGTCACCCGCGACCCGGAAACCCCTGTCCAAACCTTCATGATTCCGATACCCTCATGATGCGAACACTCCCCTTGCCACCCCTCTGCTTGGCCTCCAGTTGCCACCCATCAGCTGTGGAAGACGTGGCAGTGCCACGCTCTCCATAGCTGCCATGGTGGCACCGGCCGCCCCTACCTCCCGGCTGACTTCCCGCCTCGTCCAGGATGACATCTACGTGTCTTTGCTTCCCCTTCGCGTTTCCCTTCTGTGGCCGCCCAGTCGATCATGCAGGGAGTGTAGCTTGTTCTGAGCGTAGTCCCATCTTAGGGCATTTCCTTCAAGCTGTTTTCGCCGTGAAGTCTTTAACCCACCGCTTGTCCTCGCTCCTCCTACGAATGATGACTTGCACAGCTCCCTCAGGCGGTCAGACATCTTCTACAAAATCCACTCCCCCTGCATGAATAGGTTCTCAGTCTTGACAACTCGGCTCTTGCAGTCGGAATCGGGCGCTCGGAATGCCGACGCTATTCATTCCCCATTTATTCGCATTCACCCTCTACCTACCGCAGTTTTGCCACGATTACTGCAGGGAGAGCCTGTTTCGCGCCCCGACAAAGCCCAAAGCAATGCCCTTCGTAAACCCATTCTCCGTGCTAGTAGAAGCAAGTTGGGGGAAATGTGGGCAAAAGCCTTCAATCCCGTCAGAAGCGTGAATGTTGAAGAAGTAAAATTGTGCGACTCTATCTCTTCTCTACGTTTTGATAGTTATTTCATGTTCTGATTGTGATTTTTATTGTAAGGTATATCATAGTCTTTCTGATACATGGGCTGATTTCGGTATGAAATCAGAGGTTTAGTATTACTGCATCCTTACTGCATCCTCTGGATGCAGCATGTTACTCGAGGATGTGGATGACATTCACTGAGGAGTTCTCTTCTGGGAGACCTTGACAAGTTTGTGGCCAGGACTGTCTCCTACCATATTCGTGGCAGTTTGAGCCTAAATACGGTAGTAGGGGTTAGGTAGGTTTTCTCGTACTACAACTTTGTTCTAAGCTCTTGATGGGTATTTAATGATGGTCAGAGTATACTCAAGGGCACAGTTTGGTAAGTCCCAACTTCAGCAAACCAATATTCTCAAATTGCAAAGGGTTATGGGCCAAGACCACGTCTTCCTGTTACCCCATTGTTATCATTTCATTTTGTTTGCTGTCGATCAACCTGCAGTTCAGTTTCTTCGATCGCTTTGAGTCTCAATTTTCTCCGTGATGGAGCAAGACAAGAAACTGCACAAATTTCATGGCCGTCCTGGAGAGTATTTCCAGTTGTGATGCGCCAGAACTGAGGCTACACTGGAAGCGAAGTCAGTCCTTCGCACAGTACAAGTCCACAATCTCGGTCAAGAAGAGGAGCTAAGTGCAGAAGATCGCAAGGATATCGCGACTGCTCGCGCAATCGTGATTCCGGCACTAGGGGATCGTCCGTTGAGACTGTGTCTGACGGTGAAGGGTAATCCGTACTCCATGTGGAAACTAATACAGGATAGGTATGCTGTGTGTAACACAGCGAAAAAGGTGCAGCTACAGACGAAGCTTTCTGGAATGCGCTACAGCGGAGAGTCATTGCAGGACTTTGTTGACTCTTTTGAGCAGATCTTTAATTGGAAAGCATGGAGAGCAAAGTACCGGAAGACCTTCAAGTAGCTATGTTTCTGGCAGCGTTTGGGGACAAGAAATCGTCTCCATTTGGCCCCGTCATTGCATCCCTGCAGACGAGGCCAGGATCACTGAACTGGGAAACAGTAACCTCCACTCTTATGCAGGAATATGAAGAGCAGCTCATGCGAGGAGGAGTTAAGCAGCATGGTGGTGATCGCGGACATGCGTTGGCTGCAGGATTTCGGGGTCGGAGAAACGGCCGTTTCGGGAGGCAGTCAGGAGAGGGGTTTGAGACAAGAAGGTGTTTCTCGTTCAATAAGATTGGACATCTCAAAAGGAACTGTCCGCGTCGAAATTAAACCAGTACGAAATTCAAACATGTTGATGAGGTGGATAGGAGGGATGGCGCCGGCGGTTTTGCCCATCCAGGGAGACTACTCGCAGCTCAAAGCGTAGACAGAAACGTTGGAAGTGAAGCCAATCACTGCGAGGGAATGGAGTGTAATGACGGGAGCCCCTCTCATTCAGATTGTGACCATGCTGAAGTTCTCACAGGCTCAAAGTATCACGTCAAAGAGGAAAGTGAATCATGCACATTTCTGCTGGATTCAGGTGCATCCAATCACATGGTTGCAAATATGAGTTTGCTTGAGAAATCTCATAGCCTCAGGGAGCACAGCATCGTTCTTGGGGATGGAAGGACTCTACTCGCAACACACCAGGGTATAGTCAGAGCGCGTACATTCATTGGACAAAACAATGAGTTCGAAAGGACTCTCGTTCTGCATGATGTTCTCTTCGTCCCGGGCTTGCATCAGAACCTACTGTCCTGTGCAGGCCTTTGCGCAGATGGACACGAAATCAACTTCGGAAGGGACTTATGCACTGGAGTAAGGGAAAGTGTGATGCGACTTGTCGGTAAGGCCGTAGGGGTGTTTATCATGTTAAACTGTAACTGTATCCCTTTGCAAGAGAGGAAAATGCGTATGCCGCTATACACTCGAGAGATGATACATCAGCTATGAAGCTGTGGCATAATCGTCTAGGCGACGCTAACATCGAGTCAATCAGGAAATTGAAAGCTGTAGGTGTAGTGACAGGATTTGAGAAAACCGACACTACATCAGACGTTTGTTCAAGTTGCATGCGCGGGAATCAGACGAGGCAGACCTTGTGGACTAACACTCATAGGTCGCAGCAGAGGGGATCCATTATTCATTCGGATGTTTGTGGCCCAATGTCTGTAGAGTCTTTCTCTAAATCCAGGTACACTGTAACATTTATCGATGAGTTCTGTGGATTTGTTGTTGTGGTGCCAATTGCAAGAAAGAGCCAAGTGCTTGAAAGGTTTAAGCTCTTTAAGGAATGGCTTTGGAGGAAATTTGACTGCACCATCAAGCGTTTGAGGTCTGATAACGGAGGGGAGTACATAGCTATGAAGTAGTTTCTTGCCGAGAATGGAATCGAGCACCACATTTCGCTACCCTATTCGCCGAATATGAATGGACTGTCAGAAAGAACAAACAGAACTATCGTTGAGACAGCCAGATCCATGTTGGAGCACTCATCGCTACCTAGGGTGTTCTGGGCTGAGGCCGCTGTACACGCAGCAACTATACGCAACCTGTTCCCAGGCTGTGTTGATAAGAGTGTCTCATCTTACGAGGCAATTTCAGGGGAAAAGCCAGACATGGGATTTCTGAAGTATTTGGATGTATCGGTTGGTACCACATACCGAAGAACCTCCGGAGGAAGCTAGAACCTAGATCGGAACAGGGCGTTGTAGTCGCTTTCTACGAGAATAGTCAGTATAAGTTATGGATTCCGTCCCGCCGCACTGCAGTAATTGCAAGGGATGTTACAATTGTCGAGGATAAGTTCCTTGGTGAGGAGTGGAATGAGAAGGAGGCCCCTTCGCTAGTTGACTCCGAAAATGAGGACAAGATCCCGGTGGGTACTAATCAAGGCGAGGGTGATTTGTCACGAGAAAATTATACTAACCTCGGAGTTGAGTGTGGCAGTGAAGGTGGTATGCCGGAGGATCAGACAGGTAGTGACAATGTGGAAGATTTACTCACTCATCACCCTCTAAAGGTTGATGACAATGATAGCACTCGCTACCCGAGAAGGGAACGCAGAGCGCCACAGTATTACACACCGTCAACAGGGATGGCTGCAATATCAAAACATCTGGGCTCACCCCCTCAGACCCGAAGCCAACGTCAATGCAAGATGCGCTCAGTAGGAATGATGCCCAGATGCGGCAGGAGGCCATTGACTCAGAGCTTGACTCACTTATGAGTCATTGAACATGGGAAGTGGTGCGCTGTGAGAAGAAAGTACATGAAATCCCCACTAGATTCATTTCTGTTCGCAAGAGGGATGCAGAGGGCAGAATTATCAGGTACAAAGCTCGGATTGTGTCAAAAGGGTATATCCAGGGAAATGTTCCGCACACGTTTGCCCCTGTAATTGAATTCTCGACAGTGAGAAATTCCCTTTCAGTAGCAGTGAAGAGGGGATTTGTCATAGAAGAAATGGACGTCCGCACAGCCTTTCTCCATGGGGAGCTAGATGAAGAGCTGTAAAGCAAGGCACCAGAGGGTCTACGGCTTTGCAAGCCAAATGAAACTCTCAAGCTACGTCGGGGACTGTACGGCCTCAAACAGGCTCCAAGACTCTGGTACGACAAGTGGTCTACAGTAATGCAGATCTTGGTGTTTTCACAGACTAGCTCAGATGAATGTTTGTATCGTCGGGGGTCATTGTGGCTGCTTCTTTATGTCGACGACATTGTTCTTATTGGAAAGAATGCTGAGGAAGTCTCGCAGGTCAAGAGGGAGATAGGGGAACATATTGACGTTAAGGATATTGAAAGACTCGGTATGTTTCTCGGTACAATGTTTAGAAGAGATGGGTCAGGAGCGTGGCTCTCACAGTCACATTATGTTTCCCAGATCTTGCAGCGCTTCGGAATGTCAAATTGCAAGCCTGTCACAACTCCAATGAGTGAGGGCGCTATGCGAGAAGTTGTGTCCACAAATGGGAATAACGTCAACACAAGACAGTATCAGGAGCTATTGGGATGCCTCTTGTTTCTATCAACAAGGACGAGGCCAGATATATCTGCAGTGTCCATTTTGTCTAGGTATTCATCATCCCCTCTTCAAGTACACTGGATTTCGCGGAAGAGGGTGCTGCGTTATCTGCAGGGATCTATGAAGTTTTCTCTTCGGTTTGAGGTGGACGAAAGGCCCATCCTAGGTGCATATTGTGATTCCGACTGGGCTGGAGATCATGGAGATCGGAAGTCTACTACTGGTACATTGCTCCTACTAGGTAGATCCCCTATCTCATGGCGAACATTGAAGCAAGGATCGGTGGCACTTTCAACAACAGAGGCTGAGTTTTGTGCATTGAGCGAATGCACAAAGTCTATCATATGGATTAGGCAACTTCTCAAAGACATGGAATGTGCACAGAGTCATGGAACAATTGTCTTAGAGGACCACCAAGGCGCTCTGGTTTGGTCAAGTGAGGGAGTAAGACATGCAAAACGTGTTGCGACCAGACACAATTTTGTCAAAAAAAATGTCACTGCAGCGATCATTCGTGTCGGGTACTGCCCTTCAAGAGAGATGACGGCAGATATACTAACAAAGGCATTGCCGCGGGTGTTGTTCGAATTTCATCGAGCTAGTCTCGGAGTTATCGAAGAGTATTAGAGAAAAGGAGCGAGCCGCAAGAGGGAGTGTTGAAGAAATAAAATTGTGCGACTCTGTCTCTTCTCTACGTTTTGATAGTTATTTCATGTTCTGATTGTGATTTTTATTGTAAGGTATATCATAGTCTTTCTGATACATGGGCTGATTTCGGTATGAAATCAGAGGTTTAGTATTACTGCATCCTTACTGCATCCTCTGGATGCAGCATGTTACTCGAGGATGTGGGTGACATTCACTGAGGAGTTCTCTTCTGGGAGACCTTGACAAGTTTGTGGCCAGGACTGTCTCCTACCATATTCGTGGCAGTTTGAGCCTAAATACGGTAGTAGGGGTTAGGTAGGTTTTCTCGTACTACAACTTTGTTCAAAGCTCTTGATGGGTATTTAATGATGGTCAGAGTAAACTCAAGGGCACAGTTTGGTAAGTCCCAACTTCAGCAAACCAATATTCTCAAATTGCAAAGGTGAAGAGCAAACAGTCAGTCGTCGCCTTTCTCCTAACGACCCTTGACGGACACCAGGCTCGCAGGAGCAGCCCATCTTGCTCAATCTGCGTAATGATGGTGGGCCATGAGCAAACTGCACCAGTCCTGGATTGCGTATGTTCGAGACCCACCAGTTCAGGGACGCCTTTGCGCACTGTACACACACCCATCGCCGCCGTAGAAAGGCATTGACGCGACAGACCTCCCCTTCCCAATGGACATCACTGCGGCAACAGTCCTTCCCGATGACCGCCGGCTGAATATGAACTCGGCCTCAGGCCCGTATCTCATGTTACCGCGGCTTACGTACCCATAGTTGCGTTCCACGAACCAGCTTGTTGCACTGAAATGGTGGAAACTGTAAATGGCTTATGCGGGCAAGGACTCTTGACGATTGACGATGGGACTTCCTACAGACCCCTGGTATTCGCGGTCCGGACCGGTTCGGACCGATTCGTAACGGCCCGGTCTTCCTCGAACGAGCAGTTAACAGATCCGGTCCTTTGCATAAAATATGTTTCCCTGTCCGGTATTAGAATTAGAGCAGACCATGTGGTCCGATCTGGCTCAGGCTTCAGAACTGGTGGCTCGGTCCGGTCCGTGGCGTAAATTTAATGGTTCGGTCCGGTCAGAGCTTTGACAGAAAATCTGGACCTAATTCGGACCGTGCTGACCTCTGGGATAACCTAGGGGGTAGTTTTTGGTAGGGGCGAGCGCAATGTTTATGGGCTGGTTCGAGCGGGTAGGTGCTGAAATACTGTGTGGTGGTGTGGTGCGCGGATGGTGAGTGGGGGTTAAGGCCGCCGCCTGTTTTACAGCTTTTGTTTCTTCGGCAGCTCGGCGGAGAAGTTTTAAGCTATTTGGAGACGGGTTGGTGGGGTATTGTTGCATGTGAGGAGGAAGGATGTTTGATCTAGGTTTTTGGGGGGAGTGGGGAGAGGCAGTGTGTTTTGGGGTTGGGGAGGAAGAGGAGGGGTTGTGGTGTTTTTCGGGTGGTCCTTTGTGGTGGAACTAGGGCGGTAAGAAGGGTTTTAGAGAGTGTGTGGTGTTAGTATTTGAATGCAGTGGTGGAACATTTTGCTAAGTGTTGCTGCCAGGAAGTCAAAATGCAGAAAGCGCTCCAGCTTATTTTTATGTATCGTATCCCGTCACCACCCGGTGTTTTACATGTAACGCAACGATTCTCTTTGGAAACTTGATCGAAGTGCTGCAACATCATCGAAGAAAGGGAAGATAGGGCAATCTCATCGCAATTAAACTCAGTGGAAAAAGAAAACTGTAATCATCGCACAAAAAAGAGCAATTTGAGTCAAAAAAGAGAATTTATAGTCACCAGTCGCAATCATCTCACATAGATTGATAATTACCAGCCTCAGATTTAGACTAGTAGTCCTGACTCTGTTTTTTGTAGTTGTGCTCCAGAAACGCGATAAACTGTTCACTCGCGCCATCCATTTTGCCCGCTTCAGTGCCTTGTAACTTTTTAAAACGTTGTGAACTATGCTTTGCTCCCCATTCCGTTTGACTACGGCTAGATCGGGTGTCTGGCACTCTAGAAACTCTCGGGCCTGCGCGTGATGTTCTCCCTCCATTCTGTAGCCACTTTCGCCCGTTGATTCCCAAGGGATGAAAATCTTCCTGATGATCTGTTCGAGTGGATATCGTCCATTGCTAAGTCGATGTCAACGACTTGGATGTCTTTGCATCTCTCTTCCAGATTAATGAGTCCGGCTCTGTTCTTTGAAATATTTTTGTTCATGACCGAAATGAAGGCGTGGGTCATGCCATCCATCCCAGTTTCAAGAATAAAATTGGTAACAGCAAGCGCTTGGATGGAGAGGTAATGTCATCCGTGCTGTTCTGCATAAAAATTCAATAAATCTCTCTGGGTCCCCCTATCCAGACGTTGTCCATTTCTGCAGCTTCGTAGTGAATTCACATATTAACTCCCATCATTTTTCTTCTAGGAAGTCACTAGATCTCCGACACACTGGATCCTTTGCTACTTCCACGCCATCTAATACAGATCTGCACTCTTTCGCCGGTTTTTATGTACTTTCATTGAACTTGGGCTCAATGTTTGAAACCCACAACTGATCCGCGGATACTTTCGTGTCTTTTTGAGCTCTTGAAAGAACTCTCTGTCCCGCTGAGTACGCATCACGACAACATTCATTATAGAACAGTGAAAAAAAACCTTACGTATTCAGAAAACATTAGGTGAATATTTCTGTTATCACTAGATTCCTTACCAGATCCTGTAAATTCTTCTTGATTTCTCCTTTGTTTTTGGGCGGCTAAAGCTGTAAAACTTGATCCTGTCCATTTCAAGCTTGAATTTTCTTTGACTTCAATGTCAGTTGGTATCCTGCGGTTCGAAATAATTTTCCCAATGCTAGGCGAGGAAAAGGTTTCAGTATTTCTGTTGCTTGACATTATATCCTCAACATTTCGGCCTTTTTCACTTTATTACATAAAAATTGTCAACGTGCTTTCCAAGTATATTTTGCGCTTTTTGTGCGCCCGGACGATAAGATGCCACCAGTTGTAATTTCTTTCAAGTCGCTGACACTTTTCGAATTGAAAAAACAGAAGGCGATGCCTTTGGTAAATATTTCTTGCCTGCTGTCAGTAGGCGTTTTCACCGTTGTTATCTCTATGTTACTGCGCGATGTTGAGCTGGCAGCGGAGCTCAGTTGTTTCGTTTTGACAAAAGTAGCAGCTATTTCCATGTCGTCGCTCATTTTTGCTCTTCATGGAAATCGGTTAGGAGAGGCTGTGAAGGTGGCGGGTGGATCCTGTACTCTGGAAGCAATATGGCTGCTGGAGTTATATTTTTCCAGATTTGCGGATACTGTACGTTGTTCCATACGTAATCCAAACTGCACTGACTTGTAAAATACCCGAGTCCCCTAAAAACCACTCCCGCAATCGTCACTATAGAGTCGTCTGCAGCCCCTTCCACTGTCCACTCCCCAAGCCCCCTCTTCCACCCTCACGACATATTTCGCACCCCTTACCGCGAAGTTGACATCTATCAGGACATCCTGTCCTCGTCCCTCAAACCGGTAGCGCTGCTATTCATCAAGCTGGTACACGCCGCTGCGAACGCCCGGGAGACGACACCACGTTTCATGCATTCATGCGCCTGCACATAGTCTCCATCCCAGTCATGCGATGCAGCCTGCGAGGTAAAGACGGATGGCAGAAAGGCATAGATCAGCGGGCTGCACCTCCGATCGGCCTGCACTGCTGGCCTGAACTGTCAGCACGAGTTCCCGCTCCTCATCCCTGACGTCGACCTCCGCCCTGGTGATATCCTGGTGGACCCGCCCCTCGCCACCGACATCACCGTTTTGTTCCCCTTCAGAAAGCCTTGCGCCCGCACGCAGACCACCCAGACAGCGGGCACTGCAGCTAAAGCGGCCCACAGGGACAAGCACACCACCCTGAACTGCATGCTTTCACGCCGCCACCCACCCCCCTAGACAACACCCCTCTGGACCCACCAATCGATTTCGAACTTCTGCTATTCGACTCCTTGGGTGTCACCTCCACCTCCACCTCCTGCTTCATCAAGGTTTGTTCCTCGCATTACCAGAAGCTCCAGTCTTCGGAAGGAGTCGTGCGATTCCATTTACTAGCGCATTGGCCGTGCTTTGTGATCGTCCTTTGCTATGGTTATCGAGGCGCCCGCACTGATTTTACTGTAGGATTCTGCAGTAGATACAAAAGAAAATAAATTCCATGCATGGGTAAATGTGGGGTAATTTAATATTTGAAGGATGTGGGCGGTTGTGGCCCGGAATCCCATGCGGTGTCTTCAAGGTACAGTATGGTGCAGCATATGTAAGTATTGGGGGATACCTTCATACCCCCTCCAATCAGCGATTATTGCGTTGCAGATTACAAAGCTCTTTCCAAGTTTCGTGAAACAATGAAATTAGACAATGTCTTCCTCGCAAAACGTTAAGCACGTGTCTTAATCTGTATTTAAAACACGCGAAGCCAGATTTCGACCAGCTGACAGCAACCTGGCGGTTTATCTGATGCTTTTGACCTTGTGGCACCACGCGTTATCCCCTTACGGTAAGGGGCGGCTGCTCAGCCAAGGCGGGTAAGGGCCTTCCCCGCCTTGACTGAGCAGCCGTATTTCAAAATTTGAAAGGCATTTCCTAGAATTATTTCCCGCTCTATCGGACCTCAGACATTTAAAAAATGTAACTTCCGCTTTGTGAAGATTGCTTTCAATCTTGAGTCAGCACTGACTTGCCACACCTGAGATGCCCTGTATAATCAACACTGCTGACCCAGCAGGTGTTCCGCGGGGTCCGCAGCGGAAACATTCTGATCGAAGTTGCGATGCACACCGAGGCCAGCAGTCTGAGCGCCTCAATCCATATTAGGGATTCCTCTGGGAAACCGTTGATGATAGAGTATCTGTCCTGCAGAACTGCCTGCAGAGAGTAGTCCCGGATACTGGTTTATCTGCTTCAGTGCAGTCCCTCTCTACGAGATCACCATTTCGTGCATTACGCACAAAATGGGGACGAAAGCCACGGACAAGTTGTACCCTTAGTAAGGATCCCTTGAAGGTACTCCCTCATGATTGATTATCAACTTCCCGATTTGAAAAGTTTCAGCTGCACCGCCTGAACCAGGCCCTGTTGCGGCTGCAGCACTGTATGCGTCTATAATGTATACAAATGGAATACAGTGCTCTAAAATTCTCATTTTTAATGAAAGGGTCCATTACCTTTCGTTGATCCCTTTCGGTCAGCTGACCCGTCGGAACGTGCACCGTAAGTTGCACCGCACCTTGAAGTAGCAGTGCACCTACGGCACCCATAGGCCATGACTGCGAACGCGAACAACGATCAACAACTTGCCAACTTCTTGATCCGGAGTCCGGACCTATTGTACCTGCGACCCCCACAACACCACACAATTTGGCGACCGAAGAGGGCTGTTTGCGCGTTCCACTCTGGCGCAGAGGTACCAGTACCTCGCTGCGGTCTTGCCCTGCATACCGCCATATCCAAGACAAAAGGGCTGCAAACAGTGATACGACCAAAACTTGGCTCCCAATGGGACTATAATGATGCTCCTTGGTATTGCTGGCGACATCAAAATCATTAAAGATGGGAAAATTGCTGCCTGATGAAATACAGATACCAAATCTTGCAAGCTTTATGATTGCTTGCGCGTCAACTGCCCAATACGATGGTCTTGGCGACGTCCATTCTTCTACTGTTCTGCTTATTGATGAGATGCTCAAGAAGGCCGCACAACTTCTCATCGGGGGATTACATTCCGGACTTGTTGTAGATGATTTCGATTTGGCGAAGGCGGAGTTGATGAACTGGATTGAATTCCAGTAGATTGAAGTGAAAGCAGATCGAGAATTTCTCGTGTTAATGGCAAGATGGTGGTTGCTCATAAAACCCAGCTGCTGTGGTTGGCGTCACATAAATTAGTCGAACTGACTGCTCTTCTCGATGAAGAAACTTGCCCCACTCGCGACTGGAGTTCTTGAAATGCAAATGCTTCGCAACTTGCTCGAAATTAGATTCTAAGTTACAGGGTCCTTTTGGCCCTGAAGTGAGCTGAAGTGAAACATCATCGTCAAAATTCTTTTTCCATTAAGCGTTCCAGACCATTCTTTGAATTCTCATCCGTTTCAAACGGATCTTTTGCTGCTGTTTGATCGGCCTGATTGGATCTTTCGCTCAACGAAAACCTTGAAGCCACTATTCCCATGACCCGTACCAGAGTCGTACCTTCTCCATCTTCAAGGCTTCTCAACCCGCACGACCTCACCTAGAATATCCGCCTCTTCCCTCTCGCTTCTGTATGGCTTCCCTTTGTGCACCCCGCGCCCGAACTGCCCTTGCGCGGCTTCACTTTAACGCCCAAACGGCTGTCTTAGCGTAATCGCTTTCCCCGCTCGACTAGTGTTGCTCGAAAAACTTACTACCGATTTACTTGTCAACGACCACTCACATCGTGACCCTTGTGCAAAACGGGCCTGGCGGTCGACACTGCACTCGTGCACATTGTGCACCAACTGGCTTTGCGCGGATTCTCACTGACGACACCCTACACCGGTTCGCGCAGAATTTCCCCCCTGGTAGCTCGCGGACTAATAATCAGCTGCCATGGTCGTTACCCAAACTGTTTCCGAGAACACAGACTGGTCTCCCTTCGGTTCTGACTTCATCATTCCATGCAGGTAGGCAAAGAAACCCAGCGCAACTTGTCTCAAAGGCCCTAGAGCGATCTAAATATGCAGAGTTTGTTACTGAAGACAGAGAGAGGAAAACGCAACCCAGGGTTGCGAGAGCGGGCGGTTCGACAACAAATGGCAATGCCACGGGCGCGGATAATGTTGACGAAAGAACCAGAGCAAGAGGTTCAGAAATTGCTTCTGTCTCGACAGAACATTCCAGACGTCGACGCCAACCAATGGTTTATAGTTATGTCGAGGAACTGCAGAACGGGTCCGGGAGATGGAGATGTAGGAATTGCAACAAAGTATTGGGGGCGAAAAATACCACGCGGTTCCGGGAGCACTGCGTAGAGCGTTGTACAGAGATACATACCCCCGAAAAGGAGGAACTGCGCAGAGAGACAAAGAGCAAGGATCTTGGAGCTCCAGATTCCAGAAGCAGACTCAGTACAGCTCTCGAGCGCCGGGAGGAGGCCGAGGTTGACGACCCGTTATTGACGAAAAATGAAGCGGAATATCGCAAATCACTTGAGTTAGAGCAGTGCGGTCGGTGATTATCACGAACATCAACTGACTCTTCGTTATCCAAGAGAAGAAGAGTTTCGTCTGGCTCAAATGACAATCCCAGTATTACAGAATTCAGATAAGAATGACATCATAAACCCGATAATGGAAATGATCGTAGTCAAAGGTTACCATTTCAACATGTTTGACAAAATTAACGGGCAAGATGGTCCAGAGACACGCCTCCTCAGAGAGCTTCGTCCTTGATTCGCCAACAAATACTTACCGGGAAGTGCCACATTATCAGGCAGGCTTCTCGAGGATTTTTATCGTCTAATTCGATCAAATGTTTTAGAGGGGGTTGCCTCCGCATTGCGAGTGGTATTCGGGACTGTTATTTTTGATGAGTGGGAGGATCTGAACTCTTCCCCAGTCGTGAATATCCTGTTGCGTACTGAAGGAAACACGTATTCCGGACGAAGAATATTTTCCTCAAATCTGTGTACACAGGTTCAAAGGTGACTGACGCATCCAGATACATGGAAATTATTGAGCAGACAATGGAAGAATTTGGCGGTATGTCGCGAATATGCGCTATAACGAGTGACAACACGTCGTGCTCTTTGACTACCTAGAAGGGCTCACAGAGAAGTACGCCGGTATAGTCGGCATTAATGACCAGATTCAGGTCGTAGACATTCTTATCGAAGATGTGGGGCAAATAGGATGGGTAAAAGAGGTGATTGAAGCTGCAGCCAACATGTCCAAAGAGTTGCGTAACCACCGTAAGTTGAAGGAGCGCTTCAAAGTGTTGGCCAGAGACTATAACATACGCATGCAGGCCTCTGGTTTAATTGAAAATATGAGCAACTCAATGGAACGCAATCTGTCTCAAAAAGTCGCCAGTACTTTGCAGAGTTTCAGTGATCCAATCAAAATTCAACGGAGGGGTTCATTTCGAACGGCTGTTATGCTGAGAAAATCCAGCTGCACACGCTTTGCCAGCGCAGAAGGGGTTCTGGACTCCTTTTTGCGTTCTCGCGTTGTGTTGCGATTGTTAGCAAAAGAGCCAGATTTCGCAAGCGTTATTTTTAAGCCAAACAACGCAGATTGCCGGAAGAAAAGGGACACTTACTTTGTCAATGTCATACATGAAAATACTTTCGCTGAAAAGGTGAAAGAGGTTCTCAGAATGCTCCGAGTTCTCAGACAGTACTTACGTCTGTTTGATTCTGACAATTGCCGTATTTCTGAAGTGATACCGTACACAGTGAAGCTGGGACTTGAATTGGAGAAGTTACCTGTATCAAGTTTCGTAACGAGTTCTCCTCGAAAAACAGAGGTTATGGAGGTTTTTAAATGACGTCGCGACGGCGTATTTGATCGTAGAACTCGAGTACGACTACTTGAAGACTTTCATTCTGTTGCTTATATGCTCGACCCCAATCTTGCTTCAGATGATGCAGTTGATCCATATATTCATCATTTTCGGAGGTAAGCGGGAAAATATGCTCTAGGTCAGAACAGATCTACCCCAGACTTATTTGTCGACAGCGTGGTGACGGCATATTTGTTCCAAGCTGACGCCTGCCGAAAGATGAGGGATGCCGTCGAAGGGAGGTAGATTTTTAAACTGTTTAGTAGGAACTCCTTGATGTGTTGGCGTTCAGGGAGATGTGATTTTCCTGCTCTTCAATAATTTGCGGTAAGGACTCTCTGTTGTTCATCTTCTGGAAGATCGGTTGAAGGGAGCTTCAGTGCTCAAGGAAGACTGCAGCCGAAGGAGCGAAGCCGACTGTCCAAAGAGAATGTGCAGAACATAATATTCTGCCACTGGAGCATTAAATTGATGCCGGACCTAGATTGCTTCGGTAGCCGAAATTTCTCATCATCGGTTCGATAATCTATCAATACCAATGGTATGGACGAAGAAGGCGACGAAGCGGAACGAAATGATGGGGTGGAGTAAAATCTAAATTCAGGAAGATAAGGATGACCGTGAGAATGTTGACCGCCTCGAGGCTGACAGCGAAGGAGAAGGAGATCGATGTGGCAAAAGTCCTGGAAAAAACGATGACGAGGACCGTGAAAGAGGCGAAGTCACAGCTGTTTAAATGGGAAGTAGTATAGCGGGCTGAAGATGCTCAAATGGCGGCAACGCCACTCCTGGCGGTTATTTGTTTGGATAAGTTGTGTTGGCTAAGTTGGGAAGTTGATATGCGACAGAGACAGATTGCGGTGTAGTTCTGCTTGCATCATTCATGACGGCACTCCGAAGTCGACATTCGCTAACAGATCCGCCGCCACGACTATCTGGAAAGACCGACAGCCGCCTTTCTCTCCGCCCATCTGTCTCTGGTCACCCATTTATATGACGACATCTGGTCGCTCATGTTGCGCGGTCACCTCGAAGTCTCTGTCCTTGATTACACCGCCTTGCTCCTTTGTGCGTAATGCAATACCCGATGGACCACATCGGTGACCACGCCAAAGACCTTTGTCATAAAGGTCTGTGTTGGAAGAACCGCCACGAAGCAGTGGCGAAAGTCCTCGGTAAGGATCTCTTCCAAGCTGTCGGCCATCATATCCTACGAAGTCCCATAATTGCTTCCCGGACTGGACGCCCGACCCGCTGATATCCTTTTCCAACAACTTCTTCCATCCACACCCCGCGCGCCCACTCCCCGTGGAATATAAAGTCAGGATCTCCTCGCCTTTCCAACAGTGCTTCCGTTCTAGGGGATCCAGGAAAGCGCGCTCGGCTGCTATTGCCGCGGAACGTCGGAAACTGAGGGACTTTGCTGCCAAGCTGGCTGCCATCCCTGGCCAACCCAGACGCTCCGAACTGGGGTGTCATTTCGTGCCGCTCGTGTTTGAGTCCCTGGGATCTCCGTCCGACACCTCTTCCAAGTGATTCAGAACTACGCAGCTGCCATTGCCGCCCTTTTTGGTTCCTCCAAGGCTACAGTGACCTCTCAGCTTCATCAGAAGCTGAGTTACGTTATCTGGTCCACCTGCGCAGCCTCCATCCTTGGTCCTCGCCCAAAACCTCCAGCCGTCTGCCTCCCCCTTCAGAGTTAGCTAGAAATTTTTAGGCCCTCCTGACCGCATTTCCATAGTCTATCGATAAAGCACCGAGAAACGACTATCCTGTATACTTTCGAATCCTACTCCGCCTGGCGTGCATGATATACACACTCTGTATTACACAGTGAATCTCTTACATCTGTAGTTCATTGCTGGCAGCGAGTAATCCCGCAGATTTCTCGGCCATATATCCACATTAAAGAAAATCCAGGTCAAGCTTTCACTCATCTCGATTTTACGTGTTACCGTAATATTTGCTCTCGAGAGTCTCAGAAAAGAGGTTAGCATTTCAAATTCCAACGAACACCACACGGATAGAAATCATGAAACGCAAAAATCCCTGCCTCCAATTGATTACGGTATGTCAATGGATCAGACGCTGTCTGTTTCTTCTCTGAATTATCAGTTCCACCTCTAATAAAAGTGAAGTTGAAGTCTGAACAGGCTAAGATTTCTTGAAGACTTTAAATTATTATAATCTAGACACAAAATTTTTGCAATTTTCGGAAATCCGCACATCAAGTCAAAATCAAAGAATTAGAATCTTGTCGTGCTAGCCCATGAGTAAGACCTCGGATGGTAGCACACTGTGTTTGGCGGATCTTCGTTGAAGCTCTATGTACCTTACTGATCCATAGTTTTGAACCCTCTACGATGGAGGCCAACCTTAATGTCCGTTCCGGACTTGATATGGTCTCTTTATGCGATGGCTCATCTTTCGTAAGTTTAAGGTTCGTAAGTGCCGCAGAATTGCCGTGCATATGCCTGTCCAGTCTCATTAAGTACCTAGAGGCTTCTAAGTGGTCATCTGCACTATCGTGGTGGTTCATAAAATTATTTTTCTTCAACCTCCAGCTGGTCACTACGCTATGATCCGCTTCCGTTCCGTGTTACCCAAACATTCTGGACACGGCCGGTAATATGTGAGTTCTTGGACGTACATGGTATTTGTAAGTTGTTTTACGGAGGGCAATGGTCGTAACGACAGCCGACTATCCCACTTTTCCTCACTTTCAGGGTTTGTAATGGTGTTGTCAGCTATCTTAACATCCCTCCATGATTATTCAGTGTTTCCAGTTGTTTCCTGCTTGAAACTGAGATTCTAGTGATTTTACTGCATATATGTTGACATGTGCATCTTTGGAAGCAAGGTTACTGCATTTTAATGAATAAAATTATATGAGAAGCACCACTTCGCTCAGGATTCACATTCATTAACTTTTATATCTCATCTGGATAGATTAGGGTATGTCAGCAAAGGGGCTGAGATGGACACGTCCGTTGCGTGATGGCGAAGTCAACGAGGTTCATGTCAGCAAAGGGGCTGAGATGGACATGTCCGTTGCGTGATGGCGAAGGCAACAAGGTTCACCGTGCAACGTTGCGACGTGGTGTATAGTGTCAAGTCCAGATTAAGAAGCAACGATGTAAGGCGTGTTGCTGCAGCGTTGATATGGGCTTATGGGCTTACGCAGGGAACGTCAGACTGCTTGTAACTTGCGTGCAACTTAGCAACGGGACGCAGTCATTTATTGTATCAGAAATGATACCACTATACTGCACAACACGCAAGCGTTATTTGCGATCCTCTCAGAGTTATTACTTTGTGCCGACTTCCTGTGTTGCCCAACGTAATTGTAGTGCGTTATAAGCCGACAACTCTCCCTCTAAAATAAATCCCGGGCTCACCAAGACACTACTTTACAAAAATAACCCAGCTCCCGTCAGGGTACATAATCGACTTCCGAAGTTACAGTAAGCTTATTTCACCCTTATAAAAGACATTAAAACTATTATAGGCTCCCTTTCTCCACATTCGGTACCCATAAGATTCAGAAAAAGTCCTCCTCGTTTTTCTATTCATCCTAGGACCTGAGCTCACAAGTAAAAATTGGTTCCTCGAGCCGTACATGCTTGATCCAAATAGTTCCTGAGTATGTATTAATGCGTCATACGACACCGTAAAAATGTATCAGGTAGACAACCTCCTAGACTCAAGCCGCAAACATAGAGCCTGACAACGATCGTCCGATACAATGCCAGACAATCAAATGGGCTAGATTGGAGCACATGAGGGGGAGCCTGTACGGAGGCGGCCTTCTGCAGCACTATACCTGTGTTACTTTGCTTGTAGGCGTCTCGTGCATCGATTGCGTTCCGTATAGGGTAATGTCACACACCATCTGGCACCTTGGTTTCCAGTAGGCATGCAGTTGCACATCCCGTGATCACTTCATGCGTTCGCTCGACCATCACATTTGATTCAGGAGTGTAGGATGTCGTCCTTCACACATCCACACTATCTTTGGCCAATTGATCACCGACTTCACAAGGCTTTTAATTAAAGGCGCACCAAACTGCGTCACCGAGACATTCAACGTGTTCCATTTTTGGTGGCGTCACGAAGTCTGGCCAAATTCGATCTATCTCCTATTGGCCTGGCGCGTTCCAAGTTAAGGGGAATGTTTTAGTTTCCCTGGTCAACATGTAGTTTTGACCATGTCGGTACCACTGTCCATGTTGGTTTAATTCTGGCATAAGTTGTCAACAAGAAGGAAACGGGTCGATTCCTCCAGGGTCCCATCCTATCAGCATATTCACCGGGGCGGGGGTCAAACTTCCTCCAGGGTCCAATCCCATCAGCAGATTCACCGGGCGGGGGTCAAACCTACGATGGTCTTTTTTACGGTATTCTCAAGTGTCAGCCCCTGGCTTTCGATTCCTTGGGTATCCCATCCTCCGCCTCCATTCTGTCCCTCGAAAATACATCTAGCGTATCGCAGAGAAGTTTAGCACAACCACAGGAGTGATCCGCAGGCGTCTTTATCAGCGCATAAGTTGCACACAGTAGTCTTCTATTGTAATGTCGATTCTATCGCGAGCCCTACCGCACGTGACTGACGTGGAACATCCGGTTAGTTCTTAGCCGTATATCAGACTTGCAGTGTACACCATAGATACTCATTGAAGTAAAGTTTCACTGTCATAGCCTGGCCCATAGTGAAATGGCAGACGAGTACATTATTGATAATCTCTCAATCTGCTGATGGTGTGGGGCTCTGGAGGAAGAATCCGCCGTGTTTACTTTTTGTCGACTACTTGTACTAGCTAGACCTATGTGTTTTGTAACTAATTTCCTTTCTTGAGGTTTTTGTCTTGGGGCAGGTAGATCTCGAGCAAGGAAGACCACCGGGGGCTTCTGGGTGACGGAGACTATCGTTTCGATCCTAAAGTCTCAGGGAACAGTAATGCAGAACGGAACAATTCGAATGTATGAGTATACATCAGTAAGGAAACGCATAAATTGCTCGAGTGATCGATAAGGAGCAGTCTTGACTCCCCTGTCATCTTTTTGTAAGAGTCAGAGAATGTATTCTATAGTTTTATGCCCCAGAACAAACGTGCCTCCCTAGCAGACATGCATCGCCTGCCCTTCATTACCAAGGGAACCCAGACCAAAGGTTTGGTTGTTTTCACTTTTTGAAGATATATTCTATTTGTCCTAAAGTTTTCCAGACGACCACAATCGACTCAAAAAGGTATACCGAGGGAAGCCTCGAAAGTCCCGATGTCCGCTTCGACTGCCCGTACAACAGCAGTAGCCAAAAGTCTGCCAAAATCACAGGGCACCCGCCCCGAATTTCACTTCCATCCCGTCACTGCATCACCCAAAAAGATCCGCCATCATTTTCGTCTCCTACGGTACCCCCCCCTTGATCAAACTTACCCGTGCAGTTTAAAATGCACCTTCGCCCCAACCGAACAATGTCCCTCTTCGCCCGACCCACCATAACCAGCCACGCCTCACGCTGGCCGATAGCGGCCGAGGATTTCTTGGTACTGTCGTTAAACTGCATTCAGTGAGCCATTAGGTTCATAGACTCAACCTTATTTCATCCCCCGGGCCCCTTACATCCTTCCGGCTGTCACTACTCGCGGGTTTTCATAGCGGGTTTCGTCCGCTTTATCTCCTCTGATGTAATCCACCGATTGCGAGTTCCAGACAATCCACCCCTACTTATCGGATTTCATCGGAGGAATTCCTGCAGCGTCCTGAATCCGATCACCCTAAGGTCTTTCTCGATCTGCAGTGCGACATTGCGGACCAATACTTGGGTCGGGCCCCATCGAATGTTCCCCCGGCAACTGCTGGCTACAACGCTCACTCTACCTGCTGGGAACTCGACATGACTCCCACCTATCCCTTAGCACTTCTGAGTTCCATGCCGCCCTTCCCTCTCCCTCCTCCTACGTCTCATTCATTCTCTTGTTTGCAATGCTTCGCCGCCAACTAAAGCTTCCCGTTCACATCAAGCCCGGGCCTCCCAAAATCCCGCAACGCATACCTACATTGCGACCACACGGCGATCACACCACCACCGCATCAAGTTCACACTTGAGCATTAGACACAGTACCGTCGCAACAACATCTGAGGTGCCCTGGCCTGACAGCAATCCTGCCTCAACCGCTTACCATGTCAATGTCCGCAGCGCTAGCATTCTATTCGTGGTGCGTCGTGCAGCTTTAGTTAAACGTGGCGCTAAAGATATACTGCTTTACTAGCAGAGGACCCCAAGCTTGATGTCTGACCTTCTGCGTTTGACACTCGTGCATAAGGTAGTTACATACTACGACAGCACTGACTAAACTTGCCACACGACGTCGTGACGCTTTGGGTCCACCCGACTGCTATCTCTCTCTGCATCAGCTGGACGGGTAGTTTCATCTTGTTGTGCGACGCCATGTTTTATCGCATTCCTCCAGGCCATCGTATCCCAGATAGCGAGACCAAGACGCAAGTGAATGATCGTGTTGATTTTTTTGCAGCCCCCGACTTGTTACAAGTCAAATTGTTTCTCCCTCTGTCCAGTTGAGGGTCCTCTGGTAGCACAGCAGGTCAGTATTTACAACTCTTGCGCAGAATATCCTCTCTAAGAACCTCCGCTACGAATTGCCGTATTCTTCTCATCAAAGTCACCCTCTGCACCGCGCAGTCAAGTCCCAGCTCAGCTCTGGCGCTACTAGCCCATTTCTCAGCATGATTATGAGTGCTTAGCACTTTGAGCAATCCTCGCAATTCAAAGCTTTATCATGCATTTTGAATGTCACTTGCAAATTGATACACGTACCAGGCGTCGAAAAGGGGGGAAAAGGTTTGGGTGTTTTACTCTTGGAAGATATATCCGATCCATCCCATGGTTTTCCAGACAACCGCAATCGACTCAAAATGGGTATACCGACACAGTAATGGGGAAGGAACTACGCTCCCTAAAAAGCTACCTTCAGGCCAGCCATCAAGCAGGCCGCATTGGACATGACGGCTGCTGCAGCGTGCCTTTGCATCAAAACCTCCCGAACTTTTCCGTACGTCTCCAATGCCCTCACGGCCACGTTCCTTGCCACGTCATTTAGCACTGCACATGCATCCGGGTGACCCTCCAAGAGTGGAGATTGGCACAGGCACGAACAGGCGTCAAAAAGACACTCCGCTACTTGGAAAGAGCGACCATCTGAAGCTATGTATGCCAAACACTGTAGATCACTTTACCGGCCACAAGTGTTTTCTGCGGCCTTCGGCGCTGATCTTCGCAGTTGGATGGGCATTCAATTCGCATCCCACAACATTGTCTTGGTCACTGTGGGCAATGAGTTGAAGTCAGGCTAATCGCAAGTGCAAAATCTTTCTGGAAGAGGAAACTGTGTATGTATTCAATCATGCTCGGAAAACAGCCCTGGACTTGATAGCTACACGTAGCTGGTTTCGACGAACTTTTTCAAATTCAATTGGTACACGTTGTAGCGCTATTTTTGAGGAAAATGTACTGTACAGTAGTTTGTATTGTACGGTGTAGTGCATTACGTACAGTACCGTACAGTACTTTTTGCTGAGAGAAAACATACAAGCAAAACGACGGAGTGGGCTCCAGTCGAATTAAAGACACCTGTTGTCGCTTTCGTGAATAAAGAGATGATACTTATTATTTTTTTAGAGTGTGCACCGACTGATCAACTATTTGGTGATGAGCCAACTGGATGGTGGAGAAGGAAGTTTAATGCATTGGTCCACGTCGCCTACGTGAAGTGGGGCGCGCCATACGAAGGCCATAATGCGCTGGGAATGACCTATGACCGCTGGTCTGCGACTTGACCTCTTTCCATACAACAAATGAATAAAATTCTTTTTACAGTTCAGTGTCAACTTGAACTGCATTGGCATTGTAAACATTAAATTAAAATAATATTTCCGCCGGATAGGGGTTAATTACCATTATTCCTGCAAATCTGTTTTGCTGAACACTTGCAAAGTTCAAGCCAACGCTTTCAAATCTGCGTAACTGGACTGACCGTTAAAAGTTTCTCACCTGCTGTAAAACTCGAAGCGCAGGTACTACCAAGTAGTACCTGCGCTCGAAGTTGTACAACCCGCAAAATTCGAGTCAACCAACCATTCCCCACCACCAAAGGCGCAATCATTTCCAAACCCACCAAAATCTCGCCGTTCACACTAAAGGGGAGAAATTTTTGGGTTATTTTAATGCATGGAAGATGTGGTCGGTTATATCACACTAAAGTGACTTGACAATCCCAGACCACAAAAATCTCACTTCAAGCTTCACAACCCCCCTTCCGCATTGCCGCACCGTAACATCACCATACGCTCGCCAATCCACACCACCAAGGTCCTTCAAGCCCTCTGCGATCCAAACTGGTGTGCAAACAATTGATCAACCGATCTATTTCCGCCAATCCCCCGGTTTGAATCCCTGTCGCCTGAATTTCGGGACCAGGTGCCCGCCTTTCGATTCAAGCCCAAGGCAACTCTCGCTCGAACGGCCGATGAGAGGACCGTTCGTGCAGCGTCGCGCGTGATGCCTGAAAGGCTACCTTTTCTTATTTCCATATAATTTACGGGGCGCTGACGTCCTCAGGGCACCTTCAGTTTTGATGGAGTCAATTTTTTGTGGGCGAGTCGGTGCAAAAGGGCTTTGGCCGTGGCTCTGGACCTTGTACTGTATATGAAATTTAAGGTGCGCTTGTCGCGGGATTTTTTTTGTTTTTTTCGGGTTTGATTTGGCGTTGCCCGGGGATTTGCGACGGCGGGGGCGTGGCGGAACTTGATGGCTGCCTGGAATTGGTGCGCCGGTGGTTGGTTTTAGGGAGGTTAATTGGGAAACTGTTGTGTTTGAAGTGCGCAGCGTGTTGAATTTAAGGATGTGCGGTACATTCTCGACAATAGCCATGTTTCATTGGGTCTCCGAACTTTTTCATTTTCAGGGTGAAGGGCGATTTGGAATTCAAGGTTGAAAGCGTAAAACGAATTTGCTTTTGTTTTATCACAATGAAGGCCATAAAGAAAAGGCGGAACAGTTTGCCAAAGTATTGCAATGACGGTATTACGCGGGCCCTGCGTACGTGCTACAAGCTACCTTGCAATTTGGCAATACTGTGTAAGGTGAAAATGAGAGATTCGAAAAGAGCAAGCGGAGTCGCTCGGGCTTGAAGAGATCTGCGGCAGAGTCCACGTTGCGGCATTTAATTAAGCTACCACAGTACAGCACTGTACTGCACATGATTCATGACTGGTTGTGCACCATTTTATTTGGCGAAAAAAAATGGGGCCCTGAACTCAATGATGCCTGCCTTTACAACGGGCCACACGCCTTGTATCATACCTCGCGAATAAATATAGAGCTTAAAGTCGTTTTTATCTTAAAAAGCGTCGCCATTGCCGCCAATAAAAGCGCTTGGCACTTGCGGCAAAAGTGTCAACGTAACGCTCCGTGAGCCATTGCGCAGCTTGTCCTCTTCCGTCAGCTTGCCACGCCGCAGCATTCCCAGTCCTCGCGCCTCTGTGAGCAATGGGCACGGCGCGCATATCGCACTGCACACCGCTCTCAGCCTTCCCCGTTTCGCCCTCCCATCCGTCCTCGTCATGACATATTGACGCCTCTTGTCAGTACAATTTCCTAGCTTTCACTAATCGTCCAGTAACAATCCTCTCAGAGCTTCAACTTCAAGCCTTATCACACCATCAGACCGTTCACCACTTACACCCTTTTCCGTTCTTTCAAACGACTAACTTTTCTCAAAACCGTCTGTCAACCGCCACTCTAACTGTTAGAATTAGAGTCTAACTGTAACCACGCACCCCCCTCCACCCTCGGCAGTGTCACCCCTACCGAAACCATCCGTCTCATCCGTCCCATCCGTCCCTTCTCCCCCTCCCCCACCCCACCCTCCACACCCCTCTCCCATCCCGCCATGGCCGCAAACATCCCCGCCCCCGACATCAATGTCAACACCTTTCAACAAATCTCTGTGGCCGCAGACTTTTTCCATGCTTACCCCCGTCTCTTCAACGCCTCCAACATATTCTCCACCACTCAAGCCTACCGCACCGGTCTTTACAAACTCGGTATACCGTACATGGCCACCGGTATAATCCTAACTCTCTTTGCCCTAATCGCAAACTTTTACTTTTACACTCGTCGCGGCGTCGTACCCGGTGTTGATGATACGCAAGAGTCGGACCCGCACCGCCGAGACAAGGTCGGCCGTGCGTTTCTCATCTTTTCCTGCTTTCTCAACCTTGGTATCATTCTGTGTATCGGCATTGCCTTTGCCTCTGCCTTTACAATGCGACAGGCTGCCAATGGCGCACATGATGTCCTAGGTGCCGCACATGTCAATGTAACACTCCAAGTTGCATCCCCTGCCCGCATGATCCAGGACTTGGCTGACAGGGTGACCAGTGTTGACATATCAGCTGTGGAGGAGGATAACAGACAGCGCTTGCAAGGCGTGCAGCAGATTTTTGAACGGCGGAGAGCATTGATTGGGAGTCTTGTTCGTGGCAGTGATGAATTGTTTGGTAGATTGGCCGCCATTGACAATCAAGTCCGGTACCTGTCGGACCGGTTCTTCTGGTTTACATTCGCGGTTTTGGTCTGCGTTGTCTTTGGCTTGATTTTGTCGTTCGTGTGTGATGTCACCACTCCGGACTCTAAAAAGGTGCGCCTTGCTACTTTTTCGCTCCTGCTTTTGCCGCTGGCTGCAACCTGGGCCCATATCGCAGTGTCTACTTGGGTTGCCGTTGCATCAGGTAAGTAGTAGCTCTTCTTGTCCAGTGTTGTGCAAACTGACGGGCTGATGTTGATGTCACTGACCACTCTCGATGCATTACTTTTGTGTCCGCTCGCAAAAATGCAGGTGACTTTTGTCAATCTGCGGGCGAGTACCAACGCGCACTGTTGGCAGATGCGGCCGGGATAAGGCCGATTCTCCCGAGCTCAAACATATTCGCCAACTTTAACCTTACGTGCCCCCGTCGCACGGCCGCCGTGACCGGATTGCGGGCCCTGAATGGATTTCTCGGGATACCGCTGGTTACGAGTTTTTCGATGCCGGTTTCAATGTGTTGACGGATGGTGAAATCACGAGCGAGGCGTGGGCATCGACACGAGAGTGGATTCAGGATCGGTTGGGGGAGTATGAACGGTGCGCTACACAAGTGACGCTTGCGGGCCAGTTGTCGTATTACATGTGTGGGGACCACGGGCAAAGTGCCATGTCGGCTGTTGGGCAGCTGTGGTTGTGCTCGTTTGGACTGGCATTGTTGTGCACGTTGATTGTGGGGTTGTTGAGTTTGGGACACCCGCCAGCGGAGTTTGTCGCAGCTAGGGAAATGATGCATTTGTATGGGGCCCCCAAATTGATTTCGGCATTTGAGGAAGTTGATGACTCGCTGTCGCGGAAAACGGTGTTGGAAAAGCTTGAGAGCGGGTTGGGTGTGGCGAAAAAGTTGTCACCGACGTCAAGTAATTCGGATATTTCGAGCCTCACATCGAAGGGGTGCAGCGAGAAAGGTGATGAAAGCTTTGCTTCGTCGCAGTGAGCACAAAGGGATCATTTTGCCGGATGACGGAAAGTGTATTGCGAAAAGGGCGAGCGTGCCGCCGACGGTGTCAAGCAAGGCCAATACAGCAATCATTCCGAGGACTCAGGCGAGTCACATTAGAGTAGACTAGATGAAATCCACAGGCGAATCAGTCGAGTGTACAGTTTTTCCTACTAGCATGTACATATACTAGTATTTTTGTCTTGTGTTGAAAAAGCGCTTCCGCCCACTACAAAAAAAACTAACGTCCGATTCTAGTCAACTGCTTCGCACACTCGGAAAATGCCTCGACTTGACCCGCACAAGCGAGAGGATTATCCTTGCCGTTTGCCTTGTAGCATTGTGTGATTGCGTCACGGAAGGTAGCGCATGGCTTCACCGGGGTCGAGGCATTGAGGGGAAAATTGAGAGACGAGAGCTTGTCATCCAGCAGTTGTGCGGAAGATAAAACGGCGAGACGTTCCGCTTGTTCGAGTTGGTGCACCTGCTTGACTTGAGCCTCTTTCAACTCGCGGTACATTGCGGATCGCTCTTTTCGGGCCTCTTTGCGCACGGCTTCAATGAGAGAGGCTTCGCGGGGGTGCGTGGTTCAATGGGGCCTGGATCGGCGGCGCGGCCGGAAAGGACTTGAAAGAGACCTGGGGAAATCTGGGACATTGGAAAGAATGGGATGGTATGTTAGTTTGGGAATTTTTGTTGTGGGGTACACACACGGGGAGAGGAGGGGAAGTGAAAGAAAGGCGGCTCTTTGACTTACGCGAAGGGAAAAGCCATCTGGGTCGTACTCCTCGCCCATGTTGGAGTGTTGGGGATCAAGTTTGCTGTCGAGGGGCAAATTGAGGAGGAGATGGCAGTGGAATGGGGTTGTGTGAACAACGGGCTCGATGCTGTCGATGGCAGTCATCTGCTTGGAATACTGTATGTGCGGCGATTGAGACTCCAGGCATTAAACATTTTCGAATTATCCATTCGATCCGTGGATCGCCAACTGTACAGTACTGCGCAATACAGTACAGTACACTAAAGAGAGGTAGTTTACTATCGGTGTATTCTACTGTAAAACGAGCTGTAATTGCAAGGAAATTGGTCCATATCGGTAGTGGGTACAGCTGTCCTGTGTCCTGTAATGGACCCAATGGAACAGCACTGTACACCGTACAGTAAGAAGGCTCCTTGGAGAGTCGTGGAATGGCCAGACAAAACGCAGTGACAGAATAAACCAACTCACCGAAACAGATCCGCTGCGCAGATACTGTACAGTAATCCGGGATTACGGCATCCTGGCTGGAGAGCGAAGAAATCGGATCTAGAGTAGTTTACAGTGTAAATGTGTCCTGTACAGTGCAGTACAGTACAGTACAGTACTTGATATTGCATGCAAGGTGCAAACGGGTTGCCTCAGCGATCAGGGGTCATCTCAACCTTGGATTTAAGGAATGTACAGCACTGTACAGTACAATGAATTATACTGTACTCTTCACAAACATAAAGCTCATTTACAAATTCCGTCTCCCGCACACAGTACACCATCGTAACATACTGCCCCCGCTCCTTCTCCGCAGTTGGGAGAGAAAATCCATCGCCATCGCCATCTGCACCATGAATCCCACCAATGCAGTCGTCTCCACACCCATGCGTCTTCCTCCCGAAGTAAACAGGATTCTCTACGTCAAGTAAGTCCAGATGCCCGCCGCAACCCACCAAAAAAAACTCCCTCAACCAACTCGAAACACGCCCCCTGACAACCCATCCTCCGCATACCTCCTTCAACACTCACACAGAAGTCTTCCTCAAAAAATAACCGCGGAGGACATGTACGACATCTTTGGCAAGTACGGTGCGATCCGACAGATCCGCTTGGGCTCCTCTTCACAAACTCGCGGCACCGCATATGTCGTTTATGACGATATCTTCGAAGCAAAGAACGCTTGTGAAAATCTCAATGGCTTTCATGTCGCCGGCATGTATCTTATTGTACGTCTTTCTCATCCTCGTTTTGTTTGCCTAGCAGGGCACATACCCCATGGGTATGTGCCCTGCTAGGCAACCTATCTTGCAGAGGTCGGCCAGTCAATCCTAGAGACTGACAACGAGTTGCGGCCCGTGCAACTATGGCTCTATTGCTTCGTCTTTTATTTTTGGTTGTTGACCTGATTTCACGCACAGGTGCTGTATCACCAGCAGAATAAGATGGGCAAGAGGCAAGACGGCCGTGAGAAAAGGCGTTAGAATTCCTTCGCCTTTCATTTTTCTACTTGGATTGCTTGCTAACCTGTGCACCGTGTCGCTCCAGGCAGTAGCTTCACCCCGTCATTCCTGCACCAGCATTTCCACTCACTCTGTTAACTAGTCTCCTAGGGGGAATGTTGACCTTATATTACTAAAGTGCATTATGAAGGGACCGTACGGCCCCGGCTGGACCTATTGGGGTTCAACCGCGCAGAATTTGCGCTGGTTGATCATGACGGCAGTGTACCGCTGCACGAATGCTGACACCATTGTGCGAAGCGCGCGAAACTCCTTGAAGGCAAGCTTTCCCCGCCTAGCGGTGGTGCAGTTGGCAATGTCCTGGAGGAGTTGGAGGCCGGGGATGTCGATCTGGCCATAAACGTCGATCGCCAAGGGGCGCAGTTCGATGCCCTCGGACCGGCAAGGAGGGCCGTAGTAGTAGTCCCGCTTTGTGCACCTCCTGTACGGTTCCGACTCGCGACTCATGCTCGGCCGCCACATTATACGCAGCCGCACTGGGACCCAACAGGGGGACTCCCTGGGAATGCTCCTGTTCGCCGTCGCGCTGCAACCTCTACTCATCGAACTCCGCAGTACCTTTCCCCACCTTCCACTTAACGCCTGGTACGCGGACGACGGTAATCTCATCGTGCCACTGGAACAAGCCAGATCCGTGCTCGTATTTCTCTCCAACCGCGGACGACACTCCGGGTTCCATATTAACCTAGACCACCACAAGACTTCCGCATGGTGGCCGACCGCCCCGTCCCAGGACCGCCTCAATGCCGCCGCCTTGCCATGCGATTTCAAGACTGAGGAGGCTACCACTGTGCTCGGTAGCCCGGTCAGCCGCCCCGCAGCATGCCTCCGCCTCGTTGACGATACCTTTGACACCATCCGCACGTTTTGGGCGTCTCTCGTCATGCTGAACGACCCCCATATCGCCTTTCAGGTCCTTCGTTTCTGCGCATCCTCCTGTCGGCTCATGTATATTTTCCGCAGTACCCCGCCGCACTTAACCGGTGCCCTTGCCAAGTCGCTTGACAAGGGATTGCGAAGGGTATTCGAAAAGATACACCGCCGCCAAACCGACACAGGCTGGACCCAAGCCACACTCCCCTTCCGTCTGGGTGGCCTCGGCCTTAGCCAGACCCAAGGCGTTCACATCATCGCCTACACGGCATCCCTCCTCGGCAACTCCGCACTTGTGCAACAGGTTCTCGGCCCCACCCCTCTCGGCCCCGCCCCCCTCCTCGCTTCATCCTATGACCCACTTGCAATCGCCCTCGACCTCCCCCTCGACCTCCAACTTGAGAGCCTGATATCTCGAACGTCCCGACTCGATTCCCCCACCCACGGCACCTCCAAGACAAAATCACAGCATACCTCCACACCGACACCCTACATCGGCTACAACGTCTGACACCCGCATCCTCCACCCATCACCGCGCCCGCTTGGCGGCCGCTGCCTCAACCGCCGCATCCGCTCCATTCTACACCCTACCGCTATCCGGCAACGACCTCTACATCGAAGCCGAGGCCTGGCGCACAATGGTTGACGTTCGCCTCGGTAACCCCATATTCGACGGCTGTCGTCTCTGCCCGATGTGCTCCACAACTTCCACCCAGCACCTCCCCGTATTCGACGCACCCGGTCATAAGGGCGCAGTAGGTGCGGTGAGGCGGCACAACCGTTTACGAGACACTCTCTACCGCCACTTCACCAACCCTGCCATTGCCCTGTCTGTCTCACGAGAACGGGCCCTGGTGGCGGACCTCCACAAAAGCCCGGCCGAACAACGGAAACTTGACCTCGTCATCGACGACCCCCTCTTCGCTCCCTCCCCGCAAGGAATCGACGTCACCATCGTCAGCCCGCACTCTCGCCCCTACCGAGACCTCGCCGATGGCGGAACATCCGCGCTGGAACGAGCCACCCTGAAGAAGCACAACTACTACGGCCCTCCTTGCCGGTCCGGGGGCATCGAACTGCGCCCCTTGGCGATCGACGTTTATGGCCAGATCGACATCCCAGGCCTCCAGCTCCTCCAGGACATTTCCAACTGCACCGCCGCTAGGTGGGGAAAGCCTGCTTTCACGGAGTTTCGCGCGCTTCCTACAACGGTGTCAGCATTCGTGCAGCGGTACACTGCCGTCATGATCAATCAGCGCAAAATTATTGCGCGATTGAACCCCAATAGGTCCAGCCGGGGCCGTACGGTCCCTTCGTAATGCATTTTAGAAATAAAAGGTCACCATTCCCCACACTGTATAGCACCACAAATAAATTCAGGCGCTTCCGCTACAATATATCTTACTCAGGGGAATTGGTTTCACGAGGCAGTGAACATGCGAAAGCTCTGAACGGCAACCTTCCACAGCTAGAGCAGAGACGTGAAGGAAAATGGAAAGCGAAGAAAAGGCTTTAAAAGAATATTTTAAAATTATTTTTTTGCTCATAGAAAAGGTCATCAATTGATTACAAATGTAATCAATTGATGACATTTGTCGAATAGACACTAGACCACAACAACAGTAACATCACTCATCCAGGGTCTGTTCCCCAGCGCCTTGTATTACTAGCGTCCTAGTTTCCAGCACTGCTTTTGCACTTTCAACCATTTGTGCCAAACGATTCCTTACGTCAACGATGAAACCACCGCATCCACGTCAAATCCTTCCCCTTGCTCCAAACATGAGCGCTTCATTGGTATTCCCGCTTTGTTTCGTCGCGGCAAGAATTCTTCAGTCTGCTAATGTTGCAGACCTCTGACCTCCTATTTAAACGAGTTATGATTCACTACTGATTACAGAGGGAAAGCGTGTTCTCAAGTTGTTCAATAGGTCACTGAATAAATTTGATCTCATACAGTCCTCTGTCTCCCAATAGAAACATTGCCTTCGTAACGCCTTGTGGAACATCAACAGGAAAGGTGAGAAATTTCTTTGGCCTTGTCAAGTGTGCAGTTCCAGAAATCACCATTCATCAAAGTTAGTTGCAGACCGATTCAGGTAAGAATCTTATCTGAATCGTGGTAGTTGAAGGTCGTCTAGTTCACATCTGATGTGAACTAGACGACCTTCAACTACCAGGTGGTCGTCGACAAAATGCTGTATTGCCTGTGGTAAGGCTTCTAACTCAGTTTGGAAAACACGCGCTGCAAGATCATCAGCGGAATCCGAAGCTAGCACAGGAACCGGTTTTTGCAAGATTATGGGTCCATGGTCATACTTATTGTCCGCAAGATGCACAGTGCAGCCCGTGATCTTTGCGCCAAATTTGATCTGGTTAGCGCAACAAGAAAGGCAGGAAACGAGTTGCAGTTTGATAGGGGAGTAGAAAGCAGTGGAACGGACGCCGAGGCAAAGTTAGTACTTGTAGCACGGCTTCATTGAATAAGCGAAAAAAATCATCACTTACAACTGCTTCATGAACCCGATTCCCGTAGTAGCCCTTGCCGCAAAAGGCTGGAATCAAGCTGGGATGTATGTTGATGACCTTTCCCTCAAAACGCGATGGGATAAGGTAAAAATGCATCCAACCTGCCAACACGACAAGGTCTATGCGAAACTCATCCAGCAGTGTGGATATGGCATCACTAAAACGTTCGGTATTTTTATCGAACTGGCTAGGACGTAGAATGCGGGTAGGCAGTCCAAAATTGGCAGCCTTTTGTATCGCACCTGCGGTGCTCTTGCTTGCAATAACAAGGCTTACCTGACATCCGTGCAACGAGCCGCTTTCAATACGGTTGCAAATGTTTTCCAGTGACCGACCACCCCAGACACAAGCAAGGCGATTCTCTTAGGACATGACTGTGTTGCTGACGACATGCGCCATGAAGAATGGGATGTTCTGGAATCAGCAGGCAGGTATGTGTCCAAAGGGACGCGACATATGCGCGGCAATCGGCAGTCAAGACGATGAGATGATGATGTCAAAGCCGGTGAGCCAGTTGTAATGCGAAAGCGCAATGGAGGTTGGGCACAGAAAGCCGACGTCATGGGTAGTGCGATGAAAGAAAGAACGCGTATGCTGTATTGGTTGGGGGTGAAACGCGAGTAGTACTCGCCAGAAAGCGAGAGAGGGACTGAAGGACAGTTGAGGAATGGAGGTCGGTAAGCTCGTGGCAGCGCTGCAATGTGATAAGGCGTACGTGCGTGCTGGATCAGGACACAGGTTGTGTCGAAAGGTTTGATACCGAGAGCAGATGACCGCGGATTAATAATGATCCTTCGTGAGGGAGTTGAGGAAAATCGGAATGCAATTAGATCTCGCCTTTTTTGAATAAGCCTACACCCAGTACTGTACAGTGCAGTCCTCTACTGTACTACCGAAGGCTTCGCGTACAGAAACAAGTACATTTTTTCTACAGTACGTACAGTGCGGTACTGTACGGCTAATTGGATCAAAGATCCAATGATATGAAAAGATAACTAATCAACCGCGATCTCCCCCGCTCTTTTCTCTTCACAATCTTCTTCTTCCTCCAACGCTCCCCTCAAATTTTTGATCCAACAGTATGGAGACAGCCGCCGAGGCTAAAGCAAAGGCGCGCCCGCCTTCGTGGGCACAGATCGTGAAGTCTCACAAGAGCCCTCGTGTAGCTACTGTCCCCTCGACCGTGCGCGATTTCTGCCGAATGCAGGCAGGATCGCTTGACCTGACCGCCCCAACGCAAGAGACTCCGACGCGTTGGTCTCGCGCCCCCAAACCGAGAGCACCTGTCGCTCTCAGTGGTATGACAGGATTGCCCCCGACGCTGGCCCCCATGATGTCCACGCTGGCTTTCTCCGCAGGTCCTCCAGGCTGCGGAGCCCTGCCGGCTTACGAGGAAGCACAAGCAAGCCTGCTAATCGCAGCCGAGGATGCTGGAATATCCTTGCCCAAGCATGCACTCCTCACATCAGGAGATTAGACAATTGTTGTACACTACGCAGCGGATTCCCAAGATCTCCTAAAAATACTCCAGGAGATCCCAAACATCTACAATGGCGCCCGCCTCTCCACAAGCCCGCTTTCTGAGCTCATCACCGAGCTTCCCACAACAGAGTGGAAAGTTGGCTCTTGCATCGCTGCTGCGCGCGAAGTTGCAAAGCTCAAGACCGTGGCCTCCGAAATAACGATGGAAAACCGGAAAGCCCTAGCGGGAGCAATCACTTGCCTCGTTGACGCAGCAGCTGCAACCCTTCCGAGAGGGGATGCTTTTGTCGAGAACTTCATAGCGAAATTCTACGCGGGGTGCGAAAACCTGGCTCCCCCAAAGACTGACTCAGAAAACAATGACATCCAACAGGTTGACTCGGAATCGCAAGACACCCCACGCGCAGCACCGGAGCCAGACACTCCATCAACGGCCCACCATGACAACAATGAAGAGACCCCAGACAGTGGTGTGGAAATACCGCAGACCACCACAGTCCAAGAAGAAGCCGCACCGGCGCCAAGCAACTGTGCCCCGGCCCCCAAAACTATAGCGCCCTCACCTGCCAACCTCAGGGCCTCAAAACCCAAGGAAGCAGGTGCTGCTCAGCGCCTTGCGCGCAACCAAAGCCGGACGTCCCCGAGGCCCCCTCCATACTCAAGGGGAATGCCGTGGGGAATGCCGAGAGACGCACGAACCGCACCCGCGCCCTGTCACAACGCATGAAGGAGATTCGGATGGCAAAGGCACAACTCGACCCTGCTCCCCATTGGGAAAACGGGCGAGCAAGGCCTCTCGCCATTAGCCCCTCCCTCCTTTCCCTCTCCCCCGTAACAATGCCCCTGATGCCCCGACGATGTCCTCCGCAACCAATGATCAGCTTACCCCTACCACCCCCCCTCCTCCTTCGGTGTATGATGCATTGCACAGCCCGCTAAGGCCTTCCGACATCTTCGACCGCATTCCTGGGAATTGCATTCACAGTCTCGCCATATTGCTCATTCGGCTCTTTCGATCTGCAGCAAACGCACGGAACGCAGAAACAGTCCACACTGCCTTCCTCCGGATACACCTTCTCCCGACCGCTGTCTTGCGACGTTTAATGCGAGGGGAAGCCGGATGGCGGTCCCAGACAAGGCAAAGCCAAGAACTCCGTGAACGCATCCGTCGCGCCACCGCAGGCGAATGGAGTGAACTTTGGAGAGAAGCCATTCAAGCACACAGAGAAGAGCGAACCTTCCGACGTCGCCCGCAGCAAACCCAGACGGACAACAAACGCGACCCAAAGTTTCGACGGGCAGCCCACCTAGCTGCAGATGCACAATGCGGGCGTGCGATGCGCACCCTGCACCAGTCGCACATTGCGGACGCGCGTGACCCACACGTTTTAGAACGTCTGCGAGAGTTGCACCCTGCACCGAACTCTCCTGTGACGGCCATCGAAACGAGAGACCTTCCGTTCCCGATGGACATCACTGAGGAGGCAGTCCTCCGCGCCGTCCGACGCCTGAACCCAAACTCCGCGCCGGGTCCGGACAGAATGTCCGCTCGGCTTCTTCGATTGTTGGCCAACACAACGGTGAGCCCCGAAGCAGGTGTGACGGGTATCTCGGCGCTAACTGCGGTTGTGACGAGATTAGCCCAAGGGGACCTACCAGACGACACAATCCCTCTGATCTCTTCTGCGACGCTGCTGCCGATCCAACCTCGGCCAGACAAGATCCGCCCCATTGCTATTGGGACGGCCTTGCGGCGACTCGTAACAAAGGTGATTCTACCACAAGCAATAGAAGACACGAGAGATTACCTCGCACCATTGCAAGTGGCCAATGGCGTGCCCAGCGGACTGGACTCCATTGTACACGAAGCACGAAGACTGGTCGAATGCCAACACGAAGAGTATGCACTGGTATCCGTGGATGCACACAACGCATTTAATCGCTTGTCGAGACAGCGCATAATAAACCTACTGCCGACCAAAGTACCGTCGCTGTGTCGTTTTCTGAACATGATGTACGCTCGCAACACGCCGTCGCACATGTTGCCCGTAGCGTCCGCAGAAGACATCCCAAGCCAGGAAGGGATGCAACAGGGGATCCTGCAAGCATGCTGATGTTTTCTCTTGTAGCATCCATTAGCAACAGAAATTGCCCAGCAGACACAGCTCGACTTACACAGATGGTATGCGGACGACTGCACTCTCATTGGCACCCATACAGAGCTTGAAAAGGCAGCCGACATCCTCAGCTCCAGAGGACCTGACCATGGCCTATATCTGAATCACGCAAAAACCCGTCTGTTCTGGCCGCACAGACTCGGTAACTGCACATCGCCACTATTCCACCGCTTCCCACTTGAGAACTTTTCCACCGAAGGCATCGAACTTCTTGGGGCCCCAATTGGATCGTCCTAATTTATGGAGAATTTTCTCAACGAGAAAATTAGAAGCTGCAAGCAGACATTGTCGCTGATCGACGGTATCGGAGATGCTCGAATTCGGTTTCACCTTCACCGGGTATATGCCTCCGCTTGCAAGCTCCAACATGTGGTGAAGCTGACTCCGCCGAGTGTGACCACTGCCATTGCACGGAGATTTGACGACGACCAATTCGAGTTCTACACAAGCTCTAACAACGTGCCGATGACCGGTGCAGTCCGACACCAGGTATCCTTACCTCTCCGCTACGGCGGTCACGGCTTAACACCGGTTGCGACGCTCAATTTCGCAGCATACACTGCGAGCATAATTGACGCCGAGCAGCTGCGAAGCCCTGGCGACAGTGGTGCGACTGAACACCGTGCAGACAGATACGCCGAAGCGGATAGACACCTCCAGGAGTTTGTCCGACGGCTCCCTACGCCCTTCACGAATGATGGCAGTCCTCCGGGAACACTGACCGCGGCCAGCCTCGCTGCCAAGCCCGATGGTACACACAACAATTTATATCGAGCCTGGTGTGAGTCGGCAGCAAAGTTCTTCTGGAAGGACGATGAATGGACGAGGTTGCCAAACCCCGCATCTCATACAGAAGCAGATATTCGGCCGGCAAAGAATTCGACGTAAAGCATATCTGAAAACGCAAGCAGGAGCCTTCCTCACTGCACACCCCTCCGCAGTCAGCCGAACGTCCAACGAGATGTGGACAGCGATGCTGCGCAGTCACCTGGGAGTTCTCATGTTTGACGACTCTGCTCCGCTGCGGTGCGCTGAGTGCCACAGGCCCATGGATCCCTTTGGAGACCATGCAGCGGACCTTTGTAACAAAGGCCTCGGGTGGACCTACCGGCACACAGCAGTTGAAAGAGTACTTGGGCGAGAGCTGTTCAAGGCACCAGGAGTCGGCGTCCAGTATGAGGTCAAATACGTACTCCTTGGACTGAATGCGCGACCCGCTGGTATTCTGGTGCACCCGCGGCCCGACGCATCGAACACCCCGTCCCCTCTCCCGGTGGCCTACGACATCACCGTATCCTCGCCATTCCAGGAGTGCTATATGTCAATATGAGCACGAGAAGCGCGAGCCGTTGCCAACGCAGCAGAGAAGCGGAAGAAGAGGGACCTAGCCATGAAAGTGGCTGCCATTCCGGGCGAGGTCTTGCCCGGACGATCAAGGTTAGGATGGGACTTTGTGCCGCTGGCTTTTGACTCGCTAGGATCACCTTCTGAGACAACATCGAAGGTCATAGAGAAGTACGCGGCAACTGTCGCGTCTTGCAGCGGCTGTTCTACGGGGGGAGTGAAGACTCGTCTGTACCAGAAACTCAGCTACGCTATTTGGTCCACATGTGCGGCGTCTGTCATTTGTCGTGCCCCGCAGCACGCAGAATTTAGTTACCCTATCCAAAATTAATTTTGTAGCGACATCACTGTGTTGCGCATACAAATTAAAGTGAAGAAGTACGCACTAAAAAAAAGATAAATGGACAACTGCAAGCCGACACTGGCATAAATACTCTGTCGTGGCTGCCCTGGCCGCTCTCCTCTGGTGGGCGCTGACCTTCGGTCGTCATGACTTCCTGGTCGCGGAGAGCAATTCGAAGAACGCCTCGAGCGGGCATTTCGTTCCCCTAACACAGGGTGAGGAAGTCGCGTTGAACGCAGACCGTCAGTGACACGGTATACAAACATGGCATCGAACCAACGAACCGTGGGGCATTGTCTCGCTGAGTTGGAACAGATGCTCAAGAATGAAAGTGCTGAAGGAGTAATAAGTGCAGAAAAACTTATCTCCAGGGTAGTCGGCGTGCAAGCAAAGCCACATACGATTGAACTAGTCAATAATGATAGGCATACAGCAGAAGCGCGGGCGGCCACAATGTGTGTGGATGAAGACGATAATACAGATTATGCTAGATATGCTGCCTTTGAGTTCCCGGCCAACATTCCTACTCACCCACCTTCTTCCTTTAATCCGAATGATGTGAATTGGACGCATGAATGGTCAAGGAAGGCTGTGTATAGCCCAAAGGTACAGTTCAGAGTTTCAGGAAACAAATATGCTCCTCAATGCAGGGGCATGGCACGAGAGGGCTATGCTTGCATTTAGTTTGGCAAAGAAACTATGTGCTGTCAGTGTCGTAGAAAATATCGCACTGAACCAGCTGTTTGAAGTGACGGAGCTGTCTACGTATGAGGCGCTCCGAGAGCGGCGCGACTATTTAGCTTACCGGACAGTTGATGTAGCTGCAGCAGACCACATGGAGAGGATTAATATCACTGATAAAATATCTAGGAAGATGCGCCCTGTAGCGCGTAAGCATCGGAAGGCCCTAATGCCTAAAGTCATTGAATTTGAAACGAAAATTATTGCCAGTCGAAAGGCGGGACAAAACATAGGAAAGAACTCTGAACCCACAAGGTCTGGGGCAAAGGCAGGCTCCAGCGCAGCTAACCCGAACAATCCTAAAAGGATTTATGCTAACAGGGATGTCAAGACCAGTAAGAGTTCCAGAACCCCTACATGCACACAACCGAAGGGTGGACACAAAGGGAAACCCAATGCGACAAGTGACACCGCGAGGTTGGGTGCCGGCGAGAAGAAGTGATCCGCCATAACTGCAGTTCACGTTATTGCACAGGCACGGATACTTGTGAGTGCGAACAAGTCTCACAAGAGGGGAATGGTAAAATTTCCATTGGGTCATGGCAAAATCCTGCGTGTCGTGGGAAGGCACAATGGCAACGGCTAATTTATGACGGGAGGAACTTAAATGCGAGCAGAGAGAATGGGAATGTCTAAAACACGGTATATTCGATCCAACCGACATTCAGATATTGCCCTTCCCAGAGGTACCAAGATCACCTCCGAAATGGACTCCTCAACAGAAGCAATTTGCATACGAGACAATACACAAAAGACTGAAGGAATCGGTATGGAGAGAACTCTCACGAGAGGGGAATCCACATCTCCATACATATCAACAGAATTTATTACACGAGGCTCCAGCGGAAAAACGAGGATCGCTGCAAGCCTTCATCATCTGTCCACACACTTGCACGCCCGACACAAAAAGATCTCGACTCTGGAGTGATTTTTTCTTAACTTTTGAAACGGGATCACATGCTAGCCTTCGACTTGAAGGTAGGCTACAACCATTTCCGAAAAAACCGTCACGAAGGAAATAATTTACAGTACAGTTTGGCGACCGCTATTTTCGGTACATTCAACTGCCCTTTGGGTGGCGCCTAAGCGGCTATTGGCTCGTTCGTCTAACTATTAGACCATCGGCTTACATGAGAAAGAAGTATTGGTGGCGGATTTCGGATAATATCGACGACATTTTAGTGTGCCCACGTGGCAGAAAGCATTCGCAAGCATGAGACTGCCGTCGGGCGACGGATATTATCAAGATGCTACAGTACAGTTACGGACTGCGGCTCCACCTGGAGAAAGGATGCCTTGGAAGTGGTACATGACAGTTAGAACATCTGGGGCTTGCAATAGATACGGAGCGAATGACGTTCTCGGTCCCAAACCTCAAGGTACATAGGGGCGAGCACATGGCGAGGGAAATATTCACATGTGTACGTTGGAACCGTCGCCAAGTGGAGGAAAATATGGTGCAGTCGTTTGCGAGTACATGCCAGAGCCTCACTTTCGCAGTTCCGGACACAAAATTTCATCTCAGATCACTGTACGACGCACTGAAGGGCGGCCCTTGACAGCAGCTAACACTAAAGGGGGCGTCGATCTGGGATGTGATGTGGTGGAGAGACTTGCGCAACCACATGAAGTCACGCGAGATACAGCGGTCTATACAGAAGGTAGTAGCAAAGATCCACACGGACTCCTCGGGTTGAGCGTGGGGTGCTACGATGTCAAATGGCATAAATAGGACGGCAAGGTTTTCACAAGGTTTCAGGATACTGGGACTCAAATATCAGGGACCGATTCCATATTACATACAAAGAACTGCGAACTATGCGAGAATCTCTGGTTCACTTCAAGCGGTTTATCAGAATGGAGAAAGGAGAGGTGATTCGCCTGTACACGGACAACCTTGCTACCATGTTTATCGTCAATCAAATGGTCTCAAATTCTCAAAGACTAATGAAAGAATTACGCTTGTTGCATGCAGAACTATGGAGGTGCGGCATTTCACTAGACGCTCAGTACATCCCAAGCGCACTCAATTTATATCCCGGCGCGGAGGAAATAAGACTACCTTCCGACGAAAAATCAACAAATAGCAGAAAGCTCATGTACTGGAGCAAAAGAAGCGGATTACAAAATATCTTGGGACAAGGTTCATTATGTGAGGCCTCACCTCGTGCTAGTTCTACTGGCCATGAACAAAGCTTCTCGCGAGAGATTCAGGGGCGTTATGATATTAACAATTTGGGAGCGCAGGCAACGGTGGTCACAGCTACTCAGCCACACAACATTAGTCCACCAAATTGGAACAAGCGGTCCAATGCGAAAAGCGTGGAAAGCTGTATGCGCATATTTCCGAACAGATCAATATTGCCTACAATCGAGCAGCAAAATCCAAGATAGTGTCCTGGCACAAACAGACCACAACCCCAATCAATCTTTAGTACAAGACACAGCGCTCATAGCTGCTGTTTGGGGATAACAGTCATAGGTCTTATGACGCAAAGTGTTGTATTTCACTTCACAGACCTTACAGCTTTACACGAATTCACTGCATATACTGTACTGTAGATTCAAACCACTGGTAACCTTGCAGCCAGGGCTACTAGGCACTTTGCTGTCATTACACTTTCCTTACAGTTCTGAACACAGCGTTTGACCCCATTGGTACACTTGGAATAGTTACGGGCGAGTTGCACACTGGGATATTACATCATTGCTTTACCAATCAAAAGTCGCCTTGCTATCCCATGCCATCTGGACCAATGTACTTCTTACATCTTGTCAGAGTATGTCACTCTTGCCGACTACAATTCTGAAAGCGCTACTTACGATACCGTCAGGGCTGTTTTACGGGAATACCTTTGAATTCGCTACTGTTAGACTGCATTTTCCTTTAGTTTGTAGCTATCTTCAGTTCTATATAAACCTGGTTTGGAGCGGCCGGCTTTACCCAGCCAGCCTCAACCAAAGTTTCAACCACAGTTCTACCTTGATCTGCTCGTGTGCGCTTAACACCCACATCGTGGTAGCATCGCAAGTAAGTTGTGCCTTATTGTGCGTTTTTCCAATCCGCCAGTTGGGATAAAATCTCTACTAGATTTATCTCAGCTGCCCGATTGCAAACAGAGACTAACATTGTGTTTTTCACTCTGACCCTTACGCGGTAACCCACAGTGTCGTACAACAGGAAGTCAAAGGGCCGCCCTCCATCGCCGTCAGAGTACGACTCAGAAGACCTCGCCGACTTTCGTTCCCCGCCCACCTCGCCAATACTACCGATTGGCGAGGAAGAAGATCCCAAGACCCCGCTTCCTCCGTCGACTCCGAGAACCCCATCGCCTTACTCAGCCCCGAGGAGCCCAAGACACCGACGCCGACTTGCCAAGATCTTGTCTTACCCCGAGCACTGTCAGTGGCATCTCCCTTGTTACGGTCGAAGAGCCTCGCACCCCTTTTCGCTCGTTCACCCTACCCACATCGACCAGTCTTCGATCCTTACCCCGGTCCCGAGGAAGCCGTCGCGTCCGACCGTCTCGAACCCGTCAAGGCCACCGACAAGTTCAAGGGCTCCTCCGAGAAGGCTTCAAGTACTGCCGGACGCCGCCTCTGTGTCGATCCAAAGGGTGGTAAACCATCGAATCCGCAAGGCTAGGCCCTCGAAAAGGCCGCGGATGAACAAGAACCCGAAGTCCTCTCCGTTCCATTGTCGTCATTGTCAAGTGACCTGCTCCGGTCGCGTTCAGTACTTCGAGCACCTCCGTTCCCGTCGTCACATCCGCCGTACAAGCAAGAAGGAGTACAAGTGCAAGGACTGCAATTGAGTTGTTCAGTGAACAAGATCTTGTCCGCCATCAGAACGGGGCTCAGCATCGACTCACAGTCAGGGTCACAATTAGTATCTTTATTTTCCATTAAAATTGCTTGTTTTTGAGTAACAAAAAGGAAAATAGAGCAATAAGTTCATTTCTCAATCGACTTCGTGTGTGTGTTGTGTTCACCCTTCCGCTGTGATTGCAAGCTTTCCTCTGCTGCCCCCAGATCCTTGTAGTAGGACTTACAATTGTAAGTCCGTATCGCCATCAGGACCTAGACAGGACAACCACCGCAAAGCAAGAATCGGAAGAAGGGCTACTATAACGCACCCGACGTGACTGACGTCAACCCTTACGTCAGAGAAGGAACTTTTTGTAAGTGCTCCTGGCGGATTTGAACCCGCGACCACTTCATCAGGAGCTGCTTACACTTAACCACTAGGTCACCAGGACCGAATTTGAAGGTGCAAGGAGAGCCAATCAGGTTATAAATCACAATTTTTTCAAAAATCATTGTTGGCATTTTGCTGGAGGCTTCGCCTCGTGGGTAGTTAGTCCAGAACCATCTAGGAGACTCTCTGTTACTCAGTGTTACAGAAATCGTGTACACGTATACCACGTGTGCACGTGTAAGTCGGAAACTTCTCCAGATACCAGGACAAACACTGTTACAGCCTTTGTGAACCTAATCCTATGGATCAGCCGCAAGTCACCCTAGAGTCCCTTACGCAAATGGTGCTTCAGTTGCAGCAGAATCTTGAGCACGCCAATAACCAAATTGCGGCACACAGATCAGAGCTTTCTATTGCAGCGCAAAAGGTATCCTCCTTAGAATCTGAACTCGTAAACGCCCGAAACCAGGCCAGCTCGTCAAATAATGCCCTAGTGGACAGTCAGGCTGGCCCAAAGAAAAACAAGCCAACTACATTCACTGGGAAAGGATCAATTGCTAGCTGGTGCGTTCAAATGGACAACTACCTCGGGGAAATGATGGCAATGGACCCCTACACATAGCACTCAGCTACTTGGCTGGAAATGCCCATGAATGGTGGATGGTCCACTTCAAGACAGAAAAGGGAAAGGAATAAATTCCTGGCAGTCCCTGAAGGTTGCTTTGATCCAGCGTTTTGAAACGCTGAACAAAGAGAAGATCGCTCGAGACAAACTCGCCCGCTGGAAACAAGTCAAAGATGTTCCTACCTTCAACGAAGACTTCAACAAAATTATACTCGACATCCCCGATATTGGAGTTAAAGACCAGATAGATCGTTACTCTCGCGGTTTGAAGCCCTATATCTGGAAGGCGTTGTGCACCAAAGAATACGTCAACCTCTCCGATCTAATGAAGGATGCTGAGCGAGTAGAGTCGGCCTATCGGCGTTCTGGACCCGGTAACCTACCAAAGTCTTCTGGAGGAAGGAATGGAAATGGAAGCTCTTTTGCTGGAACCAGCAGTCCTGTACCAATGGAAATTGGGAACGTAGAAGTGATACCGGGGCTAAAAAGAAACACTCCCAATTTACAGAAGCTTGACAAAGAAGAACGTGAAAGATGTATGCGCGAAGGTCTCTGTCTCAGGTGCAGACAGAAAGGACACATGGCCAAGAACTGCCCAAAAGCCCGGAGGAACTGATTGAAGGTCCCCAGTCAGTTCCAGTCATTGAAGAACCATTAGACAACCTTGTGTTAGACAAAGAAACTCGGGAGTTATCATTGAATCAAACAAAAAGGTCCATTGTGTCCACCATCAGATCGAATGCAACGTTCATTGAAACATTCTCCCCTGCATTCGAGAGAAATCACAAGGGCCTTCTCATTGTCAAGGGTACAATTGCTGGTGGACCAGCAAAAATCCTCATAGACCCTGGTGGTGAGATCAACTTCTTGAGTGAATCGTTTTGCAAGAAACATCAAATAAAGACCCGAGATTCCAGAGAGCTTGCTGAAATGGCCAACGGTGCGGACCAGATACTTCAAGAATTGGTAAATGCTGTCATTGTACATATAACTGCCTATACTGAACCTCTGTACTTTGCAGTAAGCCCATTGAAGCGTTATGATGCAATTCTTGGGAAAGAATGGTGCGCCTCGCATGGGGCAAAAATCAATTGTTTTAATAATGAGGTGAAAATCGAACATAAGGGAAATTCATTCATATTTATTGCTGATGATGCCGTAGTGAGTCCTTTTGTATCTTTCAATACCATAGTTAGTGATTTCGATGAAAAAAAGAGTTATTTGCAGTTTTACTTAGACCGTTACATTCTAGTGAAACAAGAGCACCAGTATACCCTCGAGACATACAGAAGGTTTTGGAAACATTTTCTGAGACTCCCAAGAGGTTTGCCACCGAGAAGGAAACAAGACTTTGAAATAGAATTAAAGGAAGGAGCAGAACCACAAAAGAAAGGTCTCTATAGACTTTCTGACAAAGAAATGTCAGAACTCCGAAAACAGTTGGACGAACTACTAGAAGCTGAGTTTATAAGACCTAGTAAGAGCCCCTGGGGAGCTCCTATTCTATTCGTGAGCAAGAAGGATGATAGTCTACGGATGTGTGTCGATTACAGAGCCTTAAACCGGCTTACTGTAAAAAACAGCTATCCCTTACCACGAATTGACGACATTTTCGACCAGCTTAAAGGAGCAAAGTTCTTCAGCAAAATTGATCTTAGATCTGGGTATCACCAGATTAGACTACACGAAGATTCGATTCCATTTACCGCCTTCAGAACACGATACGGGCACTTTGAATTTCTTGTTCTGCCGTTTGGACTCACTAATGCGCCAGCAACTTTCATGAACCTAATGAATGACATTTTCAAGGATCAGCTCGACTTATTTGTGATCGTCTATCTGGATGATATCCTCATCTACAGTAAGACATGGAAGGATCACTTGGATCATATTCGAACTGTACTCGAAATCCTCAGAAAAGAAAAATTGTTTGGCAAATTATCTAAATGTGTCTTCGGAGTTACAGAAGTCGAGTACCTAGGACACATCATTTCTCAAAGTGGTATTTCTGTTGATCCAAACAAGATAAGTGCAGTCATGGAATGGCCGATACCAAAGAATAAGCAACAAGTACAGTCTTTTCTTGGTTTTGTCAATTATTACCGGAGATTCATAAAAGGCTGTTCAATTCTTGCAAAACCTCTCACAGAATTGACGAAAAACGTGAATTTCCAATGGAGCCACACTCAAGATGATGCCTTCAAAGTACTCAAGCAAACACTTTGTAGCGCACCGGTTCTCAGAAATTTCGACGCCACACTGCCTATCTACGTAACCACAGATGCATCACAGTATGCAATTGGTGCAGTGCTGGAACAGGAAGAATTAGGTTCTAAAAGGCCGGTCGCGTTTGCATCCAGGACTCTTAATGATGCGGAACAAAACTATGCGGCCCATGAAAGGGAACTTTTGGCCATTGTAGATTCCCTCAAGTGGTGGAGATCATACCTTTATGGTAATTCATTCACCATTCACTCGGACCACTATCCCTAAGATACCTAGAAACCCAAGAAAACTTGTCCCCGAGACAAGTGAGATGGCTGGAAAGATTAGTTAATTTCGACTTCAAGATAATACCCATCTCAGGAAAATCAAATGTAGTGGCGGACGCACTATCGAGGCAACCACAAGATGTGCCGTCACCTGATCACCGAAACAATTCATTACTTCAAGAAGTTATTACCAAGACATCCTCAGAATCCAATAACATTTCGACCATATCATTCACAAACACTGAGTTAGTGGGGTTGGTAGAAGATTATGGTAGGGATGAGAACCTCAGAACCCATTACCAAGATCCTAAAGCTCCCTTTGAGCGTCGAGGGATGCTTCTACTTAAAAAAGAAGATCTGTGTACCAGAAGGAAATTTCAGAGTCAAGCTCCTGCATGACTATCATTGCACTCCCAACACGGGACACCTAGGAATAAGCAAAACTATCAACAGAATATCACCAAAGTTTTATTGGAAAAATTTAAGATCGGATGTAATCCGATACATACGTTCCTGCCAATGCCAGAGAACCAAAGCAACCAATCAGAAACCCGCAGGTCTTTTACAACCACTAGAACCACCGAAAACCAAATGGACCCACATAACCATGGATTTCATCACACCTCTCCCAAAGTCGAGAAATGGAAACAACGGCGTGTTAACAGTCGTTGACAGACTTTCTAAGATGATCAGAATAATACCAACGAAACCAAACACAGATGCTCCTGAAACAGCACTGCTGTTCAAGAATCACGTATACCGAAATCATGGATTACCAGAGAATATCATATGTGACCGAGATCCCATCTTCATGAGCAAGTTTTGGACAAAACTTTTTGCTCTACTAGGAACAAAGATATCCCCCTCCTCTGCATACCACCCACAAACTGATGGACAATCGGAGATAATGAACAGGAAAATAGAGGAAATGATCCGTGCTTTCGTTAGCTTCGACAAATCAGATTGGGATAATTTCCTGGTAGACTTTGAAGTTGCTTACAACTCCTCTGTGAATGTCACCACAACTTTCTCACCATTTTTCCTCAATTACGGAATTCAACCACGAACAGTACCCTTAGATGTTTTAGCGTCAGACAATCCAGCGGCAGCAGGTTTTCTAAAACATATGCAAGAAGCATTAAGGAAAGCCCAGAATCAGATCCGAAAATCCAATGAGTCCACCGCAAAATATGTAAACAAGAAAAGAAGGCCGTCTACGTTCAAGATTGGTGATAAGGTTTGGCTATCAACAAAGAACTTATCACTTGAAGATGCGGCTGGATCACGCAAACTGAACCCAAAGTATTGTGGTCCCTTTGAAATAACAGAGGACATTAACGGTGTAACTTACCGTCTGCAGTTATCTCAACCGATGATCGACAGAGGAATACATAATGCGTTCCACGCTAGCCTCTTGAAACCGTTCTTTGAAGATGAATTCAACCGACAAATTCCACCACCGCCACCACTCCAATTTCAAGATGGACATGAGGAATACGAAGTTGAGTCTATACTCGCTCATAAAAAAGAACGTGGAAAAAATAAATTCCTTGTCAAATGGAAAGGGTACGGAGATCATGAGAACTCGTGGCTTCCCGAATCATACCTCAAGAATTCACAAGAACTTTTGAATAAGTACAAGCAGAACCTCAAGAATCGGGGCGATTCTTCTCTGTAGGGGGGATTGATGTTGTATTTCACTTCACAGACCTTACAGCTTTACACGAATTCACTGCATATACTGTACTGTAGATTCAAACCACTGGTAACCTTGCAGCCAGGGCTACTAGGCACTTTGCTGTCATTACACTTTCCTTACAGTTCTGAACACAGCGTTTGACCCCATTGGTACACTTGGAATAGTTACGGGCGAGTTGCACACTGGGATATTATATCATTGCTTTACCAATCAAAAGTCGCCTTGCTATCCCATGCCACCTGGACCAATGTACTTCTTACATCTTGTCAGAGTATGTCACTCTTGCCGACTACAATTCTGAAAGCGCTACTTACGATACCGTCAGGGCTGTTTTACGGGAATACCTTTGAATTCGCTACTGTTAGACTGCATTTTCCTTTAGTTTGTAGCTATCTTCAGTTCTATATAAACCTGGTTTGGAGCGGCCGGCTTTACCAGCCAGCCTCAACCAAAGTTTCAACCACAGTTCTACCTTGATCTGCTCGTGTGCGCTTAACACCCCACACAAAGTGGGCGAAATTCCTATGTTTTTGTGACAAGGATGGAGAGACCCTACTGGCGCCATCGAATTAGATATAATAGCCTACATGGGCTGGTTGTTTGGAGAAGGAAAGGTAGGACCGGGGTCTATTGCAAACTACTTGTCAGTCATCAACTCATGATACCGCGCATTAGGGCTACCAGCACCTGCTTTTAGTGCACGACTAACCCTGGCGCGAAAGGGGTACATCAGAAATTGGGAAACGAAAGATCCCAGTCTCCTACGCACGCCGATGCAGTTTTCACACATACAAACCATACTAGACTGTGGTGTTGTTGCCCTGGCAGAGCGTGATGTAATATTTGCCAGGGCTTGTACTGCAGTTGTACGGCAGTACTACGTTATAGGCCGGCCTAGATTAACCGCCGCTTTTAGGGTGTCATGGATTCGAAAAATAACGCCTGAGATACTGGTATATTCAATACATAGTCTGGTTACCGGCAGAAAGAATAAGAATAGGGGCACGTTGCGCCTTGAACGGGGTCGAAACTGTGACCTACATATTTTGAATCCACTATATTTATTGTCTAGATAGTATGAAAGGCATATATCCGTGCGGGGACCATTTCCATACCTATTCGTTATTTATGGGCAACGACTTGTCAACCCTGCTGCACAATCTCAAGAAGAATGTCTTGCAGTCTGCATAAACCGCTGCCGTATTACACCCCCTCAAGGGTCATGCTATTTGTATCATAGTTTTAGGCCTGGGGCGGCTTTAAGTTCTTTTGCAATTGGCGTTCCTCTGCCCATTATCAAAATTCACGCCGACTGGTCTCTAGAAGGGGACGGCTTTCGAATCCACATATTGGGCTCCCGATTACGTCATTGACGACCGATGCCGTCGGTTCCCTCCCTACATTGGCCATTCACAATATTATAGATCAATCGGGCTGTAGTCCGAATTATAGCGTGAATCGCGACGAGTATCGAAGTGTCTGCCGAATATGGCGATAATAAATGAATCTTTTCAAGTATTAGCAAGTTGTACTGCATTAGAAGATTTGAAACTGTGGTAATGCTTTTAGCTAGCAACAAATTCGGTTCCTGCACTAGAACTCAATACTGAGAAAGAATTTTAATGCATTCAGTATCTACTAATGCAGTAAAGTTTTCAATGTATAGCCTAGACTGGTCAAACTGCTCACAGCCAATTCCAGTACCGTAACGACATTGCCTCCTCTGAAACTGCGTATTGCCTAATGATTTTCAATTCAGGTGTACTGCAGATTGTTGTGCTGTACGCTCTCGCTAACAGCATGCAATTTGGTAGATCAACTACATATTTATTCACACCCATAGCTCATACATTCTGACTACATTACAGCTTTATATAAAGCTAGGTAGTAGGTGCTACCTGCAGAGGTGTTGAAAATTAGGTTTTCATTGCATGATTACACCATGTATGTTGCGGAGCGTGAAATGATATGGCCGCATCACACGTTAAACAGATAGCGTAGCTGAGCTGAGGGTATGGCCGCCACCTCACTCCTGCGGTCACCGGTCGAATACCTATCAATGAACTCGTATATCATCGCAGACTGTAACCCTAGCGAGTCGAAAGCTAGCGAATATAATGTCCATATAACTTTCGATCATCCTGACTGTGCTTTGCCAGGGATAGCTCCTATATTGGCAGAAGGATCCCTCTTCTTCCATCTTTCAGCTTCATTGGCATTGGGAACGTGTCTTAAACGCTCCCATCAACTGAAAGATCTCCTGCAACGACGAAATTACAGTGAAGTCAGAAGTACCGGGAGAGATGGTGATATACTCATGGCATCAGTATCGTGAATTTCATGGTAAAAAGCATAGTAGGCCCCGCGGGTGACTCTGCATAAAACAGAAGTGTTTTGCTAGCTGGGTCAGGGTTGAATATAGATGAATTGGTTTCTCCCCTTTACTCACCCGAGCGCGACGGTCGCACTACTTGTAAAATATCCCGGCTCCGTAGTCTAGCCCTAGCATGCACGGTAATTTGTGTCTACTAGGATAAAGATCTTTCTAAAGTATCCATAAATACCTCTGTAGTAAATATCTATAGATTACGTGACCCAGATAGACCGAACGCAGATAGAAATATCAATAGAATTTATACTGTATAGATAGAGTAGAATTACACCCTCATAAAAGGTTGCAGGGGCGAGGACTACAGTAAGCTTAAATATGAGCGAAAGAAGCACATACGTAGGTTTTTCTACACTCCCGGTCTCTCGTCTATATTATTTCTCTATTACACATCCGATTGTAGTGTCAATTGTTCAACTGTTAAATAACATCCGTTTTAGGAGAGGACTCTGATGAGTGCTTCGCATTTCCCAACCTTCGTAAGTCCACCAGCAGGATTGTTCGAAGTTAGCACAAAGCCGACATGTAATACCGTATCTCATTCTTTTAATACGCTTGACGTACAAAGCTTACGTCTATCATCAGGCTTTTCTCCTGCGTTCAAGGGAACTTTGTGGTCACATCGAATAGGATCTTAGAATACGTGAACTGTAGCGCAATGCGCGGTGCGCAGTTCTTCTCGTCTAGGAACGGAATCCCGTCAGACAATGAGAAAACCAACACTCACACACCAAGACCCAAAGCGTGTTCGCTGTACCTCTTTCTCTTTAAGCACCCTGCGATGCAGTAGCACAGCTCTCCTACAGCAAGGAGAAATGTGGCTGGAAGAGCGGGGGTGATTCCTTTGACGACTGGACGGTATACTTGTCCTCCGGGTTTTAAGGCCGGACCGTGGTCCGCGGAATGCTAGAACCTTGATTAGGATCGATTCCAAAGAACTGTAGACACCAGGGGTGTAACAATGGACAAATAAGATGTAGTAGTGGGTCAGCAGTGCTTAATATCTCCTTTGGAGATAAGGATGTTGTCACCAGCGACAAACTTGAAGTTCCTATTTGTATATAGACGCCGAAGTCCGGTGCTCCAAGTGTGAGTAAATATCACAAACAAACAACGAACGGGGTATTATAATATTGGATAGAGAGGGAGGAAATAAAAACGGGGACCCGGGCGGATATACGTAGCTATAGCCAAAGTTGCCGTTGGCAAGGTTTCTGCAAAGGAGGAAGTTGGGATTCAAGTTCAGAGCCACACCGCGGTGGCTTTTTAATCTGGGCCCTAGTTGCCGGGTAGATATAAATACTAGTTAGCTAGGTTAGGGTCATCTACGACGGCGGGGTAAGTAAAGTTAAGGTCGGCTAAATAATGGAGATCCAAGTTAGAGATAAGTAAAGTCGACACTTGGTCCAATAGGTGCCTTTCACCTACGAAAATATCAGGTCCAATTTGAGGGCCGAGTGGTCCAGACTGCAAGCCCTCAAACCCTGCCGAGTGGTTATACGGTACCAAGAGTAATAGTGGGCGACAAGCGAAAATTGCTCTTATTGTGCAGTGCCTGCTGATTAGCAGTGAATCAGATCAAAAAAAGATCACCAAAAATCAGCTCTGCCGCTAGGAGTACAGTGAACATTGGTAAGGGTATCTATGTTCCCAGAATTGACTGCTTATTCATGGAAGACGCATCAGAAGCGTCAGCGAAATCGTAAACTTCCGCACATCGGACAAAATGCGTGACCCTAGAGTTTTGTGACTTGAGCACGTCAGTACATAGAACCTGTCAAATTCGTACGTAAAGAGCACAATGTATCCCAGTTGCGATGTATTCTCATTGTTATTGGCGAAGGAAAAGTTTGCATAGATTTTCAACTTCAGTGTTTTGATGTCAAGTTTAAATTACTTGAGAGGTATTATTGGGTCCTTCTTCATGTGCCGGAAAATTTTGTTGATGAGATTGATGTCATCTTATGAGAAGCTACTGTCAGTGAGTTGAGCGGCCATGTTGACCCCGCCACATATTTCTGGCCTTTTGTGTGTAATCCAAGCCAGCTTGTCTCTTAATAACCCAACATCGGAGAAGCATTCATCACATGGAAGTATCTCAAGACTCTTTGAATACTAGTGCTGATTGAGCTCGAAGGAAAATCAGTTTTTGGACTCTTACACCCGCAAATATGATTTCATCGCATTAAAATTCTCCCGATATAAATTTGCTAAGCGTTTGACAGTCATTTTCTCCTGTAGGCCAATGAATCACACACGAACTTCCCGATCATCTTTATTAGCTTATAAATTTCATTTTTAGTATAAGATATCACCATTGATCTGCTTTATTCTTAAGTCCTGTCTCAAGTGGAGATTAATTGTTCTTTTCCAGTAGTATCTGCAGTCTGCAAGGCCGTACAGTGGCTTTACAAGTTCGATCAGGTATCCAACATATAGGTCGAGCTTTTGGGAGATTTGAAGTAAATCTTTCCCAAAAGGTTTACCTTGGACTGTAAGTACGCCTACTTGACGTCTTGCGAACAAATTTCGTCTCAGTATCGCTTCTACCGCTACAAGATTTTTCGTTGAACTTTAACTCATAGTGGTAGCATCCTGGACTAAAAATCTCTTTTCTTTGTCCTCGTAGCCCTGAACCCCAAACCTTGCGCTCGGCAATTTCTCATCTGTACCCATATTCTTCATATAAATTTAGAATCTTCTAGTCAATATATTGGAGTCTGCTGGTACGTCCCTTTTCAATACTTTCTTCCAAGTTCCCCTCTTAATTAGCCCCTGTAGTTTTATATCTTTGGCTTCCCTAAAGTATCGAGAGTAGCACGTGGTATACTTTTGATAAAGAACTTCGTTAACGTGAGTACTAATCAAGTCTCGAGATGGATCATCAAAGTAAGGCTTTATCCGTGCCCTACAGTGTTGAACCTCTGATTTATCACGATTGATGAATAATTGCCTATTTTCAATACAAGTGATCTCCTATGGCCCTGTCCATTTGTATGGTTTGACATTCTCGCGACATGCAGGCACTTTCTGTCCCTTATTGAACTCATATTTGGAGGCAAGTAGTATCTAGGAGTGCAACGCGGTCTGGATCCTCAATTCAGATGTTGTCGTTTCCATTTCCGCCCGAGCTAACTGTAGTGCTTTCATTCGTTCAGCCTGGTTTGGTAGATGACTATTAATAGACGGGAATCTTTGCATAGTACCGAAAACGACAAGGAACGTAATGAATCCTTCTTGGCTCACTGTATCATTTATCGCTTTGATAATAAGCCCTTAGGCGAATTTAGCCTCAAACAATGGCTATGAATATCTGATATTCTGGTATATTCGGCGCAGAGTACCATAATATAGTTACCCTGATCGAATAGAGTTTTATCTCTCGACTACTGACAAGGAGAGCTTAATTATGCTTTTCATCGTAAGTTAATTCCATGACTCCGATAGGAGTCGACTTCTCTGGTCAACGTGCATCCGAACAGGGTGGCCTGCGTATATCGTTGACCAGCACCCTAGACGGTAGTTCCAGACTGCCCGTATTGACAATCCGTGCTGGAACATTGCGTTCGAGAAGCGCGTTTATGTGTCTACTACATGCAGTACAGGTAAATTATCGAGACACATAATCTCCAAGGAAATCTCCGGATTGATAACTGTACCGCTTAGTATAGTAGCATGAAATGATCTCGGCCTTGGTTCAAAGCGTTTGCATTTCTTACAGGACTCGCTGATCTTTGCAATTAATTTACAAGACTCGGATGTTGCTTGCTCTAGTTTGGCTCCTGATATCACGTTAATTTATTTCGTCAACGACTGATGGAAGAAGAGAAGGTGAAGATTATTCAGCTGAGTCTCTCTCAACATTATCTCACTAAAAATCTATTCGACGTACAGGTTTCCTCTTTCCCATACATTTGGCATTTTCAAATTTGCTGGTTTTGATACCAATACGTTGTCGAAGTTATCCACAATCAGATTATGGACGTTGAGTGTTTCTATCCCGATCTGTAGAGGTAAGCAAATTTTCATGGATTAAAAACACCCCAAATTTCCCCCTGTTCGAGAAATGCTCTGTGGCTCTATTTGCAAAAGATTTTGCCAGGCCTATGACAACGGAAAATGCATCTGGGTGCCTTATTCCAAGAGGAGAAATTTGAACGGGGAGGGGTCTAGTCCTATCGGGCGATGGTGAAATAAAGCCTTGGTACCTTCTTCGCTTGGCTGATATGGCGGCGTGAAGACTAGAAAGAGGGTTGAAACCTCGAATCGTGTAATGGGAAGGGGCGAGAAGGTTGACGGCCGTGACGTCGAAATATTCTATACTTCCTGTGGCTCCTGTTGCTCTGATATCAGGCCTTGTCCTGGGGCGACTATGCTTGGAAGGTGTGCGAATATGTTCACTCTTACAGTGCCGCTGGTCGAGCTAGAATGCTTAATGTTTCGATAATTACTCATTTTTCTTTAAAAAGTTTGAATTTTAAGTCTTGTATACTTCACGTAATATCGTTGAATTGGTCTAGCACCCGTTATACTGATGCTATAACGTTTCGTCAATACTGTACTGTTACTGTCATGATACTGTAGAGCAGATTGCTTCGAGGGGGGTGAATTGGGGTGCTTTATTGTTCAGGGATGCAGGACGGCTATTTTCCGAAGACTTGGGGGACAGGTCTGCGTATTAGAGTCTGAAAATGAGGCCGAGTCATGAGGTACGACCTCACAGGGCTGGTGTGAGGCCAGCCGTAAGGCTGGCCGATTGCGTCGAGTAAAGTGTATTAATTCTCCCACTGCACAATTCTGCATTCTTGCTGATGGGCCCTGTTCATCCATCCTAGAAGACCCCAATTCGACGTGACATGGTCCTCTTGACCAACAACACGTCGAGAAAACTGAAAAAAACTCCTATGGGTGAGGTTTGACTTTACTTTTTACGGGACAGTTGCATTGTCGGAGTATTACATCTCTCCGCAAGTTTTCTTCGGCTCTTCCATGATTCTTCCCATCGAAACTAGTATAATAAGCGTCCCCCTAAGCCATCTACACCGCTTCAATCTCTCAAGCCATTCCGCAACTACTACATAGATAGTTAACCTTCTTAATCACTCACAATGATCAAGACTTTCACCACTCTCGCACTCGCTGGCGTTGCTTTCGCTGCATCTGGTGCTACACCATGCCCGACTGCTTATACTGCTCCAACTCCGGCTCCGGCTTCGTACACCGCCCCTGCTCCGGCTCCAGCTGCCTACAAGGCTCCGGCTCCAGCTCCTGCTCCGTACACCGCTCCGGAGGGTTCCTACACTACCGGTTCCTCTGACCCGACTACCCCTTACACTTCTTCCGACCCCGCTCCGTATACCGCCCCCACTAAGACTCCATGCCCGTCCGGTGCCGCTGGTTCCCCGGCTGGATACAGCATGACCTCCCCGGCTATGGGTGGCGAGGCTACCTCCCCGGCTATGGGAGGTGATGCCACCTCCCCGGCTATGGGAGGTGAGGCTATGGCTCCGTCCGCCTCGCCGTCTCCATCTGTTGCCCCGAACGGTACTGCTGCCCTTGCCGCTAACGGTTCCGGTGTGGAGGCTGAGGGCGACAATACTGTGTCTGTTGCCGCTGATGGTCAGTCTGGCTCTGCCTCTGCTAACGGTGAGACTGGTTCCCTTGCCGCTGCTGGTCCGGGCGTCGCGCTCGGTTTAGGTACCTCCGAGCGCGCCTATGGTGCTACTCCGTGTCCGTCTTCTGATGCCTACACTGCTCCAGCGCCGGCTCCTCTGCCTATACGGCTCCTGCTCCAGCTCCGTACACCGCCCCTGCTCCGGCTCCAGCTGCCTACAAGGCTCCGGCCCCAGCTCCTGCTCCGTACACCGCTCCAGAGGGTTCCTACACTACCGGTTCCTCTGACCCGACTACCCCTTACACTTCTTCCGACCCCGCTCCGTATACCGCCCCCACTAAGACTCCATGCCCATCCGGTGCCGCTGGTTCCCCGGCTGGATACAGCATGACCTCCCCGGCTATGGGTGGCGAGGCTACCTCCCCGGCTATGGGTGGTGATGCCACCTCCCCGGCTATGGGAGGTGATGCCACCTCCCCGGCTATGGGAGGTGAGGCTATGGCTCCGTCCGCCTCGCCGTCTCCATCTGTTGCCCCGAACGGTACTGCTGCCCTTGCCGCTAACGGTTCCGGTGTGGAGGCTGAGGGCGACAATACTGTGTCTGTTGCCGCTGATGGTCAGTCTGGCTCTGCCTCTGCTAACGGTGAGACTGGTTCCCTTGCCGCTGCTGCTCCAGGTGTTGCTCTTGGCCTCGGTACCTCCGAATGAGTCTTGGTAGACTCTAGAGGTTCTCTCTACACCAAAGTCCAAGCTTAATCTGGAAAAGGATCAAGGAAAATTCTTCAAGGGAGAACGAGAAGACATTCGCAGGTGGCCTGATTTTCGACTAGGGATATCAATCTTGTTGGTATCTGTAAATTGCTCTGGTATTCCGTTGAGCTAGGTACTGTACACACTTCAATACTGTACCGACATTAGATGAACCCAATCTTATTTTGAACCGTAATATCAATTCAGTGACTCATGAACTGCATGGGGCCAGTTTATTTCTGCAACCAGTCCAAATGTAGTTTGGTGCATCAATAAATTGGATGAAATACAGCACATCTGCACGCGCAAAATTAAATTGCGAAGACCAGTGGTGGTGGTAAATCATTATGGGTTGTACAATGTTGCACAGAAGCGTGAGAAATTAACTAAGACCAGACAGAGATTAACTTCCCCGCACTACTGCCAAAATGGAGGCTCAGTTAACATCAGTACCTGTTTCTCTACCATCCCACCCGTTATCCTCAGGACATTCTCTGTGCTTGGCTACAAGTGTTCGAAACTTGCACGAAAGTTTCCCTCCCCCCAGAATCCATTCAAACTTGTAGACATTCTACCTCTGATCATAGCCTCTCTCGCATACCACACCTCACTCGCATCTCACTCCGCATTAACATGCCTTACTGCATCGGCAGTTAGGTAAAGAAAAAAAATTGTTTCCCTGATGGATGGAAGCATCCTGCCCCCTTAGTCCATACATCATTTCTAGTACCCAAACCTTTCCCCTTTTCTAGTACGCGAAGTCATCCCATCGCTTATTTTTAGAATTCCTTGATCTTCTGCATGAAAAAATAATCAACAGGCTGTACAAGATGTGTAACTTTTGCTGGAAACTTTTGCACCGCAGTCCCGACGGTATTCAAGTGTAAATTGACCTTATCGCATCCGTCACTTGTCACGCCCCGGAACACGCGGAATTCAATCACCCTATTCAACAGGTTAATGGGAATTTCACCCTATATTCCACTCGCAGTAAAATAACCCAAACAATCCCCCCTATTCCAATTAGCTGAAATTCCTTTGCTTGAGGTGGGAAGGGGATGTGAAATAATGCAGTACGAAATAGAAAAGAATCCTTATGATCCAAAACATACCAGAACAGATACCTACGTAGAGAGATCGCACTTCCTGAGCGGCATTATTTCGAGGTTTCGCGAGCAACTTTTGAAAAGAGGCCCATCCACAATATGCATTCTTCAGGGCTCTTCCTGCGGCAAAACCCCAAAACATTATCGGACACGTACTGCAACAGATGACTGGTTGCAGTAACGTAGAACTCAAGCGTTGCATTTGATCGATGATGAAATGTTGCTTGGGTTTTGGTACCGCTTCTGAGCATGTACGACGGCTGTAATGCCCATTTTGACTCCAGGAAATGGGTGCAGAATCCAACATTCTAAAAATACTAACTTTATACTCAAAAAATAAGCTTCAGAAAGTCTATAGCACCAATTGAAAGCATATGCAACCAGTAAAGGGGGAAGGTTTAGGTGTTTTACTCTTGGAAGATATATCCGATCTATCCAGTAAAGCGATGCAAAAATTCTTCATGCAAAATTTAATCTAGAAAAAAGAAGTTGGGACATTTAATTAAAGATTTAAGTGTGTGTGTTTCGCACACTTCAGAGTGGGTCTGCTAAACACGCACACTCCGGCATAGGCTTCCCCAATGCCTTTCCAGCAAAGGGAAGGAATAAAATTCCTCTGATGAAATTTCGGCAAACCGAGAGAACGGTTTGAAAAACTCTGGCGTAATCGTTGTGCTCAAATAAAGAGATGACGACAGAGGCAAATGCTCGAAGTGAGCGATCTTGAGTAAAATTTTTAGAACAACGACATCTAGAATCCCTCGCTTCCTATGACAAAGACAACCATGCCTGAGTACGGGACGGTACGCTTAGCATCGCTAAGCCTGATCGAGGAGGACGGTCTATAGTAACTCTAGCTTCATTGGGGTTCAAGAAAACAAAACGAAGGACACTGTAGCTCGTGAGAGTCATCACTTTCAGAGCCTTGCTTTTACCCGGCCCGTTATGTAAGGCGTAGGTGAAATCTATACGACCTTTGAGGCTGTCTAATCAAAGGCTGGTTAAATGAGTGCCTAATTGAGCATTTGAAACAATCAGTTTCCATTGTCCGCCAGTCATTAGAACTCTGTCAGTTGCTACACTGCCCCATGAAAGTAACCGTGTTGGACAGTAACTTCATTCATTTGATAATTGTAAGAGTTGCTTAGCTCTCTGCTTCAACTCTCTATTCCCTGAACTGCACAAGACGTCTTCTAGAAGCCCAGGTAAATCTTCGTGTGCCACCCCAAAGGGCCCCCGTGTCTGATCAATCTGATTCGGTAGTCCCTGCAATTCCACCAGAATCCGGATGTTGTCCTGGTCGAGGTGGATGTCGTGCATGTTCTTTGCTTTTTGGTAGGTTGCCTCGCAATGCTCCGAGAACTTAACTAATAGCGGATCTACGGTCTGATCTTGTAACTTGGCAAGGTAGAGAATGAGGCGATGCGCATGCACAATCAGAGTCTTAAGATTGATTATATCGTGCACTTCATAGACCTTTAAAGATTTGATTTCCACGATTTGTATAGGACCGCAGGACTTGAATTGTAATTTGCGACATTTTTAGTCGGGTAGCGAACCAACACGAAGTCTGCAACCTCAAAAGAAGCTGCGGCAACATTCGTAATGGCATTGTGGCGATTTCTAGCAAGCTTTCTTTTCCCTGAAACTGTATCCCTAACATCGCGATGCAAATGATCAATAAAAGTCTGTTTTCGGTCGATCTCCATGTACGGGGGAGGTCTGACTTCCAGTAGGGGAGTAGTGAGAATTACCTGTCAACTGTCAAAACCTGCAGCGAAGGATAACTATGCTCGTATTAGGTAAAAACTTCAAGCGGAGTGATATGCAGAAAAATTTGAGCCCGCAAAAAATATCTACAAGAGGACGTTTTTCGGATAAAGTATCTGAATTTGCAATATATTTTGACAGTATCTGAATTTGAGAGATATTCTTCAATTTGGATGAGTGTGGCAAATTCATGGGTTAATTGTTTATTTATGACGCGCTGGCATTAGTAGATGTCAGTATACGCCAAGGTTTTGGATGATACCAAGATTAACTCTGGAAAATCTACAGTGATGATTAGATATAAGAATAAGCAGCGGAAAGGCATCCCATATTCTTATATAGACAATATTGTTATGTGGAAAGATGGGGTTCAATGGAACACAACATATGGGTTGTACCGAACCCATATGTTGTGTTTCCTTAAAGAATGAATCTACCGTTATTTTCCGTTTGCTCCTACCAATCTGCGCGGCTATATCGCGCTTCAATCTGCGGGGACAACGCAAAGCGCCGAAATTGGAAGCATCTTGGGCCTCAATTACTCGCATTGCTACAGAAAGGGCTTCCACCTGCTCTTTCTTAGGTGGTAGCAGCTCTTGCTCGCCACGTGGTTCATCTTTATCAGCTCCACTAATATCCTCACGAATTTCCCCAACTATGTCCCCTGCCATGTTGGCGACAGTAGGCTCATCGTAGCGGTCCAAATCATTACAATTCAGCAAATTGTTAATCGAAATCCTGGAGCGAGGGGAAACAATCTGATTAACAACCTCCTCAAGCTCACGCTCCTCTCTAACAGCATCTTGGTTGATGTCACTGGCTGCATCATCTACGATAGATCGAAATAAACCGATCGCGTCTCAACAATTTGAGATGATGGAGGCGAGAATAGAATTCTAAACATCACGAATAAATTTCATCGCTAAAAGTTCATCAACCTTGTAAATGCTTTCTGCGCCATCATCGAAAGCATCAAGGGTACTTTAGTATTGGAGCTTTCGAGAGCGCGTTTTTAAAGTAGCAGTTATACCAGCATCCATCGGCTGAAGTTTTGACGTCTTGTTGGGTGGTAATAACTCAATCTGAACCTGTGATAAGACCAGGAGAGTTTGAACCGTCCCATGTGCACCGCAGTTATTCAGCAACAGAAGAGCTTTACTCACAGTTCTGCTCTTAATAAATTTATTTAAACGGTCTAGCCAGGAAAAAAAAGTCCAGAGTTCATCCACGCCTTTTTATTGTTCCAGTAGTCAAAGCCAAGATTCTGTCCGGTTTTACCTCGAAAAGCACGAGGAAAGTGGGCCTCTCTAATAATCATGAGTGGCATCTTTCGGGTACCACTCGCGTTCGAACAAAACAGTAGAGTGAAGCGAACTTTGGCTTTTTTTCGGCCGGGCATAGGTTCTTCTGAAATAGTCCTATCAGGAGCCATAGCATATTAAAGGCCAGTTTCATCAGCATTCCAAACGTCACTTCTATTATACTCTGAATGCAAAGCCCGAAGGTGTGGCAAGGCACTTTCCACAGCTTATGGTCGGCATCCCCACTTTCCCCATAAACCCGACGGGACCTAATATTCCAACGTTTCTGAAACTTCGAAAACCACCCTGAAGTTAACTTTAAGCAGACCTGCTCACTAGATGGAAGCATGGAATTAACTGTATCCTGCAGCGTCACTGCCTTCTCGCGAATTACGGCGCCGGTCAAGCATTGGCGAGAGTCATACTTTGCTCTTACCCAGGTTGCAAGGTTTTTCTCCAAGGACGGCTGCGCGCCGCCCCTATTATGGCGAATTGGTTTGTTGGATAGTGTAAGTGGTTCATTTTGGGAGAACAGTCTGGACATGACAGGTTGTGAAGGGAGAAAAAGCAATGAAAACCTTTGTCGACCCCATGCTGCAAGGTCGGCGTGGGAGGAAGCTAACCCCTCCGCTTTGCGTCGTGAGAATTCCTCTTGGATGACAGCCTTCTGCTTGTGTGTGAGTGTGTGTCGCTGCATGTTTGCATGAGAGAATAGAGGATGATTGTATGGGTTCAATGTTTATAAATCTCTGTGGGTCGCCTACACTGTACAGTAGCATGCGCTTTTTGAGTCGACATATGCTAGTTCTGAGTACAGTACTGTACGCACGTGAAACTTTTACTGTGACGTGCTTCTGTAGTCTGCAGAAGTGTCTACCGACTAGTGGTCTTACAAAATGATTAGTTTGTAATATTACTAGCCGTTAAGATCCTTTCATATTTACAAATTGGCCCGCAGAATGTGGTTAAAAGTACACATTTTGAGCTCTGAAGAGCAAACGTAATGCCCAGTGGACATTTATATATCGGTTAAGGATATAAGGGCTCCAAAACGTACCAAAATCGCACTTCCGGAATTGGGAAATGCTGTTTGCATCCTTATAAGGGAAAAGCCCTAATATTGAACATTCATATAGAGAGAAACACTGTATATATTGTTCATATTAACTCCCATCTCTGGCCGATGGGAGGCGGGCATGGGTATGGCACCTAGATATTTTCCTTGAAGAAATATCTCTTACTAGTCTCTCTTGCTCACGCAATTCTCTTTAATGCATTCAAAGGAACTAAGCATGTTTGTTTGAGACTTTTGGGTTGTACAAAAGGTCTGTATAAGCTGGGTAATCTTCTTCCTCTCGTGGAGGTAAAGCAAGTTGGCAAACAACATCAAGTCAAGTCCCAAATAGTCCGGAAGTTGAGAGTCAACTTCAGGCCCAGGAAAAGTCTATTTTAAGCTGCTCACAGAGAATTGGTGACAGGTCCTGCCCTCTATACTCGCTTGTAGCCCTCTGAACTGTTTTCCTTAACTACCTCTTTCTGTTCGCTCAACTACACCACGGTAGCACTTTTGTCGCTTGCAACAACTCCTTACTGAGGTAATTGGTTCTGAGAATATCTTCTTCTGACGATTCATTCCTATCACGGAGTTAAATAAACACCAGATTTTCCCTACCGCCCCCTATGCCTTTTAGAGGTGCATGATTTAACACTATTTGGACACATTCAGCTACTGCGTGCCAGTTCTTGAAGCTCAACCTAAAAATCGTAGAGTAGTGCTTTGAATGTCAGAATGAAATTTAGACAAAACTTTTCACTGTTTCATTAGCCACGGTGAATACGATGTGGTGAAGTGATTGCCAGTTTTCAATTCGGAAGCAAGCAGCCTGAACAGTACGTTCCTAAAATGGGGCCCTTGATCCGAAACAAACCAATACATAGTCCTAAATATTTCAATCAACGTGGCGACGGAATCTGTATCGGCTTCACTGGTAGCTCGGGCAATAAACCATAAGCGAACAAATGAGCTTAAGTAATCCTTGATTATCAAGATATACCTTAATTCGCTCACACTCTCACCCATGTAAAGTTAATCAAAATGAACTACTTCGTTGGGTCGTTGACAATAGAGGCTAGAGCGGAGGGCTCTTGGAATAATGACGCCTTTCTGGTCACCATCCAGTGCAAGCAACCATTTACAAAGTCATGGATATCGCTATCGAGTTCATCTCATATAAAGTGTTTTTTAAGATGCTTGCAGTGGCGTACTGACCTTAGTGACCAATTGCTCTAGCATGGGAAAGTACAATCACTTTCATTTTGAGTTCAGCGTCCTGTAAGGGTATTATTATTGGCCCTTTTTCTCTTACCATCCATCTTCGTCGCGTGTAATCCTTGCAGGCGTTCTATGTGTAGCCTGAGATTCGCGAAACTCATCCATGCCTGGCCACTCGATCTCATCACTCTGCGGGCAACTTGGCTCACTGTTTCAACTAAGCTGCATAACCTGCAGGTGCTGAGATCATTTCTGGGGTATCCGCGTACCAACTTTGTTTGCATGTAGGCATATACGTGGTCATGCCCAGCTATATGTTTGATGCTATACTGAACCGTGATAGAAATACAACAAATCTCTGTTTACTTTTGCCACGATGTGCCGCCTTAGCTTAGGCTCCAAAGCCAGAGGCGCAAACAAACAGGAACAGAAAATTTCAATGATATGTGAGCACAGAAATAAAGAAATCACCTAGGAAAAGGTAATCCAGCTTGTCACACGTTTTGACTATTTCATAACCCTCTTGTTCATCTTTGCTCAAATTAATTTGCTAGTCCTTAACTATCCCTCCTAGAAATGCTAATGGTTGGTGCTGCTGTTCTCAGATGTATTTCTGTAGTTGCTTCGGTTCTATCCGAGTCGCTAACCCCGACCAACGTTTATTAGACGCGTCGGTGTAAACACAAACCACCTTACTTTTCTTCGGATAGGCTAGATGTACTACGTCGCGTAGAATTTCTTGTATTTCTGAAGGTCTTCTGCTTAAACTCGACCCCAAGACAGCGTGTGCGGAGATAGGCTTTTGATGGAGCGCTTTTTGCACTTCTAGACCCTTTTATACGAAATATCAAGCATGCTTCTACCAAGGCATGACCTGCCCTTAGCTACAACGATATGTTGAGCTCCTTCTGGACGTCCCTGCCTCGCAGGATCAGATTTTGGAACTGCCGATCTCTGTCTTTCCGACCTGGAAACTCTCATCAAGCGCTCAGACTGTCCCACCACATATCTACTCCTGGTACTGCAAGCCGCTTCCGCCATAAATTTCTGGAAATATGACCTCTGGGAAGCTTATTAAAACCCTTTCGAACAAAAAGCCGAGGCTGTTCGCTTACAACGCGGTCTACCGGGAGCGGTAAGTACTAGAGGTCTGCAATTCGGAACGGAGAATATCAGGCTGGTGGGCCCCGATCAGGGGCGGCATCTATGATGCTGACAGTGACAATGTCATGAAGGAGGGCCCCGATTTCGGAGATACTATGGCCTCAGAGGCAGATCGGGAGCAAGACTTGCGCCCAAGCTGGGACAGTAAGGACAAGGTCACTGATTTTCTAATAGAATTCCAGTTGAAACTTTTCAAACGCCGTCGCGGTGTCCAAATCATATTGCGGGTGTAGCAGAAGGAACGTATGTAGAATCAGGCACACGGAAGCACAAAAAAGTGCGCATAGAAGCGCTCTTTTGGGTCGAGGACGAGGTAGAGCTTTTTGAGGGGTCCAATAACAGGCCGCTATCTTCGCAAGGAGGAACTCCTGTGTGTAGTGGCGGGTGTCAATTGGGGCGGCAAGAAGCGTTAACCCATGAGGGGATCATTGCTGAAGAGGAAAATCTGAGAGAAACTCCTGACGTGTTGCGGGGGATGTATGGTCAATTAATGGGCATTCTGTGCATGTTGAGGTGGAGTCCAAAGGGAAGGCAATGTTGCCGGAGTGTGGCGAGGGCTTGTGAATGTGGCGGCTAGTGAGCTATCATCTAAATACCATTGTTTGAGGATGAGGGCCGGGTCTTTTGCTGGTAGGGTTACCTTGTTAGGTGCTCTGTACGCATAGATTCATCTGGTGCTCGCTGTTTAAAACGAGGAGCGGAGGCTGTGATAGGCCCTAGAACATGTTGATGAACCGCGCGAGCGTACATATGCGTGGAGGCAAGAGGTTGAGTAGCGACTGCCCGTCCACGCAGTTGAATGCATTGGAGGAATCAATGAGAACGGTAGCGACCTAAGGTGTATGGGAGAGACGGTGGTGGATGGTCTTCGTATCATGTACGACAGCGTCCATTCTGGCCTTGATTTAGTTTGTCATCTGATACGAGGCGAGGAAGTCTCTGGTGTTATATTTGTGACAGAGAGCTGAGAGGCCGTCTCTCGTACTGCCCTTGTAGTGATGTGGTCTCTATACCAGTGAATTGTCTCGGTTTGTTTTTATTTTTTGAGGAAATTTTGACGGTCCAGTCCCTTAACTAGAGCCCTGTATAAGACCGGTCACTTATCCATTGCCATGCCTCGGTGCGGTCACAGTTTGAAGACATGTCAACGGTCTGGTATGATGCTTCAATGCAAGGCCCCGGTTCAGCCAGGCCCTGGAAACCAAGGTACCGTCGAGAACAAATTTTTAGTGCCAGAACATCGGTCCGGTCCTACTAAGGGTCTCCTTTCAGATGTTCAGTCCGTTGTATAATATTGAGAACACTGGTCCGGTCCCACACTTTACAAATCTCTCATAAAGGACCGTTTCCAGACCGCGCCCATATCTAGCTGGAGGGGCAAAGACTACAGTAAGCTGTAATTTGCGCGCAAGACGCATATGTGTAGATTTTGCTATAATAAGGCAGCAGGTGTGGCAGAATGTCCCCAGATCGCACATTAAATCTACCGAAAACGTACTTAACTTCGTATTTTAAGTCTTATCCTATTTCGTTGAAGGGCTACTTGCCAAATAATTGAACCATTTATTTGTATCCGTCGGTTTATTTAATAACTTGGTTGTATAAATCTATAGTATGGTATCCTCAATGGTCCATGGGCCCGTAATACGCTGCGAGAAACTTGACATCGGCGTGTTTTTATCAAACAATCAAATTTTCAGATGGTTATAAGGAATTATTTTCCACATTTTTGAGCTTCCAGGCTGTTATACGCCCTCGGTGGTCAAGAGTGGGAGTAAAGGGATTGTAAAGGGCTATAGAAAGGTATTTTTTGACGACACACCATGCAGTTACCCGTTCCTTTTTGTCCCCCGTCGCGGTGTTTCCTTCACTGGGCTCGCGGTTCCCTTTGAGCAACTAATATACGTTCTCTTTGCAAGAAAAATTTCATTTCTCGTCCTGTCTAACCCCAGCAAAACGCAGGGCGAGCTACAAGCTAAAAGGCGGGCCAATATCCCTAACCGGCTTGCCTCAGATGGAGTGCAACCATTAGGGGATCCGCCGGTGCAATATTTTTCGTTTTGCACTTCACGTTCACCCTCTGTTATCCTTAGAAGGAGAAGCACTCGTAGCGCTACATACAGATTGCTTTTTCGCTGGAAAACTTTAGTATAGATAGAATATATCTAAAAAACTAAAAACAACCAAACATTTACCCCCTCTTCAGCAAACTAGGGACGTATGTGCGGGTGTAAAGACCATGTAGGCGTTTCTAAACATGTTCAGTGGCTGTTAATTCGCCTATAATAGGCATTCAGGGGCGATATGGTGCTTCAAATCCCCTATTCATTTTATTTTCAGATCTTTGCTGTCGACTTGCATTGCACCAGCTAAAATGTTGTATGTTTTAAGTGTTGGAAGTATGGCCAGCCGCTGTTACAGAGGGGATGGTTTGGGTATTCTAATCTGGGAAGATAAGTTTGACTCTATCCTGAAGTAGTCCAGACAACTACGGGCGCTGTAACTGCTTTTGGAGGGACATCATATTTGTTGGGAAAGCCCAGATGAGACTGTCGAAAAAGGTCGAGGTTTGCTTCTTCCTCCACGTATCTTGGCGCACGGTGATCAGCCATAACAGACTCTTCGATGCTTTTTACTCCTGACTCGGTTCGTTTCACCGTATAGGATAGTACATGCCGCACGCCGTGAAGGCTAGGCTGTAACTGCAAAAATGCAAAGTTATGGTCACTTGCTGCCGGAATTCACCAGTCATCGCCGCATTGTTTTATCGCGGGTGGTATTTTATCTGCTCTGTTTTGATAATCGTTAAGAAAGTGCTTGAAAAACTCGGAATTGCCCGCTTTATGACATGTTTTCTCTTACATACAGATTCAAACAAGCATTTGAGGTGAGAAAGAGTTCGAGCGTCCTCTATCAAGTTGGTCCGCAGTAATGTTTACTTGCATCCGTCTACTTTCTCGTGAAAAAAGTTCACAATGAGATGATGCGACCCTAGTAGGACAACGAAGAGGTAAATAATCTCCATGAAACGGTTCTCATATTGACGTTTTCAGGTTAATGAGCCGAATCGGCCAAAATTGACGCGTTTTCGAGGGGTTCAATTTCAAACAGTGATCTAATCCTTTGCCGATATCAGTATGAGTGCTTAAGAGAATTTGATCGTCCGCATACTATCTATGTAGGTCGAGAGTCTGTGTCTGCTTCTTAGTCCCTGTTGCCAACAAACACGACATGACGGAAATCATCGGCACGCTTGCTCGGTCCCACTGTTGCATTCCATCCAAACTGGTGACATCCTGATAAAGAAGGGTACCACAACAAAGTCCTGAAGTATTTGAAAACCAAAAAATAGTTTAGAATGCAGTACAATAAGTGCTAATCCTGAACAGCTAATTTTGGTGATCTTCTCGCGACCTAAGTTTTAGCATATTTCAGAACATTACTAACAGCAGGTGCTATATAGGCTTTATTTATGACTGCAAATTATCTACACAAAATTTCGCGAGGGCTGTCAGTCCAGAACATTATGTCTCTAACTTAAATCTGATTTCTTGCAGGTAAAATCTCCTCCTTGGACCAAGTATTGAAATAACTCGTTCTATTTTTTATATATATTATTAAGCTGAGATATACTTTCTTATCACAAAGTCTGGTAGTCATAATTTTTATTACAATTATTTATATCTACCTAGGCACTAGAGCCCGGGAGTTCACAGCCACTCAGGTGTTGGCTCTGAACATAAGTCTCAACCTCCCCTCTTTGGCTCCTTTTCTACAGAATTATTGCCTGTAGTCACGTTTGTACGGCCGTGTTCCCTCTTTTCGTCGCTCCCAATACCACATTTTTCTATGAATTTTATAGTTTGTCTGTTTTTCTACTCAAACTTGAATTCTTTGACTCTGGATTCTACATATAAAGAATAACTTTAAGATTTTCGTCAGTGAAAACATTGTATACTCCCTAAGAGATAATCAGCACTGCTGTATCAAAATTTTCTCGATTCTCACACTATTTTGCACTCCTCGTTCCATTGCTTTTCCTAAGCCTATTCTTTCCAAATTTCTAGCGTTCCACAGATCACGGTCTATCCTTACATCTTAGAGAATAATTATGACTTCAAATCACCCAGGGAATCAATACTGTTTTACTTGCCCAAATAGTCATGCCATCGGTTAGTTATTCTATTAAAATTCAGATTGTATACAGAAAGAAGAGGGACCTTAAAATCTCCTGCTGGTCTTGTTTTGTGTATTAGTTTTCTTATTGTATAACTGCATTCCGTAGATTCAAAGAAACAACTTCGCACCACGAATTTCACTAAATAGACATTGAACACACTGACTTAGTTTCTCAAAGCCGTAGGTAACAGCGTAGTTGAAGTAAAACAAACAAATATAACTGCAATCGCGTGCCTTAAACGCCCACTGTGGCTCATCTACACATCCCATTACCCAGATATCCAGGAAGTGACTGTATCATCGTTACCTCACGAGAATTAATTGTCCAAGCGATCAAGAAAAGCGCGAATCGTTCCAATGCAGTCAAAAATAGGAGTACAGAGACCCTAAAATGAAATTGGTAGCCATTCCAGTCGAAGAACTGCGAGGATGTTCCAGGCTAGCATGGAAGTTTTTTGCCGTTAGATTTTGAGTTTTTATTAAAATCTTCTGAGACGACTAACTAGGTCATTGATAAATACACTTTATCCTTCCGTTCCCGCCAGGGATTCTCAGCGGGAGGACTGAGCACTTGGCTGTATTGGAAGCTTATTTACATTTTGTGATCATCTTCTTATGTTTGTACCTGTTCAATCTCTATTTAATTCCAGCACGAAGTCTCTTTTATTCGCATATTTTTCTTTTCATTGCTTTGCAGAGTTTCACACTTATTTGTCAGTGATAAGCTATCAGGGATAAAGCATAGTAGACTATAAACCGGAAATAGAAACAGAATCGCATATAGTTCTAGTTTCATTACGTTTGTAAAGTGCAAATTCTTTCAACCTTCGCATTTGATTGGGTATCAAGCTATTAAAACTAAACTATCCCTTAGACTGCAGATATTACTCTCAGTACTGTGAATATAAAAGTTCACAAAATTAGAGTGGAGCTTGCTGGCGACTCTAAAAAACGACTTTTTTGCATTTTTATTTTTATCGTAGGTTGATGAAATGTTTGTATGGACTTAAAACTACCAACCTGGGCGTGGTGACCTTTGAAAATCCACTTTCAGATATTTACGCATTTTATAACAGGGCACTTGTATATTATATGAATTTAGTCTAATATAAACCTACATCTCTGATCAATAAACAGTTGATTGTTGGTTATTTTATATTTTAGGTAGTGCTTCATTCGTAATGTTACATGCTGTATCTGACATAGTAGTTTTGTACTTGGTAGTAATTTTTAGCGGATACCGACTTTCCAGTTACTTCTGTGGTTTGAAGTGTATATAAAAGAGTTTAAATGAGAAAAATTAGAGCCAAACTATTGCATAAAAAGGAATGAGTCTCCGGCTTTTTGTTGTAGTTCAATTGTACTCTATTGACTCATTTCTCTAATCTTTCCGAAATCCCTTGCTACAGTGGTTTGAAGTTTATACTTCTTTAGCAGAACTCTCTTCTACTCTTCAAAAATTTCACTACACTGCTTGTAAAACCTCCAGCGCTGTATTGCACCTCTAGCTTTTACTGTTAGGCGAATATCTGTAGATGCTCCCTCCGAATATTGGCTTTTTCCAATCTCTAAAGCTATAAGTTAGTATGGTTCCACTTATTTAAACATATACACAACAAGAAAAAGACCTCTGACCCTCCACTCAAGTGCGGTCTTTGTGCAGAGATCAAAATCAGCAGACCTCGCCGGATATCCACTCGTTCTAATATCTATTCCGTAAGATGTACCATGTAGAGAATGGGTAGACTTCTTTGAAAAAAACGCAATCCGTCTGACCAAACCGGTAATATGCTATGCAAAATTAACAATATCGTTTTTCACTGTGATTTTTGAAGATCTTGCTAAATACCTTCGTACATATACATAGAACTCAAACAGCTGAATTAAAAAAAGATATTACCTGAAGGATCGCTTAAGAAGAAGTATAAAGGTATTTTTGGGTAGAAGATCAAAAATATGCTTACAACCACAATTATGACTCACGAAGGAAGCAAAAATTTCAACTCTGGTCTAACATGCTAGGTTGTCGGTATCTAATGCAATAAAATTGCGGAGATTTTTCTGAGATATGCTTGAATATTTACAGTATTAACCGTTTATACAACTGGTGGATTGGGAGGCCTGGCCCAGAACACATCCCAATAAATATTTACGTTCTAGGGATAGATAATTTGTTGGAAAACTTTCAACGTTTCATGAATGCTATGTTGCCGAGCATAGCAATTCAACTTCCAGAGAATGAGGTCTTTATAGACCAGAATAAATTCTTCAAACGAGGATCTAAGGGGCGAATTTATCGGGAAGCTACGGCGCATATACTTTCTTCGATATGCGACAGTTACTTGCGCGTCCAATTTGTACAAGTATGACAATGAGCGGCTCAATAGTTACGATAACCAGGTCCCTTTGCTATATAACGGTCTGAACCGTGGCGCAAAGTACCCAAAGTACCGTTCTGTTGAGCTTCTGACGCATAGGAGGACAATAACAGGACACATTATACACAACACGTGCTACAAGAAACACCATTTACTTTGATATTCCCGTTGTTATTCCGCTGGCTTCTTCTCACCTGAGAATGAGAACTTTCAACCCCTTCACGAGCTTGAACGCAGCCCATACTGAGAAGCAATTAAAATAAAAGGGGGTTACCTGGTAAGAACAGGTCTGTCCCCGTTCTTATCCCCACGCTCGATGTGAGGCTCCCCGATGCGATCTCCTTGGTCAAGGAGGTGTCAAGATCGGTTGCCACCGGAGCTTTTGACCAGTGACTCAAGAAAAAGGCCATTCTAGTTTAAAGAGTGGTAAATTTCAAGGCGGCATGCTTGTAGACTGGGTTACTAGCTAGTTTTTCCTGGTGTAGATGCTTAGTTACTCGTACCGTAGATCTTGCCGCGTGGTTTGATTGCAAGCTCATAGGACCCCCAACCTTAGTACCATCCGCAGTAAACCTGCCTGCTTACACCTCTTGTAGCCCTATAATGCCTTTCCAATGTTCAATCAAAAAACTGAATGTAGTTTCAAAAAAATATCTCAATCTAGAGGCACTTCGAAAATATTTTCTCAGCTTGAGCGGATAGGATATGTACCAAGTGCTCTTGGTACATAAACTCTTATTTAGTAGCTTATTCAGCAAAAAGGAGCAGTTCAAATACACAGGTAATATGAAATTTGGAGCGTGCTCAAACTCAAAAGCTTACCAAATTCATACCAATATCGTTTGTCTTTTTAGAGCCATTACAAATAGCTAAAATAGCATACGGTGATAACAATAGCACAAGAGCTGCAGAAAATCAAAATCTAAAGTCACTTGGCTCTTGAAAAGCAGTTTGGGAAGAATATAAAGCGGATATTACTACAGATGGGCTATTTTTACTAGGTATTGCTGTTTTATGATCTCCAATAAGTGGCATAATCACCTGGAGCAGACTGAAGGAACGAAGTAAAGCAATGGTGTGGAAGTAATTAGTGTCACGAGTAATGGGCAAGGGGGATCCTTATCGTTGATTTTAAGGGAAGAAATTTAGGGTTGTTTAATATTTGGAAAGTGATTTTCATTCACTCCCGGAAAAGAGGCCCGATTATCTATTCGGGATTGAGATAAGCGGGCGTACTTCTACATAATAATAGGTCAGCAAAGCGCCTATGTCGTCCTAGAAAAAGTTCTTTAGTCGAGCCATTAGTCAGGTAGCATTGGACATTGATGGCGCTGCTTTGTGCTTTTGAGTGAAGAACGCTTCAAACTTTCGTTATGTCCCTAGTTGCCATTACTGCCAAATTTCGTGCGAAGCTGCATATCAAAGGGTAGGAATCCGTCAGACAACCTCGGAGGGTGGAGATAGGGACCGAAATAATTCTACCTCTGGCAGAATTCGCGATGCATGAGCCGTATGTCTTCACTCTCGCGTTTTTCGCTGCATTGAGAGAGATCGGCGAGTTGAAGTTGGGAATTATCCTGCGGGAGAGTGCCAAAAAGTTGAAGAAGATAATGTCGGACAATTCTGTGCTGCAAGTCTGCCCCATGGCGCTAATGTCAGTTCTGGTGCCGTGAAGCCCTTCTCGCGGTTCCATGACTAATTGTAGAGCTGCACTTTTCAGATAATGGACAGTAGATCTATCTGGCAGTCGTAACGCCGCGTCCTTTCGCTACCCTGCAAGAAATGAGGGACTTCGTAACCGAAACAGTCGAGCATTTCGGGGCTTTTCTTCGTTGGGAATGGTGTCCGCAATGCGCAACGTGGGACTTGAAAATATTTGCTCCGTTCAATACTTGTCCTAAGTAACGGAAATGAGGCCCAATACACCCATTACTTCGCATCGGGGGACCGGGCAGAGCCATTGAGGCCCTAAAAGCCTGCATCCTGTTGTCGTTGAAGGTTAGCTCATCATACACTCTTTCGTGAATTGCATCCATCAAGGCCTTCTGCAGTTGGGTTTTACTGGAGCATAAATCACCGAACTGCAGAATCCTGTATTGCGTGCTTGAGAAGACCAGGCTCTGGGGCGAAAATGTACCTTGGTATGTTGCCATATATCTGATACATGTGGACAGAGGGGCTGCGTACAACTTTTTTGACGCTTAGTTGGAGGAGAAAAAGGCAGTGATTAGATTGGTTAAAAGCGATAGTCATGATTGGAATAAATATTCTGAGAATGATATTCTCAGAGCCAGTTTTCCCAATACGGCTGCGTTGCAAGCGACAAAATTGCTACCGAAATATGTTTGCGGGACTAGAAGAGATGGACAAGAAAGGGAAACTGAGAGGCTACAAGGCAGTACAGAAAATGCAGGTTCTACCATCTATGCTCAGGGGTTAGTGCTGAAGAATTTTTTAATAGGGGGAAGTTGACTTTCAACTTCTAGACTACTTCGGTCCGCACTTGAAGTTATCCTCCAACTTGCTTGACCCCTCTTAGAGGAATTAGTTTACTCAGCTTATATAAACTTTTTGGCTAACCTTAAAGTCTCAAACAAACATACTAAGTACCATAAATGCATTAAATTGATTCGTGTTAACGAGAAAGACTAGTAGCAGATGTCATCAGGATAAATGTCTACATTTTCTCATCACAATCATATTCCTCGAGATCAGAGCTAGAAAATTCCTCGAAAATATCCATACCCACAATGCGGTCCATAGAAAGTCCTTCTAACGACCCGGAATGATAGACAGCCTCCTCAGAAATATCTACCTCCTCCAACTCCTCCTCAAGACCTTCAACCTCTGCCTCATTCCCGGCAGATGATCCTAAATAAAGATTAATACCTCAGTCTCTCATCCGTCCTACACAAAAGCTCCCCCACCTTTGTACACCAGTGGCTCCCACGGGTCCACCTAATCCTCCTCACCTTCTGATCCTTCCACATCAGCCTCAGCCTCCTACTCTTCTACTTCCTCCGTTGCATCCTCTTCCTCTACCTCTTCCTTTTCCTCCAATGCCTCCTCGAAGCAGTCACGGCGGACCCACTCCCGAACGCGTTCCCAGTCCATCCTTCTGTAATGTTCTCCGTAGTCGGTTTGCCCTTTGGCTATCAAGGACAGGACGTGGAAGGGACGCGGGCTCTGAATTCCTTGAGGATGGTAAGGGACAGGCGGAGCTTGGTCATATTTAGGAAAAATGAGGGGTGAGCCGATGGGGTAGTTGGTGGCAAGGGTTTTGCTCCAAAGACGTTGATGTCGAAATTTAAATAGGCCGATATCTTCGAAAAGTTTCACGGCCTTGGGCGAAATAAAAAGTACGAGGCAATATCGCAGCTTTGAGTTTGCACAAAATCAGGGCAATAATAAACATATGCTTGTTAAAATACCGGAACTGAATTTGGAGGATGAAAGAGATCTTGAGTCGAAAGATTTTTATTCGAAAAAGGTGCACAAAAGTCCTCAAAGATAAACTGAAAATGGACTTGTACAATGAATTTGGATTCATAGGGGAAAATGCGTTTTATGATTTCGTCATTAAAAGAAAATAGATGAAAGGAGTTGTTTTGAAACAACAGAGGTCAGGGATATAGAAGACAGGAGTTTGTGGAGAGGAACAGTTTTCTAACCAAGTCTAACGACTAAAAGGGGATTTAAAAACATGTTCATGGCCGGAGATGAAGCCAAAGAGGCCGCCTCGCGTACTGACTCTATTGAGTTTGACAGGTGCAAGAGGCTTGTTCTGAGTGGTTCCTCGGAACTTCGTCTTGAGATTTTCTACACGAAGAGGGCCACTTCGGGTGTTAGAAACATACTAAAGGCAACCACGTGATCGTCATTTCTGTTCGTGACCATGGTCCAGAGAGGTACTTTTTGACGTCGACGTGATTCCAATGATCGAGCCACCTTACAAAGCATGTTCACCTGATGTAATTTTTCGTCTAATTATTATGTTCCAAGAGAATTTTGGGAAACAAATATTATAGGCGGCTCCGAGGTTCAAAAACTTATACCGGGATCGCTTGAAATTAAGTCCGACATACCTTCGTCTACAATAGTGGAAGTGTTTTGGTATTTTACTCTTGGAAGATCTACAATCTGGAGAGCAATAAAGTTGAAATCAGAGACATACTGCGGTGACATGTTGGCGACGAGACTTTCAAAAAGTTTCCAAACTAACACTTGGTATAAGTAAGTCAACTCTAGGGTTCATCGACAGTAACAGATATAGTGGCTGATACTCAGTCGATTTGTATAGTAGTGTGCATATGCGTGAATTATATGGCATAAGTTATTAACTTCAATTAAGATTTTTGAGTAAGAACCGGCATTTATGTTGTTGAGGAGACAGCTTTGCCATACAGTATTTTCCTAAGAGTAGCTTCTACAAATCTTGACCTGTCAGAGCGAATTACCGGGAATGATTAGAAGGGATGAGATTATATCTTGCTCTCTTGTATGGGGATCCAACAAGGGATCGGAGAAAAGAGAGACTTCATTGCAGTGTCCTCAAGGCAACTGTTAGGTGGCAAAGTTGCAAGCCATGAGCCGCTTGCTGCTCCGGCTTCCGTAGTCTACAAACATTCAATTCGTCAATGCTTTTAGAAAAGCACACTTACCCTTAAAAAAAACTGACTGAAAATGACAATCAAGGTTAACCACTTTGCAAAACTCGGAAAATATAGAGAGAATCCGCAAAAAAAATAAGCCGACAAACGGTATAGCGAGGGTTTTTTTGTGAATGGTGAATCATCAAAGCCCTAAATTTAGAAGAGTATTCATCATGTACAGCAGGGCTCGACCGTAACACTTTTTGAAGCTTAAATTGTTAAAATCTGGCATTTTAATTGGAGCAATGTGAGCCAACGAGATCAGAAGGGCTATAAGGGACTTATTTGGGGGGTTAGTGCCAAGGATGAATGTTGCAGTAGGTGAGTTTGAGCTATATATTACAGAGACGAGGCCTATTTTGCGAAAAAAGGATTTCTCCGGAACTTACTTCCTATGGCGTTATTATTAGCCAAAAAATACTTATTTGTAAATGGTTTGGTTTTCTGTGAGTTGTGGTAAGGCTGAAATTTCTATGAACTTGCAATCAAACCGTGGTTCAGGATCCGAAGTACCGATAGCGGGGCATTTCTATCCACAAAAAATTAGCCGGTAGCCCAGCTAAAACACAGGCCGATTTCGAAGTGACCATAAAACGGCGTGCCTTTGAAGGAGAATGGCCGTAATCCAGGAGTATTGGTCCAAAGCTCGGTTGCTCACCGACTGCGCCACCTCATTGATAGTAAAAAACGCTTCAAAGTGCTATACCTCGAGCGTGAAGATAGTAACAGGAACTATATCGTTCCTTACAAGTAGTCTGGCCATAAATCCCTGATATTTTCGTAACTTATCACTTTGGCTTGCATTCAATCTCGTTAGGGGGTTAAAGGTTCCCATTCTAAAGTGAGAATGTGCAAACGAGCTATAATATTGTGCACACTAAAGGGCATACCAAGGAGATTCCACCTTGTAGGTGTCTATTTTGCAATAGGCTCAAACAACTCAACTATTTCTATTCCAGCCTGAAATTCTATGGGTGTCGGACTGGCAAGCCCAAACACCTCTCGAGCTGGAAACAATTCGAGAAAATTTAGCGATTTGGTATTGATGGATGCACCCATTCTAAATATAGTCAGTAAGGTATATACGAATGTAGTCACTGAGTCTTGAGTTCCAAGGTAAAAAAGGAGTTTGGCGCTTGCGGGCGACTTTGAAAAAACCGAAGTGTTTTTGCTAGCTGGGTCTGGGTTGAAGATAGATGAATTGGTTGCTCCCTTTTTACTCACTGGAGTGCGGGATTTGCACTACTCATGCACAATACAGGCAGTGTCGATTAGTCCTAGCATGCGCGGGAAGTTGTGTCTACTAGCATAAAGATATTTTCTAAAGTTTCCATAAATGTCTACAGTATGGTATATCTATAAATTCTATGACCTGGATAAACCGAACGTAGATAAAATACCAATAGAATATCTACTGCATATATAGAGTACAATTATATCCGCATGAAACGGTGCAGGGGCGAGGTCTACAGTATGCTGTGAGATGCGCGCAAGACGCATATGCGTAGATTTTTTCTATACACTGTACCCTCGCGAGCGATCTCAGGGATGCTGCGTGACATCCAGTCGTCGAGCCGCGGGTAGGGCTCCACCGCACCAGATCTGATATTAGTGCAATGGGACGCACTGGCGGAACAGACTTCTACGATGACACCTTACTCAACCCTCTAGCGCTCTCGAGCCGGAGAGTAAGGACTTTCAACCGCTCACATCACTCAACCCAGCAAGAACGGCGAAACACAGAAGGTGCGACTCCTTCATCGCGTCTTCCGCCAGAAGTAGGCTGGTCCCCGTCCCTATCTCTACCCTCGTAGGATGGCACCCGGACGCTCACGCTTTTCTTACCGACGTCGTACGCAACGTCGCTACGAGGGCAAGGGGGACCTACGCAAAGATCAAACAAGTCTTATCGCAACGTCATGCCGCGGCGGCAGCGATGTCCAATGCGGTGTACCTGTTGGCTGGCCTCCAGCCATTTTTTCTAGCGTTTTGACGGCTTCCCGCCAATCCTTTACATTGTAAGCTTTTACCCATATCACGACATCCCTCAGGGAACAGCTGACCTCATTTTTCATGGATTAAAAACACCCCAAATTCCCACCCCTGTAACCTGGTACAGGAAGCCCGATTGGTATACGGGCGAAACATGGACAAAAGGAGAAAGAGCGACATTAAGGGGAGGAAGCCAATCCATACATATCAATAAAGAAACCCCCTATTTCTCCAAAGTGGAGGAAGTGGTGCTCGATTGCGCTCTGAAGGGAAGAAATAATCCGGCGAGGAGCAGTTCAGCTAAATCCGGTCAGTAACGACAACAGCCCCTTATTCAATGAATAATCACTGTTAAACGCACCACGATGCCGGATAACAGCCAAGATATCTCCCAAAATTAAACCACCCCACACCTTTCCCCTATGAAAAGGCGGTCGCGCTGCGTGGCAGGACTTACACCCCTTCGAAGGGCAAGGAGTCTGTCAAAATAGGAGAGACCACGCTCAGCGCTCGGACCGGCGCAGCTTTAAAAATTGAAGGCAGTGGTCAACGAGGGAATGATGGCCTGAAAATTGTTTGCGGAACCCTTGCAGTGCAACAGAGCCAAAATTACAGTAGCTACAGCAATAATGGTCGAATCTATGATTTCGAATATGCGCATTCATTGCGATAGCCTGGTTACCTGGTAGGAACATGCTCGTCCCTGTTCCTACGGTATCGCCACGCTTGGAGGGTGGCATCCCGATGCGTTCTCCTCGATCAAAGAGGTGGCGCAATTGGTAGCCAGCGAGCCCTGAACCAATACTCTGGGGCGAAGGCCAACGACACGTCGCGTTAATGTTAACCTCCAACGCGGCCTGCATGTTGACTGCGCTTCCAGCTACTTTTTCGCTCGTAGAAATGCTTCATTATTCGAACTCTAGATCCTGAATCATAGTCTAAACGCAAATCCATAGAACTCTCAACCTTATCACCACTCGCACTACACCAACCCGACTTACCCTCTTTCGAGAGGCCGGATCCATGCAACTTTGGTCTGACTCAAACCTGCGTATACTGGTTTGAATTAAAGAATGGTTCCAATGGCTGGCCACGAATTGTTCAGAGTACTCATTTGAGTACTCATTTTGCCTCGGATCTATCTGGATCGTAAACTCTTAGCGGGGTCGGGGCTTGTAAATTGTTCAAATTAAGCAGTATTCTCTTTCCTTCTTCCTTGCATTGTAATCGTTCGCAAATCTGACGTGTGTTCTGGACTCGCTGCTGCAGATTTCCTGCCCCAAATTTCTTCAACGAAAATTGCAGCAGAATATGTTCCGGTCCATTATTACAAAAAAAAGAGGATATAGTGTGTGTTTACTGCAAGACTTTGGAGAGCTTAGAGCCGGGGGAGCTTCAAGGTGGAAAATTGGGTTGTGCTTGCTGTGGCCACTCGGAGGGCTGAGAACCGGGGTATTTTGCTGGAAGGCGTTGAGTTTTAAAGTGGGCGTTGTATAACAAACAATATAGCGTACTGAGTCGCGATTGTAAAATTAAAAAATGTGGCACTTGGCTTGGAACCACTCAAGCGAGGCAGGTCTGCCCTCAAGGTATCGTGAAAGCCTGCGTATTTAAGATGAAAGAGAGAAAAGTACCATGGTTTTAGAATTTGATGCTAGACTATACTAGTGTTAAGCAGTTCAGAGCATGTAATGTTACGATGTGGAATATGCTGTAGTCGCAACTTTGCATTGACCTGGTATGAGTTCGACCAAACTTTTGCCAAGTGTTGAGCACTGCGATATGATTGATCCTAATCCGGGGAATTCGAAGGGCTGGAAACAGGGGAGATTTTAAGGTTGGCGTTGTGGAACAGAGAGCATGGCAGACGTCTTCATTCTATCTAGAGAGATGTGCGGAAACCAGACAACAGAAAGGCCGCATTAGAGGAGACTCCCTGCTCGGCATAGAGTGAGGATAGATGTCCCGTATTTTAAAATTGCATATTAAGATAAATTCATCTCACTTTAGAGCAGGGTGGTCGTCAAGGGTTTCATTGCATTGATGTGCAGGAAGCAATATTTTGTGCAGTGGTGAGCCCTTGTACAAGAAGCTCTGAATGAAGATAGGTGCATGATGTTAGCAACAAGGAAAAATCTGTTGTTTAGATATTGAATGAGTTTCCTATCTCCACGCTCGGAGGATGGCACCACGACGCTTTCTCCACGATCAAGAAAGTGGTACGATCGGGGTTAAGTCGAGCCCTGGACCAATGCTTTAGATTGAGGGCCATTCTCCGAAAACGACACGCCCCATTCATAGCACCTTCAAAGCGGCTTGCTTGTTGACTAAGCTACTCGCTACTTTTTCGTTTGTAGAAAGCTCCGTTATTCGTATTGTAGTACAGATTCTGAATCATGGTTTGAATGCAGATTCCTAGGACTCCCAACCTTTGCATCACTCGCAGCAAACCAATCCCACCAACCCCACCTACCCCTGATACTGAATGAGTAAATATCATATTCTCTTCTTAGATTTACCAAAACTGCCTCTTGCAGTATGCAAGAAAATTTAAACCCCTGGATTGGCCATTGAAGTCGAGAACGAACGCTTCTTGCCATATCTTCTTGTATCAAAATCCTATCAATACTTGAGGCCTCATTCGTGTACCTTTCAAAGGAAGATTCCTATGGAAGGTTCAAGGAAAAGTATGTTTGTTTCCAGATCACTATGCACCGTATGCTCTCGAACGGCATTGATACTGTAAACCTTTCCCTACTAGTCCTTGTCACGGTTCCACTTCAATAGTCATAGAATTTTTTTACTAATTGCACTACCACAGGGAATGTGGGGTGCTTTAAGATTTGAAAGATATAGTCGGTTGGACTACCAGATTTTCCGTATAACTTGTACTACTAGAATTTTCATAGTACTACTAAAGCGGCTGTTGTCGATCTGTGGCTCTCGCTATTTTTGTTCAAGTTCTTACTCAACATAGTAAGCCAGTCATGCCACCAAAAATGAGAGTTTGATATCACATTGAATTCTGAGACGCGTCAGAATTTAAATTCCAAGAATGGTCCTGAATGGTCCTGAATGGTTGAGAAACTGGACGGCTGCCTGCTACCAATTGCTGTTCACTTTAAATCTTTTTAAATTTTTTGAAACTCCTCGGTTTTGTGCTTTTGCGAAGTCCTTGAAACGTTAATGAGGATACAATCCCGAAATTGCGCAACGCCAGGGAAAAATCTTTCTACTTCTTTCACCAGCATGAGCTCTCTCTAACAAATAGTGTTTCTCGTACGCCACGATACTATTTACCTTTTGTTTACCTCACAGCTCGTACAACAAAAAAATGCACAATCAAGAAGCGTCGCGGAACAATGAACAATATTCGGACATCTTAACGTTTTTAAAGTTTTAAGCGGTACAGTTGAGTACAACTGAGCCCTCTGAAATTATCAGTAGGAATGAGAAGATTTAGAATGTAACTTAAAACATCAGACTGAACGCACAATTTAAAGCTCCCGCGGTTTTCAACCCTCCGCAGTCTAGTAGTAAACACAACTCCTGTCCTTGGCATGATGATCATTTTTATAAACAAGCCTTATGCTGCGACAATTACGTAGAATTCAACGGGCATTTTAGCTGCCAACTCACCCGTCCTCTCGTAAGGGGAAAAGGTTTGGGTGTTTTACTCTTGGAAGATATATCCGGTCTATCCCATGGTTTTCAAAACAACCGCACGTAAGTGAGGAATGAGAAACCAGCAAGGAGCAAACTCAACCTCGGATAAAGCAGAAGACTCTTGAACAATTTTTCAGCCATCCTCCCCCAGAGTTGGGATAATATCTCAAAAAAGCCTTCTGAATTCATTGCAGATACATTGTATTTTTTATGTGCGAGGAAATCTTTATGAGTATGAAACAAAGCACTCAGCTGTGCAGAAGTATCGTTGAAAAAATTCTACTCAAGCAGACGACGGGTGCTCATATATAGGGCTTGCATCCCTTGAAGACAGAACAAAAAACGTACTTATGAAAGGAGCTGCTTTTTGGTTTGGATAGTTTGTGCTAGGGTAACTCATTGACGCAAATTGGCAAACTGCTTAGCGTCTTCATGTATAAAAAGTAATTTGTTTGCGATACTATCGCCAAGCTTAGATGCACAAAAGGATGGCGGGGTTGGTCTATGTAGTCCGATGTCGCTAATGCGATTGTATTTTGAGTTCTACTTCAACATGAAAAATGCCTACAATCATTTCCAGTTCGTACTTGGCGACTCCTTGAATAGTGAGCACCATGGTAATCTTTGATATAACAGTTTTATTTCTCCCATAGATTTATATCTACATCAATCACTCTTTTCACTACACTGTCAGCCAGTAATATGGTAGTTTGGTCAGTCCATTTCTCGTTTCTTCAGTCTTCTTGAAATTCAAGTGCATGGTTAAATAATTGCGGCAAGTCGTTTACTAGAAAACTCAAGGTGATGGGCACATTCCCTGAAGAACATCGTGTACGGAAATCCCTCCTGTCGTGGCTATGTCAATTATTTTCATACTGCAGCTCTTGATATAGCGGTATGATCGAAATACAGAGAAAACTCGCATTTTAGTGACCTTTCACTTTAGTGACCATCTGCGGTAGAGTGTCTTTTTGGCCTACAATATCATGCGACATGTGTGTTTTAAATCTATGAGTGCACAAATGGATATTAATAGTGACCCATTCCATGACAGTGACTTTTTCCACAGAGTGACCCTCGTTTCATGTACGGTCACTCAAAAAAACCTTATTTTTAAATTAAATTTAAGGATTTAATTTATTTATCTACTCTTCATTGGACTTAACAAAAAAATTCACTGATTCTGCTTTGACAAGAGGTTTTTTTGCGATAGTCCATCACGTTCTGAATTTCCAGGTCAAAAATACCAGCAAGGTCTGCTCGTGATCCTTTCAGGAGCTCATGATTGGCTGCAACCATTATTTTGAGCTCCTGGGCAAACGCCTCCGCTGCCTTCTGAAACTTAATAATAGATGGTTGGCGGTGCTCCACATCAATTTCTATATCTGGTTCCGTATATGATATATTAAGCACAGGGACCGTTTCTGAATCCGCCTCTATTGCCGCTGATACGGCTACACCCACAGCATTTCCCTCTGTTACTGGTTGGCAACAGTCCAGTCCATCCTCTTTGCTCAGAAATGCCTCAATATCCAACTCAGAAAAGCCTTCAATGACCTCCAATTCACCCAATGTGTCCACATCGTTAATAAATTTCCTCATGCTGTCTTCATTTCATCAGTTACAGTTCTCATCTGGATCAATCAACGAGTTTACGGCAGCATCATCCAATGTTTTGAGCCACGCTTCACCTTCCATTTTGGCATTTTTTGCCCTTGACGTAAACACAGCCTTTTCTGTACTTAGAGCGGAACCACGTGGAGGCCGAAAAGAGGGTTCCACCTTTGTGATATTCTCGTCACGAATAGATTTCAGTTTCTCCTGCTGAAAAGGGGCCAATATTCCCGTCTGTAACCAACCATTAATAACAACTGACTGAGGGACCATATTCCACGCCTTTGCCATAATACATACAGCATCATAGGTAGTAACGGCTTGCCATATTTTAAAAGTACCGCGTTCTTCCGCTGGAAGCAACATAAGCTTGTCCACGTATTCAAGTATATGTTCCACGAGAAGCCGGCATTTAAAAGATCTGCCAATGGATGCATCCACCGGCTGTAAACATGAAGTCATGTTGGGAGGCAAAAACATGCTAACGACGTTATGATACACGTTGTAGTCAATTGCATGAGCTGAACACTTGTCGACAATGTTGACAAGTGTCCTTCCTCGCAGTTCGCCAATCTTATCGTACCCTCTCATTGTTATTGCCCACAAATGTTTCGTATTCCAGGAATTACATTGGGACTGATAAAATATTCCCAGATCTCTCATCGGATCGAAATGTCGAGGGAAGCTGCGTGGCGTCGATTTTCCAATTACCACTAATGGAGCTTTCCTTCCATCAGCGAATACAGTTAGTACTGCTGTCAATCGATCCTTTACACGCCTACACGTGGCCGCCCTATTACTAGAGCGAATTGCCCGACTTGGAAAAATCTATACAGCAGTGCCACTTCATCCGTATTTCAGATTTCTTGAATTGGAAACACGGCGAGCTGTTTCTGTAACGCCAATCGTGCGGAAGCAACTGTTGCTTCAGTGAAGTGACCATTCTGTCCTAGACCCTTGCTGTTATGCAACTCATTCCGTTTCATGAAGCTATCGACCCAGCCATGGCTAGCCTTAAACGCCTTCAAGCGGTCAATCTTAGCTTGGATGGCAGTGCTTGAATCCATATCGGCTGTTTCGATGCGTGCTGATAGAGATTCCACAAGTTTATCACGCAACTCAAGGGATATTCGCATGCAGACGTCAGCTCTGAACAGAGACTCTCCCTTCATATAAACAACTCGCTCCATTATGAACTCATAAAGTGCCTTTTCCAACTCTGGAAACTGTCCCGTTGACATTCTAGACATTTTGCGCAGTTTCTTGCTGCCATTCGATAAGGACATTATTTCGGCACTCTTATTTCTCCAAGCAAACACTGCGGCTTTTGATATGTTTAGTTCTCTGGCTACAGCGGCATTAGTGTACGGCTTGTTGGTTTTTGGGTCAGTTTGTGCCGTTCCAAAGGTTCCATCGTTTCGCACCCCAAGAAGGCGGAACGCCTTTTGCTTCGTCTCAAAATTGGGTTGCTGTCGTTTTGTCATTGTAAAGGATAGCTGTTGGTTGTGTTTTGTGAATGGTAAGGAAGAATTGTGGAGTGGGTTTGGTAACTGCAGTGCTTGTCGCCTAGTTTTCATTCACCTACATTCAATTACTGAAGGTAACGGGTGTGGATCTGTAACGGTTGTGGATCTGTAACGGTGGGTTATGTAATACAGTACAGTACATGGCATGTTATTTAACACACCGTTACAAACTGTAAATAGTTCATTGGGAATTGATATCTTTATTCTGCCGGTCTGTGGACTGGCACACGTGTACACGTCACTTGTTACTATTGTGAACCCCTCAATACAGTGACATAAAAGAATAAATCGCGCCGCTGCAAATAGGGGTCACTAAAATGCGAGTTTCTCTGTAGTTCCGAATTTCTCGTTGTTCTTGACAGCTTCCAGCAGTAATAACTCGTGTAGCAAAATTGGATTTAGTTTTTGTTTTGCTTGTGTTCTTTTTTTCTTACATTGCTGCAACGCATCAGGATGGGTCCGGATAGTGTTCTAGGGTAGTTCAGAGCACTTTAGACACAGCCATTTAGTAATTTTACTGTATTGAATTTTACACCTTTTACGGTCGAAATTTAGCGCTTATGGGACAATTTTAGTATCACTCTTTCAGCTTTTGAGCGAAAAGAACGAAAATGGAAGCCCAATAATTGAATAAACGCTGTTTCTATTCCTGAAATTACGAGATTATCAAACATTCATGGTAACTATATTTTACACTCTTAATATATGAGTCATATCTTAACTCATTCTAATTGGCCCTAGGTTTTGTTATATGAAGGCCTTCATGTAATATAAAGAGCTTTTTTCAGTTTACTAAGTGTTTTCTGAGTAATTTTACATCTTATAACAGTATTATTATGCGTGAAATTGGGGGTTAATTTACTGTGGTAGATATGGGGGTTGGTACCCAGTAAATTTGTACCGGAGCGCAGATACCGTATATTAGCCAAGCCATTTGCGAAACCGTAAAATGCATCGAAAACTGTAGATGGCACTCCAATCTACCAGAAGGTGGAAGGAGGCCCGCCAGCAAACAAGCGGCATTTGAGGTTACTGTTGATTCGGATAAGAAAGGGTCAACCAATGTATTTTAAACTTCAAGTTTACTGCATCGACAGTTTATCGATAAATATTATACAGTACTGCACTTGATTAATGTATAAGAGGGATCCAGAAATACAAGTGACGGGAAGTCCTGGTTTAGATAGCGAAAGACCGATACTGCATCAAGAAAGTTTTTAACTAATCACGTGAGTACTTAAGTTTGATCAAGCGTGATTTTACTCAGATGTTTTTCTTTTTGACAAGTGTCCGCAATAAGATCAAGCATCTGAATGAAAGCCTTTGCACATTTTTCTTAAATATCGTAAATATTGCTGTATTATCTTTCTGGTTACGCGACGGAGAAAAAATTAACCCTCTGCGCAGGAAAGAGTAATGGAAAATTCAGCCTTTATTCCTGCGCATATGGTGCAGGAATTTTCAAAGAGACGAACAATGCAATTAGGAATAGATCTGAAAAACTTTGTTATTTGCAAAAATGGCGCTTCCAATCTTAAGTAGAAAAAGATTTGAGCCCGTGGGAATCTCAAAAACAACATTTATTATTTTCTGATTTGTTCTGGTTGAATAGTTACTGCTTCTTTTTTATTTTCTCAGCTCTGAGAGAGGCGGTGGCAATAATTTAAAAATATTTATAGAACCATAGCCTATCTCTAGTCTGGCCGATAATACATGTCTATGTACTAAAGAAAAGAATATTATTTAATGAATTATTGAGTACACAGTTGTAAAGATACTACAAAATTAGGGTTTACAAGGGTGTTCTTGATGAAATATCCCCTACTAGTACAATGAATTAATAGATTTAATTTCTAAAAGTAAATAAATAAAAAGAATTATGCTGTAGACGTATCTTTTATAGTAATAAAGATGGCTGACTTTCGTGCTTTCCTTAGTACATGTGTATTCCGTAGAGGTATTTAGGAACGTTTGAAATTCACTGTGCATTACTGTTCAAGATATGTTACAGGAAAAGATGAGCACTTGTTTTAGTTAACAACAGCAGAGGAAGCAGGAGGCTAAAAATTCCAATATTTTCCTTACATTCAATATCATTTGAAACCCTACTGTCCATAGCCAATTTACTGCAAATTGTTGTCATTATACACTAAATTTAATAAACATTTCCCCCAAAAATATGATACCGCAATCTGACATCGATTTAAATAGGTGCTACCACTGCTTTATAATTTAGTGAAAATTATTCATTTCATCTCTAGAAATATGATCCAGAGTGAGGTTCACATGAACTTGGAAAAGTACGTCCTAAATGAATTTCAAAACATAGTATTCATCACGAGCGGGTATTTATTTATGTTGAGAACCATTCTAGATTCAAATTTCGTAACCAGTAAGACTGGAATCTTTAGGCGCTTGCACCTACTGCTTAAGTTGAAAGCATCGAAATTACGCTAATGCAGCTACCCACACTACATTTATGGTAAGTAAAACTGAAAACGCCAGAAAAAGAATTACTACCTTCACTTAAGATACGATCACGTACAAAACATTTACCACCAGAAAGGCATATGAATCAGAAATTGATTAAAGGGCCTCCAAGATTATCACCAAATGAAATTGTCGCTCTTCAATGTTAAAAAGGCAACACTGGATTGTATTTAGATATAAAGAAATCTCTTTGATCAAATAATTGCAGCAAAATACCAGATATTTAATAGGTTTTTAGTCCATCTGCCCTCATTGAAAAACCAAAACTACAAAAAAGTCGATCAATTGTTGACTAAAATAAAATTTTTAACTTCTTTGAACGGCAAGTATATCCATTTTCCAGACATTAAAACTAATGTTTCCATTTCACATCCTCAACTTGATCCCTTGAATAAAATTAGTTTGAAGTCGGAAGCGGACTTACGTCATACGGACTTCTATAAAGTTTCGCGGAGAATATAACTTATAACCATCTCGTGTTGCATCTGTGAGAATTAATCAAATGTACCATGGATATGAATTCAGTCCCCATTTAATGTCAATTCATATCAACTTATACTGTATAGGCTGCAAGATTTGATCGAAGGGTCTGAAAAAATCAACTGATACAACTTTACAGAAGACTTAGTCACTGGTACATTTTAATCCTGGAAAGCAGAACTATAAACAACTTTGAATTAAGCCCTAATTTTTTAACTGTCGCCCTCACTATTCACAAAATTCGTGAATTTGGGCACTCATGAAACTCAAAATATTGGAAAAAATCAGACCAGACTGGTGATTTGCGAAAAAATAACCATCGAAGCCCTCTAGAATAGCATCAAAAACTCCTCGAATATTAAGTTCGCTCAGTTTAGCTGCAGAGAGCTGTTTAAAACTCTTGCTGAAAGAGGTAACGTTTGTATACCTCAGAATATACTATTTTAGGATTCTGAAAAATATTAAACTATATGACTCATCAATTTTACGTATGACTCTAGCATCCTTTTTTCCCATCTGCTGTGTCGTAAATAAAATTAAGGTGACTCGTATACGATTACGCTGAGACTCACCGCATCCAAACGATCTATTCAAATATCATCCTACGAGCTTAGGGTACTCTATTCCACAAACTTTTCCCATCTGCTGTGTCGTAAATAAAATTAAGGTGACTCGTATACGATTACGCTGAGACTCACCGCATCCAAACGATCTATTCAAATATCATCCTACGAGCTTAGGGTACTCTATTCCACAAACTCTCGCATTCAGGGTAATCTCTCGTGACCTAGTTCTTTTTACTTTCCATGTTTTACTTGCAATGCAGATAAACTTTCTTGACTATATATGTAACTTTTTTCGCTATATGCACCTCTTCTTCAATCACGCCACTTCTGAAGGTTCAGAATATGAAGATCTTACATTCATTTCCAACACATTTGACATCATATTTTAACTTTAATCCTATTCAGTTATTACGTGCGATTTGTATAATTTCAAGGAAAAAAGTATTTCAAGGGCGACCCCCCCTGCTTTGTTAGTAATAACTTCTACTCATTGGAGTATCCAAATGGGGATAAAATATTTTCTCCATCATTTTCGCTGGCAGCAATTTGGCACTCGTTATCGGAAATCCTCACTTAACTCATATTGTTCATAAAATCCCCCAATTGATCTTCAACATCTGAAAAAGGCTCTAATTTCATGTATACGTACTTATAAAGGACATGAAGGTGAGCAAGTTTCTCAAAAAGCTTATGCAATAGATAAAAGCTGCAACCACGATTTACGCTTTCTTATTAACGGTAACCAAGAAAAGACAGCAGTAATTTGGAGTATTTTATTTTCAGTATAAATGGGAGGTTTATTCTACCTGAATAATTACATTTCAGGCATTTTACAGTTGTGAGGCGGATGAAAAATAGCAGGAGAAAATTAAAATTTTCTAACTTTTTCAAGTCTTTATCCGTCATTTTCGCAATAATTTCCCTCTGCACCACATAGATACCACTTTATGTTTTTATGTGGCATATATTATAAACATTTCAAAATGTTGTCGAACAGCTCATTCCGAAAAGACCTCCATATGATACAAGCACAGTTGGTTAAGGAAGCATAAGTCATTATATGCTTTTTAGAAAAAAGGAATCATGCCATGTCTTTCTGCGTTCTCCAAGAATGACAACGGAAGCACTACTTTGAAATAATTTCTAGCACTGGCTGCATATTGGTGACGTAAAGTATGTGGTGGCAAACGAATCAGCTTTGCTGATACCCCGTCGCTCGCTGCATTTGAATGTCTGTCACAGCAGAGGACGGCCAATTATATCACATTGTACTCTTTATATACATCTTTTATTTTGAAAGCCACCAAATATCCACCTCTGTAACGGAAGCTACCTCTTATCACTGTGTTATATGGATGAAATCCACTTCATAACACTATTAGGAAGCGACCAAGGGTATAAACGTCCTAATTTAATGTACGAAACCCGTCAATGCCATCTTACAGACAAATTAATACGAAGATATGACCTTTTCGGCCTCATTAGTCGAAATGATCCACTTCATCACAAAATCAGAAATTAAGTTACAAATATATTTTTTGATGTACATAATGACTTATGTGATAGCTAGATGCTGGATGTATGCAGATTAATGCATTCAAACACCACTATAGTATTGTTAAAGATTCTGTTAGGAAACTTATCAGTAAATTTATGATACCGACGAACTTCGATTCTTTCACAAATGATATTCTTGATCAGCTGGAACAGGCACATAAGCGCTCTCTTGCCCCATGAATCCAAAAACGTTTCTGTATTTCCTCTGTACCTCCTAATTTGACATGATTACGACTCTGTTTTTGCCTTCTCAATCTACTAAAAGGTACTCCAAGTTGACATGCTCAAAAGGGGTACAACAGCGATCTGAATCACATTTATAACTTAATTTAGTATTTTGAATAGTGATGGAATATTCGTTTGGTGCATTGGCTGACATTAAGAATCGCTGGAACATGCTCTTTAAATCAGATTTCATCTTTCGTCATATATTAAAGAATTTACCATACTCAAAGTATTTGATAACTACTTTTTTGGCGGATAAAACCAACACTATACCTTAATTTTCTTCTATTTTGAATTTTAAGTTATAATTTTACTTATCGTACGTAATTAATTCATACAACAGTAGATCTTTGTACTGACTATATATCGTTGACGTCGGCTTGGTTTGTTTTAAGGCCAAATTAGATGAACTATGAATGCGTTGCTAGTTTTACGCCTCACTTATTTTATTTCGTGGCGTAAATTTACTCGAAGGTACTGAAACAGTGTATTAAATAACTAAGAATGATGAATCTCATAATACTGCCATCATTTTTTGTTCCTTAGTTTTATTCACAAATGGTTGAAGGATTATCTATTTCGCTGTTGGTCAAAACCATCCTATTTTATTCAGTAATCGTCTGTATTTGGCCGGTGCCCTACAAACTCCCTGTACTCGAATGCGGCTACGCGAGTGTCAATGATATCTAATACGCAATAATAATTTCAGAAAACCATTTTGTTTTGGGAGATAATTACCAGTAAATAATCCTTCTGGAACCGCTGTATCTGTACTTTAAACTGATATCTAAAAATCTGAATGAGAAATATGGGGTAAAATAGTCATTTGATGTTGTATTCAGTAAGATGATTATGAAATTTACTGTCACTATTTGCTCAAACTCTTAAAAAACACATGCTGTCCTCCACAGAGCTTATAAATGTGTATAATCGGTGATTTAAGTAAATTTCAGAAAGATGTATCAGTAAATAGCTTTATATGATGTAGAATATTATTCTACTTAATTTTCCCATTTCGTAGTTAAAACTTATGTTACTGGTGGGGAGCAGTGAGTGATTCTGCCGAATCAGCTCTATTTTATTTATGTACTGAAAAAAGAGTAATTTACGGCAGAAAGATCGCTTTTTTCTTGATTTCAGCGCCCATTGCTGTCAAGTTCTCTGACATAAAGCTTGCGTACTAGAAAGTTTCAGATTATGCACTACCTTTTATGAAGGCCCTAGATCTTTACGTGTATTTTTATGAATTTTTCGCCAAAATTGTTTCCTCAAAAGCGAATTTATGTCTTTCTTAGGTTGTAACGGGGCTTATAAGTAAAATTTGTGTCTTTCTTTGTGCCCTTTATGTTTTCCTAATGTTTGTCGAGCGTATAAATTAAGCATACATTATTTTTTAATTGATTTCTACAATTGTGAAAAAAAATTTCGTAATCATAAATATCTCGTTCTTACGCATTATTGGTTCTTAGGTCCCTTGCTTTATTCCTAATTGTGACCTTGTACTACCTTTACCACAAATAGCTTTTCTAAAGTTTAAAATGAACATTTAAATTTCCCAACTGTTAATATTGCTTCTAAAAATTTTTTGTACAAAGTTATTGGTCTATAAATTTTTGATAGGAGTTATTTTTAGTCATTATGACTTGCCCACGTCAACTTTTGGTCATACAAAATACTAAAATACGTAAAAAGGAGGTATAGTTAATGTTTCCGAGTGTAAAGAATCATTGCACTTTTTCTGTTGCATGGATTAGAAAAGCCGAAAGTGGTCAAAATGATGAAATTTGTTAATATTTGATTTGATTTGGTACCAATTCTGACATTTCCACTTATGTCTGAACGTTGATATATGATGTATTGTATTTGGATTACACTGTATTCATGGAAGTGTTTACAGTGGGGAAAATACCCATGTGGGTTCCTTCCGGGATTACCGGAGCCAGGTCATGGCCTTTTTTCCTAATTTTTTCCAAAAAATGCAATGGAGGTGTTGTGGGAGCTCTTTGCATGTCTTTTTGTAATATTTTGAGAAATGTTTGGGAGAGTAATTTCGATATACGTCCATTATAAGAAGTGGGAGTAAACTACAGATTTGTCCAGAAAGGAAGGATTTTTTTAGTAATAAGTCTCCAAATAGAAAAATGGAGGATTGGGATTCTATTATTGTTCATTTTAAGTCTTTATTTTATTCGAATGATTTTATTCATGAAGACTTCATTCAATAACTGAATATACTGTACTGTGCGGAATTTTCTAATGATGGTAACTCTGTCATCTTTGGCAGTTAACCGCTTTTATTTCTTATTCTATGCTCTCCACTTCTTTAGATTCAGCAAATATTATGACTGAGGCAAATTAATATATATGAAAAAGGATTTTCAGTTGATTTCTGGAGGAGAACTTTTATATTCTAAACTTTCCTTTTTTCTTTGAATTATTCTACAGAAATAGTCCCTACTCTTTCTGCAGTACTAAAATTCTTTACTAAAATTTCTTTTATTAGCAGTAAGTCAGAACCCGTTAGGAATAATAAATAATGATTTTTGTACTTTTTTCCATAGTTGGCTTCGATCTTTTTGGGGGTAAATCTAATATTAGTTAATATATGATAGAATGTATGTTACATTTGAACGAAGTAAATCTGTGACTATTGATGTGATAGATTGGATCGATACGACCGTCAGAAGAACTAGTTATTCAAAGACAAGGTTTAGAACCTTTAAATATTGGAAAGATTGAAATAGATGTTTTTGTTTACATCTCCCCAACTAAAGCATGACTCAACTTTATATTTGATTTTAGGAGGATTTTTCGTTATTTTATGAGATTAAAGTGCACTTGTCGAGTTTCTATGTATTCTGCTTATCCATGAGGAACATAATTAATAAAAACTTTCCACTACTGTGGACATTATTAGAATTTTGCTGACTTTCAGAGGGATGGTATAGATGAAGTGTACTAATATCAATCTTTATTTAGTTCTTCACCAGATTCCCTGTGTTAGGCTATTTTCACAGTAATGTTGCGAAAACAGGGCACTGAATATCTGACTGAACTCAAATAATATATTATATATGTGTGGTGACCAATGATTGTGGAAGTCTTGGACTGTGGTGCGGTAATATTATTAGTGTCTCTTTGACTCCAAAGCTTTTTGTATATATTTGCGATCATTTGTTCTAGGTTAGTTCAAAACTTGGAAAGGAGACATATTTCTTCTATTTATGGACGATTTGAGTGGTGAATATGCTCCAAATTTCGAATTTTTGTTTGGTCAAGATTATCCTGTATTAGAATTTATTGCCGAGAAAAATATGCTATATGAAGAGCTGCAAGGGAATTTCCAGTGAATGGTAGAATAGAGCTTCTTTTAAATTATTCCTTGATTCGGGCAAGACAGCAATATTTTTGTTTAAGGATAGAAATATTATGTTGAAAAGGTTATTGATGGAGTTTTTGAAGGCCTTTCATCCATTATTGACTAGTATGGAATTGCGGAAACTTTTTCCTTTCTTATTTCTATTTATTTAAATAACGGATTTATTGAGCATTGATAAGAACCCTTCTAATATATAAATAGGAAAACAAAAACACTGTCGAAAGGTACAAAAAATTGAATAGTTGTGTAACATTTTATTTCGTTGATGCTAGAACCAATAATATTACGTATAGTTCTATTAATAAGATAACTAATTTTTTTGGCATAAAACTCTCTTAAATTATTACCGCACACTTAGAAACTCCTATTGGTGCATTATTAATTTCAAAATCTGAATCCTTGGCCCACAACCACACATATTCACACACGCAGAAGTGTAGGCCCATTTTCACAGATTAATGACACATAACAGATCATTTTTTGAAACTATCCCTCTACCATGTTATTTCCAGTATTATTTACTGATTTTTCAGTTTCTGATTAGTAAATAGTTGCGGTTGGTAAAAACTCACGATTCAAGCCACCTAAAGTGAAAAATGATGTATGCACTTCGGAGAATACTGGGTAGAGTACTGACAAGAGGTTTTCGAAGTGACTGACCGTGGAGCGCGGGAAACTAGAACGCAATGGTGAAAAATGAGGTGCTTACACATCTAGATTCAGACGATGCGTCGGGATTCAAATGCAGGTTGGTATCGTACTGTACTTCACGTGGTAATGTGAGCAAGAGAATTGTACATGTTTGCATTTTTGTTCAATATGGTGGGGAAATACCGTAGATTTTGGCGCAAATGGCGATAAATTGTGGAAATGCGGTTTGTATAGCGCTCATGAAGTTTCAATTTCAACATCTCAAATGACTGTACAGACTTCGCAGGTTCTCTGAAAACTGCAACAATTTCCCTCTTCAACAAATTAGTGATGATTCTCTAAATGATGCCCGCCACAAGACTCATTAGAATCCATTGGCCTTTGGAAAGTAGCATATAACATTGTCAGCAAGGCGTTCGCAGATCCACACAAAAGTGCTCATTCCATTGCTGTTCTCTTCCGCTTGAGGAAAATTCAAAAACGAAAGCCATCAAATGTCCATTAATGCTCCGTTTGACTTAGGCATTTCAGCATACGAATTCCCCAGGGAAAGCAAGCTTTGGGTACCTTGTAGAGCTCTTTCGAAAATATGGCCGTGTCTGGGATGTCTATGGAATCAATTTCGAAGGTTGCAGCCACAGAGTAAGAATGTGGAGATTCACATGTTCGAATAGCAAGGAAATACAAGTCAATCCCTTTAGAAGCCCCATCCACGGAAAATAGAAGATATTTATAGCATCTTCTAAATGTCTAGCTTCTCCAAAGAAGGAAACTAGTACAAATATCTCCAACTCAAGCGGTATTTTGCGGATTAAAGCGCAATTAATGGGCGCCAAGCTACAGTGGAATATTCAGAACATAACTATGGAAATGTACTGCAATCAAAAAAGCTCAGCGCATGAGTAAGTGTCATACAGCGATAATTTTCACCTCTTACTGCTCTTGTTAGCCTAATCATTGGACTTGAGTACAAGTAATTGTGGAACAAGATTTAGAGAAGCGTAAGACCCGAAAGCGTCTGACATAGGCGGCAGAACTAACTATATCGACCAAAACAAGGCATTTAAAAAGCTTAAAAAGAAGTCTATTAATAGACGGAGTTGTTGCTGGACCATTTGTGTGTAAAAGAGAACAATAACTCCAATTCCGATCATACTAATGCCATAGTTCTTTCCATTCATGGCTTTTCTCTTAATGCACTAACTGAATTAGTTCCAGATGGGATAATTGCACAATACGGAACGGCGCAACGGGAGATTTGGAGAAGTTTGACCGCAAAAAGCTGTGAAAAGCTTATATATGAATTATTTAATCATTTTATCGCATGTAGTGTAAAATATAATAATGGCGTTTTTTTGGAACTACAGAAGGTGACTGGAACCACAAAAATGCGGAATGGAGTAGTTGTGACGCAGCAGACTGGTGTTCTTAAGGTTTGGGCGTTTTTTTTCACTTATCTCCCCTATAGCACCTACTTTTGGCAACCTTATTGCTGTGTTTATTTTTCGCTCATGTTCGTTTCGTTCGCCCATATACCAGTACTCCGTTCTTTTTGTCTTCTATGATTACCTAATGGAAGAAAGGGACAGAGGCCGTACGGATGGCCACTCGCAGCGAAATACTAATTTCAATCATGGATATTAGCAGCCAAAAGATTGCCGTGGCTACTCAAGAGATGAATAGATAGTTCTCTGTTTTCAAAATTTTTCTTTTCTGGGATAAATAATATGCATTGAGTCTAAATCTATCTGCACGATGTTTAGTCCGGCATTGGAACTCATAGCCTCAACTTATATCATTCTCACTTTGATTTCGGTCCGACATTTGTTAAGTTCAGTGGAATGACCGGGAAATTATGAGAAAATGTGATAATAATGCCTCAAAGTGAATGTAATCAACAGCTCTTACCAAGTCACGCTGTCACAGCTTAATACGCATCCAACTCGCTTGCTTCTATTGGCTCTGTAATAAGCCATAGGTCTGCGACTCCAGTTGAAGCCATTCAAATACTTGAACTGTAAAAATATTTTTTCATTCCATAATAATGTGTAAGAACATTTTTTATTTTTTAAAAATTTTTTATGTTCAAGGTAAAATAATTCATTTTTGAGACGCGAATATATATCCTATTGTACTCTTAAATTATGCAAATCTGTCAAAATATTCTACTGGATTTAAAATGCGTAAAGTGGGTATCACGATACCGATATTTGCATAAAACTCATGTGATTCATTTTCATCACAAAAATGGTGCTCAAAAGGCAAAAAAGGAGCCAAAAAATAAAATTTACACAAAGAAGACCTAAAGTATACTCTATTCTGGTACAAGGCATCCAAACTGCTCATTTTTTATTACGTTATGTGCGATAAAATCGAAAGTTGATGAATTTGAAACGATACTTCAGGGTTCTGTCAACTGATCTCGAATCAAATATAACTGAAAGATACAAAAGCAACATTTTGACACAATATGTTTTAAGGCATCCTAATGGTGCTGCAGATTCCACTTCTATTTTAATAGAAGTTTCTGAACCAGTTTGATGGCCATTTCTAAACTATACCGTAAAGAATGAAAATGAAAAACAGTCACTAATTTGAACCACATGCACTGCCTATGCAATATAACTATAAGAAACATATATGACTGCTTAGCGCAGTACTAGAGTTATTTTAAACGCAAATAAAAAGATTTAAAGCTTGAAACGCAGTGCACCAGTTTTAGCATCTATTACTTGGTGCCAATTTCTGCAAATTAATCTAGTGGACATAATGAAGTTAGGAATGTGCCTGTAGTTCACTTTATGTTTAAAAAGTCTAAGTACTGATCACGTAATCTAGAGGTGCAGGATTGAAGATTAAAATCGTACCTTCACCTTCAGTCTTTCGTTAAGCTACTACTGTAGCTGCTCTCATGTACATTGAGTTATTTTTAGTTTTTGAAGAGACAGTATGTAAATGTTATTTTACTTATCCAGTATCTAGAATGTAAACCAACCGACATCCTACTGAATTAAGAACTAATTGAATGGAATACTTCAGCTGTTTGCAGCATCTAGGAATGTAACATTTCATTGGAAACCGTGTGAAACAAATTTTATATTCGTTTATACTTATTTTTTTGGGCTGCTAGCAAAATTTTCGCTTCTTTTATAACGCTACAAACACTGGCAACTACGAATAATAACAAAGTTAGTACTGGTCTGTTTACATTGTACGAATCATTCGTGCTTTGAGACAAATTTCTTTCAATTTTCAGAGAATGTATACCATGATAGGTCAAAAACAGTGTAAAATTAAGTTACTGGTTAAATTGACAAATTATATGTATATATGGCCAGATTTTGCGCCTGGGGACTAATTTTTTACTTAGAGCCACTTTTATTCAAGAATTATGCGAAAATTTTATCTTGCGCTAATCATCTAATCACAAAAGGAATAACTTATTCGCATGTATAAAAAACTACTTAAATATATACCAATATATTGTGGCGAAAATCTTCAAAGTTTTCCCAATGAATATTTTATTTCTACCAATTATTTTTATTTCTACTTTCAAGTCCACAAGCTTCGATTTAATTTCATCTTGGCTTCTCTATCGTCCCTGTAAACAAGGTCTCATCGCAGGTAGATAAAATTTTACTTCAAATGAAGTCCTTCCTAGGATAAAGGTATAAAAATTAGATAAAAAATATCATTCTTAAATTAGTGGTTTGAAATTTCAAATTCATAGATATAGTGATCTCATTAGGTTACAACACTAAATTACAACTGGTTGTCCACTTTGGGAGTTTGTTCCGTACAGGGCCACTAATATGTGAAGAACAATCAAATTAATGAGAGAATCTGGCATTGTATTTACATGTTCAGAAATACAGTCCTGCAACACGGAACCTCGATTCTTGTAAATGAAAATACGAAAATATTACCGATTACACATTTACTAATTAAATAAGAATTTCGAACCAGTTTCAAGAATTGTATCTAGAAGTTCAATCTTTACTGTTTAAGAGATCGCCAGGATCATAACCCATTGACATCTTTCAAATTGTAAAGCACCCAGAGTTGCCCTGCTTCATCTGTCAATTGCATCACTGAACGGGCGCGGCTCGGCAAATTCTTACCCGCTCTAAGGCCCTTGTTGTGTAAAACGAAATTGGCGACTCAAGCTTGTGTGCCGCCGCTCCCTAGAGCGTTGCAAAAAGCGTTTGTCCCGCTCAAATTAGCATTAGCGATGCTGCCCAAACTGTTTCTCAACAGATTAAAGCGCTTCCTCTCAGTCTCTCGACTTGGATGCCGATAAAATGAATAATCTCAAATGCTAGGCCAAGCTTTAAAAATCATCACAGTATCCTTCTGACCACTTCTATTTGTGTAAAAATAATGTCCACAGTTTGCACAGGCGACCAAAAAATGATTTTGACTATATTCTGATCACTGGAAGCCTTTCTATTAACGCTTTTTTGACTAATTTAAGGGCTCCGCAAGTCGGCTTCTTAAATATTTATATGCCTCGTAAAACTCAGCAAACCCCCGGTACCCTCTGTCCCCAATTAAGCCCCATGCTCGCGGATATTTGTCAACGAGCACTCCAGTATCCTCCCATCGATTCTCATCTGTAGTCTTTTTTAGCTCATTTCCATTCCAAGAGCGCACGCGTTGCAAAATTTCTAAGTCCGCTACTGACCCCGTAAAATACTTGCTACAACCAAGAGCCATTCCATTCGGCAACAAAGATACTTCAGCTTTGTAGCACTAGGGCTTATGTTTCATGCTAAAGTACAGTTTACCCTCCTCGATACTGCCGCTTGCACGAAAAGACTGCTCTAATGTCCAATCCGTCGCATGCCTGGCCTCGCTGAAATTTTCAAAACGCATTCTATCTTGATGAAGGCGCCTCACTGTGTAAATTTTTCCAATTTTTGTAACAAACAAGTAATAAGCGTATGGTGAAAGAATAGAAATGAGACTAGTCACCAACCGCTCAAAGGAAGGTGCCTTCATTTGAAAAATTCTTGCGAGTATCTGCCATTGCCCCCCATGCTTGTATACAAGACAGTGTACAGTTATCAAAATGAACAACGCATCCTGTGCTGGGATGGGGGATCTTCTACCACTCCCAACGTTGCAGTGAGAAGCCATGAACGATTCTAGATTATTCCAAATTTTCTCGAATTCAGCCAGTGAAATTTTCATCATTTTCTGATTGCCGTAATCTCCTTCTTCATTGTAAAATGCGTCAAAAAGCGGTGACGGGGAATCGACATCATCTTCTGATGTCTCTGCTGCTCGATCTCATTCGTACTGGTTAATGTCATCACAGTACTCTATTACGGCGTCAGCGAGAAGCTGAATGCCTCTTGATGCTTCCGTCTCAGATATCGGCGGTAAAGTCATTTCATTTTCGCCTGTTTCAATTGCACTTTCGAGTGGCTGAGAGTGGAGATTGGACAGGCATTCAATGTGGTTAAGGGAAAAACAGAGGGTGCTTCACAGTGTGTAAGGTTACAGTGTGTGCAAGTTAGTGTCGCTGTTTTTGCACTGTTTATGCCTTTTAATACATCTTTTGGCAAGTTGAGAGACAAACCAACTTCGTATTTCACTCAGTGATTTCGAAACATACCAAGCCCGCGCGCGGGGTTTCCGTAATGTTGGTTTGTAAAGTGTTTAGTCAAATGTACCCTTTACTTCTTGATAGTAGGTGCGTTTTCAATAATAGCATGAAAGGGCGTAAGTGGCACGCACAAATCAATCCAACTTGAACAATTTTTTGGAGTACAGTTGCAATTGCTTTTCATTAGCTCTTTCTGATGTGTCTGTACATTTTGCGAATTACATTGTTGGTAGCATAATAATGTAAAAATTCTAAATTTTTAGAAAGCACAAGTAAATGCCACACTTGCCGCCATAATTGATTCTGACTCTATGCTTTTATCAAAATCCCGTTGAAAATGTCACTTAATCAACTTGAAGCTTCTTCAGAAGCCTTTTCAGTGCGTTTGAATGGAACATACTTTTCATGACCTAAAAAGCACTTATCCCAACATAGAGCTACAATAGAACATATCTTACCGTTTACCTCGATAGACGTGAAATATTTACATAAATGCTGCCACATGTAATTATTGGAGGGTAATTTGAAACGTACCTTGCGGGCCAGTAAAATGTTAACTCATATTTTCATTTAAAAAATGAAAAGCACTTATCTTTGCAGAAACAAGTCGCAATGTAGCCTTGCTTTACGTACACCTCTATAAATGATATATATTTACAATCAATTTGTAAATATTAGAAAGATTTGAAAAATACTGCGCTGACCACTAAACGTTAAACTTTTTTAACCTGAACCAAAGCTTAAATTGATTACAGTGCCAATATATAAATCGTAACATTTCATTTAATTGGAGTCGACCGTACTTTGAAATTTTCAGGTATATAAATTATTTCCGGGGGATTTTCCCCGGACAACCTGTTTGAAAGCATCTTGCATCGAAATAAGCATCTCTTCGAGAATGTGAAATCACAGAATTGATTGCTTTGTAGAGAATCTACCAGCGCTTGCAATTACAGTCCAGCTCTTTCCAAATTATATTTCTTTTTGCAGACTATTGAAATATTCTTGTGTTTTCAGAACAAAAGCGTCTTAATTTGTCTAATTGATATGAAAGGTATTTAAAATTTCTTTATTACAATAAATCCAATTTCCTTGGCCCAAATAACCACTTTTGATGCATATGTGGAGCTACAGTGATAAAAAGAACTATATCTGCCGCAAATGCCGCCCTTTCTAATGATTTACAAATTTCAGAAGGTTCCTTATGATTATTTTCATTTGACATAAATCTTACTGCACTTTAACATTTATAGAAACAAGTTCTAATTTTCAGTTTATATTTATTCAAGAAAAGACTGGATCATTCCTTCCTTATACTGTTTCCACCACTCGAATACCAAGTTGACATATATAAAATAGTTAAAAAAAACGAAATCAATACGCATCAATAGCTAATCATTACTGACGACAATCCTGAAGTAACTCCAATTTTTTAAATACCATCGTCTACTTAATAATTATTATTAGTGCGAAAACATATCCATATTCTACGATTGCGTCAATCTTCTCCTCTCGCCACTTTATGATACTCCATGTACACGCAGTGGTCTCACCATATCTTGGATTCTAAAATTAAATCTTTTAATATGTCAGTTTTCGATTTTGGACGTGTCCGCGAACATTAGACTAGTTGACGTTCTTTCAGACACCCAAACACCTTTCAAAATACCAACTGAAATCGGATTTTTCTGCTGTGTACCAGGATGAACTGATTCGTGATAAAGATATGTTATGTTGGTCAGAGCAATTGCAAGTATTTGTCCTCACTAGAATAATTTGATCCGTTGTGAAAAATGCCACAACGAACGGTTTCTGGTCTGCCTGTGTTCACGCGCCCTTGCAACCTTGGCCCGCAGGCGCAATTTTGTTCCAGAAAGATTGCAACGCCGAGTTGGCCGTGGGTTTGTTCTGAAGTTGCCACAGCGCTCAGCAGGATAAAAGCTGCGCAATACCTCGTAACCTCTTTTTTTAAGCAATTATGAGTCCTTATCACCAATGCTGAAGTTATTTTCGGCCTAGAGGATCTCAAAAGTATGATATCTGGCTCTATCAGGACATCTTTTGGGCGCCAGCCGATACTCAAAGGAGGGAGAAAAATGCATCGACCCGTCTGTATTGTCCTTTTTCAATTACACCACCTTCGTCGCCGAGTCTCTCTCGCTTTAGTGCTTCTGTGGCATCGCTGCCTACCAGCTCTTCAGATGCATTCGTGATTGGTCATCTGTAACTCACTCCCTGGTACTCAATTATTGATTATGGTAAAAGTTGCTTTTCAGAATGCCATCGCTACATGTTCCTGTGGTTACCAATCCTTTTCTTATGATATAGGGATATAGAACTTTTTGATTAGATAGAATTCTCATACTGTCTTTGTGAACTTTCTAGGGTGGTTAATGGAGGTCATAGTTCTTCCGCATCCGTTCCAAATACTTATGTAGAATGTGAATAGTTTACGGCAAATAGGGAGATCCGCGTCGGCCACGTGCAGTGGGATCCAGTGATTGGTATCACCCATAAAAATCGTCAGGTGCCTAAGGCTTTATTGTGTCAAAATTCTGTGCGATTCCAACGGAATTTTTTGACTACATCTGAATTTGACGTTGAAAAAAGCACTGGGATATGGTCAGCAGATAGATGCAAACAGTGGCATTCGCCAATTCGTCACAACCTCTCAAGTATGGGGGAATTTTTACTTGAAACAAAACTCTACAGGAAGTACACCTGTGCCGCGACAATCCGAGATCCCATTGATGTATCCAATCACACCACTGTACATATGCGTCATATAACTCTGCTGATGGGTTCGCCCGTAGTGACCGCTTGTCGAATTTCTTTATTAAAAAGGGGGGAATTTGGGGTGCTTTACTGATTAGGGATGCAGGACGGCTATTTTCCGAAGACTAAGGGGGACATGTCTGTGTAATGTAATTGTCGTGCATATGACAGTGCGCGCAAGTGACAATGGTTCGGAGTGAACAGCGAATTTGAGATTCCAGATAATGTGTTTCATCATCAAATTCTAGTCAAGAGGTCTACACTCATTTCGAGGAACCCTACCCGATTTCGAAGAACAAATTGTATTTTGACGACAATAATGTCTTACAGGGACAGATAATTCGGGCGGAATGATGGGGTAGCTTACTTCGTCGTCTGAAACTTCTAGCGGTGGGAATCTGTCGAGAGATGAACCTTGATTGACCGTTGTACGCTGTGCAACATTCTGGAAGGTTAGATGATGCAGGAGGTTGTCAAATTTGGCATTTCTTCGAGGGAAGAAGCAAGTCGACTTCAGTTTGACTTGTATCAAAGGTTTTCCACTTGGTTAGGATTATCGCCAATTGAAATCTACACGTACCGATAACTTCGATATTCATTAAATAAAATCCGGTAGTGTTTGTTCGAATGTACCATCTGGGAACCGAATAGTATCCAACGTATTACGATGAGATGCTTCACATTTTTAAGGATAATGGAAGCAACTTTAAGACAATGGAAGCAAACTGGTGTACTGTGCAAAAAAAAGGTCCTGTATCCGGCTTTCTCGGCAATGAGGTTTAGGCGGAATCAATTTCCGTTATATTCTAATCACTGGCTTTCTTTGATGCCAGCATCTTAGTTCCTTTCGTATTTCTTTTAAAGGTAAATACATTTTGAAGGAACCCCTCGTCGGCACTCCGAATTACACTGGACAGGGTTTCAGTATGTAATTCCGGACTCCCAGAACGACGTCCTGGGTCCTCATACGTTGGGCACTAGAGAGAACAATCCAAACTCATTTCTACTTTAGAACTAAAGAGATGAATTCCTGACCAATTTGTGGGAACTACTGTAGTGGGCGCTGTAGTGAGCGTGAGGAGTCAAATTTCCATCAAACAGCAGACCTATTACATAAGATTGGAATTCCACAGACTTTGAGAAAAGTTCTCAGAAGGCCAAAAATTGATACTGCTGCTTCGGTCTTTGTGATTTATAATTCTCACAAGCTGAGTGTAAAGGGATGGTGAGCTCTCTCCGGAGTAAAATGACGAGTGTATGGAAGTAGGTTAGCATGATCGTTCCGGAACATTTTCGAGAGCACTCAGTGCCGTTTCCATTATTTCTCCACTTGTCGACAGTATCCTGGGTATTTGAAAAAAAGTTTTGGGTTCTTTAATATTTGAAGGATACGAGTCGGCAACATTCTGATGTGTTCAAAGATCGGATAGTGGATGATATGGCACGAGTTCATCTAGGGGCATTTGAGAGTGTTACAATCCGAACTAGGCGCTCCTTTGCGAGGCCCTTGCCATGTGACCCTGAAGGTGATTTCTGCGTCAGGGATTGTTGGAAAAAGTCAATGCAGACTGGTTCGCTGTACCTACACATAGAGCAATATTATGCTACAGTACTTTATATGATACATTCTAGTAGTACTAGTTACTATGTGGCGGTTTTCTTGTGCTTGGGTATTCGGTATTTTCCGTACAGTATGTCTGAGCAGCAGGGGACATTAGGGGTTGGGGGGAAGTTCGGAAGACAAGAACCAAGAGTGAGAGCAAACTTAGCATAGGTACACTGGCGGGAAATAGTCCACGACTGGAGGAATTGAGACCATTCTCGATAACATTTGCACACATCACTTCTGTTCCCCAGAGAGTAAGGTTGATCCATTACATCTACAATCTTAAGAGGTATCTCAGAGCATCACATGTAGTCAATGTACTACTCAGTATGGTGCTTACGACAAGAGTAAGGAACAGCGTGATGTTGCACAGTAATTTGTCGGTCTTCTAACACCGCAGTCTTGTGATGGATACTTCGCAAACATCATATAATTGAATCTCAACCTATCTTCTGCAGTTGGCTTTACTGTACAGTACTGTACAGTACAGTACAGTGCTGTGGCAGGTGTGCAGCCAAGTCGGCTCTAACGACAAAGCGGACCAGGCCGGATGACTGCGCAGTACAGTACTGTGGAAGAAAAAGATTAATATACTGTACTCTAATGGTACGGTATGTTAGATTTACTCATTATTTCTCTGAAAAGTGCCAACATGAAGCAAGTTTTCTTTGTTTTTTTTCCCTCAATCCACACAGCTCGTCACGATAACAACTGGTACAGTACATTTAGTACGTCTTATGAATAAGTTTTTTAAAATAATATTCATACAGTAATCATAAATATCGCTTGAGCAGTGACTACATTGAGATAATGGAGATTGAAGGAGTACAGTACTGTATGTAACATGGTATTACCAACTCCCGAGATTGTTTGTGTACCCTCCTGTCCCGGTACAAGTTCTCCAAAATACTGTACTCAACGTTGAAGTCCAACACGAGTCAGTGTCTACATTCAAAGTCTTTTTGGAATGAAGTTTGTGCACATAATATATTAATATGTGTTACAATTGAATTGAGAACAACTTTATTCCAGAAACTTTCTTGATACAAATCCTATGCATGGCACAATAGACTCCGCTTCATAAAATCCACGACGATATTACCCACTCGATGTTCGAGACAAAACCAAAAACTATCAATGCACTTCTTATTTTGACGCAAGTAAATATTCTACCAGTGGACACCATTAACCATTAACAAATCCCCTGTAATAGCTACAGGCCTTCCAAAGGTGGACGCCAGTTCTCCATCCATACTAACCTCTTGAGGCGGTCATGTTCCGTCAACGAAATCCTTTAGAATGGCAACTTGTAACTTAGAGATGCAGCCCATGTGCGAACGTACTTGCTTGCCTTGAAAGCCCACTTAGATTGTTTCTCAAGATATGGGGAAAAACGGGAACAGTCCAGCTTTAGAGTTGTAGTCCACTAGATCAATTATCACTTACCCAGACTGCTTGTCGCGGCTTCTTTTCCATTCTTAAAATCACTTCCATTCTCAAAATCACTTCCATTCTTTTCAACACACCCCACCCACCCCCTACCACTTGTCTCCCTTCCGCTTGCCCTTGCCATATCTTCTTATCCAATATTTCCCTGCAAACCCCGCGTCTCTTCAAACCCTCACGATACGAATATTAAAAGTTTACCCTCCTTCAGATTCTGACCTTCGCAATTTCGCATCTGACTGCCCACTGTGTCCAGTAACTCTCGATCCCATCTCCACTCCTCCGCTCTCAAGATTTCCGTTTCTTTCCTGTACTCTCCCCCCCGAATCGTACCGAATCGTAGTCATAACCCAAAAATCATGTTTAAGAACAGCCACCCAAATCCCCCCTTGGTCAGGCCTCACCGAACCACTTATAAAGAATTTTTCGTATTGTACGTCACAGCCCCCAGTGCAACATTCAGTGGATTCTCCTTCTCCAAACTTACCCAGTACCTGAAAAGCCACAATCTGTAGTTGTATTCCGTGCATCTGTTACAACTGCCAATCCCTCGTTCGGTTACACCAGTCAGAGTGTTTCATCTTACCCGTTGGTCAACTGGTTAACCGAGCCTTCCGCACTTTGTTTCATTGACTGTTTTTTCTTCTATGTCGATAACCTCAAAACTTGCTCAACAGAGACGTATGGATTTCTGACAGGCCCTTCATTCTGCTTCTGACTCTTGTGGCCCAGGGATCCCGTTAGCAATCTTTTGTACGGTTTGTGTCGGAAACGGAGAAAGGTATTTGCCCAAACTCTAGTTCCGCATCCTGCGACAGACTTCCATCATTCATAAAAAAGGACACGTCAAACCGGCATTCACCATTTATCACCGCGCAGCAGCTACACCGTTTAAATATTTTCTACCATTTCCTCGTTTCGCTCGTCATTCACTGAAAAAACTAATTTCCTTTTCGAGACTTGCAAACACCATAAAAGCCGATCATCGCGTATCGGGTTTCGAGAGGTCCCGGTAAACTGCCTTCAATAAGTTGCGGTTTTTGTTCAATCGTCGTCTATAAAGTACGCATGGCAACGAGGTACCCAACGGGTAAAGAACAAGAAACGAAGAAGACGGATGGAGATTCTTGCGTTCCAATTCCTGCTGTGAATACTAGGCCAAATCAAGAGAAATTAATCGACGACTGGACCGAGCAACAAAAAGAGATATGCGAGGATGACGCGTGTATTGAAATCATTCCGAGATACTGCTCCCTGTCGTCGAGTGATAACAGTGATTACGACAGCTTTGCGAATGAGGATATCTTTAGAGAGTTTCTGTGGACGGAAGGATTAATGGCAATCGAATGCACGCATTGGCTTGAAATATTAGACCCGTTGCATCGATACGGAGCATTTCTTAGACCATATTACGACACCTGGTTGTCAATTGGGGCTCCTGACTCTTTTTTTTCCTGGCTTGATGATGGGGATGGGGTCGGAGTGGACTTGGATGGGCGGTAGGACCTCCCGGGAAAGTAGTATCGAGGGAAGAACTAGAACTTTCTCGTGTTTTGTACTGTACTGAACGCGAACGCGAACGGCACCGAGTAATTGTTCACAATAGAATGCTGGTATGGGCATCAGATGATGCGCCATTCGGAAAAGGACAGATGACTCCTGTGCAGACAGAGTCAGATGTGAAATGGATCTTTGTGATTGACGTCTCTAAAGAGCTATACATTTGTCGTAAGCGCAAAGGAAGATTTCATCATTCTTCCTTCACGGCAGGAGGAGCAGTTTTGGCTGCCGGGAGGATTGAAGTGGACAGTGGGAATATTGTCTGCATTGGCCCGAACAGTGGCCATTATCGCACGACGTGGGAGCAATTGCTGTTGGCCTTGAAGGACTTCTTTGTGGACAGCGGACTGCAAGTATTGCCACCTGTTCCTTGTTCAAAACACGGTTCTGATTGCGTTCGAGTGGTAGCGGAAGACTAAGTTAAGGATAACGTGGTCGAAGCTTCCCTGCGAAAGGAAGAGAAGATCTGGACCAAAAACGGTTTAGGTATTGTCGGGCGTTATTGCGATAGTAACACAAAATATGCAGAGTGAGGGATCAATGTTGTTATGGCAGGCTCGGAATTGTGAGAGTTGTCCAGGACTGGCGACTCTACTGAGCAAACACAAGCATCACCTGAAGCTGTGTTTGTACTTGCATTACAGTATGTGTGCTGTATCACTGCTGAACAGGACAGCACGGTGCAGTGTACGAGAGTGAATTCTTCTACAGTACTGTACAGTACTGTACAGTACGCTTTAGAGCATCACTCTTTAATACGAGAGACCCTACGCAAGTTTTGCAGCTTGCAGCTGCGTTACAAGGAAAGAGTTAAACATAGAACAGAAGACAGTTGATCTTTACTCATTGCTTACAGTATCTCGAGTGCCTCCCTTTTGCATAGTACAGAACAGTACAGTACGCTCTATGTAGACATATCTTACTGTAGTGCATATGCATTACAGTGACCTACTGCAGAGTAAAGGCAAGTTCTATCCCTCGACCAGCGCCGGTCAACAGAGGCAAGGAGCTCAGGCCTTCACACTTTGATTACGGTAATCCATCGATGACCCCTCTACCTACGGCACAACTGCCGATCAGTAGGGGTAGATATGACTTCTATTTCAAGATCACGGTTGTCTATAGAACAATTGAGTTTGCTTTAGGGTTCTGGAGTACAGCGGTACTTTACAAAGAGATTTGAATTAGAAATGAATAAATTATACCCAACCTGGTTGTCAATTATAGGCATGGCTTTTGCTCTCATACTCAGATTAAAAGAGGTGAGTAAAAAGCGGGCGGATACTTTGTTTGGATAAAAATTGGATCTGCGAATACTATCTCGGATGTTGTGCAGCTTTATTTACTAACTTTTTGTGATTGGGATGTAATTATTTCCCACGTATTTCACCGATAATAAATATATGTAAGTCATATACGTAAGTAAACTCTAATATTAATGTATTAAGAGCGGGATAAGTTCCACATCATCAGTCCAAAGCCTATAATTTAGGTTAACTAAAACCTCTGCATTTAGTTCCTTGACATTTCCCTCTATATAATACCGTCCCCAGAATACTAATATTTAAAACTTGTTTCTCCACAACCGCAATTTACTGTAGTAGCTGCGATCAATTTTGCGTTGAACTGCTCAAGATCTGTATTTTGTCATCAATATTGTAGATAGATGCCTAAAATAACAAAAGTTTCCATCCTTAATGTAGAATTCTTCTCGCTGATCATGTTTTACTTCACTCTTACGTCCATTCATTTCATCGTTTATAGTTCTTTCTGCAACATAATGCTGAGAAATTTTCACGCCCTGTATCTCAACTTCACTTGTCAATCTTTTCTTTTACATTTAGCTCCAATTTTTTTGTTCTTTACCTGTCCCTAGGATATCAGTCTGCGAGACGTGATTCTGAAATCCCTAATTACGTACGCTGATTTTTCTTACATCCGTGTCTACTGAGTCATATCCTGTCTTGATTTGGAATATATAGTATTATTTTGATACTTCTGGTATTAAATTTTGAGGAGAGCTCTTGTTCTAGGATCTACATACAGTAAAGAAATGTTGTATGGCCTTTTTAAATGACTGTGGACTAAAATCTTTTCTGGTAGCGCAAAAATGTTAATTAGATTGTTTTCCCATATCTTTAGAGTCGCTTATACATTAAGTGACCATATTTCTGCATTAACTTGTAATTATGGACCTCTGTTTTTAAGCAAGAATTCTTTACTCATATAATTAATTCTGAACCCCTCTCAAACTTATTTTATGCATGGCGTGGACCAAATATTAGTACTATGCGTTCTATTCTAAATTAAACCCTGCAATTCAAAAATTAAAATGTCTTCTTAATTTATAATTAAAATTACTGAAGTGTAATTCGGGGATAAGTTTATCCAAAGTTAGAACTTTGGCAAAGTTATTTCGAGTCAACCAAGAGATCAGAATGATTAAATTACTTATATATAATTATCTGCTTACGGAAGGTTCGAACAATGGAATTAAATTTTATCTTTTCGGCCTTAAAGAATTTTGGAAATCAAATTACTACGGATGGTTTATTAGGTTTCCTGTATCGATTTTTTAAAAACATTCAATATTACCAATATAGAATCCGCAATGTTTAATAATTATAATTTTCATTTCAGAGGTACGCCTGAGTAATTTCTCTGAACTTATTTCAAAGCCATATTACTGTGGTTTTAAATCGCCAGGTTGAATTGAAAATTTCGACCCTTTGCCATCATCTACGACATCCCTGTGTTCTTAACTGAATTCAATCTGCAAACGGACTGACAGTAACGTGGAAACTAGGTGGATGCACTCAACTGTTCTATCTGCTACTTTAAATTGACGAAGAACCAAAAGCTCCTCTAATATAGATCATATAAAAATTAAACTCGGGGCAAAACGGATCTCGAAATAAGTTCGAATCAAGGGAAAGCCGTGCAAAAAAGTTTTCGTAGAATTTTCGGAACATATTAACGCTAAAGAGACAAAATGTTCTTGAAGGGATTACGACTGTGTACGATAGCTGGAAGGTATAAATGCTGTGTCAACAGGACATAACTAAAAAGAAGCAACTGAGTTTTTTAGTGCTCATTAAATAATACTTGTAATTTCAACAAAAATTGTGATAAAGTCCTCGAGATTTGAAATCTATTTCATATTCACTAGGAAGCACATTGGCAAAAAAACAGGAGCATGCTGAATTTTTTAATTTTTTGTAAGGGTAGTCTTTTTAAACGGAAGTTAACTTTATATCCCTAAATTTAGCGGTTATCGGCTCTATAAAAAGTAATTGACGGAGTTGACATCAGTTTATACAGGACCATATGAACTGGGTTCACTGATAGCTCGAAATAGAATTTTTGGGGCAGCTAAAATTTTTGTCTTTGTCTCCTTGGGAAAATATATTGTGCGTCGGAATAACATTGAGGGCTTTCTTATTTGACCTTTAAAGCTGCAAGAAACTAACATTCGCGTAAATTTTTGTTAGAAAATTCTGCTATAAACTAAAATGCGATATAGAACCATGACTTGAAGATAACACCTTTAACTCCAAATCTTGGTCTGAATAATATACACATTACCGCTGTGAAAACTCTTTCCGCCTAGAGTAAGTTTTTGGTTCTGGGATGCTTGAAAGTAATACTTTGGTGGATAAGGGCATAATTTATCAACAAAAGTTTAATACTTGGTCAGAAGCGTGTTGAAAATTTGTACGCGAGCATTACAAAGAGGAAAAGAGAAGATAATATAAGGAATTTTTAATGAAATGCTTTGGAGTTGCGCTGCTACATCAAAGTTGAGTGATGGAACAGAATATTCTCCTCAGCCACATTAGCAATTTTGCAATAAAATAGAAAAATAATCATATCTTAACAAGAATAAAATAGAGGGCAGAATCAAAGGAAAAAAATTAGCAGTCATCTCATATGTCATGTGCGAATTTATTTCAGTGAATTCTACCCTTAAATTATACCACAAAGTTACAAAAATATTACTCCATCTACGAATCATATTCGGGAACACACATATCTGCATTTTACGCTTATCAAAGAAAATATTGCGAAATTTTTCTCGAATGAAACATACTTTTCTCATTTATTCTATTTCTGTTCACTTGCTCCAACATAATTTCATCGTTAACATGTTCTGTACCATGACGTAGAGTGCAACATATCCGAATCAAACTCAGGAATAGTACTCCTCTTGAAACAGTCTTCACACCAGTTTGATGTACAATTGTTGAGTTTCTGCCTTTCATCTGACCAAAAAATCAATAAAGATTCCAACACTACATAAATCAGTAAGGAAGCGGAGGCACTCGACCAAATGAACAGCACCTTGATGCAGGTAGTCTTTGCATGATTGGTGACATGCGTGCGATGTGCGGGTGGAGTCTTCGACGTGAATGTGATGCCTCAAAATGTGCTTATTGTGTTGTGTGAGAAGCAGGAAGATATGAGGTTGAACCATTTGAACAGCTTGGAAAGGTTAAGTTTAGCTGCCTGAGGATAAAGGACGACAAAGAGCCCTCCGCTGAATATGAAAGGGAGTGAAATTGGTAAAATATCTACTCATTCGGCACGGGTATTATCCTAAGATACGGAGAATCGAATGGCTTATATCCATGCAGAACGTCCGAGATCCATTGTTAGGACGGTCTTTGCTGGAGGCACTGGGAAAAAATGCGAAGAAACTACTTCAGGCTGCTGCAGAAGAACATCAAGGTACGGCGGACTGCAATTATCTCGGGACGGAGTCACAAGAGTCACATGGTTGTGTGGCACGAGTCATTTCCAGTGTAATTTTTCTTTCCGACAGGAGAGAGCCCGAGGAACATAAAATGGAGGAGGAATACAAAGTCACAGGCATCGATATGGACACGGAGGAGATGAATCAAGCAATGGAAAAGATGGGTATGGAGGCAGCAAAGGCAGGTATCTCTGCAGAAAGGGCTACAGCCCTAAGAGGCGTGTTCGGCGAGTTACGGAGTTTGTAAGGATCAAGCTTGGAAATGATCCCCCTACAGACTTCGAGTCGATGAATCTATAGCTCAAACCGGGCTCCATCCCGTTTGTGGCGAGAGCACCAGATACACTCCAGACCAGTTGAAATTCCTAAAGGGATACATTAGAAAGTTGCAAGTACGCATTCATTAGCCCGAATTTTGAAGCTATATGTGTTTCGGAAACGATACTGGCACCAAAACCACCAATCGCAAACTATCCGTTGAATTTTGATCTAACGAGAGTTAAAAAAAACTTGGAAGCCGTCACTTGACTATGCCGCAAATCGACTCAGAGATTAGGGAGCTCGCAAGTAGCACATGCCATACGACTATTGACTTCCTACCGGTAAATTACAGTAAACGAGGCCACGGCAAAGCTGCAGAGCATATAGACCCTAACAGAAACTTTTAAGTCGCATCATTCCTTACATAAGATGCATGACTCGGCACCGATCTTCCAGAGCGAGGTTGAGCTGGTTTTTTACGCCATCAGGTTCAACGTCAAGTTCTGGCTAGAAGATGCACCTGCAAATGCCAAATCGGATAAAAAATTCCTGGAAACGGGGCATAAATTCCTCACATTTTTCTGGGAACGCCGCTTCAATGTATGTGCCAAGAAGAGCGAGTTATTCCGTAGAGAAACCTAGTGATTCGGACGACCCATAAACCAAGAAGTCATACGTTGCGATACTAAGAGATTGAGTGGTTTCAAAGACTGCACAGTCCAACATAAGGCGGCAGAACTTTCGTAGTTCATTAACTGTCTCTAGTGGATGTCTAATTGTATACCCCATTTTGCGGGGCCAACATCCAAAATCCGAGCCGTGCTCGAAGGAGCTTACGCGAAGGTGGTCAAAACGGACGTCAAACAGACAAAAAAAGTCAGTGAGAAACATCACTCTCGAAAAGCTGTCCTGGGGCCCTGCGAACGTGGCGGCACACCACGACCTTCAAGAAAAACTCCGCAATGCAGTAAAATTGGCTCATAGGGATGGCTCTAAACTTATCTGTATATATACATATGCATCAGAGGAGCTTTGATGCATTAGTTAGACAGATAGAAGCAGAGGATCTATAAAACCTAAAGAAGAGCACATTAATGACCGTTTGGCATTCGTAGGAGTCACATTTACCATGACGCAGGCCTTTAGAGGACTTACGAGAAGGAGGGGCAGGCAATTTCACAAACCCTCTGTAAAATGGAATACATTCTCCCAAAAAACACGATATGCACGTATTCACGGACTACCGCACCCTCTTTTTCGTGTATAACCCTATGTCGTTCGTGCCGGTTCCGAGAAGGCATGAAGTTAACAAAGTAATGCGATGTGCACTTTACTCTCTCAGTGATCAGCTCTCCGCAACACGGCCACTGTCGTTTTCTACTTAGCTCAATGCATATCATTATTTACCTTTTCATTTCATGGAAACGAATTAGCTTGTATGGTTGCATTTAATGGCAAACACTTTGTTTGTACAAATGCCATCTTTTTGAATTTTTTTATCTCTGCATATAAAGGAGGCCTCATGTTTTGCTCTCGCGAGAACATGAGACCTCGATCCACTCAAAATTTCTCGTTTTCCATTTGTCTTTTTTGTAAAGCTTATCATAGTTTTTGTACACCATCGAGAACATTTCTGGGGATTCCAAATTCATGTCCGTAACTACGAAGAGATGAATCTCACGCTATCAAGGAGCCTCCAAGGCTATTCTTAAGGTGCCAGTGGAGCTTTCAAAGAAGGATTTGGTTCGAGGTGTGGATGATGACGACTTCGAATTGCCCGAGGAGAGCGACATCAGAAGAGAGTAACAGAAACATTTCTTGGGTAACCCGGAACAAAAGGCCGTAAACGAGGGTATCTGAATGATACGGGAATGGATATGAATTTCTAACGGAGCCTCTAAACTCCAATTGCAGGTAGTCATCGCAGTAAATTTCGGCTAGGCAAGACACAGGGGCAAGGACGCCACTGAAAGCCCCGTTTCGGAGCGTTACTACTTGCGTAGTATAGATGTAGGGTGGCTTTTTTGTACATAAGTTTCTGCATTGCATTGTGGCGAAAGGGAGGCTTAAACTTCCTCGCCCATTGTCGAGCACGTTTCATGCTACAACACCAAGTGAAATGGTTCACTTAGACCTCCCGTAAATGGAAACAGGAGTAGACGAGCTAAAACACTTCCTAGTTTCTATAGGACCACTGTCCTCATATCCCTAGTGCCGGATTTTTATGTCCGCTAAAACGCACATTAAGTTTAACTGGCTGTATTTTAGGCGTAAGACGTCCAAAGTAGAAACTAAACACATCAAAACATAGAATAAGACTATGTGCTTGTTTCTCTTGATTTTCATCCAAAACCGATGAATATTGACGGAATGGAGAGGTGGCGAAATCAGGGCGTTAGAGGGGCTTCCGTGAGGCCGAAATGGCTCTTATGTGCGGAAAAGCGCACATAACAGGTACAGTTTTACTTCTACATTGGGGGCTACAAGTTTAATTTTGGCTCGAACAAGAGCGTTTCAACGCGGGCACGGCGTTGTTACTATCATCTAGGGATCTACGTCTAGTCAACCTACTCGAAGCTGTACTCAGTCTTGCATTTTCCACAACTTGTCCTTCACCACCAGAATTTCGTAACCTGTTCTGCGCTCCCCGGTTCTCAGATCCTTGTTCCGCTGCGGAGCTCGTCCCATTACCAGAGCTGGGTTTTGCGTCCGCCTCTCCAGTTTCAGAACCACCCTCCTCTACTTTACTCTTCCCATTCCGGCTTCCCTAGATCCGCCTCTGACTGGGATTCGTCGCGCTTCTAAGTCCTTTGTACTATGCCAGATGTGCGAGCAACTTTTCCGGTAACCTAGAGGAGCCTTGACGCAAAGATATACAGAGCAGAGACTGTACTTTTATGTTGATCTGGCCCCCCTATACCCTTGCGTGTGTTGTCCACAAAGTGCTCAGAGGGTAAGAGGGCCCTGCGTCGTATGATGACCGCGTACGCTAAGACACAAAGCAAGACCTTCTGTGGAGTTGAAAAACGTTAGCATGTTGCGCTTTTTGGTGTGTGCGAGCCTGATGAGACGTTCGGCTTCAACATCACTTGTTTCAGCCATGTTCTCCGTCCTCTCCTCCCTCTCGTGCTGAAGCTGAATATTCGACGCAAAGCTCAGCAGCTCTTGTGCGACGCCAAACATAAAATCGGCCGTTGCTTGAACTTTATTTAAGCAGTTCCTATAATTATCAACAGATTTTAAAGAGTCTTCAGACTCGAGAAGATATTGCCTCTCAAACATTCGCCACGCCAGAAAGCCGTTCACAGCCAGAGTCTTGAGAGTCTGTGATACCATCTTTTGTTCCTATTTCAGATGGGACGTGGAACTCCCCAAAATAGCTCGCTGCTGCGTGGCCCCGTCAACTCCAGCCTTAGTCTTTGAGTAGAAGCTCTGTGCCGCATGCTTAAACAGCTTCAGCGGAAAGAAGCGACCGTTGGCCTTCACGTGCTTGTCTACAATCTTGCAAAACTTATGTCTCCTCTCCGGTTGTTCGGGGTCACCCACATTAACCAAAGACAGGAACGGCTCCTCGGCATACGCCCACTCCACCAGCGGTTTGGCCAGGGAAATCAGTGAGGACTCAAACAATGACAGTGTGTCCGGCGCTATCCTGATAAGTACCGTGTACAGCAAACCTGTCTCTCCAGCAACGACATAAAGACAAAATCCAGCTTCAAAACCAAAGCCTGATGGACGATATGTCCCATGTGCTCGCGAGGGACGTATTGTTTGAACTTCTCATCACCAATACGGCAACAAATAATGTCGAATGCTGCGAGTTGAGCGGAATCTCCTAGAATAGAAGCTGCTACCCGCGTCTTGATCTCAACACAGGCCATCACAACTTTGCATCCATCAAATCCCGATAGACCTTCGACAGTGGAGCACTCAGAAAAACTGCGAATGTCTACAAATGCCACGATGTCCAAAGAGCGAGCCAGATAACTCGCATTCTCCATCTAAAACATGCCAATCTCAAACACCGCCTTGATGATTTCTTGAGATTCCAGAGCACTAAGTACTGCAGATTCGTTAGCAGTTCCCCGCATCATCGCCTCAGAGGACACCTTGGAACCAAACCAGCTCCTGTGCAGCAATGAGAACTACTCGTTATCTTTCATGATGTTACTCTCCCCAGAGGATAGCCCCTGTAGTTCTATCACACCAGCCGACGACATGGGAAGAAGCCTCGCATTTGTCCCTGTTACACGAAACTGCCGCAACACAAACCAATCCGCACACCTCTGTCCCAGCGTTAACACCTCACAGATAATCCCCTCTCCTCCTGAAGCGAAGCGCAAAGATAAATCTGAACAGACCATCCGCCACTGCATCCGCAGAATGACCTTCTTTGTCAGCCTTGCGGCTACTCAAAATCTTCACCTGGTTGTCCGCCGCTCGGGTTCCGAAGAGTTCATCATCTAAGGTAGCCATCATGTGCAGCAGTACGAAGAATATCTTCCGGGTCTCCCTGAAATCAAGGGACTCAAAGTAGGTCAGCTGGTGTGTTTGATCTCGTTGTGCAGACCAAGTCTGCTGCCCGTCGTTTCCCCTTCCCATTGGAGGTATGCTAAAATGTGTGTAGCAATAGACCGCATCCGATTTAACGACGGAGGAACGCTTCTAGCCTGACGAAGCACTGATACGACCTTGTCAAAACTGAAGCCAGTCGTATGGGAGCATAGCAGAACTGCGACGTAGCGATGCATGTCAGAGAAAGTGAATGGTGATTGAGAAATTCTTCGAAGCTTGACGTACTTGTTTAGCCAATCCAGTAACTGGCGCAAGATTTCGTTCATGATCAGCACTGCGAAGCCAAATCTTGTCTGGGAAAGACCTTTCACGACTGTTTTCAGCTTCATGTTCATGACCACTGACTTGCAAAAAAAACTTTCTCTATGTTGCAGTACATTGTCGGAGAACTCCTTTTACATCATGACACTGTTGCATTGTGTCAGACTCATTGTCCACCCCTCACTTGCGTCACCTCCCAAACGAGTTGAACATCCACGCCCACGCCCACGACCTCAAACACACCTCATTCGCCTACCTCTAGGGCGACCTCGACCTCTTCCTCTTCCTCGAGACCTTTTCCCCGAATCATTTCCTGAATTAACGCCCCCATTCCCACTTCCACTGCCTAGAACTACCGCTCCAGCCGACTTTTGCTCGGATACATCGGCACGACTGGCCGCTTGCTCACCGCTTGCAGACCTCAGGGGGTGTGCGTCGCGCACAAAATACTCTCGGGTCGAGTCGGCCATGTTGTGTGTCTGCTTTGTCACAAGATTGTTCGCTTTTGATGCCTTGAGCACGGCACAAACTCAACAAGCTATAACTTCGCCGTTTTTTTTTGAGAATTACGGATCTGGAAAGCCGGGTCGGCTCTTAACTGACTCAGAAAGCCAAATGTAAGCTCCAAAATGGATCAAAGGATCTTGGAAGCGTAGGAGTCTGCCACGAATTTATCCTCGATAACGGCTCTAAAGCCCACCTTATCGCACATAACGGACAAATGGGGTTGGGGTCGTTTTTTCGTTATGTACGATTTTTTGCACATAACAGGCAGTAGGGATATGAGGACATAATTTAGGACTAATATTGTTAATAAAAAAAGATTCCTTTTCTGTCATTTTATTGCTAATCTATCATGTCAACGGTAGTGGTGTAGAGTTGAAGCCACTGAGCACCTCTTTACTGTATTTCTTTGTTTTAGAGTATGTTTTTAGTAAACTTTTACGGGTCCCCAAAAAAGGTTTTTACCTACTGTACAATTTCGTATGATACAGAGGTTTGTCCTCATGTGAGGACAACGCTATGACACTATTGATCCAGGAAGACTTTTCATCCTACAGATGGTTTTACCCGACGAAGATAGTGGACTCCTAAGCCACCTCGTACGAGTTATCTAAGTGAATTCGCTGTTTTTCGTCAATGAAGTAGTCGTTATCTGACCAGGGTTTGCATGTAAAGAATCAGGTGATGGGAAGGCTAGTGTACGAACAAAGGCTGACACACCTTTTCTCGTTGGAAATTCGCCTTGGGTCAGTGGCACGTTGGAGAAGGCCATGCGTCATATTAGTGCCGAAGGACTCACCGCTAGTCTTTGGGGTATTAATGACTGCCCAAACGATGCCCCACTGAAGCGTTTGGGAAGGAGAAGGTAGAGGCCAAGGAAGAAAATCTAATCATAGACGAGGTCAGGGCTAGGCAATTGTTGAAGATAGGGTAAATTGAGAAGGCGCTCAGAAACATGCACAAAAAGGTCGAGCAATTGGTATCAAATAACCGGGCAAGGTAGAATCGTGAGCACAACAAAAAGACGAACCATGTAAGCCAAAGCTTCGATGTTGGAGATTTTTTCGTTATTCGCAGATCACATAGAAGGATATCTAGGATGATGTTTAGATGGGTAGGACCGAAAAGGATTACGAGGGTACTGGGATTACTCGTCTATGATTTAGACGATCTGGTAGGGGTGAAGTGGACCAAGTGCACACAGTAATGATGTTGCCATACAAATCCGTACGACTGGATAAGGAAGCCTCCGAAGAGCTCAAAAGAGAGTCGGAGCACTTGGAAACGTAGTTCGAACTGGTTGAGGAGCAAATGGACATAGATAGGACGTACTCTGAGTTATGTGTCCAGGTGGTATGGTCAGGTCTACCAGAGAGGTGCGGCTGGACCTAGCAGCGTCTCCATGAACTACTCGAAGACATCCCTGAGAGACTGGAGGAGTTCTCGCGTAATTAAAGGAAGCGCAAGTTGGCAATAGCTGATTTGCAGTATTTTGGCTATCTTGGAAGCATTGCATAAGGTCAAAAGTTAGCGTATGCATGGGGCCCTGAAACGAGGGAGCACCTCAATAATACGATGGCCGAAATCTGGAAGCAGGATCAAAAATATTACAATCAATATGCATATTGATTAGCGGTAAAATCAGGTTGTGGAAATTGGTAAGACAAGGTCAAGTCGCACTTCCCATTTGAAGTTCCACTGATTGGGGTACCGAGCCCAGTACAGTTTGACCCAGTATTTTCCACTTTCGGGCACAATAGAAGTAGGTACCGGAAGGAGAAAGGGTTAGCGTAGGGTATTTAGGGAAGCTAGGGACAGGGCCAGAGTAAAGTGGGGTACGGGCGGGCCAAAGGATACTGAGACCATCACGTTCCCCCAGACTACGCCAACTGATCCACATACTTTACGCACCGACGCAGCGCAGTTTCATAAGACACGAGACTCCAAAGTACTCACGTATCATCACTTTCTACATATCGTCGCTCGTTCGGCTGACCCCTTTTAGTTATCTTCGTAGAGAAAAGATCAGACAGAGCGGGCCCGAAGAATTTTTAAGCTTATGAACACTAAGAGAGGATTCCTTTGAAGATGAATTAAGAACAAAGTCTTGGAAAAATTGTAGTACTGAGACTGTATGGGGTTCGTCGGTATACTAAAAATTAAAGTTAACTAGCTGGGCTCGCCTAAAAGATAAACAGATTCGCCAAAAAAGGGTTAGCCAGAAGTAGAACCAGGAACGGGGTTGGTCCAATGGGTGGGCGTGGGGCCGATAGGAATAAAAGGGGGAGACCTTGTCGGGAATGCGTATTTGGAGACCTTAGAGTAGTAGACCAAGCGGTGCTTGCCTCGTTTACTTTTTCGCGTTCCCCCACCACCGACTCTCCTTCCAAGGCTATCTAACTACAGCCAGGTACCTTAGTAAAGGCAGAATTTGATATGGCTGGCTGGCAAATATGGCATTTCAAATAGCTCGTCACAGAAAATACACGTGTAATACTTTCTACGCTTTTCAGCCTCATTCAAAATTTTGATATGCTCGACGGCAGGAATGTTTTGCTCCTTACCAGAAGCGGATGATGTCCACCAGCCTTCGATCAGACTCGGTCGGTCGTCATCACTACTATGGCGCCCGGTTCGGCTCAACGTAACCGTCTCACCGTACTGCAAAATGTCTACCTACTTAGTGATATTGAGTCAGGCGTGTAGTACTCAATGCTCGTCACGAAGTACAATGTCAGTCATCGCACATTAACACGTATCAAGAAAGACGCTCGCGCGCTCAAAGACTCAGTGGATCAATCCGTAATCTCCTCGAGGGTCAAAACAATACACAAAGTCCAATTCGCAATTGATCGAGAAGCAGTTGATGTCGTTTGTTCTTTTCTGTCGTCAGGCGCGCAAACCCGTGACCCTCGCCACATTATCGTACCGAGAACTCAAAATCCGTGATCCGCTGCTTGAAACAGAGACGCAACAAAGCACCAAAAGCGAACTGAAAAAGTTTTGTGTTTGTGCCTCCAAAAACTGGTGTCTCAGATACACGCCCCGTCACGCCCTTAGGACTCAGTAGCTTCTCGGCGAGGCTGGGAGTGCAAATGTTTCAAGCTCGACACATTTAATATCAGAGCTGAGAGCGCGCGTGTCCGATTACCCGCTTGACCACATCTATAACATGTATGAGACCGGAATGTTTTACAAGTTGCTGCCACGTCGAACATATGTCCTCGAAGCGGAGGGAAAGCGAATTGTCCGGGGCATCAAGTCTATGAAAGCAAAGAACGGTATCACTGCTTTTCTTTGTACGAACGCTGATGGATCTAGCAAACTCGATCTCAGCATCATAGGAAAATCAGAAAATCCAAGATCCTTTCGAGTTGGTCGGCCACATGTCCTCTATTTCAGCTAGAAGAATGCATGGGCTGAAGTTGTTGTTTTGTAACGCTGGTTTTACGATTTGTTCCTTCCTCACGTCCGTAAGACCACATCTCGCGCAGTTTCTTTAGTCATGGACAATTGCGACCCCGATGTGTCAGAAATAAGGGACTGTCAGGGGCAAATAACTATTTGTACCTTGCCTCCGAAATGCACCGCTATTCACCAGCCAATGGATCTTGGTATCATCGCAGAGTGGAATGCGCACTATCTCCATAATCTCCTGGTAGAGATGATGGAAGACATAGAGAATCTGGAGTCACTGCAGGAAGAAAACAGGAATAGGCCTGCTGGTATGAAGGGTCTACCGGAGGGATACGATCAACACATGTTGGACTTCACGCGACTGTGCAAGGACTGCTGGGATGCGGTGTCCCAATACTCCATTGCTCGGTGCTGGGTAAAGTCTGGAATTCTCCCAGTTTCGAATCGGGCAGATATTGCGCAAGTCACTGGAAAGAGGTTTTATCGGATATATTATCTCTTTTCCAGTCTCTTTCTTTGGAAGTACGTGACCAGCTGCTGTATGATTCTGAAATCGGCGCCGTTACATCATATGATGTAGGGAACTGGGTGGAAGTTAAGATGAGTGATGCCGTGCGTGATGGTTTGATTGCAGATGCTGCGGACTTAAAAGAGGTTGAAATGGACACAGAACTACGGAATTAGAATGCACGGATGGGAAAATATGACGACGACAGCACCAATGCTTGAACTGCCCCAATTCCGTCATTAAGCACAGTTTCAACTTTGTTCGTCGAACTAGAGGACATGTCCATTAACTGCAACCTTCTTCAGGCTGCTAGTGTGCTACGTCGAGCGAAAAGAGAGATAGAATCGGAGCGAACAAAGCGTGGGGGGAAGGGAAAGCAGCGAAAAGCGCTTTTGACCGAACTGTGGGGGGTAAACTTAATATAGTACATCTGAAAGGACTACGGAATCAAAAAAACACGTTTTGGCCCATTTTTTCAATATGAAAGGTTGGCCAATATGGCATGTCACAATACATTTGCAAGGGGTAGACATGATGAAGGTACCTGACTGTACCCTACTATGTCTACTATGGTGTATCTCCTAAAGTTCACGTGGCCTACCAGCAGCCCTTGATGACGTCCGCCAATAGGAGTGTCGGTAATTTCCACCGCTCCTCCATGGTCCTCCTGTATCCCCCTGGCCTCTACTGCTCCTGCCCTTGGTCCACTAGGCCCTGTTGATCCGGTGCTATCCTTACGGCGATACTGTACTCGACTGTGTAGTAGGGCGCCAGCACCACGTTGTGTCGCTCATATGTACAATACTGTACACCGTCTCTCCCACAGGTAAGCGTTTCCCGGCTACACTGCGCCCCACCCCCAGGATTCGCTACTGTACTACGGGAATATAGACCAGGGCATTTCCAGTATTTCAGAAAGAGCAGTTAGTCCAGCTGCTGGCTCTGACACCAAAATGAATTGACATGGGCTAGTACATACTTTTTGCATCTCCGTAAGCTTTTGTTGAAAAGCCTACGTGCGCTACCTGCTCAGGGGTCATGGTTTGCTGGTAATGGACGGAAAACGGCCAGTCCCCTTTTTTTCAGCAACGCTAAGCGACATTATTTCACCCGCTGAAACGTCCCGCTGCTACCAAATGGGACGTGAATCCAAGCATTGCGTTTCCAAAGAAACGCACATTCCCATTTCCTCATCGAAAAATAATGGAGTAGCCACTTACACGGAGTAGCTCTCCTCAGTTACGCCTTCCTTTGTTCCCAATTTAGTCAAATAGATTTCCCTTTCAATACAGGACGAGTTTCTAAAGTTTATGGCGGAAGATTGAGGTATGGCTCTTCCTTTTGTGGAAGTCTAATCATTGTGAAATTAGAAAACTACTTTTAAAAGTATCGGAAAACTGTTTAATTTGTTTCCCATATCTAATGCAGTGATGAAAAATTTGTATAACAATATTTTATCAGAAGCCCACAATTTTTACTTATTGTGAATCATTGAAAAAAAATCTGTTTTCATTGGCCCATGGTTTATTCTGTGTTACACTTGAAGTAATTTTTATGTCTGTCAGTTGGTTTATAAATTATACAATTATAATTTCTGGAATTATATTACCAGCAAATTATTAGTTGGAGTAATCCTTACCTGAAGAATTATTCTATACTTATTACTGAGCATGAATTTGGTGTACAAAAATTTATTACACTGTTGGAATGATTTTTGTGAAAGAAGAAGTTTAATGCGTTCAGTATCTACTGGGGAATGCGCACGTCCTAACTATACGGTTAAGATCTAACCGGGTGTAGCTTTTCTACTCTGATCTCCAACATAAATACCTTAGCCTGTTAAAAAAATTTAGCAAGCCTCGGGCCATCGAACTTTCCTCGTCGATCAGCTATAAATAAATTTTGGTTTTCTCTTTATTATTCTTCTTGGTCTTATTCGGGTAATTTTAGTGTTCATTTATTTGGAATTATATATTTTAGATCTACACATTTCATTTCATTTTTAAAATCATTGCGCCGTGGAATGATATTGAAGTCGACGATGCAAAGGAACATTTTCCAGACGTTTTGAACAATTATCAGGACCTCAAAGGTAGCGCAAAGACGCCTTGCGATTTGCACGGGATCACATTACATCTACGGTATAGTCTTTACTGGTGGAAGGACCACCCCCCGTAATCCGGATTTACTCGTCATTCCCCTTTGAAACGGAAGCCGATCACCAGACATCTTCTCCTCTGATGTCTATCTTTTCGAAGCAGACTTTTGCTGTAGTGCAAGCATGGAGGGATCTTGCCCGAGTAAACGGACATTATGATAGTAGCCTCTTTGATTGCTAGCTGCAACTTGAGCCCATTTCTGAAACTGTTATCCCGAAGACGGTTGTGACGGCGCACCTCGCCGACACCCCCTTTGCAGGTTGATCCATGATGGCCCATAGTATCGAGGAGAGGGGGAACAGTGTAGTTACCTACTAGGCAGGTAGGGCAGCGCTGTAGGCCGCAGAATACTGGGTTGCCTAAGCGAGGGTCAACCATCGTGGGCCATATCTCCCTTGAGGTGTATGGATAGGTGGACGGCAGCGGAAGTGTTGAGAAGGGGGCGAAAGCCGTCGAGGAGGCCGCCGAGGCCACCCGAGTAAAAAGGTGCGAAGAAGAGGCAGTAGGGACCGATGCGTGAAGCAGGGAGAGGCGGGAAAGGTGGAAATGACGGGTGATCTCTTCCTGGAGGGAGCGAGCGGCGTTGTGGTCGAGGTGGTTGAAGCGAGACAGGAGTGCCCCTAGTCGTAGTTCTGCAGGGAGGGACTCGTGGCCAGGGTGTCGTAGAATGGGGCCAGAAGACTGGCGACATGCGTGGAGTTTGTTGGCAGGAGTCACCGAATGAGGGGCATGTTCGTCAGATTTGAGACCGTGTAGGCGATGACGCCGATGGAAGTGCATGGGGTGCGCCCTAGGCCACCGTGGCGGAAAGCCCGCGTAGCTGCAAGCCACGCGATGTCGGAAATTTTCCGGTGAATTTGCTCGAAAACCCCTCGCAACCCCTTGTCGAAAGCTTTGGCAAACGGTAAGGTAATGTGCGGCGAGGTTCAGCGGAACAAGTACATAACCAGACGTGAAGAGGCACAGAATCTGAGAATATGGTATGAGATCTGGGAATCGTTCATGGCGGAGAGGGATGTCCAGAGTGACTCCGCCTTCCGCAAGGCTTTGAGGGCCACGGAAGTGCAAGCATTCGGGGTGCCAATCGGGCTACCAAGAACGGTGATAGCATCAGAGGCGAGGACATCGCAAGGCAGGTCATGTAGGAAAGGGTGTGGTGAGAGAGAGGGCCACCAGGTCGACGTTTTCTGAGGGTTAAGGTTAATATGGAAGCCGAATTTCGGGCCGGTCAGGCGCAGGTACTAAAGAACGGCGTGGGCTTGTGAGATGGGAACAATTAGGGTTCCGTCGTCTGCGTACCATGTGTGAAGAGGGAGGGCGGGGAAATTGGATGCCAGTCCTTGCACAAGGAAGTGGAGAGCAACAGCGAAGAGCAACATGCCGAGGGGTCGCCCTGTTGCGTGCCAGTTCGACTCTATGTAAAGTGACGGCCGAAGAAGAGGCGGGAAGGAGCACCGCAGAGGAAGTGGACCCAACGTGCGGCCGCGGGGATACGGCAGATAGTCTGAGAAAGAATTTCGGAACGCTCATTTGAGTTGAAGGTGTTCCGGGTATCAACCTGAATGAGCACGTGGGGGGTGGCATTACTCTGCAGTTCGTGTATGTGAGCCCGAGTGGCACGGACGATGGCTTCCGTAGCACACGGCACACATACGCAGAGTTGATGGGGCTGCAGGTAGTTGGCCAACTCTTGATCATCCCGAATTCGTTTCATTATCAGGCTCCCTGCAAGTCGACGGGTGGCAAGGCCAATGGCGATGGGGCGGAGAGTGCGACAGGCTTCATCTTTCGGCAGGCCCAATAGAGTAGCACTTGCGACGTACTCGCTAGTCTCAGTGGGGCAATTCCCATCGACCAGGCTGTTGATGGAGGCGGTGAACCACTTGAGGGCCGAATTTGAGGGCTCGTCGCCGCCGTGGGCATGTGCCAGAGCTTTGAGTATGGAGGGGCGAAGTCCATGCGGACCAGGACTGCTGTGGTACAGGAGTCGTCGCAACTGGCGGCGGACTTCAGCCTCGGTGAACTTGTATTGCAGGGGCAGGGTACCTCTGTCGGTTCGGTTGGCGGGTGGGAAGGAGCGGGATGGAGGGACCGGAGCTTATCAGCATTTACCAAGGTGGGCGGGACTGGTGGGACTGCAGCAGTGAGGGCTTGGGCGGCTTTGTGTGGGGAGCCGTGTAGCAATGCCCGTTTGCAGCGGACCCGTGGGGATCGGGTATAAACTGCTTTGCGGTGGAGAACAGCGCGGAAGGCGTCAGCGGCTTCATCAAGGAGACAGGACCTCTGCCCTTCTTGTGCTAGGCGGATCATGCGCTTAAGGGAGGCGACAAGGCTGGGACGATGCCGTTTGCGGGTTCACCTTGGCCGTTCTTGCGTAGAACCAGTTTAGCGAGAGCCATGAATTTGTGGAGGTTGTCAATGCGCGCCCGTGTAGAGCGGGCCTCAACGAACCGCCTGCATAGACATGCCACCAGGGAATGGAAAGGAAGGCGGAGGGAATTTCGGAGATAGGTAAGGGTAGGGACGGGGAAAGACAATGGAGGGTGGCGGACATCGTTGGGCAGGTACCGTGGGTGGGGCAACCATTACTCCAAGGTGGGGGTCGCGGGTGGTGTGGCCTCCTCCATGTTGGAGTCTGGTTCAGGTCCAGAGGGACGGAGGCGTTTGGCAGGAGCGGGGATTTGGGGAGGGGATGGGGGAGACGGTTTGGGCGGCGGGCGGTTGACGGGATTGACGGGCGGGGCGAGCTCGGGATAGCGGGCCATGATGTCCGAGATGGAGGACCGCAGAACTTCGATGAAGTATTGCTTGGGCCTCCAAGCACAGGCGGGGTTGGAAAGGCGAGCGACTTCGGCATGGAGGGTGGGTAGGAGGGATTGGGCATCGGCAATGGAATGGCAATGAGGGATGATAGGGGACGGAGGAGGAACCGTGATGGGGGAAGGGAGGATTCGGAGAGGCCACGGAAGGCGTCGTACGCGGATTGCGTATGTTGGAGGGAGTCAGCGGCGGCGCAGACGAAGGTTGCATACGGATCGGCGGTGGGGACAACGGTGATAGAGCCGGGGAAGCCCCCGGCGGTTAAGGCCTCGTGGAGAGACAAGGCATTGCGGAGTGGGCGCTGGTCGCGTACGGTGGAGACAACGGCAAACTCCTTTGGCCCGTTGTTGACGAGACGGGCGGAGATGCGGTTTATGCTCCTCTGCAGCGCCGGGTGGATCGGCGGAGCAGGGTTGGGGGCGGCGGCTGTGTTGCGACCTAGAATGGGGAGACGGGTGGGCGGCGAATTCGGCACGGGCTGGGGAACAGCAGCAGCGAGATACGGCGAGGGAGCGTGGTCCGGTGGGGCAGGCGTCGAGGCGGCGTTTGGAGAGTCGGAGGCGATCTGGGCCAGGTATTTGGCGACGGTGGTGGCCTCGGCGGTACCTCGAAGGAAGCTAAATGCGGTAGACAGGGCTGGATCGGAGGGCTGGAGGTTGAAAAGCGTGGAGGGAGCGTCGGGGGACGCGAGATCGGTGGCTGCTGAGAGACGATTGACGAGATCCAAGAAAAGGTCAAGGGAAGCGTGTGCTGCGAGTTGCATCGCGTCGCGCGACGGTGGAGCAGCCCCCCCCGCGGCGGGTTCGGGGATAGGAAGTGGAGAGAAACGTTAATGCCTTTTGCGTGGATGGAAAACGAGAGTTTGGGGGAAGAGCGATGATGAATGCTCGGATCCTTTGCATTAAACTTCGTTCAGCAAGTATAGCCACAGCAGTAAACCCCCACATGATTAAACTATAGCGCTGAAGGATGTGCCGGCGGATTGTGGCCGCAGTAGTTAAGTACCTCTGCGCTATTCGCGGAGTGAGCTCCTCGAGCAGAACGACAGGCAGGGGGGAGACCACACTAAGGGATCAAACGCAGTAGGGGTAGATGTGAAATCTTGCGAACGGATTGGGGTGTTAGGGGAGAGAGGGAGGAGGCGCGAGAGTGTGCGTTCCAAATCCGCGACTTTGTCTTGTTGAGCTATCTCAACGGCGTCGCCAGCGGCTAGGGCAGCCTTGTCGCGGACGGCGGCCTCAAATGGTGAGACGACAGTGATGTCACAGGCGACGGGTCGGGTCTCTTCGGCGCTCGGAGCGGCGGTGGGATGAAAGAGGATGTCGGCAGGGCGGGGCGCCGTCTTAGGGGCGAGGAGAGGCACCGCGAACTGGCAGTTGAGTCCCGCTGCGCGAAAGACGTCGGTGGCTATGGCTATCGCGTTGAGGAGCAAGTTGTGACGTTGTGTGCGACCGACCCCGGAATGGCAGAGGTCAGCCGCGTAATCACCGAGAGGGCTTATGCTGCGATCAAAATTTTGGAAGGTGAGGAGGAGGAAGTCTGTCTAGACAGCGAGTCGAAGGTGTTGAAAGAGCATTACAGCCCAAAGGGCCGTCGACATCTCTGTGGTAGCGGAGCGGTGTGCCTGGAGAATTGCTGCAGCAGGGAAGTGGCGGTAGGCGAGGCCGCGTATCCGGTGCCCGATGTCATTAGCAGTATGGTGAGCGGGGCTGAGCTGTACTGCCCACGAGTCGTCCTGCTAGAGGAGCCCCGCTGCAGCCTCCTGTTGCCCCGATTTTGTTGTGCTTGGATGTAGGCGGGCGTCGCAGCGAGGGCTGTGGGGCCGAGGGAACCTAGAGCGGCGGAGTAGGGGCGACCAGCGATTCGGATGCAGAACTGCCGGGGTGCGACCGTGCTTGGCCAAGGCGAAAAGGCAGGTCGTCGGGGAACCGGCGGGCGAGAAGAGCGGAGGCGCGCGGCGTAGTGCACACGGCAGACCGTTCGCAGGCGGGTAAAGCTTCCATGATGCTGGTGGCAGCAGTACCATGAAGGAATCTGCTGACCAGGGAAAAGCCATGGCTACCAAGGCAAATAGGGGTCCAGACTTAGTCCCACGCTCTGTCAGAGAGGTCGATCCCGTGGAGTGCCGAATATGAGAACGTTTGCCGGGCGTCGAACTCAATAGCGGCAGGATGCGTGCTGGGAGTAGGCGAGCGTACAGGCATGATTGAGAAGGCAAGCCGTGAAACAGATCCTGTGCATATGGAACCGGGCTCGGGGGCTTGGACGTGGTTGCGGAGGTGAAGAGTGCTGCGATACACCTCGTTCTTGGTCCGCAAGAAGTTATCCGTGAAGTCCGGATGCCCATCGGTGCGCCGATGAGGTCGAACCGTCGCAACCGTTCCATGGACATTCGGAGAGAGGGACCGCAGAAAAAGTGCAGCGCGGTCCTGAGGGGGATTATCGGCCAGTGGGTCCGCGTTTCGTGAGGAAACCAGCAGAAAAACTAACCTCAAAAAATTAAATTTGATAAACTCCGTATGGTACAGGGGTCCTGTACAGTACTGTACTTGCCGCATACGCGGATCAGACAGTGTAACTTGACACTTGAAACAGCCCAATCTTCCTTCCTCCCTTCATGCATCCACTTAGTCGCACAGCTGTCGTGTATTCGTCGATTACCTTGCAAGTCGTTGCGGACGGTGAACCCAGCGAGTCGAAAGCTGGGGGCACGAGCTTTCATCTTATTCTCGATCGTCCTGGCAGAGTTTCGCCAGGAATGACTGCCACTTTGCGGGCAAGCTCTCTACTCTTCCGTTGTTCTGCTGGGTTGGCAACGGCACGCGCTTCATGTGCTCCCACGGACACACAGCTCTCGGACACACAGCTCTCTTGGAATGGAGACCATACTGTGACGTCGTCTGCCACTGGGAGAGACGGCCAGGTGTTAGTGGGGTCAGACCTTGGATGCACTTGGATTTCAGCAGGTCACGCCCTCAGTCCGGGAAGTAAGCATTTCACCTCATATTGAACGCTGATTCCTGCTGCCTTGAACAGATGTCATCCAAATACCTTTTCTATTGAATTGCGCCGTTTGGTCCAATCTAGACCAATTTGCATAAATCCGCTGCGTGGTCTCCTCAATGGTCCATGGACCTGTTGCGCCCTGCGCACCGCAGCGGCACAGTTCCATCAAACATGCGAATGCCCCAAGTGGCAACGTAGCATCACCGTCTTCATCTTATCATACGTTCGGCTGGCCAGGAAAGCTGCGGCAGGCGTGAAGATGTAATCCGTAGTGGGCACCGAGAGGGTGGCAATGGCGACGTCTTTCCTGCTCTGTCAGAGCGAGGTGAGATAAGGGGATAACTCGAACATAGCAAGGGGAATGAGAACTGATCACGGAGACGGCGAGACCCTGCAGGATAGAGGAAAACTCAGATTCTGACAGTTACAAGCCCAGGCATAACTTTGCGTGAAATTGGTCGGGATCGCCACAAGCATGCCTGCGAGGGTAAAGAGTATGGCGAAAAAGCTGGGAAGTAGGATGGAAGCGATCGGATGTGGAAGCCGGAAATGGGGTATCAGAGAATGTACTCCGGAATACTTGAACATCGTATGTGTGATCAACTTTTTTTGACCTGGAGGATGAGCTGATCGCACAAAGCACTATGACGACCCATCCTGTCGGGGCCAGTGTGATGAACAGACCCGTGATGTCCGTATACATCTCAAATAGCGTTGCAACAGGAACAAATTGCACAATGGAGCTTTCCAGAAAAAAGCGGGACACCCAAACGAAGGCCGACGATGTCAACCCAAAGAACAGGCTAGGCACAGGCGCCATTACCAGGAAGGGGGAGGATCATAATCCCTATGAACTGTAGTATATGCATCATCCTTCCTTATTGCAATTGTGAAAGATGCCCTGATCGTCGTGATGCATGAATGGTAATATCGTATCCAAGTGTTCGTGTCTCCCAGCATGTTTAGATGGGAGCACTGACTAAACTGACTTCACATTTACGAGCGTTTTGCGAGAGCTGCCGAGACACCACGGGCATTGCAATGGGCGACCACGTGGTTGAGGTGCAGCGTGGGTGAATTGTGAAGAACTGAATGGGAATGTAGGAATGGAGTTGTCAGTGAGACGAGTTGAAGCATGGGAAGGGTCACCAACGGAATTAAACGGGATGGACCAGGAGTTGAGATATAGGCCCTGCAGTGGACCTGGGGAGGTTGGGGAGTTGGTGGGATCAGGGTTGTGGCTTGGGCAAGTAGAGAACTACGGTCACTAGAGGGCATGAGCGTTTGGGCAGCGTGGAGGTGTGGAGAATGGAGCACCAAACACCTCCTCTCTTGGACGGGGTCGGCGTCTATGATGTTAGCGGCGACAGCAACGTTGACGGAGATGTCTATCGGACGGGGTGGACTTGCTCACCCAGACGGACATAGAGACAAGTATGTGTGCTTGGTGCTCCATTCTCCACACCTCCACGCTGCCTATAGACAAGAACAAAAATGGTTACAAGACAAGCTTGTAACCATGTTTCGTCCATCAGGGTGATGCCGTTCAAGGACTGGTAGGATCCCCCTTGAATGTCTCCAAAATAGAGGGCAGCGTTTGGTGAGTGTTGCGGGTCTGAGAGATTTTAAGCACGGGTCATGAGACATGTCAATGCGCCCAGCCGATGGCTGTGAAAATGTGTGCGACAATTGCGAGCGCTGCGCAACATATGGAATATTTGCAGGCAGGCTTCGACTTTTGAGTCTGCGCGCTGTGCAATGTTTGGAGGATTGGTCACGGAGGAAGGAGATGGGAGCTATAAGGGTGTAGAAGCCGGAAGATGTGTGTTTTGCGCAGGTTGAGATACAAGCCGAGGGCAGGGGCTTGGCCTGCATCTCAACCTACGCAAAGCAAACATTCTTTACTCTTTACTTCTCTTGAGAGTACACCGACTGACCGACTATTCAGTTAAGAGCAAACTGGATGGAGCACATCGGTCACGTGCAGTGGGGCCCGCGATATGATGGCCGTAACCACCGACGACCACAAAGTGCAACTGGTACGCTGGTAGATGCGTGTGCGAATCGTAGCGTCCGAGGTGTGGCATTTCCTGGCTACACGTGGCACAAACTCTTCGATAAAACAGTAGGATCAACCGGGGCCCAAATCGAAGACCGTGGAGGGTTCTAATCAGTGTGCCTTGCACTGATTAGAACTCTAAGAACTGGAAGAATGAAGAGAGTATCGGGGTGCTCGGAAATCTGGCGAAGAGGGACTAGTTTGTGAGGGAGAATAGTAACATGCTGGCAGCATCCCCTGTGGCGTACCCTGGGCACTATAGATCGAGGTATGGTGGCTGTTACGGACCAGTAGAGGTGATTGCTATGGCCGCACAGTATATTGATGAAACGGGAGATGTTGGACGCATGGCGGGAAAGAGGTCAAGAGTACTCTTCCAGTCCACGCGTTCGAAGGCATTGTAGGCATCGTATAGGACGGTGACAACATTCGGCGTCCGAGAGACAGTAAGGGGGACGATGTGAGTGTCATGGACATAGGCATCCATTCTGTTTATGAAGCCGTTCGCTACGTGTTACGGGTCTGGGAATTCCTGGATAATATTGATGACGGCAGGCAGCGGGTTTTGTTAAGAATTCTTGATAGCACTGAACCCGCGGTAACAGAGCGGATTTTGTCCGGGCGCGGTTGGTGGGGCGGTTGGAGGGGCAGGAGCATCGCAGCTTCAATGATAGGGAGGAACAAGTCGGGGAGGTCTTCACCAATGATTCACTTGAAAAGCTTGGTGAGAACAGGGCACCGTGACACCCGCTTCAGCGGTGACAGAGATCTTGAGATTGAAGTGGAACTAGTGGGAAAGATTCCCGTTAGGGCCCGTGGTGGCGTCGAGTTAAATGCAGCGGTGGCCTAGGAGATTCGTGGTGTTGGGAGGAGTTTGGAATCATGGGGGGATGAAAGAATTTAGGGGGCTGGATGAACAGCGGAGCGCATGTTTGTTGCGCGTGTAATTGACGTCTCCGAGAGGGGTAATGTGAAAGGAGAGCATGGCTCTGCTGTAGCGGGTATCGCCGTAGAGAGTCTCGGACCGTCGCGAGAGCCGGGCAGCTATCGTGGAAGTCGTAGAAGGTCACCGTTTGTTTTGCAGCCACACGGCGCGAGCAGCGTTGGGGCGGGGGCTTCAGATTAGAGGGTGCTCCAATGCTTCGTAGTGTGGAAGTGGCGTTCGCGAGCGGTCATGGCACGGGCTTTCCATCTTGTTCCCGCCAGCAAGGGTCGCCTCTAGGTGCGCGGCGGAGGACGGTGGTGGGCAGCATGTGCAGGTGGGAAAAGGGGCGATGGATTGCGTCAGAATCGCTTGTTTGGGCCAGGTTCTCCACGAACATGATGAAGAGGAGAAGGAAGACCTGAGAATTTCGAGAAGGATGTCCGCTGCACGATATGGAGTGGAGACGATGTCGTGTTGGATCATGTCGATGCTGTTCGATCTGGGCGTGCGAGCGTCAGAGGCCGGAGCGGAGAGGACCGAGACAGGACGTCGTTGAGTGTTGTTCATTGTGGTCATGGTTGCAAGGTTGAGTGGGAAGCGATAAAGGTTATGATTCCTCGAGGGAGGAATCATAGGAGCGGCCAGGAGAGACGGCGGCAGGTTCACCTCCCGGAACGGACGCATCTGCTTGCAGAACAGTACACATGTTATGCACTGAATGGGCAGATACTGAGCGGGGATGGCAGGTTCAAGGAGGTGCTCGGACGGGGACCGGGAGGTTGAGAGGTCTTTATGTCTCTGTGTGATGTGCGAAGGAGGTTGCGAGTTGATGCGTGTTTGGGCGGCTTGGCATGCTTGAGGCGGAGAGAGCGGGTAACCTTTGGAGGAGAAAGAGGCGGGCCAGTTTGACGGTGAGAGACGTCCTTGCGGGGAGGTGTAGTGGCGGGGGGCGTACAAAGAATCATCGGTGCGGGAGATGCCATGGCTGGCCTGGCCGATTTGATTGCGGAATGAGCAAGGGAGGATGTGCTCATAGCAGCTTCAGCGGGCGCAGTCGGAGAGTGAGGGTCGGCGGCTGCGGCAGCGGGCATGGAAAAAGTGGCAGTGCGGGCGAAGTGCGTCAGTGCGGGTTCGGGGATGATGCGGGTGGAGCGGGCATAGCAGTAGGGGTGGGAGGGGTAGCTAGGGGTGGTGCTTGAGCCGATGAGGTGGGTGGGTTAACTGAGAAGTGCACCATTGGGTCGTAGAATGTCGGCCATATTGCTGCGGAGGGTGTGTAGGCCTTGGATAAATGCTTTCGTTTTGGAGGCCCGCCGTTTCGTTGAGGAGTCAGCGTTGGACGCTAGTGGAGGCATGGACGGAGGGGGGCGCGGCGAGCGGAGGGAGTGGAATGTTGGAGAATTGAAGATCTGGGAAGTGCGGGGAAGCGGCTGAACAGGGCGTCGAAATTTGTAGGGAAGTACCTTGTACGGCCTCTGCACGTAGACCACAGCCAACCAGCACCAACATGAAGATAACGAAGCGGTAAATGGACAAGGGCGGTGGAAGCCCAGACATGAAAGGTCATTTGCACCTACATACACGGGAGGAAAATGACTTGGAGGGGTCGTCGGGTGGTAGGGGCGGGTTGGGGCGACCGGTGTGGGAATTGAGCTGGCAAAGGCTCCCCGCAGAGGAAAAGACGGAGCGCAAATGAAGAGCTGCATGCGTATAGGAAAAGGTAGAGGTGAGCTCTGATTAGGGCAGCAGAGAGGGGGGTATTACAGAACGGAGGTGGGTGGGTATGGGCGACCCGTCCACAACCGTGCTAGGGGTAGCACGAACCTCAGCGGCCCAACCGCGGGGGTTGGGGCGGCCACGGGGGGGATGGGAACGCACAGATCAAGGAGGTGTTCAATGTCATCATCGAGAGAGGTGGCATCTAGGAAGAAATTCCCCCCGCTGCCCTTCAAGCCAGCACCTTCTCTACCCAGCTGGAACCAAATGGATTGAATCGAGCTCTTCATGGGCGCTTTGCCCCGTCCATGATTCATCAAGGGAGTTCTTCCTGCTCAATCCACGCGTCTGCCATGGCAACCCGCCTCCGCCCGCACTTCTTTTGCCGTCGTCAAATGAAAATGCCAAGACGGAGGCGATAAAGAATTTCCTCCCCACCGTCGACACCTCGTATCACCGTACACTCGCTCTACACCCTTGCCTCCATCAGTTGCCCATCAGTTGCCCCATCAGAGAGACTTCTTGAGACTCTGACTTTGCCTATTGCAACAATCTCTGTTGCAACCAGCGGATGGTGCGTGACGCCCTTCGACCGCCCAAGTATGGCGACCCGTTCTTCCCCTTGTAGCGCTACCTCAAGGCTCTAGTTTTCAATTCCTCCTTGCCCCTTCCAAACGTTCCCAGAGTGTTGTAGAGACGTACGCCCAGTGCTTTGCTCGGTCCAGCCCGTAACATTATGCCGTGAAGTTACGTTGCACATGTACCAGACAATCAGCCGCGCCACACAGTCTAAATGTTGCCGCCGCCTCGCTATACCCCACACCGATTGCGAAGACTTGTACTTGTGCCAAGTGGTTGGTATTTTCTTTTCACAAAGCATAGCGATTACTGCTTCATTTTTGAAAAAGCTATTACTTCTTGAAGTAAAACCGATATGGAGATCTATATCGGGACGATTAGGTGGCAATCGGTAACGATCCATGGCCGCCTTGGGAGATGCAAGAGATCAGCAGTGAGAAGGTTTCTGAGGTTGATTGCGGCAAGGTCCCACTAGGATGGCCATTGTTCGTTACGAATGTTAAGGTGAGGAGGATCGGGACAAGGAGATGACAAGACAATCTCATGTCGAGTATTCACAAAACAACTTTACTGAAAGCTGTCAGCCCTGAAAAGCGTTTTACCCCTTCATTTCGCAGATTTCAACGCAGACTTTTGGTATGGCGCTTTTGAGAATAATCGTTTTTTTGTTTGATCACAGTACAATACTACCGCTGCATTTAACATAAAATCGCCAAATAAATGTTACACGCCTAGATTTCTTTCGTAATCGAATGCCAGGAAATCCCGAACCTTCTTTTCGCAGACCTTGAGTCGCCCATTGTTCCGACAGGTTGCGACCACTTCTTCTATGGCCCCTGTCGCACCAACAGCGGCGCGTATATGAGCAGCTCGCCGGAGTACAAACCGAGGAACTCCAGCCTCCAATGCGCATAGCAGTCCTCGAGATTCATGACACACGGCCCCGGGTAGTAATCGGAAAGTTCTCACGTTGCTGTTTAAACTTTCTTCCGTTCCAAACTGCATGTTCCTTTCTTGTCCCATCTTACGGTTTCTTTCGGAGGGGGCAATTTCGCCGTGCGAGCTTTCGGCATTTGTAGGGTCCCCTTGTGTAGAGATTGCGGGAACATTTGGAACATTCGGATGGCCAGGTGCTCCCGACAAGACTTCCATTGAGAACAAAATCAGTCTCTCACAGGTAAGGGGAAGAATTGGGTCTGCGAGAATCTCGACGAAATGCGTGGCGCATAGAGTGAAGCTAGCGTGGTCTGTCGGCACTTTCAGGAAATGTTGGATTGTGGCGGCCAATAAAGCCATACCGTCTGCTTCAGCCGTGCCTTTCCCAAACTCATCGATAAGGTTCAAGGACTTACCAGGATTAGGGCGTAACATGCTAGCAACTTCGCATGCGTCCATGAAAAAACTCGATTGACCTCTGCTGACGGACTCGAAGTTCGCTACGCGGCTGTTAATGCGGTTGACGATAGTCAGGGTAGCTTGCTTTGCGGGGACATAGGATCCGATCTGAGCTAACACGAGGATCAACGCCACTTGAGTCAAATATGAAGACTTTCCGGAGTAATTTGGGCTGCATCAGGGATATCAGAAGTTCGCAATCGGCATATACAACGTACATGTGAGTCGGGAGTATTATGGGTTCCATTCGCCCTCAGTTGCACGACATCAGAGTGCTATCACGAATATCATGTACCTTACCCCGTGAGAACTTGTACATCACCGCAACGAAGATTTGTCGTATTTGGAATAAAGGACGGTACGAGAAGGTCCAAGAGAGGATGGCGCCCCTCCTCAATTCGTATGACATCGTCATCATCTACGAATTTCGGCCGCACCCAGGAGTATTCCATAGCGGCGGAGGCAAAGGCTTGGAGGCAATCTAGTTCGCGAACAATTGAAAACATGTTGTGGAACACGGTGATGTTCGTGAGCACCTTGGTTTCCAGATAACGAAACGCTTTTGCCTCCAAGTCAACGATTGCGCCATGTATATCGCCAATCTCGTTGTCCAGTTCACGGCATCGCTCGTTCTTGAAGTGATACTCTTGTTCAGAGGATCGATAGATGAACTCCATGCCGCTCATCTCAAGTGCTTCTACACCTATTCGATCGCAGTCAGCCTCTGGACTGCAACCATATATCCAATTTGCGGGTGATACGTGAAATGCAGGGCACTAAACGTTACTGCGTTTTCCTTGCCTTGCAGCCGTTGATGCTCTTCAACACCCACAGACGTGAGAAAGTCGTCCAACGCGCTGTACGACCTTTTCATGTCGTCGATTTCCTCGCTGAACCCTTGAGCAACGACCATCCGCCCCGACGCAGTACTCTCTTCAAAGTCCACAACAGCATCAATCCAATTTAACGAATCACGAATTCTGCCTCATCAATCTCCGCAAACTTGCTGAGAAGTGGTGATTGATTCAAGTCGGCATTCTGATGCACAGCCACCTTGAATGTATCTATCAGGACCATGAATGACTTCAAGGACAAGTGCAATCCCTTCCAATCCGACGCTCCCGCTGAAATCCTCCGCACCCGCTGCAAAATCGCCGGCACATTTTTCACACCCCGCAAAGTGTCCTTGACGGCAACCAAAAACGCGCTATTACAACTTCTGCGGAGGATATCCACCACAAACTGTCGTTGCCGTATAGTCTCCAGACTCGTGGACGGATATCGAAGCCATGACCTCAGCAGCTCTCGAGCTGCAGCGGTCTTGACATGAGACTTGAGGATGCCAAACAAAGACATGCCTTCCTTTCCTTTCAAGTTTCCGTACCCTATCGGATGCAGATCTGTGGTAAAGACGCCAATTCCTCGAAGTGTTGTCGGGGTCAGTTTCATAACCTCGAAGAAATCGCGGTAGACTATACCATTGACCTGAACCATCTGAGTATCCTGGGCGAGGGAACCCAGAACTCCATTCCTAAGAAGAAACGACAGCAATCCCCCATTGCTCTGACAATTGAATCGTCCTCCCCTATGAGATGCAAAAGAGACGCGAGCCTATCTGCGGGGTCCAAATTCACGGGCATAGACGCCACACACATGAGACTACAGTAATGTGTGGCCTTTGCGAGGCCAAACTCGGTGTTGGGGATGAAGGAGACGATAGGCTCATTGGAGGATTGTTGCGGTACATTGGTATCATCCGTGCGAGTCTTTTTCAAAGGCGGGAGCCGGGACGGTGAGACTCAGAGTGGTGAGCGGCACCGCGGATGGAATTGAGCAGGACGTGGTGCGAGGTGTAAGAGTTTGGCAATACAACGGCTCGGGCACTGGTTTGATCAATGGCGAGATGAACAAGTGAGTAGTCGCAGTCCGGGGTGACTCTACTATTGGGACACGAATCGAATCGGGCGATGCAGTAAACGCAAGGGCGATTCAATGAGATGGAGAGGTGAGTAGAGTGGCCAGAGGGTTGAAAATCGGAGGTTCATGAACGTCCGATTTTTCACCCGGATAGTTTGGGTGTAGGAATTGTGGGACGCACCTCGAGATGTGAATCTCATTGGTGGGAAAATCGTAGCAGGCGACGGCGAGGTCCTTTTTTTGCTCGAGCAAGGAGATGATAGCGCCTGGAGTGGACAAAGACAGGGGGGTTATAGTTAGACCAATGGGTACAGGGTGGGCGAACAGGTTGGGGCGAAGGAAAGCGAGGCAAAATAGGAACCAACCTTGGTGATCGGGTTCGGCGATAGGGGCGGGCGGGGGTTGTGATTGGGGGCGGGAATCGGGGCGAGAGTCGGGATGAGAAGAGGGGGCGGAGTGTTGCGAAAGGGTGCGCCACTTTCCGCCGCGCAGGACTTTACGCATGATGAGAAACGACGGGGGCGAGTTGCGGATAAGTTTGAAGGAAAAGCGTGGTGGGATTCGGGGTGAATAAATATGATGTGAAACGCAAAGGGGTGTGTGACACGGTATTCCAATGCGAGGTGATGTCAAAAGGTGGAGTTTACCACATATCTGCCATTTGAGTGGGAATTTGGGCGACCTTGTTGCGGGTGGATGTGTGGCGGAAGCAAGCGTGTATTACACAGAGATTGAACGCGATGCCGACAAAGTTGAGAAAGGATGTGAGGACGCCGGTGGCAAGTAGGAGGAGGAGTGAGAGTAGGGATGCGGTCAAGAAACGTTCCTTTCGGGTGATACGGCGGCCATTGAAGACGAGAGGGTTGGGGATGTGGCTTGGACCCAACCGATGACGATTAAGAGGAGGATGAATATGGAGGATGGGTGGCGTAGGATATAGTACAGGAGGGCGGCACCGATAATGATGCAATAGTTGGCTTGGTAGATGTGGGAGTTGAGGATGGCTCGATCGGCTATGCGGTTGAGGTGGCGGTCGGGGATGGAGAACTTTTCGACAAAGTGGGACCAGGGGCGTGGTGGTGTTCGCCAGTCGCGGTTTGCGATTTGCGTGCGAAGTTGATCGAAGAGAAAACGGAGTCGGGCTTCAAACTGGGCCCATGTCATAGTCATTTTCGGAAGAGGGAGATGTGATGAGAGGGTGGGGGCAGGTGGAGGGACGTTTTTAAAAGTTGCGGCGAGCGGTGAGAGGTTTAGGATGAGAACGAAAAATGGCACTCTGCCCTCTTGGCTTGCAATGATATGGTCCTGTACTGTACAGTACATACCGAAAATCAACATTGATATCGATGGCAACTGTAAGTAGCACAGTAGAAGAATAGGACTATTTTTTTTCGACTCTTCGATTGCAGCAAAATGATGGTGCCAGCAGAAGATTTATTTTGCGTTTGTTCATGGCAATGCTTAATAGTGTAACGTTTTTATGAAAACAAAAGGATTACTGTTCTACAGTTGACTGTTTCATTGGATGCGAGTCATTGAACAATAGCCCTGTGGCCAGTGCCATTGTGATTGTCGGCGCTGTTGAGTTACAGTTGAGTGGAATATTTGAAACCACAGTAACCGTACGCATTATACTGTACTGTACAGTACTGTACGGTACATTACAGTACAGTAGAGGCTGCAAAACGGATCTACGAATCAGTGCAATACTGTACTCTACTGCACTGTATTCAGTATACTGTACGGTGCTGTAGCGCAAGTATCATCTCTCTCGTAGCGACTGGCGCGTTACAATTTTATTGAAATTTGAATGAATGAGGAAAAGAGCAATGTTCAACTCTGTATTCCAAACACTACTACTGTACAGTACTCAGTACTCAGTACTGTACAGTATAGTGCTGTTCAGTATAAATGCCGATTGTACAGTACTGTACAGTAAACGAATCACTTGGCACACCTGCTGCCGTTGCCGTTGCCGTTGCCATTGTACTGTACAGTACTGTACATTGTCACTATCAGAGCTGCCAAACTCATTGATAGGCAATAGGCCCCTTTAAAGCATTTCGTAATTTCGCATAAAACCGAGATGCATAGCGACTTGCGTTTCGTGCAGTATAGCATCTTTATTCACTTCAACAAGCACTCGAGCACAGCCTGTCTCCTGTCTCACATTCATTATTCAAGCTACCCTTCCAACAGGCGCCGACCACTTTACCTCATCCCATCCCCTCCCATCCACGTCAACCTTCCGAGAGACTCCATCCTCCACAACAATGGACATCAAGAATATCCTCAACACCGCCGAACGCCGCTCCCTTCAGCCCAATGCAGATGATCCCGATACTATTCCCCCCCGTCATCCCCTACCCCAAACTCTTCCATCTCAAATCCCCCACCCCATCCCCCTCCCCTACCGCTGGAACCTCCCGACCGCCTTGTCCACCCTCTACCCTCCACCTCTACTCCCCATTTCCACCCCTCTCATTCCCCCTCATCACCTCAACCATCCTCTCAAATCCACCCCCGCCACCACAACACCACCCTCCACCCCAACAGATCGTCTACACTGGTCCCGTCTATCAACTCCAACCACCCCTCCAACTTCGTCACATCCCCAACACCATTCACTACCGCTACACCCCATATTCAACTTACGACGAACCCCCCATGTCGACTATACCGTCTATCAACAATACTCCCAACGCTCCCGTCTCCGCTCGCACGACTCGTGCTGCCACCGCCCAAACTCTCCCAACCGTCACCCGTACCAACCCTCTACCGCTCCCGACCTATCCCGCTCCCGCTCGCGGTCTCGCCATCAATATCCCCAACCTCCGCTGCACCGCCACCACTCCCCATCGCCCCGCCCATCGCCCCGCTACCACAACACTATCCCTCCCAAACCGATTCCCACCGTCTCCAATCTCGCAATTCCCGCTCTCCTACCCCCACCCCCCTCATCCCTCCTATCATCCCAATTATTCCCCGACCCAACCGCCTCGCCGCCCCCAAACTACCTCCGCCTCATACACCGTTATCCACTCTATGCCCACCGACCACAGTCTTGACCGTTTCGACCCGCAATCCGCATCCCATCAGTCGTCATACCCCAACAATCACCCATCACCCTTATTTCCACGCTATGCTGGCTACGTGTCATACCACGGCCCGCCCCACCGCTCCATGCACCCTTATCACACCCATCCCACACCATCATCGAATTTATCTTCCTGTCCGGTCCATTCCTCTCCCCCTCCCCCATCGCTCCGCCCAATTCGCCCAAATTCGCCTTCGACTTATCCAACCATGGATCACACTGTCCACTCTCCCAGCCATTTGCATTTAAATCACCAATTTTCGCACGACCATGACGAGCCCATGCCTCCCAACGCTCCCCATCAAAAGAAAAGAGAGCGTCTGACCCCAACCATGCACTCTCATCGCTCCGAATCCCCTCATCCTGCTAGCACTCGGCCCCATCTCGACAAAGTCGTCGAAGACGAGTCCCCAAAACATTTAACTCCTTACAACCCTAATTTTTTGCGTGCATGCTCCGTGGAACGTGACTCGGAGCGCAATTGTGATCCCTCCCCACCACAACTGTCTACTTTACGGGTTTCGAAAAAAAACAGGCATTCTCGTATACTTATCTCGTCGACGCCTAAAACTACCGTAACCGTCCACCGAAATACAAATCGAACCGAAATTTGGGCCTCTGACCCAACCGCCTCCCGAAACAAAAATCGCATCAACGAAGAGACACTTGCCGAGTCGGAGCCCCCGAAAACTTGTGCCTCGGTAAAGAGCGAGAAGAGTGTCAGCCCAGTTTCCGCTCAAGACGAGGCTTCGGCGGTGGAGATCGGCACGCTTGGAAACAACGACATGCCTCTCGCCGAAACAACCCCCTGGCCGCAGAACAACGTCATCGTCATCGAAGATGATACCCCCACTGTCAGCGATCGCGAACAGGTGGTGTCGTCTCGCGATAATGATATTGCGCAAAGTCTTGGCGAAAGTGAAGCATGGTCTCATCAGGCTGATCACTTGTCCGCCTCCGAGGAAGATCCTGAGGAACCCTACCCTGAGACATCAACCGATTTCTCGGGAATTCCCGCGAACGCTATTGGCGATTTGCTCCAGCTGTGGGAGTTTGTCTCGTCATTTTGCAAGACGCTGCGCTTGTCCCCATTTAAATTGCGTCATCTTGAACAGGCGATTGCTCACAACGACCGATCTAGTCTTCTTGATGCATGTGTGACAAGATTGGTGCAATCTATCCTGGCTGACGCCGGATTAGTTGACGAACTAGGCGTTCCTGATTCCCTCATCAAGAAACTAGCGGCCAAGGGGACGAAAAACTTGGCAAATGCCATTCTAGCTGCATTGCCAGATATTCTATCGTTCGAGTCGGAAGAAGTAGAAGACCACTTTCTGGATGAAGCTGTTCAGCAAATTGCAGGGTCATCGAACAAATGCGCGTTTTACCAGGTCCTGGAACCGACTGCAAAGCTCCGCGTGCTCCGGGAATTGGTTGACTATGCAGCTATGGCGGACACGCTCCGCGAGTGTGTCACAGACTCTTTAGAACATGCGGAGGAGGAGAGGAAGAAAGCGAGAGACCAAAATGTGGCCAACCGTAAGAAATTGGAAATGCAAATACGCGAGCACAAGCTTGAACTGCATGAGTATCGCGTAAAGCACAAAATGCTAGAAACGCCGACGGACTCCGACAAGGAGAAGGGTGCGCAAGATTCAAAGGGGAGTACCGTGACTGGAAAGGAGTCCAACGGAACTCTTTCTCGTAAGCAGAAACTGCTCGCAGCACGGGAGGAAAGAAAAAATGAGGAGCAAAGGCGGGTGACTGAGAGGGGTGCGGAAGCCATCATTGCAAAGATTGAAAGAGACAAGGCGAGCCTGAAAGCCCTGAAGAACATGCGCATCAGAAGCAGGGCGAGCATGAGCGCTCGTGAGGGGGAGTCTTTTGATGAGTCTGCTGCGGCGCCCAGCATACCATTTGCTTCACTACATGAAGACCCCATACGCACGCATCCACTAGGAACTGATCGCTACGAAAGATGTTACTGGTTTTTTGAAGGTAGTGGTCGCCTATGGATAGAGGACACAAGTAAGGGGGAATGGTGCACAGTGAAGGACGCGAAAAACTTAGCTGCGCTTTCGCGATGGTTATCACCGCATCGGCGGGAGGAAAAGCAGCTTGAGAGAAATCTACGCTCGAGGCGTGATGTCATCGTGGCAGAAATGGTAAAGGAGGCCAAGGAGATAGAGATGGCCGAAGCTGAGTTGCAAGAAGCGCAAGATTCGGCACTGGAGATACTGCCCCGTAGCACGAGGGCACGGAAGAGGAAAGCGGAAAGCAAGTCGAAGAAGGCAAAGGCGAAGAAGAGCAGACGCGCCCTCAACTTTAGGGATTATCGAAACTTGGAGAAGTGATTGTGGGGATACCGCAGGTTCTCACCTAACGTGTAAATAATCCGCTCCCATGGTAATTAGTTGATGTAAAGTTCTCCTCTTTACGCATAGACCGATGCTGTGTGATGGACACGAAAAGTCTTGTTTGCAGAACCCACGGGAGTCCCAAAATTGCCGGTCAGCAATGGAGGTGAACACCAAAGAGGAAAGCTAACGCGAGCAACTCGCGTCCCAAACATTGGTCATGCGACCGTCAGCAGCTTCAATAGAGGTTATCTACTGAAAGAGTAAAGTCATCAACCAAGACCCAAATTAGGTCCATTATCCGGAAGCGATATACCGACTGCAGCCTCAGCCTCGGCCTGAGAATAAGGTTTTTCTCTAAGCTCCTTGACACGCATTTTATGCTTCTTGGTACGCACATGGCGCGCAAGAACATCCCCGGACAGAAAGTAGCGTGCGCATTCGACGCAGTAATGCTGTCCCATTCCGGGCAGGTCAAAGTCGATGGGTTGATCGGTGCGAAGGGCCTCGGCTTTCATGGGGTCGGATAGGTCGTCATAAATTTGGTCGATGGCACGTGCGAGAAAACGCTTGCGTCGGCTGCGCTTGTTACTGGCTTTGCGTTTTGTGACGCGACCGACACCGCTGCCCATTGTGCACGGAAGGGTGAGAGGGGTGGCGGGTTGGGAGTGTCGCGGGGTGGTGGAGGGCTGTGAAGGGGGCCAGTAGAAGAGCAGGTCTGTGGTGGCCGTCGTAACACCGCCGGTGTGGATGGAAATATAAAGTGCGAACATGGCAATGCTGTACACGTGTTCTAGTTTGTGCACTACTGCACTGCACTGCATATGCGCTGTACAGTACATTACACGTATCTTTTTGTCGATTAAAACAGATTAAAATAATCTCAAACATGCAATGATCAAGGTGAGTGTTTGCAGCTGTTCCTAGCTAGTATCGTACAGCGTACTTTTCTATACAACGTACTGAAGCTCCCACAGTGAACACACCCACTATTTCATACTATTTCCAATACGACATAAATAAGTTTCATTGGTTTGGGAAATAAACAAAAAGTTCGGTTTCAGCACATCCTCGCTGAGTACGTAATCTGCGCAGCATGCAACTTACAAATGTAAAATCGCCTCGTTGCCCGTGCTTGCTGCAATTAACATGTTGAACACGTTCGGGAATGGAGAAAAGTGGCGAAATGACCTGTAGGAACTTGGGCTCCGGAATGTGGTGACTCAGTGCTGAGCTGCTCGTCCTGCCAGATAATAGTAAAACAAATATTCCTTTTGAGACCCTCACCTACGATTTCTAGTAACGCGTATTTAATGGCTAGAGATACAGTTCTTTGTAACTCCACAACACATGGTAATGTAACACGCCCTCTGTCGGAAGTAAGGGTGATGTAAACAGCGGGGCTGTCCAGGGCGCAGGCTGGATGATGAAATTTGCTCATTCACTATCTGCAGTGTACACCACTGTCCGTCCATCATGGAGTTACTGGCATCTGCGTGGAGAAAAGCAAGAGGAGCGCCAAGTATCCGATATGATGTGAACTTCCTCGTGTGCCGTTGATAAAGCCAATAACTTTACATACAGAGACCAACTTTCCTCTAAAGAATGGTGAGTATGGCATGGTAGCGTTTTACGTCCTGAGCAGACTGTTCAGGATGTAGAACGCTACCATATGTTCAGAACAGTACGTAGTGGAGAATAGGAATCGAGCAATGTGTCGATTCACAAGGAAGGCATCCTCTGAAAACTTCCTCACCGACGGACGAATCTCGTTCAGTCTTACGCGTACCATTACTGAAATCGACTCTCGCTGCGAAACAAACCTACGCAATTTGGTACGATAGTACTTGCTAACATTGACAATCCATTCCTACCGGTGGGCGCACGTAGCATCCGCCGGTGGATCTGAGTCCTCTATAGGAGAATGAGTAGAAGTTGACACTACTCTTTGAGTCAAGATTCTTGAAGAACACGGGACCCCATCCTACAAGCATCGTACTTTTAGCCCCCAGCCGGCTCCAGAAGCCATACCAATCGGCTTTCGGTGGAATTGTGTCCTGATATGTTTTAGAGTAACATGCAACCTGTCTGTCGACGCGATGTTGGTATGGTAACTGTCTGTAATTCAACAAACAATATTCCTCGCTGAAAGCCCTCACTTAACCTCATTATACACGTCTGCAACGTGTGTGTGCAGAAACAACTGTCGATCCCGAAATTTCAAACGCATCGGTGGATACCGTAGCAGGAGCGCGACAGTTTCCATCTCATATCCCGCGAATCAACTTTAAATTTAGCCGCTCCCGTCACTGCAGCCAGATCCCAACGAGAAAGAGCAGTTGCCTGCTTCTGCTTCCGGGCCAGCAAACTTCAGGGACGCATCTTTCCGCACTTGAATAGAGGCCAAGCGACAACAAAACGTTCGACATCGACCTGGGACGTTGGAACATACCAAACCCGCATTCCACAACGAGAGCAACAAAATCTTCGCCTCGTAACATAGAGAACAACTTTATCCTGACACCTTCCGTCTTTTCCGTGTCAATTCCGAAAACGAGAGCTCCGTCCAAGAATAGGACAAAGGATCTAATTTCAATACACAGTCCAAAGACCCCATCTCCAAATGCCATCCCGCAATCTCCTTCCCACGGCCTTTACCACCCCACAAAGCCACACTCTTTTTACCACGCATCGCAGCTCACCAGCACAGATATGTACCCTCCCGCGACAAACGTATCCCAACCGATTGTCAGCTTGCTCCATCCTGGACACATCCAATCGCTCCGCGTTGGAATCATACGTCAAGTCTACATCCAGCGATAGTGATATCGAGGTGAATCGAATGAATATCCTCCTGCAAGACCATGCGCTCCCCGTGCAAGTGTCTGGCTTCTTTTCGCCGCCCGCTTTGGTGACGCAGACACTGTTCAAACTCTCTTAGACGAGCAAGTGGATCCTAACGTTGTAGATACGGAAGGCTCGACTTCGCTCATGCGATCGGTATCTAGGGGCCATACTCAAGTCGCGCGTATTTTATTGCAGTCGCCGGCGATTGACGTGCGGAGGAAAAATGGTATGTTTTTAATGTTGTAATACTGCGTTATCGTGATTTCATTGTGACAGTTATTTTGCGGCGCATCCCGACATACATCCTAACAGCCGTCTGTATTTTCGTCGTCCGTTGTCCTCCCATAACATTCTTCGCTCTTTTGCTTGCCGTTGATTTGGCGGGCAATGTCGCTTAGACTGGGGCTATGACGCCGTTAGGTACTTAAAAAGCGTACGTAACAGCAAGCCGGAAGCCTATGCTCAAATTTCGGCTCTTTTTGAAACTTATGGAGTATTGTAATCCTCTTAACAGCCATCTGCCCGTCGGGGAAAGGTATGGAGGGTCCTCCATACCTTTCTTCCTTTCTTTTGGTTGACCTTGATTTCGCTGGCGATGTCGCATAGACTGGGGCAATGACGCCATTAGGTACCTAGAAAGAGTGCGTAACTGCAAACCGGAGGCCTATGCTCAAATCTCGGCTCTTTTTGAAATCTGTGGAGCATTGTAATCCTTCTTTGGACCTTACCGCATTGCAATCTGCGCAAGAACATCTTGTGAGAGTAATCGGATCTGTCCGATCTTTTGATTCCTACTTGATGGTTGAGACTTTTCAAATTGGTGGTAATGTTGAAGGCGGCGATGGCAGAGAGGAGCAACGAAAGCTCTGAACTGGGCCTTGGTCTCCGCGCTGTTGGTGTGTTGTTCTGTTTTGAACAATCCTGAGTAGGAGTGCGTAATCACTCTATATTACAGACTGCAGCGCAGCCACTTTCCGGTTTGTTCTTTAATTCCGCTGGATGCTTTATTACGCCTTTAGATCCTCTGCGAGCGCTATCTAGCACGATCGAAAGTTTCAAGCCCCCTCGAGAGTGTGATGCATTATCTTGAATTACGAACGTAGATCTGCGTTTTTCTTTTCGAGCAAACGCCACGCCATTCAATATGGTGGATCTGACTGCCGCAAAGAAAAGCCCCGCGGACCTGCCTTTGAAGCGTTGTTGAGAACGGGGGCACTCGTTTTTTCCATATGCAGCCTTTTCCTAATCGATCGTGTGGTACGCTGTTGCATCAGACACTATGTGCTCAAGATGTTCGTAGAATTTACAGATGAGCACGGAAAGCTTGATTTGCCAGCATCTGCATGCTAATTCATACTAGGAGTTTTATTCCAGTTGTTATCTTCAAATTCCCATTGGGAGAGGAGAGTCAAACTGCTATCGGATGGAGAACGTACATACTGTAAAGTACTGTACACGACATCCACGATATTTCTTACATGCCATGAATACGATTCTCACGTGCGGTACGTAGAATTCACGTTTCGAAAATCAGAATGTGGAATGGCTTGGAAATGGAGTTGGTACAATAACAGATAGCCATTGCTTATACACTTCTTCGCTTCAACCTCTGCAGTAATCGATGGACTTCACAGCGCTGCTGTAGTCTTGATGACAGCCGAAATCCTCTCAACCTCACAAGGGACCCCGTTGTGATGCTGAGATCAATGTGTCAAAGGGCCCTTACGATTTCTACCGCTACTCATTTAAGAAACATGGTTTCCGCGGTTTAGATCCTTCTGAATCATAGACGATCGCAAAGTTATACGGATGAAACGTCTTGACCAGAATGTAGTTTTAAATGGAATGTCTTGACCATTCCATCCAAACTCAACTAAATAGGGTGCACCACGAGGCCTGGGCAGAGACCTTCTGTCAAGACGACGCATGTGCAGCCTCCCCAAGCCCGGATCAACACAGTGCCGTCAAAATCTGGCACCGGATACGTGCCCTTGCCTTCCGACACAGCCCTGCCGCCGCCTTCCTCTTCAACCACCCTACCAATGCTACCAAGGTGTCGCGAGCCCACTGGACCGTCATGCTATCCCGTCACCTCGGATTCCCGGTCTACACCGACTCACTCCCATAACCTGTCAGCATTGCAAGCGAAGCATGGACCCCCTCAGCAATCACGCGGCCGACCTCTACCCTGCCGGGTTTGGTCGTTCACACCGTCACAACGCCCTCCGCAACGCGCTTGCGAACCATGTCTTCCGTGCCGCCGGGCTCGACTGTCAGTACGAAATGCCTCTCCTCATCCCTGGCACAGAGCTCTGGCCCGCGGACATCCTGGTTCACCCCCTCGCCGATCCGAGCAACGAAGAGACACGGCCTGTCGCGTGTAAAATCACCCTCGTCTCCCCGTTCAAAGCCGTCGTCCGCACCAAAGGAACCTCAGCCGCTGGCGGTGCTGTCGCATTGGCGCACCGTGACAAGGTACGGGACCTGGAACGCAAGCTGTCGCGCCGCCCCTTGCACCGTCCGACACCCCGACCCATGCACCCAACTTCACGTTTCAACCGATTGCGTTTGATTCTGTCGTTGCGCCTCCCCACAAACTATTGTATTTCTCGAGGAGTTAATCCCGCGAATAGCGCGCAAGTGTAGTACGACTGCAGGCGTGATACGCCGGCGTGTGTATCAGCGTCTTAGTTGCATCATCTGGTCGTCTTTCGATACGGCTATCTGCTCGCGCACGCCGCTGCACGTGACCGACGTGGACCATCCGGTTAGTTCCTAGCCCTATATTCGGACTGCAGTGGACACCATAGAAACTATTCGCTGTTAACGAGTAACAAAACTACATCCTTGAACTTCACTTTGGAGTTTCGAGGAGTCGTAGTCTCGGATGCAGCTCACATCAGTTCCATGCAAAAGTACAAACGGATTCTGGTACTAGCAACTCGTTTTGATCCCAACGCAAACCCAATGTAACCCGGTGAGTACCAAAGTTTTGCGGTTCAGCGAAATGCCGGTTCCTGAATCTCTCATTTGGCTGAAACCTACAAAGTTGGGTGTTGCAAGCATTTATTGAGACCATTGAAGTGCAGTTACATCAACAGCCGCTTGTTAAGCGCCAGAGCTTGATTGGCACAAGGAGATAACTACTAGCTGACTAACTTTTTGCTCATTTCACGCATGTCGATGGCCGGTACCGCAGTCGTCACCGAGAAGAGACTTAATTGCAATATCATGTCGACTTCCTAGTTCCAGAAAACGTATCGCCAAGTTTCGGTGTGGAATCCATCGGTAGCATTTTGTCTGAGGGAGTTCCAGGACTAGCACGGCTCCACTGCGAACTCACGATACACCGCAGTCAACGTCACAAGTGGAACTTTTTCGTGTCAACCCGCTTTATGTCAAAGATCAGGTACCCAGCAACCATCATTAGCCTAGACGGATATGAATAATCCAACGTCCGAATTGGCAGCCCGTGGGACCTCCCTACGCCGATCCCGCCGTTGATATTTCTGTAGCTTCCAAAGATTTCTGCCCGGAGGGCCTGTGACAGAGCCCCCTGGATCTGTACACTGTAGTGACAGTCTCGTCAGAGATGCTCGTCAGGAAGTGGTCGGCCCACTTTTGTCGATTAAATACTTACTTCATACCCTTACCTTCAGGTAGGGCGTAAGGAACTTGAGAGCGCTTCTAGTTTTTGCTCAGCCGTCAGTTTACTAGGGATGTACCTTGGGGCTTAAAATAGCTTGCCGATCCATGGACAAACTGCCAATGGAGCTGATTTTTCCGGCAACAGAGCTGGCGAGATTTCCTAACGAGACAAGTGTTGCCCACGTGCTTTGTAGTTGGCAGCTTTGCTGATACAGTTTTTTATGATCTGACAAGTCGCTTGCCCTCCTTATCTAAATGAGTTTGTAGTTGCCTGCTCGTTACCGTGAAAATTCTTTTTTCAAGTTGGTACTGCTTCAAAGTTCCACTACATTTCCTCCCTTAATTGTAATGTAGCCCGACAGTGGGTCGTTCAGATTGAATCAGTTACTATAGGAGATACTATCGGCATGGGCTGCATTGCAGATGCCTGGTTTCCACGTTCGATGCGGGTCACATTTCGAAACTCGTGGTATTGGTTGCTTTTCACAAGTGTACAGTTCAAACTAAGTACGAACTCCGAGAACGGAATATCCGCCAAACAGATGGTACTAGACTTGTTCATAATCTCTCACTGTGAGAAATCACGTCTCAAAACTTTAAGGTATCGATAACAATTTTTGCAGATGTTTGATGAGAAGGCCATTACCGCCCATGGCGTACAAGATGCAAATAATTTTCCCAAGCCTACTCACGGGTTAATTGCACAGCACAGCAATTGATATTATTGGCACATGCGGAACGGGGGGCAACCTAGACCTTGAGAAGAAATTGCCGACTCTTCACAAACGTGTCTTCTTACAGGCAGTCTTTTATGTTTGCAGATGATGAGTCACTGTGCCTAGGTAAAGAGTCATTTAAATCATAAAGTATGACGGGTCATTTGAACAGATAATTACACTGTTTGAATGTTTGTTGCGCACATGTGAAGGCCCAGTTGAAACACAGCAAACAATGAGGCAGGTTTTGAATGGGTTGGCAGGGTGTTATGGAGAGAAGGGCGGCTGAATTGATAGTGTGTATTTGTGGAAAGGATCAGAGGGCTGTATTTCGGAGAGTTGATGGATCAGTTTGCGAGCCCGTAGTAGTGTTGCAGGTAATGAAAAGTCATTCAACGGCTTTGACGTTCTTATGTTCAGTTGCAAAGTTTGATTGCAAAGAAGCGCGGTACGAAGGATATGTGAAGATTGTGTCAGGATGAGACATGATACAAGTGGTAGATAGATTTGATGTGTTTGTAATGAGGAGAAGGAAAGAAAATTGAAGATTTGCAACAAAGTTGGATGCTGAAGTGGAGGATGGCGGGGGGCTAGAGAGATGTTTTCAGTGACAATCAAACAGCGGTGCAGAATTCACGGGGAATTGCTGTTGCACCTGTGCGGTGCATGGTGGGTAACGTTGGTGAACGAACACAATAGAATTACAGCAATGGAGGTTTGAAAGGTGAACGAGAGATAAAATGATTGTGAGGTGGTAGAAAATGTTGCAGGATGTACGGGTGCAAAGTAGCAGAGTGGATGACGGGTGATGGGGAACGTTGAGTTCAGAGGAGGGCGGCAGGAAAGTGAATGAGGTAGGTAGAGACTGTTGGCTGGACGACGGCATGATCAAGAAGATTCGCACATGACACATGAGGGGCTGGTTGATGTACGGAACCGTATGTTGGAAAGTTTTCTTTTTGTTCAAAGTTGAAAGTGATTATTCCATGTAGATTGGAGGATGTCAAGGCTTGCATAGGTGTTGGTGGGTCAAAGGGCATCTGTGGAGAGTAGGTAGTGACTGGGCAAGGATATGCAAGACAGTTTGCCGGGCTTGAAGGACGTGAGAAAGGTCAAGTAAAATTGTAACGTTTGTATAGTAGAAGCAGTGCACAAGATGGGTTTTGTGCTGAAGTATATGCGATAGGTGGGTGTCGTTTGTCATGAGCTTTGAATCGGAGAGTTGGTTCAAAATGTACTTGTGCGATAAGACATACCATGGAAAAACCTGCTGACTCTGCTTTACATGATTGGTTGATGAATTCAAATGTAAAGGCGTGTAGCGTGTTGGGTTTGTCAAGGGTGATGAAATGAGTTGGAGACCAGTCAGGAGTGATTGAAAGAGACGGGTGACGAGTAGGATTGGAAATGCAGAGGTCAGAGTTTCAAGTGGCAAACGTGGTGGATTGTGAGAAGGATAGGGAGATTGGGGAGGGGCTAAATGTGTCGCTGTTGGTTTTCTCAGCTTTGTACATTCCATAGAGTCTGGATGTGAGGCTTTGACGGGGACGGTCCTGTTTTGAAGTGCATGCAGCACTGAACTGTACTGTACTCTACACGTACACGTACAGGACAGTTCTGTAGTATACTGTACATGCAATGCTATTTCATGGGCTAATACTGTAATGAGGCCTCCTTTGTCAGAGACGAAAATTGGAGCAAAGCAGCTACCGTATCCCTAATTTGTTGAAAATTAGAGAGAATAAATAGATAGCCCTAATGTAGTCTATAGTCATGGTTGATGTGTGCTGCTCAGAGGCTATTGCCAGTTACAACAGTAGTATAGTACAGTATCGAGAGTATTGTACAGTAATTCTACTGCACTGCACTGTCTGTATGTACAGAACTGTGCCGTATCGCTTGCCAATTTATACCATCCACTGTCCAGTACAACTGTACAGTCTTGCAATTAAATAACATGACACTGTGACAATACCACGTACAACCCTAATTCAACAACGATGCAGAATACCTCTGAGCTGAGCTGTAATACAGACCAGTATTTACACCTCTGCTCAATGCAATTTGTATGACAATTTAGCGCCAAACTGTAAAAATTAAAAAGGAAAATGTGACATATTGAAATGTTTTATTTTAATGCTGCTACAAAATATCTACCAGAAGCTTTGTTAATATGTTTTGAATGAACGGCTGCCGAGGTATGTATGAAACAAATGAATGGATCATCTCAGGTAATCTCGACGTGTAAAACGCCAAGTGTCCGCACATATGGCGTTGCCTGTCATCAGGTGGCAAATTATGTATCCAGTAAGGGGGAAACATGAAATAATCTCAATGGTCCAGATTTTTTTCAGGATATTCAAATATATTTAGGCGGTGAGGGTAGGTTAGAAAAAAAAACCGACACCTGTACGTTCGATTACCCCAAAGCGAAACAACTCATTATTTTTCATTTCAAATTGAATAATTGTCGTTCAAAAAAGTTAAAGGTAATAAAATTTACCTTCCGTCATCCAGTGCTTGCAGTGTACTTTACCGCCCAACTCCCCCGGTTCGAGTGGCGAGTGGTCCACTTCAACTCTTCCTCTCGAGTTTTCGGCCCCGCCACCCTTAAAGTAGAAACCCAGCGCCGTTAGTTGCCGGAATTGCCCTTGGTCCCCCAATCGATTTGCAACCGCCCCCCGCCCCCCCGCCAGATTCCTCTCAAATTTGCTTCCCTTGCTGCATATAACCACTCTACATCACCAGCTTTCCCCTCCCTTCACAACACCCCGTCATCCTTCCGTGGAACCTCTCCCGTCCCTTGCATCCACACTCTCGACACTTCCCAACCTTTATTTCAACGCCAAGCAAAAACTTGCCGTCCCTCACACAACACCGTCCTCTACCATCGCATGCCCTTGTGCTGCCCACAAAATGTCAGACAGATTCACTGCCCCCGATGACTGGCTACTCACTCATCACGCCCGAGACGCCCTGTCCTCTCCCGATTCCGCCAACTTTTCTCCCTCGGAATCCAAAAAGACCATTCGGTGCCCATAGATACCCTCTTTCGTTCTCGTTGGCCTCGTCAGACCTCTGCAACCTCTGCATCTCTCACGCTGTCTCAGAATTCCACCTCGCTGTCTTCATGCACACAGCAACAAAACCATCAGCACAACCTCCAAAAGCCCCACAAGCAACAGAGACTCCACCAAAACCTTCCCTCTCCTCATCCACGCAATTGACCTATCTGTTTCTTAAGCAACATCCCACATCCAAGGAAACGACTCCACGCCCAAGGTGATACACTTCAACACTGTTTTACTACTGACTTGCTATCCTAGGCGTCGATTGCAATTCTTCCAAATGCACGCATTGCCCTCACACCTTGTCGTACCACGTTGTTCAACAAACAAACTATACTACTCCGGGCCGTGACGTCATATGTTGTTCAAAGTTGCAAACGCAAAAACTCGACGACGTTTATTTCCCAAATCGTGGATACACACCACTGCGTGTGTATGTCGAAGCATTACTCTGGTTTCCTCGACTAGCACCTATTTGATCCTTAGTTGTGTTGCAATAAACTCCTTTACCACCAAATCTCACTCTGCTGTTGCTTATCTCAAAATCCGTTGCCGATGTTTTTGTAGCCACCTGATCTCGCTCTGGATTCCAGTTACATTTTACTGTATTCCGACAGTTGGAGCTTGGCCTTATTTTTTTTACCATGTTCACAGATGATTCTGCTGTAGGCAGCGCGAAAAGGTTTTTCTTGGCACAAATGAGCCAGAGCTGTATATTGGTGCTGAGCTGTACTGCACTGGGCTTGAAAGATTAAGACTGAAATCCCTGGCATGCGCTGGGCTTGTGCACCTGAACAATCACAAAGTTCCACGTCTCACGAGATACAGAGGTGGATGTCTTTCATCATGCTGGCGTACTTTTGAGGTGACGAAGTTTTACGATTCGTAAAAAAAAGTGGAGATGCCTTGAGACACATCGCCTCATCACGTGCACTTTAACAATAACCCTTGCCCTCTATTTTCCACTATAAACTGTGACGTGAAGTGCCTTTTGGCGCTTGGTCCACACAAGTGGCATTTTCAGCGCATGCCCCTGCTCAAGGCTTGATTGCACTCTTGGCTATAGTGCTTACATCAGCAGCAGGCTGGAAATGGGCTGGAATAACCTAGGGAGCTTTACACCGCCAGTAGTATTGCGCAAGATGCACTACATTTCCTCAATGTGTACTATTCTTCCGAAACTTTTGTCGTTGTACAGTTCCGTGCTACTTGTCTGGTCTGCGCTCTACATGCCAATGCTTACCATCAGGAACAACGGTCCATACAGTACTTGTGGAAAACTGAAAACTGCCGCTATGACCACTCCACAATCTACACACAAACTGCCTTTTTGTTCACAGAGTCCTGAGACAGCACTCGTCTAGTCTGCTTCTAGTTGCCATAGGCTCCTTTAATTCTTTGGTATTCAAGTGTGGGCAATGCAAACGTGGGCCTCATGGGTGAGTATGGCAGAAAGCCAGGCGGCAGGCAGAACAAGTAGAAACTGTGCCTCTGCCGGTGTCGTTTGAAGGGCTTGGCAAAAGTGAATCTCGAAGTAGTGTTTGAAAAGATGCGACTAGCGCCGAGTGGGAATGCAAGATGTGACCAGATTTGGTTGACATATGTTGCATGGGTGATGGTGCTGTCCTTGTGGTGTTGATAATCATGAGACGGCATCTCAAAGAGGCAATGTGACAGTGGGGCCAAGCAAAGAGGTAGCGCACAGTACCGTTTCCATGGAGAGCGCGCGAGTCAGAAGGGATAGTTGAGATTTGTGGACCTGGACCTATTTCGCAAGGGTTTTTTTGATCTAAATGGACCCAGTGGGGGTTGCATACAGTCCCGCGGCTGCAAATTAGAACTGATTTTACAAATCAACGTGACTTGCACTACTGTACTTCAAGTAGGTTGAACGGAAATGCAAAGATACTTCACTGTACGGTATCTAACTGTATATAGTATATACCCTAGTGTAGGTATTTACAGTCCATCTAGAGACCAAATTCCTGTATTCTGTAAACAGTGTAGGTACAGTACTGTACAGTTCAGGAACGTTACAGTGTAGTGCCACTAGCCATTTGCATAATTACAGAAAAACAGGTATATTGTATCCAAAGTACAGAAACATTATCGTACTGTACTTGATTGCAGCGTGTCATAGCTGGAATTAAGGATATGGAAATTACAGTACCTTCTACTTACTGTTGACTGTAGGTCGAATATACAGTATACAATGTTTTAGCAAATAGTGTTGATTCTGATGCTGATGCGGTGCCGGTGCCGGTGCTGTTGAATCGTTTTGTTGAGGTGCCAGCACCAGCACTCTCAGTGCACTTTCTAAGCAAAACTATTTACCAAAGAAAAAAGCCGCCAAAGCCTAAAATTTTCGTCATCGTCACACTTACCAATTTGACTGCTTCATGCCTCTGCTTTTCTGAAAGCAACTTAGTGTCCCGCCTTCCAGTCTTACACATCCCATCCTGCACCCTCAACCTTCCCCTCTCTTGTCTCACGACCAAGCCCCTTGCTCCTCACATCCGATGCTTTAATCGTAGATGCAGTTCAGTCTCACCACTATTGCAACATCTATATTTAGTCACCACTCCACCCGCTTTGCCTCTTGAGCAAAACATTTCATGGGAACCTCATCTAGACCTGGCAGCAGACGCGCTGTTCGTAACCCTACTGAAACAACTCACCCCCCGCAAGACCCCACCTCTCGAATCCCGTCTCGCCAATCCCCACCACCTATCGAGAAATCATACGGAGGGAATGGCGGACCAATCCTTCCCATTTCTTTATCCAAGACTCCCCAACCATTCTTCATCATGTGGCGCCGTTACTGGAAAAAGCTCCAGGGTAAACACCCAAACAACAGGCGGTCGAGAATTGCAAACATGATCGCAATGAGCTTTACCGCTTTCAAAATGGGCTTGTATTTCAAGGTATTTATCACCGCAATTCTCGTCCTTCGCTTTGCATCTCATTCCTCACAAAGGACCTCCCCGCTTGGCTCGATCACTCGTGACGATCATTTCTACGCATTATCCTCAGCACCGGTTTCCCCGTCCTTGCGAATCATAGTTGCAACTCAGAGCGGCTCGGCAGACAATGTTGCAAAGCTCCTGCACTCGTTATCCAACGCTGATTATCAGCGAGACACCGTTGCCCTCGATGTCTGGATGTTTTTCTCATCAACATGCGATTATCTCCCGTTGCCTGTCTACCCGCTGGCAATGGCCATTTTTGGGCCCCCGCGATTCGACCACTCCATCCCGTCTGTTGTTCACGATGTCAAGTGGGTTCACGGCGAAAAAACACTCATTGCAGACCGCTCAGAGCCAGATTGGTCTAAACTTTGGGAACCCAGTCGCGGCACTGCGAATGAATCCTTACTCTTTATTGATGCTACGGTCGCCACCTCTCTCTCTCCGGCGTTTTACGTTTGGTTGAAAAAGGCACGTGTGGCGACGGAGAGAGGAATGATTGCGAATGCTGGTGTATTGTCACTAGATGCAACTGTTATACCGGATGGTGTCCCTGCAAGTGACAAAGCAGTGCTATTGGAACAATTCTTTCCCTTAACGTCTGCGTTTTCTCCATCTCAAAATGTTTGGGCAACGTTTTTAAAGTGGCATGCCATGAGAAGAAAGAGGTGGTTCAGGAGACCGTCGCTCCCAAAAAAGCTCGGTTTAGGTGGGTACGACAGACTTGACGCTCAGAAGGTAGCTCCAATACGTGCGTGGTTTGCCCAATTTTTGGCTTCATACAGAGAGCGAATTGTGTATCCTGTTCTTCCATTCAATGAAACACTTGTTCACCGCTCCTCTAGTACAACTGGCGAATCAGTACGTGGGACAGGCGGGACTGGAGTAGTGCGACTGCAGACCATGTCAGAGCAACAGGACAAGCTTTTCGAGGGAAGCCTCAATGATATTGCCCTCCCTGAAAGACCTGTTCTTGTTAAGCCTGATGGAGAAGTTGGAACGCCAGACGCACCTTTCGGGATTGTTGATGACAGTACGCCCGGAGTGGGAAGAGGGGCCAACATTGATGATTTGGTGGATAAGAGTGCCTCCTTGAAGTATCGGGACGTACTTCGGCGAATTGCGGACTTTGCAAGATCGAGAGGCTCACAGTCGGTGTCTATCACTCTGACTACAGGCTCGTTCCTTGACACCACGCTGAGCTGGCTCTGCAACGTTATCAATCTGGACATTGCCCCCCAGCAATTGTCATTGTCGCGAGTGACGATGGAGTTGCAGAGGCGTTGACAACGTTTATTGCAAAGCACAAACGGTTAGAGCAAGGATCGCTCGTCATATCCATGCAAGGCGCTGTTAAGGCAGTGGCCTACGCTTCCTCGCCCGATGCGGCATTAGACTTTGGTTCCTCAGAATATTGGATGCTCATGCTTCAGCGAACTTTTCTGCTTCGGGATCTTTTGGAACATGGTTTGTCGGTGCTGCACTTTGAGACGGACCAGATCTGGCTGAGCGATCCAGTGCCCTACATCCATCACGAACTGCAAAACCCCACGTCTCAGGGGACAGGGGTCGAGGTTGATATCAACGTTGCTCCGGACATGGTCATCACGTTGAATACGCGACGAGAAGTTGCTGGAAACTTTTTCTATCTTCGTCCTACCATTGGCACCAGGAACATTCTTTCGACAGTTGTAGATCGCTTCTTTGTGAGTTACCAAGAGTCTTTGAAATCGAGGCAAGCAAGAGAGAAGAAATTCCACTACATTTCAAACGACCAGTCACTTTTGACGACGCTTGTGCTCGAGCATGACTGGGTTTTTTCGCACAGGTTCCCTGGGGTGAAATATAGTGTGTTGAACAACCAGCTATTTGTGGACGGCACATGGTTTTTAGACTTTGAAGATGAAAATGGGAAGAAGGTTGCGAAGAGGAAGCACTACACCAGTGAAACTAGTCTATATCCAGTCATTCTAAACAATAACTTTCTCATCGGTGTAGACGAAAAGATGAAACGAGCACAAAGGTTTGGCTTTTGGTTTATGAGGAAGAATGCGACGGATTTGTCGCCGATGTGCGATGAAACAGCTATTGAAAAGGCGGCGAAATCAGGCTCATTGAGAGGAAAAGATGATACCCCAGTAATAGAAATCAGTTAAGGCAATGTGGGTGCATGGTAGGTTGCGTCGATGAGCAAGGGTGTTGATATCTTTGCATGGGTAACGCACAATCCCGGGGGTCTGTACTATGACGGATGTTGGATAAAGTTGAGAGGGCACGAGTCTTGAGCTGAGTGTCACACCAGCGATATCATGCAGTCTTCCTCTCAGGTGTCAGTACTCCCGTTGATAGGTGGTGCATGGTTTAGGAGTATGGATATCGATGAATTTGCGGATGGAAGACCTGTTCCTGTATGGCGGATCAGAAGATGGGTTTTCGACCTTTTGGAACACCGAATTGCAACGCCAATGGATGTTATCGATTTGAACCAGTGCAATATCTTTGTGAGGGGCTTGTTCATGGAATGGATTCCAAGCTCGTTGAGTTTCCTGCGAGGCAGGTTGGACTGTGACGTGATGTAGATCGAGGCATGGCAAATGGCATTCTGCAAGCATATGTTGCACAAGGAGGTGTCTTAGTTTCTGGTAGTGCGTTTTGCAAGTGGAGTAGAGCTGGCAGGAGACGGTTGGGATTGGAAAGAAGAGCGGTAGGAAATCGGGGGCCGTTATCGAATCGGCAGGACAAGGGCCGGACATGGAGCGCGCGCGACTGTGCGGACAATACGATTATGAGGTATAAAGTGTAACTCAGTAAATACAGGCTCTCAGAGGAGAGGATTGATTATACGGTGTTGGAATAGTTTTTAGGAAATCGGGATGGCACCTGACTAATCGATATCGGGATATCTACAACGTGGTAGCGCAGGGTGTGTTTTGGTGGGGAATAATACAGATGCGGTACATGGAGTGGTTGGGAGCTGGAAAATCGGCGAATATCATGCGGTCAAGTTGTGATGGCAGAGTGTTTACGATGTGTGGAATGGGTGCATGTGAGGTTGCGTCTGGCACGTTGACGTCATTGTGGGAGGGAGAGGTGAACAGGGCGCATGAGGCATGTGGTCTGGTGCAGGTATGTATGTGTGGATTGGTTGATTTCAAGTGAGCGAATCATAGGTTTGAATGGGTTGTTTCACGGGATGGTACGGGGGGTATTCGACAAATGGAGCAGGAAACTGGAAGGGAATTTGATGTGACGGGGCCAAGGGGTGCGCATGGTGCTGGGCCCTTTGTGTAAGGCTTACATGCGGAAATGGAGCATTGGTTTGAAAGCAGGTGAAGGAGAGAGGTGGATGAGTCATGGATGATAGGAGTGGGGTGGGGTTTTTGGATTGGTTATGTGAAATGTGTGCAGACTTTGCACACGTGCGATGGGGTTTATGTGAGGATTGGTTGGAATGGTGGGATACAAGGGGCAGGAGGGCTTGCATGAGGTGATGATAGAGGCGGGATGTGTGAAAGCGGTGTGGTGTAACGGGGGAGTTGGGTCGAGGGTAGAGATGAGAATGGTGGGGCATTGGGAGGGTGTGTGAGATTGGGGCGGCATTGGTGAGGGTGTGGATTTGGAGTTTACAATGAGTCGATGATGAGGAGAGAGTGATAGGGTTGTGTGAGTGCGCGACGAAAAGGGAAAATTGTGGATGAGGGAGTAGGAGGTTAAGGGGGTGTGGTTGAGGGATGGGCTCTGCTCGCTGGAAAATGTGGGTTTGTGGGGGGGAGGCGGGGGCGGGGGCTGAGAAGGAGGGTTTGCAATGGGCCGAATGTGATTTGAATGTGTGTTGTAGGAGGTGTGGGATGAATGATGAGTGGTGCGGGGAGCACTGAGCGGAGGTTTCCTGTTTTGTTGAGTTTTGTTTTAAACAAGGGTGGGGGTCGGAGGAGTTGAAATTGGGGTGAGGTTGAGATTTTGCATGGACATGAAGATGGAGAGAGTGTGTGTGGGCTGTGACCTGATTTGTACATACCTGAGAGGGATTGGGTGGTGTGAGTGTGAGTGGACATTGTTTGGAGGATTCGGGAGAATGAGAATGTCGGGGACATGATGTTACGGATATAGTATGAGAATTCTGAGGTGATGGGTTCGGATGGGGATGACCGCACATGTTTTATCTGACTGATGCGGGATGAGTGAGGTGAGGTAAGAAGATGTGGGATGTTGTGTTTGACGAGCGGGGCAGAGGGTTCGGCCCAGCAGGTTGCACCAAGGAATGAGGGGTGAATAGAGTTTTTTATTATGTTGGGTGAGGTGAGGAATAATACGGGCCGGTGGTTTGGCGAGGTTGGACAAGTACAGTGTGGGGTGAGGTTGACGAGGTGGGGCTGTGGAGCCGTGGGCCGTGGGCCGTGGGGCCGTGGGGGTTGCTAATCGGTAACGGTAAACTGTTGTGGTGTGGCGCGGTTGGTGGTAGGGGTGAAGGTACGGGGGGAGGAGGGAGGAAGGCAGGATGGGAGCGATGGTGGATGAAGATGGGCAGAGGCGATTTGATTTGACAGTGCGCGCTGGTTTCTCTGGGCGTTGAGCGGGAAAGAGGTACTGCGTTTTGATGCCTTTTCCGCCGCAGTGAGCGGCATATTAAATTAACAGCACACTCTTCTTACATCAACACGAATCCAGTCCGTATAAATAGAATATTCAAAAGAGTCCCGTTCAAGTGGCTTACACAACACTACTGTACTTGGTGTACCATTATTTGTTATAATTTATACGGTACGGTACAATGTCTCTATGAAATGACATGTTTGACAGAAGAGGGACACAATACAGTACTGTATCATATTCGTTTATAGTAGAGTGGTGTACCTCAACGTCTTGCTATTGGGAATAAGGCTCCAATACGGTAGATTCAGGACAGGACAGGACAGGAAAAGACAAAGCACCCAAAATAACCTCAACACTGGCCTCATCATACGGTACTGTACAGTATGATGAGCTACCATACAGCACAGTACAGTACACTACGGTAACTTTATGTACCAAGGCACAACACCAGTGTCACTGTTTCCGTAGCCATCAGACATGTTCCTCACCTAGATTCTACACCAATTGCTCAGGTGATACCCACATTTAACACTACAGAACACTACTGTACTGTACACCACGTACCAACAATGAATGATACATCCGTGGAATCATTTTCCGCTGCCCATCGACACACTAGCCTGCTTGTTTACCAAAACTTTCCATCGCACCCACCCCCACCCACCCCGCTCACATCCTCCACCCTGCCCATACGTATTCGCATCAGCTTTCAAAGCTGTGCACATGTTTGGGTTGGACAGATGTGTGACACTATTGTGCGGCCGTCACCAGTCTCTGTATTTTCCATTGTGAACCTACCTAGGAAATCATCACTCGCATACCCACGCTTGAAGGTTTCTTGATATCTTGCACCGTGCTACTCTGTATGTGTCGCTGTTGGCATAGCCCGCTGTATTGCCAGTGTCATTGCCAAATCATTTGAATTCGATTTTGTCAAGCCAGCTGCACCTGCACTAGTAGTAATCTGTCACTTTGCATGCTCCGTGTGTGTAAGAGATGGAGAGGGGGGAATGTTGCTGGTTCGAAAGGGTACGAAATGCAATTTACTGCCATAGGAAATCTTGTTGCCGATTATCTTTTGAGGACAGCCTTTGGTCGACTCATTCGTCCGACAGTGATATTTTCTTTCATTGATTACAAGCGAGTTGCAGAGGCTGGTGAAACGGAAAAAAATAGAAAATTACAGCGGTCACAGGGTCATTGGTTTGGTCATGTTTGTCGTTGAGATGAGATTGAATCCTGTTGGATTGCGAGAGGTCAAAACGGGAGAGGGACAAGTTGTGTGGTGTGCACGGAGCAAAGACACAAACTGCGGCGGCGGTGGCCTCGGCAGACACACAAGTGATGCAATATAGGGTGATACGGCAGTCTTAGGTGGTCTTTGTCTCAAGGCACAGAATGGCTCTCAATGTTTCATTCCAATTGCCTTTAGCTTTTAGACACATATGATTTGCTGCACGGGATATTGTTCTCTGCAAGCTACTCGGCATTTCAATCACTTGATTGCCACGGAACAGGTATCCAGTGCATACGCGAACATGGATATGCTTATTCCTTACAAATGCGCACGTCTTTTGAATGTCGACTTGAATTTCAGGATACCGACAGGATGCTGATTTACTCTCCTCTCCTTGCCATTTACGTAGCTTATTTTCATATCGTATCTCAAAAGAATCCAGTCGAGTCCGAGGGAGATTAGAGTTGATGATGATGATGCGGGAGGGGAGTCAGCACAGAGGTACGTGCTCTTGCTGCGTGTCGCGTATTTCAACTGTACAATTATCCCATCGAAAGGTTGCCAAATAAATCTTGTGGTACACAAAACACATGCAGCCCTCAAACAATATGCGAGGAAAAATTACAAATAAATGCGAGTCAGCCCAAAGAGGCACCATATCTGTCGCCAATTTGCATTCAGATGTTCATCGCCAAAATGTAAAACTAAATTTTAAAACAATTTATGAAATTCTCTCCCCATCTGCAACTCGATAATTAAACAAAAGGTATGACCGAATGGTCACATAACATCTCAACTCGACACTGTACAGTAGACTTGTTTTCATTCGTCAAACCCAGTTTCCGTACAAAACTATATGTTTATAAAGTTAACACAACTCTTGTTCATACAGCTTTAAGACTATCAATACTATATTAAAATTTACCTTTTCACTTTCTTGAATTAAAAAAAACACACAATTCATAAATTTCACTGTCGGCTCACAATTGATTAAACGACTCCTTCCGTTCTAGAGTCGATATCGGGTGATTGTTCGTGAAATAAATCCACACAAAAATTGAAATTTAAACAACAAACAGCGTAGAAGGGAAGGTCTCCAAGACATTTGGAAAGGACAGTGCCGTAAACATGGTCTATGGCAACTCAACTGCATATAATAATATACAGTATATATTCCCGGTTTATCATACAGTACAGTACAGTACATACAATATATATGCCAAGGCCATTCACCATAAAGAATTACCAAAAACAAATATAGATAACAATGGCTCAAATTAAGAGTATTAGTTGATTTGGCGATATGATGTTCAACGTTTATCTTCGGAAAGTGATCTCGGATCATCGCGAAAATGCTTTTTCACCAGCTTGATCCCGCTCTGAATTCATACTTTTCAAGGTTTAAAGTTTCAACAATTTCCCGACTTGAGATTCAACTGTACAACGTCTTGAATTGATCGGGGAGGCATTTGGAGCAAAGAGTTACCGTGAGGTAGCCGCGAATGACATTTTTTTTAAAAAAAAGTCATATTAATCAACAATTCTCGAAAAGGTGCACTACCGTGCAGTACAGTACTGTACAGTACAGTAGGGACAAGAGACATGGTGACAAATTGCTAATTGCTAGCTAGCTAGCAAGCAATTTTTTTTTCTAGCGATGAAAAGCAAGAGTAAAACGGCAGTACAAAGACACACCACTGGACAATTCTGCAAAGGCGCAATGCAGTTTGAATCAAGTGACCTCTATCTGTTCGGTCAAAGGGTTTTGACAAAGTAGAAGAATAGGAGAGGACAGCACAGGGAACCGCGTCAATAATCAGGAGTGTTTGCAAACCCGCGACAAGAGTAGCAAAAAGAGCCATGGTTACCGTAAAAAGTGCAAGTGGTGCGGTAGTAAGTTTAGGGATAGATGGCAAGAGTTGTGACGTACTGTACAATACAGTATGTACAGTAGGGAACCGCGGCGGCGAGCCGCGTGAGAGAATATAGCCGAGCACAACGTCACCTCACTTCAAGCCCAAAAATCGACAAGTACACATTAGATTCAAGCAAATTGTGTGTGTCCTCCCCCGAGCTTGTAGCATAACATTGGAAAGTTTCAAAAAAGTTTTTGATAAAGTGAAAGCGGCGGCCGGTCTATTGCCACTGTACACTTCGGACTGTACTGTACTGTACACACACACATACCTCTCGCCGATCGTCTTGCCATCCCCCCCTCCCCACCGCCGTATCATACATACCCGCCTTTGAGGTGGCCCTCGACAGTTTTTCTCGTACCTATCTACCTACCGCTTGTATTTTGTGGCTTCTATTCAAGCTCAGCACCCCGAATTCCCCTCTTTTTCCCCGATTACCATCTCCAAAACATTCTTCAGCCTCTTTCACCCCCCCCCCTCGACCTCCACACCTACCTCAACACCAAACACATAACGTTCCTCCACATCTATTCGCTCACAACCGCCCTCAACACAGATCAACTCTCTCTTTGCAAACAACTCGTTCTTCTTTTTCCATATACCCAATCTTTTCCCCTCCCACCTCCCGCCGCTACCCACTCTCCCGCCCCGTGGTCACACATATCTCTACCTACCCCGTCGATCTACGCGCACCAAACCACAACATACTTCCACGAAGCACACACACACACACACACACCCAAGCCGCCCTCTTCAAATTACACCCTACACTCCAATCACCAAAGTGCAACCAACAAATTCAAAATGCCTCTCCCGAATCTAAACCGCATTCCCCTCCCTAATCCGTCCCACAAGTCACATTTCCCCCTCCCACACCAACTCGCCCCGCCCTGTGATATGTTACCCCCCTCCTACCCACCTCCACCACCAACCCCAATACACCTTCACTCACACTCAGTGACTGCAGTGACCTTTCGGTTTCCCCCGGCGACGACTCAAATTTGATCCACCAACCATACCTTCCTCACCCTCCCACACTTGTCAACCTCCCCACGGTTACCGTCCCGCCGCCCCCCCCAACCCCGCCCACCCTACCTGCTCTACCCGTGACGGTCTCGCCTCCGAAACCACCAGTCCGTCCCACTCCGCCCGGCCTCCCCGCTATGACTCCTGCAAAGGTCAATAAGAACAAGGCTATCAAGAAACATGCCCGCACCAGGACCAAGCTTCCGTCCAAGGTTCCATCCTCCTCTACTCCTACCCCGAGGTCAACACGCCCGTCAAGTACAGGCCCATGATCACCAAGAAGGTCAGGAGCAGCAAGAGTAACATTCCGGGTGAGTCCCGTTACTGGACCCCGTCTGAACACAGGCTGTTTGTTGAGGCCCTGTTAAAGTATGGTCCCAAGGATCTAAAGTCGATCGCCGCTTATGTCGGTACCCGCAACATGATCCAGTGCAGGACTCATGAGCAAAAGTGCTTTATGCGTCTCATGCGTGAGGCGCAGCGTGATACGATGATAAGGAATGGTCAGGATCCTGATGGCAACTGCAATGATCCTGATAAAAAGTACAAGCCGCCCAAGGATGTTTATTCAGTGCCTTCCTCGTGTGGGCTGAGTCTTCTCTGTGTGGTGAGTGAGGAGATGACGCGTGCTCTTGAGGATTAGACCATATTGGCCTGACACACGACGTGATTTGTACTTAATTATCCGTCGTTTGCACCTCGCTGCCTCGACTCGACGCAAGGTTTCTACTCACTGTCTGTTGTTGATCTTGACATGCGCACTTGTCCGACGTGTTGCCGGGGCCCTGTTTGCAACATTTGTACACGCTTGGTTGATCTTTTGTGTTTTTGTTATTGCGGTGTTCATAGGTATTGCCGATTAGTTTATATCTCCTGGTAGAATTCAGGTTGAGTTGGTTTACTGGGTCGTTAACTTGGAGAAGACTGAGAATGCAGACGTAAGTGGATGTGTTGAGGAGTAGTGTTGGTTGAAAGTAGAGAATATTATTAAATTGTTATGCGTTATAACCTAGTACATGTTGATCTGCACAGCGTTGCAGGTCATAGTGCTTTGGTTTTTATTGTTTACCACCTGTCCCTAGAAAAGTTGGGTTTTCTTTTTCAAGAGTTGTTCCAGGTGCGCTGGAGGGCAAAATGGGACGACTGTGTAACGAGTAGTGTAGTGAAAATGGTATTTTTTGTGGGAGGATTGGCCAAGAGGTTGAGATGCAGAGTGGAAGAAATGGTTGTTGACTCGGGTGTAATTGCAAAGTGGGAATGTGGGTATGGATAAAAAGTGAACCTGAGAACGGGGTGGAATTGTTGGTTTGAGAGGTGTGGATGTGGATGTGTGGATGGGTGGGGTGGTTGTGGGTGTGAGGTGGTGGTGGACTGGACTGGAGTGGGCCAGGCTGGAGTGGGCTTGGGTGGGCCGGACGGGACGGGACGGGACGGGATGGGACGGGATGGACTGGATTGCGGGGATGCGACTGGATTGCGGGGTTTGGGCGCACCGAGGACGCTATGCATCTTTTTTTTGTAAAAAAATTGGTGCAGCGGGACCCGGACGAGGATATCGATACAGTGCACAAAATTAATGTGCTGGAGCTCAAAGTCGGTGGCTTGTATGATCGCCATGGCCCACAGCATCACATTGTTCAACCCCTTTCCACACGTGTACTGTACATACACACGTATCGGTACCAATACCCTCGTCGGGTGGATGCCGTTGGTTGTATTGTGTTTAATTCTCGATTCTTAAAAATGGAAAACGAGAAACAAGTTGGCTTTCAGTTACCCCCGAGAATCATCAACAATACTACTTTATAATTATAGGGCCGAGAGAAAGTGTTGTTTTTGTGTCCGCTGTGTAAGCCATATTTTAATATAATAGAATAGAAATATACTGTACTATAAATATAATATAATATAATATAAAAATATATACAAAGTCGGGTAAATTATTTATTACTGAATACAGTCGAGTACATCGAGGTAGAGCGAGGGAGATTTAAGTTTCCAAATAGCAAGTTTAGTACAGTGTGCTACAGTATCACTTTAAGCAGAAAGCACAGCAAAACTGTACATCTAATTGTTGCATTTTTTTTATGGGAGTGCAGTTCAAATCAAAACAGTGTATATTGTACTCAAGTGTGCTGTACAGTACAGGAGTACATAAGTAGTACTGTAGTTTCTCCAAGTGGTTGAACATGTACTGTACATAGCAATCCATGTCCTGTATCACTAATACTTGTGTCGGCTTTCAATTATTCTATTTTCCCCTTCCTCGCCCTCAGCGAATACCGCAAATAGATACTATTGCGCTATAAAACAGAGATACATTCATCTCGTTGGCACAATGTTGCACATATCAAACCTGGGACCTAAACTACTCTATTTTTAATACAAACGTCACATCTCCATCTGCCAAGCCTGTAAGCTCAAAACATTCTCGAATGCTACGTTGGGAAAATCTGCCTCTTGGCACGCACACGACATGGCTTTCATCCTGCAATCTGGCGCTCTTTCAAACTTCGTAACGACTAAACTTTTCGTTACAAATCGCACCCAACCCAATACTGCCACTAATTTTCCTTCCCCATTTTCTTTACCGACAAACTTGCCACTCCAACTTGAATCCTACAACTTGTATCCGCCAAACGAAAAGGAGCACAAATCTCCCTAAACGGCATATGTGCAGCCGCCCAACCTCGTGCCCAATGCGGCCATCCAATTATCCTCCAGTCCCCTCCGTTCTCCAATCAAACGCCTTCCACCACCCTGTCTTCCGAGCGATAGCCTCGTTCACTCCTCAAACAACTGACAAGCTCCGCGCCCTGAGCATAGATGCAGTCTACCGTGAATGCATCATCATACGCTTTTTAGGGTAGATCGGCGGCCGACATTCCTGTGTAGTGGCCTGTCATTGCCTTTGCTTAATTCTACAAAGATATTTTCGGTGCGGAAAAATCTTGACCAAATGGGTTTTCATTTTCGTTTGCAATCTTGTTTTAAACATCGTCCAGCTGCTATACTCGTTTGATTCGTCCTCTCAAATTGCCTAACTTTCCGTTCATGCCTCTCCTGCGTGATAGTTTTTCTACACACAATGGTGTAGCATGCGTTTGGACGACCTCAACGATCACCGCCAAATTTATTCGGCCCCACGGACTCGGTTGCTAGGGTCATCGGCCAATCTACAGGCGGGCTTTGTCTTTATTTTGGAAAGACGTCATCATATGTAGCCCTCATACAGCCGCTCTTTCTAGGACTCCCACTTTTTGGCGTACCGCATGACGCACTGCTGCACACTTGGTGCAGCAGTTCGTCATGCAGTTCGTCATGCGGTACCTGGCGTGAGTGGAACAATTTGCTGCACCAAGTTTTGGTATAACGTCATGCGGAATACCAAGTTTTGGTATAACGTCATGGGGAATACTAAAAACTATAACGTCATGCGGAATACCAAGTTTTGGTATAACGTCATGCGGAATACCAAAAACTTGGTGCAGCAAATTGTTCCACTCACACTCACGCCAGGTACTCGACTTTCCAAAGGGGTGCAAAGTTCCAAGGCTCAGGGTGGTACGTGTATAGCAACATGAGTCAGACTTTAACAACCCTCGGCAGAGATCGCGATTCGTTCCCTCACATTAACCTTCAGTTTATGCTACACCTGCTTGATAACTGTTCTACGTCGAGTCTTGTAGCATGCGCAAGGACGGAGTCCATGATCAGTGGCAAATATATGTATCCCCGACCACGGTCGTTGTCGGTTGAGTCATCCTCGTTGGAGTCATCGTCCAATCTACGGATGGCCCTTCGTCGTTATTGTGGAAATACACTATGATTTGTAGCCTTCATATCGCTGCATACTGCAACCTGCCGAGTGGCGTCCGCTTTCTCTAGGACTCCTAGTTTTTGGCATGCCGCGTAACCAAATGATTCACTACGTGTGCAGCAAATTGTTCCACTCAAGGCAGGTACTCGACTTTCCAAAGAGGTGTAAAAGTTCCAAGGCTCAGGATGCGTCCAGTGCAGCGACTTGTGTCGGACTCTACACCCGTTTACTCCACACGCACCTCTCGGCAAAGGGCAGATCACGCAAACACCGCTCTTCTAAACGACTGGTCATAAAAAAGAAAGTGTCAAAAATCAGCATTGACTACGCAACGCGGCTACAAGTGTCGAGTTAGCGGGTCCTCCACTATTAAAACGTCCGATTTGAGCACAGCCAGTTGCGCGTTGCTCCCGTCGCCATCACTGACGCACTCACCGCCCTCTATGTTGCAACGCTGAGTGGGACATGATTACAGGGGTGCAAGCTAAATAAACACTGCTCGCTAGCTTAGCAAACCGGCGTGAGAAGAGTGCCCTTGCTGCACAGCGCAAATTAGTGTTCGGTACGGTCAACTAGCTAGGATAAATTGCAATTAAAAGATAATTCTCACGTTACAAGATTCTATTTCTATTACGGAAATGTCAGGAGAGAAGTTTATTCCTGTCGCCAGGATAGACTCAGCTAACCTACTACATCTTGTACGTGCAATCCTTACCCGAGTAAGAACCAGGTGAAAATCCTCTCAATTTTAGGAGAGAAATTTGGGCAGTATCCGGGGAACTGGACTCGTTGTTCTGAAAGTCCATTTGTACCGTACATGTCATACTGTACACAGTTGTAAATCTATGTCCTTAGACGACGGACATGCTTTCATGTGAGGTTGCTCTCTTCAGTGTTTTTGGGGCAACATCAAGGGAGTCAGCACAATGCGGACCCGTCGCCTCGTCCCTTGATCATCACTGCTTATTCGGCCTCCGTCCTTTACCTTTATCACGCTGTCATAGTTCCCGCGGACAGCGTCTCTGTCAAGGGGAAATTTTGGGGTTATTTTATTGTACGGAAGATGTGGTCGGTTGTATCCATCCCGCTTGGAGTGCGTTTTCAAGTGGAAACCCGTTCACATTCGAGTTTACCACTGGTAAATTGGGTTGCAGGCATTAAAGTGCTGAATGATGCAACGGGTGGCGTTGGTACCCATTGCGTATTTCGAGGCTTTCGCTCCTTTTTCGTCTTTCGGCACTCCACTGCTTGGTGCTCTTGTGAAATGCCGGTTGGGCGGATGGGGCCATGCGAGGACCGGTTCAAGTGTTGTGCCTACGTAAATCACCGTGAAAAAGCTATTGCAGGTAATTACGCCATAATACCTGGAAGAAACTTTTTCGAAAAATATTTCGAATAGCTGCCGCACTGCAGTAAATTCAACTGTGCTTCCAAACACGGGAAAGGTTTGGGTGTTTTACTCTTGGAAGATATATCCAAGCTATCCCATGGTTTTCCAGACAACCGCAATCGACTCAAAAAGGGTATACCGACACAGTAATGGGGAAGGAACTACGCTCCCTAGAATGCTACCTTCAGGCCAGCCATCAAGCAGGCCGCATTGGACATGACAGCTGCTGTGGCGTCCAAACACTAACGCGCCATGCCCAAGGACCTTAGCAGCTGCAACATTAATATCGACAACCTCACGATAGCAAACTACACTCGTGTTCAATGCAGTGAACAATATAGATACTCATCGAAGCAAAGTTTCTTCTTGAAGTAAAGGGTGCAGTATATCGCACTTTTCATTCCATACCTCGGTTAACGCTTTTGGTTCATTGAGTATAGGGTGTTAGCATTACAGTATTACACGAGGTATTACAGGTTTCTCATGCACTGTAATAGACCTTCGCAGTGAGGAGGCATGTGAGGTAGGAGGGCAGCGGCGACAACAGTAAAGGGAAAGCATGCGACATTGTGACATTATAGTTCTGATTTAGGGTTATCCCCTACAGTTCCAGTTAATTTAGGGCTTTTCAAACCCGTTTTAAAAAAATTTAAAATTGGGCCCTTTAAAAAACGGGGAAAACAGCGGGTTCATTAACTGTAACAGAGAAGCTTACTGACAGAAGCGGAATCAGGAGAATAGAACTTTGGCCATGTCTTGATATCCATGACGCGGTTAACAACGCCCGTGGCAATTCTTGTTATGGTTGCCTTGGTCTGGTAACCGGAAGTATGGATTCTTAGTGTGTAAGAACAGTCTCGACGTTCCTTCATTGTGTTTGGTTAATGCGGTTAACGAAAGACAAGTATTGTGAACCTCAGTTGCCAACAACTTAAAATGAACATTCCAGGGAGGTGCCTTTGGCCCCAGTTTGGCAAGACTTTGCTGCCCCCTGTTATGGTTGCCAATGCCCCTTGCCTTCGTTGAGAAGACCCATTACTAGCTATTCTCCTGAATGTTACTCAGATACCCAGTCAACTTGTACGGTAGTATGCAGGTGCATGAAATGTTGCGCCAGGCGCTGATAGAGCTTCACTCTACCAGCAGTTAAGGGGGAGTACAGAATCAAATAAGCCGCACTGGAGGTTACTGCTCATGAGGATTGTTGCTATAAAAGAGTAACTTGCAACTTCGAAACATGTTCCATCGCACGACTGGCAACATTTCTCAAAAGCTCCTTGATGACGGCGAGCGCCGCCGTATAATTCAAAAACTGATTTGGGAGAATGTAAATCGATTTGGTTCTTTAATATTTGAAAGGTGCGGCTCGGCTATCCCCCGGTGTATGCTAAACGTGTTAAGGGTAATGGGTAGTGTAACTCGTGCTGCAGCCTTCCCACGACCACAAGCTTCAAATGTAGGGTGAATGAACTTCTTCGATGGTTCCATCCTTTTACTTTGTTCTGGGGTGTACGCACTTAAATACTGTGCTGTGTATCTACTCACGTAGATACTGCATCTACTCACGTAGATACTGCAATATCACTCCCCACGGGAAATGATTTCATCAGTACAGGGAGTATGTCGAGGACATGTAATTAAGAAAAAAAATTACTCCCCCTTAAGAGATATAGGACATTACCTGTCATCAAATAATAAACCTCTCCCTGTCTGATCAACATCTCCCTATTTGGCGCAAAGCGTGTTCATGGCTACACTTCCCCCATGCTGCACGAAGGACCAGTTCGCGGAGCATTAGACTAAGCCAAGCATTCGCTTTGCGTCCCTGGCCAACTTTTTCTTGCGGCACCCATTTAGAAATCCCTCAACGGCGTCAGATACATCCTCGTACAACCCCTTCAACGGCTGCCATGTGTAATCACACTTGTCAGGTAGTCCCATCCACTCTGTCAGTATTACGATTTCATTTTCATTCTCTCTTATATCAACGAAACGTTCAATCTCTTCATAACGTGCTTCAGAGTGCGCTTCATGCCGAACTAGCTCCAGCGAGGGCTCACAGTTCAAGGAATTAGCGCGATATGGCATAATGCGTGAAGCGTGAACAGCTTCAGCTTCAGTCTTTCCATCTACTATGCCGGTTGCTTCACAACCAATGCGTTCACAGTCCTAGTGATCCTCTTTGGGCCCACCCATCGAAACTGTAACTTGTGTCCCTTATCCTGGCCCCTTCTTACCAAAACGAAATCGCCCTCCTGAAAGTGTGGTGCTACAACATTTGTCTTCCGGTTATGAGCTTCTACTTGTTTCTTCCTGCTTGCGGTGACCCTTTCGCCTACATCTTTGTGCAACTCTTTAAAATTGGTACGGAGAGCATCCATATTCAACAACTGCTTCGCTCGAACCTTTTCAATTGAGATCAGCCCACTCTCTATTGGGAAATTCATGTTCGGTAGGCGAACAGGCTTTAAAACAGTCATCACCTCCAAGGAGCATCGAAAACCCCCATCTTTGTTTTCTCCTAGCCTTGAAAAGGGAGGTTAATTCAGCATAGTCTGACGCGTGGCCATTCTTTAGGGGCCAACTTCAATTCCGATAGTGTCGCTCTCGCAGTTCGTAAAACCTCTCTCATGCATTTTTCGACAGTGCCGTCTGCCCATGGTGAATATGCTACCACGAAATAGTGCTTCACCTTGTATTCTTCAGCCAATACCTTCAATACCTGGTTCTTAAAATGGGCCCCTTGGTCGCTTACCCAATACTGCATCACTGTAAAAATCCCTATCCACCTTTGTATGGCTTCAGCTACTGTTTCTAACTCCGCATTTACGCACGGAACGAGCCATTTGTAACTGGAAAAGTCGTCCTGCAACACCAGAATATACTTGAACAAATCGATTCCAAGTCCCATGTAAAGGAAATCGAAATGCAAAATCTCATTGGGCCTGGACCCATGCAACGTCATTGCCAAAGGACGAGGGATCCTGTTCCCTGCCCGTGAGATAATACAGTGGATGCACGCCGCAACGAACTCCTAACAATCTGCTTTCAGTCCTTCCCATGTGAATCTTCCTCCAACGGCGTCTGTGGTAGCTTCCTTCCCCCGATGTCCAGAAACTCCACAGTGTGCCCTCACTAGGATAGCCATCTGCAAATGTACATCCTCCTCTGGGATCCATAGCTTTCCGTCCACTTCCACAAGTCCATCGCGATACACAGCTCCCTCCGGCTTGTGCATGCCATGATTCTTTTGGGATGTGCGAATAACTTCAAGCGTTGGCCATTCAAAGTCATTATCTTCCGTTGACGGGATTATGTCCCTTCCATTGAGTAACGTCCTTAAAACACGGACAAACAGTTTTTTCTTTCCTCTATACCACTTGAGCCATCTTGCCATCATATCAGCCATTGCGTTGCGTTCTTCTGACACGTTCTCGATCGTGTACTGGAAACGGGCCAAGAAAAGTCCCCACCATTGTAATTTTGAAACAACATGCCTCCCCAGTCCTGGGCCGACTGCGAGGGGATTATATTCAAACAGTAGATTTCGGTGGTAGGTGAATATGTCCGTCATATCCTTGCAAATGAACATATGGTCCATCTTTTTCAGAGTTTGGAAAATTGCGAAAGCCTCTTTTTCAAATGTGCTCCAATTCCGTTGTGCACCCGAAACCCTGAACTCAAAAATGCGAGCGGCTCATGTTTTTGATCTGACACATCTTTGTCCAAATCCTTCGGATCGCATTGACTTACCACCACAGCTAAATTTTCGTCCGATGCATCTGTAAATACACGTAGCTCCATTTGTACTTTTCGATGCGCTAGAGTTACGGCATTTCGAAGCGAGTCTTGTAAAGACTGGAATGAAGTGACAAGAGCAGGACCCCACGATAAGCTCGAAAGCCTAATACATTTGATTGATTTGCGTGTTCTCTTCCCTGTTTTAGCATAGGCCTCCTCGAAAAAACAGTTCGCAGTGGTGCCACTCTTGCAGCAAAATCAGGTATCGAAGGTACTATCCATTGTAAGCAATTGACATATTGGCAAAGTTACCCCGCTGTTTCAGGCAGAAAGGCATCCCTGAGACCACTCAGACGATCTGGGTCAAACTTAGCTCCCTCTGAGTTGATAATACGTCCATACCACCGTACTTCTCGTTGAAAAAGGTGGCTCTTAGAGGCTGAGAGCTTGAGACTGCGGTCACGGCTAATACTGAAGAATTTCTCCAGAGTATCTAACAATCCGTCCTCATCCACATGATGTAAGAGAAAGTCATCCAGCCAAGCCTTGAGATGATCACAGATCTCTTCAAAACATGGCTCTACCCGTGAGTGGAAATTGGCTCCACAATTCTTGCCTCCTTGGGTTGTGCGTAGAGGCTTTTTGATCCCATTTGGGGTCATGAAACTGAGAGCTTCCTTTCCAGCCTCTTCCAATGGTAGCTGCCAATAACCCGACACGAAATCGATTTTTGCAATAAACCTGCTCTCTGCCACATCCATGAGTTCAGACTCGATATGCGGCATGGACCACGGGGTCGTCTCTGTTACAGCGTTCACTGGTCTATCCCTTAATTCCCTATAGAATATAATATATCCCATAGATCTTGACGGTTCAGGTAATGTCAGCAACAAATATAGAGAAAAAGGGAATTTCACACTGCAAAATGGCGTATTACTGATGCTGACTGTGATTCGTTGAATGGAAATATTTGATTTTATTTTTGACCCACTGGTGTCAAAGTACAGTAGCTTGTCGCAACTCAGAAGTGCAAAATTTTAATGAAAAATCCAGGTTCTACAAATCACCGCATGTATCATATTGGCCCATGTCTTAAAATAGCGGACACTACTAGCCATAGGTATGCCACCATGATGAGCAAAGCGCCTCCGCTCTAATTTGCACAGAATGTGCTATCAAATTTCCCACCTCTAAGTTAGAGCCTCGTACAAGTCTAACACCATGTATTTGTCGTGTTCGCTTTCCTGAAACCCTCTTTGAACATCATGGAAATGCCTGCGCTTGAACCACAAAACCAGAAAATACAAGAGGACACAGTGGCTCTCGGTTTGAAGCTGAGATTGATCGAATGCCCAACATCACAAAACTCAACGTATGAACCTGTGCACAATCTTACCGACATTGATGTGGACCGGCGAGCACTCTTTGAAATTCCTGGAGTTCTTTCGCAAATAACCTCAGCTGCTGATGTGCTTTTGCACGTATTCTTACCAGATCGTCTTGTACAACAAGTTGTACTCTCCACCACCAAGTATATCGAAGCGAATGTTTTAGCTTCACGTCGTCAACGTACTGTTATGACTGCAGATATTCTACAGTTTCTGGCAATTGTCATGTACCTTGGGATAGTGAAGCTACCCGGAAAGCTTGATCTGTGGTCGACCCATCCGGAAATGCCTTTACACGCAATTGCCAATGAGCATGGTATGTCGAGGGATAGATTTAGCTACATATGGAGAAATATTTCTTTCGTTTCGCCGGATTCTCAGAACGAGGCCGAGTATAACTCGGAAGAGGGTGAGGACTTTTCAGATGAAGACGAAGTTCCGATCGCAACACTAAGAGCCGTACAAAGTGAGGCAACTGAGCGAAGATCTACCTATCGTTATGATAGCGTTTGGTTTTCGAAAGTGGCACCATTTAACAACCACATAAGGGACGCTTCTTTGAGTCTTCTGAAAGTACCAGGCTATTCGTTGTCAATTGATGAAATGATGGTACGGTTTAACGGGCGATCGGGAGAGACTCACCGGATGAAGAATAAGACTATCGGTGAAGACTACAAATTCTTTCCAATTGTAGATTCAAAGATAGGGTATGTTTGTTACTTTCTTCCTGACGGACGCCTTGCCGCAAATCGCCCCAGTGAAGATGAAACAGGTTGTAACGAATTTAGTCGAGAAGGACCTCTTTCGAAAACAGCTGCCATGATCAAGATGTTGGTTAAAAAAGTGACCGACTCCCATGTTTGGGCGAGATATACCTTTCGTTGTGGCGATGGATAACTATTTCACACTACCAAGTGTTATGAAAATGTTGCAGAGTATGGGAATAGGTTGTGTAGGGACTTCGAGACCAAAGAGAGGATGGCCACCCTCTGTTTTAAATGTTCCCAACACAGCTACATTTAACGACCTTTACTACTGTGTCGATGAACACGGTACATTGAAGACACGCTGGATTGATAATAATGTTGTACTCTTAGTCAGCACTGTACACATGCCTGAAATGATCGTAGAACGAATACGGAGAAGGCCCCGACCAACAGTCACTAACCGAAGCCATGTTCAACGTATATGGGGAAGAAATGCAGTTAAGACAGTATCAATACCCAGAATGATTGATGATTACAATCACTGGATGGGAGGCGTCGACCTTGCTGATCAGCGAATTGCTTGCTATGCCGCAGATTTGCGCTGTCCTCGTACCTGGATGCCTATGTTTCTTCAATGCGTACATATCATGAGAAATAACATATTGGTGATCTACAAGGAAACATCGTCAGAACATATTACCAACGATGTTCGTAAAAACTTGACTCTGTCACTCATTGGTATACTGCGCGGTAGAGCAAGAAGGGCCCATGTCGAAGTTGGAAATATGCATAGCTTAAGAAGTTCAAGCTTATCTATTGTCTCAAAGAACAGAGAAGCGTCTAAGAAAAACTTCAGAACAGCAAAATTGTCACCGTCTCTCGATGAAAGACGTCTCCACAGACCTGTGCAAATGCATGAACGAATTGTTTCGAAACGACAAAGAACATGCCGTTATTGCTCGTATTTGAAGGCAATCTTTCTTCAGGACAATGCGGAGAGAGCCAACGAGGCCCCCAGGCCTCGCAAAACTGCTTGCAAGTGTAACTACTGCGATGTCCATCTTTGCGGAGACCATTTTGATGTTTACCATAATTTGGATGATTCGCAATGATTGAGCATATGCCGGTACCGTCAATATTTTGGGCCAATTAGCTTCCGAAAAAGTTTGGCTGGCCCGTAAAAATGAGATATTTCTGGGAATTTATGTTATATATTATTTCCTTTATTCCTTCGGGAATTAAGTGATAGTCGAAGGTAAAGCGGAAATTGGCTGGTGGTGGTTTAGGGACAATAAGCGGGGCAGCACCCCACCTCGCGTTGTGATTCGGTTTTATAAACCCATACTCTTCAAGTTTCTTTGAGTAGTTCGACATGAAAGCACGTTTAATAGGACTATAACGCCTTTTCTTAGTGATAAATGGCTTTGAATTTGGCTTCAAAACCAATCGCATTGGTTCTACTTCAGCTGGGGGGTCATTTCCAAGGCGCACGCGAAAAACGCCGCGATATTCGTCCAACAAAGCCGCAAGTTTTTGAGATCCGACATAAGAGATTTCATTCTCCTCCTCCTCTCGGAACATGCTTTCGAAGGCAGATTTGATCTCTTCTTCCTTGTCTTCTCCTAGATCTAATCATTGTTCACCTTCATCTTCAATTCCAGCTTCATCCTCCTGTACTGCACTCGAATAGTAGATGCCAGATGACATGACATGTGCCACGCTACCCTGCCGGTAATCAATATTGCCCTCTGTACTTTCAATGTCGAGCTCCCCATGAAACCTATCGCAGGCTGCAATTAATGCTTCCCTCGTGTTCAGTCCAAAAGCTTCCAAAGTTGGACGACTTAACAAGGCCTCCTTCATTGGTTTCGTGGCCACACTTTATGTCAGGTTACGCAACGTGAGTGTGTTTCCATGGCGTATGTGCAGCTGCAAGTTAATCTTGACTGCCATTTCGCTTTTAACGAAAATGTTTTCATCCTTTTCAGATGTCGAAACGGCTAATTCATACCTCCTTGGTGCTGCAAACCGCGTCACAGTGATATCCGCTTTGCGCGATACTAAATCAGCCAAAATATCTGGTGGCAACAGGTTACTGTCCGAGCCACTGTCTGCACAGAGTTTCAGAGTTACCTTCCCCGCAAATGTCGCGTCCACAAGTGCGCTGTTGGAGCCTGTAGACGTTTTGACATCCTTTCTTACAGCTTTACCAGCATGTTGCTTCTTTGACTTGTGTTCTTCCAACAACTTGTCACGGACACCTTGGTCCGTACAAAACTTGCAGTCATTGATATAGTGGTGGTATCCTTTCTCCTTGCAATGAGGGAAGAGACAAATAGGCTTCCTCCGCCCTTTTCCAGAGGATCCTCTTCCATCCGAAGATCCCAAATGACTTGAATCTTTGCTCTCCTTGGATTCCTTATTCGAGCCACTTCCCTTCGATCCCAGAGAAGCCTTGCTTCCGCCCGTGGAGCCACGAGGAAATTCCCTGTCGTTTGAAAGTCTGCTACGCTCAACGTGAATAGCTTGTTCTTCCAGATATTTGATAAACGCCTTGACATCCTCCCTTAAATTCGGACGATATTCAAGGTCCTTTTCGACGATGTTTTTGAGAAGCACAGGATGGATGAATTCCGTCAAATGTGCGACTGTTTTCTTAGAGTTCGTGTCCTTGAATGCGCCGTATCCAATATTCTCCATCCGTTCCATGTAGTCCAAAGCATAGTGACGGATTCTCATCCGTGGGTCTTCGATGTGGCTAGGCATTCGCATCCCAACCAACGCTGCCTCAATGACCTTAGCATCAGGCTCCTTCGATCGCGCTTCCCCGAATACCGCGTCTACTTCAGCCTCAATGTGTTCAGAGGTCAAGTCCTTGACATCCACACCGGGAGCGATTGTGTCGAACATACCCAGGAAATGCATTCCTCTCAGAACATGGGGTTTTATAAAAACCATGTAACTTGAAACCGACATCGAAGGTACCTGTTTGAGTTTCTCCTCGACGTCAAGCTCATATGCTTCTCTGGCATCCACGAAATTGATGAGATCCTTCGGGTCGAGATTCTTGAGTATAGCGTGACTGACAGCCTTGAATACTACAGATTCGTTACACTCTGGCCGATGGATGATGTCATCCCCTGTAGTACACACTGCGCCATCTTCGGCGCCAGCACCATCTTCCGACTTCTGAATACCCAAAGAAGCCAATTCCCTTCTTGACATAAAGTAGAAGAGGGTGACGGTCGAATTGCTTCCGCGGAACAGTTATAACTGTAGCCTTCCGACGGCCACAAGCTTCAAATGTAGGGTGAATGAACTTCTTCGATGGTTCCATCCTTTTACTTTGTTCTGGGGTGTACGCACTTAAATACTGTGCTGTGTATCTACTCACGTAGATACTGCATCTACTCACGTAGATACTGCAATATCACTCCCCACGGGAAATGATTTCATCAGTACAGGGAGTATGTCGAGGACATGTAATTAAGAAAAAAAATTACTCCCCCTTAAAGAGATATAGGACATTACCTGTCATCAAATAATAAACCTCTCCCTGTCTGATCAACATCTCCCTATTTGGCGCAAAGCGTGTTCATGGCTACAGTGCGCCTCAAGGGCTGGCTCAAAGGCTTCCATCAGGCATGATGCATTGGACATCACTGCTGCTGCCATCATGAACCATAAAATAGAACAGTTTTACATCTTCTGTATTTATGGCTCTAACTTCAATGGTACCGTTTACCAGCTATTGGCTCCTGGATGAATATCATAAAATCTGTTAGAAATGTATGGAATCAGAATATTCTTGATAGAACACCATTTTGCGTCTTTTGGCGGGGGACACACCGCTAAGAATAATGGAAAACGGCATATTCATTACTGACCAAGTTGATGGGGCTTAATAAAGATCGTAGAAATGGGCCAAAAGTAATGAAATTCGTTACCAAATTTTAGGTTTCTATATCTTTCAATCTTTCAGCCTTTTCTATCTATCTTTCTATGGCATTCTATAATTTTCCCTTTTTCAGACACATTAGCCTACTTCTCAGAGCTATTTCAGCCCAGAAGTCCGAAACAAGGCCCCTTTTAGTTCAAAACAACCCCTTCCACGAAGAATGAACCCATTTGACTCGAAATGAGATACAAATGGGACTTGAATAACTCTTGAATCTTTCGAGCATACTAGGGAGGAATTCAAGCCCCTCTATGTATACTAGTGTGATATTTTCTCGTAGGCTATTCTTGAAACAGTTTCTTATGAAGACTGTGTTGTTCAGAGATTAATATTCGAATATGACTTCCAGATTGCATTTCATAACATACAGAATGATTATACTTAATTTGATACAACGAAAAATCTGTTGACACTGAGTTTATTTTTATTAAGCGTTTCAAAATTGTTAAAAAATACAGGAAGTAACCAATAAAAAGTGGTTTGCAGTTTTATCCCGTCTTGTGTATTTTTGGAATTCACAGCAGTTGCTCGAAAGTTTCATTCAAATCCTCTTGAAGCTGTAAACTGGCACGGGCACAGGAAATTTGTATTTGAAACTTATATTTAAAGCAGATGTCCTTGTTTCAGTCATATATCTTCACGTTCTATTCGGAAGTAACCATTTATTTGACATCGATCTTTTTTCTCTGAGTAATAGTTGCTTCTAGGACTGATTGTGTCGCGTTCCATCTCATTTTCCTTCATTTGTAGAACAGAATAGATCATGTATTTGAATATGAGACTGATATAGACTATTTAGCTCCCCAAATTTATTCTTACGTATTGCAAAGAGTTTACATGCACTATTTTATTGTTATAGAAAAATCAAAAGAATCTATTTCTATAATTTTACGAGCATTTCGCTTTATTACATACATTTAGGTCCATTTAGCACGTAATAATTTATATTTTCTTCCTTCTGGCCGCTATTAACCTAATTTGTTTGTTCCTGTGAGTGACAACTCCCCTTTTCCGTTGACAATGTATGTAAAACTTCCTCTTAGTTTCTATTAAGGGGACTAAATTCGAAGTTTATGTATAGGAAGAGATAGATCTTGAGCAATGGAAGACACCGTAGCGATTTGCTCGGGCGTAGTTTTTTGTACATTTTTTCACAATTATTGAGGTATTTATTTAAATTGTTTTCGAACCATTGTTCAATATTAGGTTTATATTCATGCCAATACGATATGATATTTCTGAAATCAAATATGTGCAAATGGGAAGTCGTAGATCTGATCATTCTGCAAAAATGATACTGCAGAGAACCAAGCCATTCCGATGCCGTTTAATGTACTCATCTCAGAAGGATTACGTACATTAGTTGATAATTGTATCCCTAAGACAGTAAAATAACTGAAAGAAGTTCACAAGGGTTCAACAGTATCGTCTTGTGAAATTGAAAAGATGCAAAAGCGATTATCCCTTTCCGTTTTGGAAGAAAATAAGTGAAGAACAATATACCTCTTCTAGGGAATATTGTGAAAATATAACAAAAATTATACAGCAGTGCCCTTAAGATTGATTTACTTTAAATTTACGGGAACGAAAGCAAAGAGTTTTGTAGAAATACTTATTGCATCCGTACAAAGCGCGTCTCTCTTACTTTTAAAATATTTTCGAAGATCGCTGATTAAATCATTGACTATCTCAGATTCTCTATAGTGGTAATAGAAGATCAAAATAGACAGTGTTCAAAAAAGAATTATCAGAGTTATCTGATAGCATTACAGAAGAATATTTAGTTGATAAAGGAAATGTAAGGAATAACGCCCTTAAATAATAATTGACCCAAAAACCGACTTCTGTTACGAAAAAACAATTTTACTCCACTTATTTAGTATCCTTGATGGACTAATTCTCGCTGGACGCCGGGTAACAATTCTATTTGCTCAAATACTAACATAAAAAAAGATACTGAATAAATGAATACGATGTGTTCATTAATTGAGAATAACCACGAATTAAGTTCTAGGAAAGGTATAACGAAAAAAAGAAACAGACTAACCGTAGCGGTTTGGGGTTACCGAGGTACTATTGACTCCGGTCATTGCGGAATCTTCGCAAAATAGATTGGACTACTTTTTCAGATTTAAGCAGCTTCGGTTACGTCTGCAATGTGAGGTAATGCAACCGAAAAAATATTGTCACATTTTTGTCGTGCATTTCTCAAGAATTAAAGATTTAATTCACCTAAAAAGCTCTTATAAACTCAATTTATGTCGTTATAGATTCAGTGTAGTATGCCAACTCCTACGGCGCGAATAAAAAGAATTCAGTTTAACTAATAAAGATCAAATTGGAAATTATATCTACCTAACAAATATTCCATGGAAAAATGGGTTTCTGAAGTATATGAGATGATATAGAAACAACATTTTAAAAATTTGTTCTCAGTTCTTGTAGTATTCGTAAAGAACATGTCCAAACAATAAATATCTAAAATATAACATCAGAATCTGTTGATTGAGCTCTCAATGTTCTTACTATGTAATCTCAAGGCGTAGAACTCCTTTATATATTTAAATGTTGCAAATTGCGAACGCAATCTTGGATCATCCATCTACTTTTCTGGTTTCTACTGATTTAAAGGCGGCCGAACATTTTAGTGGTTAATTCTATGATTAAAATTTGAAAATCATTTTACAGTAAGTCAAGAGTATATGACTTTGAAGCCAGTAATTTACGAAAAAAGGTCTGCAGCGACGAATTTAATTTCAAACTCTGCACTGTTTTGTTGACAAGTGTCTAGGAGGTATGTGTGTATCTTTCTTCATCACAAAACCGCCCTTTATTAACTCAAGCCCGATATAAAATTCGGTAAACCATCAGACCAACATAGGGGCCAAATTATCCGCGAGACTCCACTCGCTATAAGATCTGAGTCATATGCAGCAAATGAATATGTAGAAATAATCTGGCTAAACGAAGATGGAAAGAAAGGCCAAAAATATAAATTCAGATAGATGAAATAATATCCCGTCTACACAGAGAACATGAAAAGAAAATTCAGAAACGATTGTCTTGAAGAATCTAGGTAAATGTACACGGGACAAGAAAGACAAAACGATGACAATGCTAACCAACTGCAGCGTTCAATTCTGTGATGTATGATTGCACAGAATAGATATTAATGTTATCAGAGCATATCAAAAATAAGATCATCATATGAAAAATCATATATGTGGAAATTTAGCGCATAAAAAGGGGCTACCTAAACAAAAAATAGCTGAAAAAGGATTAAATAAACATCCAGACCGAGGAAAACCGTAGAAATATGTAAGGATTGCGGAGCTTACATCCTAAATTTTTCCCTATAGTTTGAACGTTGTTTAAGTACAAATAAATTCACCCAAAATTCATTTGAAGTTTCCTATTCAAGAAAAAATGACAATGAAAACCGTTCTGAAGCTTAAAAAACATTAATCACTGAATTAGTACTCAGATAACCTAAATATACTTTAAAAGGAGATAGAAAAGAGTGTAGAGAGGAATATTTACGTGGAGTTTGTCCGCGAAATGAAAGAGGAAATGAGAGATAAAAATGAGCTCCAGGATGTGTGTATTGGCCAATATTGTCTTACTTTGTTAGAATTAGAAAGGTAAAGTAGAGGTACAGTAGCTGGCATCGACCGACAAAGAAAGGCATTGTCTACCTACAGTAGTTGAATTTAACCATATAAAGCTTCTGCTGACGCGAATTATGTGGCTACGGTTCAATTTGTTTGTTTGTTAGTTATTTCTGTTGTACTGTATGCTGTCAGTTGGATCACAGCCTACAGCTAATCTGAGTACCTCTGGTACAGCCCTCTACAGTATAAAATAGTAGTTGTACCGCACTTCCCCCTGCACCACCACCACTAACAACATCATCAAACAAAAACACCTGAACGAAACTCCTCACATGCGGCAGTAAACCGACCGAAAATACCCGCGGGAACATCGTAAGTGTCTACCTCACCTGAATAGCTGAAGAAGTTCTTAAAGGGACGCACGTTCCCTTCCCCGATTCGACCGGGGGCGAAACCACATGCTTGTATTCAACAAAAGGGTTTTTTCAGTTCAAATTTTACTGAGTTGAAAGAGAGTTCATTAAATAAAAAGAAGTTTTTTAGTTGAATTAAGAGCTGAAAATATTAGAAAAGTCGCAAAAATACGCTGTAAAAGTACAAAACAACACCGTAGTGGTGCTCATATGATTTAGGTAACTCGTAAAAGGACACTGCCCTTAGATTATCACTATGAGTTGATAAGACTGTTCAGAGATGTGAATAAAACACTATTCAAAAATTTTAAGGTTTCATCCAGACGGGAATTAAACATGAAAAATTCTTCAAGCATTGGCAGAATGTCCGGAATACACACAGACTACCATGTAAGTGTTATAATATTAGTCTTTTATTTTGGTCAACGAGTCGGGCTGGGACTCTCAGGCATCAGGGGATGTGAGAGACACGGCCCGGTAGGAGACGGCGTTGGCCGTGAGTTGCAGAACAAGGGAAGAGAGGATCGTAACGAGTTGGTGGTACTCGTTGTTAGCGGCTGTGCTGCGTCTGATGGCGAAGAATGAGGCGATTTTCCGAGTGCTTCTCGGGCTGACTCTCCTATTCCTCCGTGGGTGTCGAAGCCAACAGGGAAGAATTTGACTCGCATTTTGGCGCAGAGGTCAGCGTAGTGTGTCCTCTTCTGGACCTCGATGGGCAAGTTCGCAACCATTGAGGCATTGAGTGAGCTTTGGAGGGCCCTCGCTTTGTAAGGATTTATGAAGAACACATCAATTGCGCATGGTTGGGGAAAAAAGTTGAGATCATCCATCATGATGTCCATTTCTGCTACGCTCTTGAGGAGGGAGACTGGTTGCAAACGGAAAAGTGAATTTCATATTTGGGTTGAGCAGGACGGAAGGGTGTCGCAGAAGAGAGTAGAGTTTGTCCCGCAAATGGTTGTGACGTCATAAGAAGCCCTCCATTGAGGGACGATGTGTTCTGTGTCTCCGAAGGGGCCCAGAGGGGGCTGAGAATGTATTCGAGAGAGGACACGTCGCAGGTATTCTAAATGGCGAGTGAAGACAATGTTGTCGAGGCAGAGGAGGATCATGTAAGTCCAGATCTCAGGATTGACACGGATAGAATTGCGAGAATCTGGGAGTGCGAGGAATAGTGGGTTGGCAAAGCGGTGTCGGCAAGTTCTATTTCTTGGCAACCGGGGTTGTGAAGAGAGGCAGTGTTGAGGCCTGCTCTAGTGGATGGATGTGGTAAAGTCGGATTGGGCGCCGTGGATGGGGCCACTCGAACGAAGGCGGGTGAGCAGGGTTTGGAGGTGGAGGCGTTCGGGCAGTGCCGGGAGTCAATGCTGGAGGAGGTAGTCGTGGCTTAGCTGGTTGCCCTCGTGATGTCTTATGGTTTTTGCTCGGTATAAGATCACTAGTCAGACTGCAGGTGCCGAGTAGAGAGCTGAAGTGTGTGGCTGAGGAGACGGATGAGGTAAGTGTGTAACCTAGCTGGCCCATTGAAAAAGGTAGTGTAGTGCAGAGCCAAGAACTGCCTTGCAGTTCTAAGGTTATCCTTTGGAATGTCCTTCGCAGTTCCAAGTCAAACGTTGTTGATATAGAGAGGGTTAAGTGTGGCGGGGTGGTCCGTAGGGTGCACATTAGCCTGCATTCGCTTGCGCAGTGGCGGTGCAAGTGGAAAGCTGTTTGAGGATGACGCAATTCGAGTAAGGATGCCCGATGTCTCTCGCTGCCTGAAGAGTTCTCCGAGAAGGGTGATACAGCCTTGTACGGTGCTGATTAGTGACTCAAAGTTGTTCATGGCCTTGTTAGTGACGACTTTGCATGGGAGCTGCGGAAAGTGGGCGTTTCCGAACCACTAGGCTTCTGACTCCTTTGACGAACATGTCGAAGCAGCTGCCTTCCCTTGAAATAGTTTCCAGCAAAATTGGCCAATATCGAGAAGGACGGATGATTTTGCCGTCGTCTGCACACCATGCCTGCATTACGAGGTCTGGAGAGGAGCGGTGAAGATAGAGAAGGAATGGGTGGATTCCGATTGCGTAGAGGTCCAAGGCTAGTGGGTCACCCTGGTTTGCGCAGGTCGCATATTGTAAGATTTTGGGTCCGAAGTAGAGGTTCCAAGGGCGTCCGTATGTAATATGTACGAGTCAGGCAGCTTGTGGAGCGTGCTCGCAGATAGAGCTCAGGAAGCTGGAACGATCCACTCTGTTAAAGGCGTTAGTAAGGTCTATTTTAAGGAATAAATTACCTTTACCTCGGAGCGCATTTGATGTTATCAAGAGAACGCGAATTATAGCCTCTATGCCATTCTTGGAGCCGACAGCGTGCTCCAAAGGTCTAAGGTAAGAGAGAAGCTGGGTATCGCTACTGAGTCTGGCTGCGAGGAGTTGTGCCACGAAGCATCTGTAAAACAAGACAATTCTGGCGGGGCGCAAGCGATAGGGGTTAGAGGGGCTCTTCGGTATGGTAATAAAAGACGCCCCGGAGAAGTAGGCTTGTAGTGGGATCGGGACCTTGCCATTTGCCAGGTTGTTGACGAAGACCGTGAATGCGGAAAGTGAATTGGCATAAAATTCCGCTCCTTTCAGAGCGTGTTCAAGCACACGGAGTATGGAGGGGCGCATTACGTAAGGTCCAGGGGCTGAATGTCGACCCAGGCTTTGGAGGGCTCTTCGGAAGGATCTGGCGAGGGTTCGCCAGTACAAAACCCGGGCAAGGTGAAGCATCAAGGAGCCGTGGGGGGCGCGGCGACTACTACAGTCCAGTTGCGCGGGAGGGGGGCGTGAATTTGCGCTGGCTCCGCGCAAGCGCGGGTTCCGAAGGAGGAAGAATGAGAGAGTCAACAAGCATAGTTCACGTTAAACATCATATCTACGACTCAAAGATCTATAATTTTTTCCCATGTTTGAAAGAGTCTATAAACAGCGAAAAGGAGCTGTTTAAAGTTTTTCTTATACCTTTAAAACAGATTTGAACTATTACTGGTAAAGATGTATTATTGGCAACAGAAGCGGAATATTTGTAAGCCGCATCATACGCAATAGAAATACAGAAATGAATCTAGGAGAAATTCAAAGGGTGGAGCAATTGACTGATCATCTCTTAAGAATTTTAGAGGGACACGAAGTAGACGGGATTGTAATACTGGCGTTGAAGATTTTAAAATAGGACACAGATTGGCTCGAAATACAGCTCTAAAACAGTCAGGATATTAACCCAGAAAAGAAATTTTTACTGTTCATATTATATTCAATCTTTGCGATGGAAATGAGTAAAATATTTGTGATGATAAAATGAAAGTATTTATTGCGTAATCATTACCCTTCTTGTTAGTGATTGTACATTATTATACCAGAAAACAAATGTGAACGAAAGTTGATTGAGTCCCATTCTGAACTTTTTGAAGTATTATGACTAATCGGCGCCAAATTACTGATTGATTCTGACCATGCAGTTGATGTTTTGGAATGTCTAAAAATATGTTATGCTTCAGCATCTCAAATTAGACTCAGAATATAATTCCATTCACAATAAGTTTTCACCATCAGGGTTATTCTGGACAAAAATGCTTTGAAAAGAAATAAATCTCTACATGAGAGTGTAGTTTTTATATTGAAGGCTTTTATTCGCCTAAATTAGAATAAGAAAGATATTGACTTTAGGCTAAAATATTAAAGAAGAAGAATTAAGATCCAAAGAAACTAAAAAAGTAAGAATAATTGGACCAAAACTATTTTTGGATCCTTCAAAATCCTTCTCACGCTCTGGATTATGTCCTTTACCGATATTTTATCAAGTTCATTTCCGGTACATCTTGTCTTTGATGTAATTATTACTTCCAATTAATTGATTTTAATTCACTTGCAAGTTTTTGAATAACTGAATTTGACATGAATGAAAACTATTCTTAATGATAACAGTGATACTTGTTGTGGATACCAGGAATTAATTCCTCTATTTGGACAGAGGATCTGTCCGCAGTGTTTTCTTCAGAATATATCTCAGTACCGCATTTGAGGATGATGCATGGAGTCAAATGATGATTAAAATGCTACATAAACTGGAAAAGTGGAGTACGAGATTTCAACTACAGTCTTTAAGGATCACGATATTCGCGTATTTTCGTCATAAATTTTAAAAATCCCATAAACCATGAAGATTTATTGCAGTCATATACGACTTAGAGTCCGTGCGCAGTAATACGATTTTTATTGATGAAATGTTTAGTCAAAGTAAAACAGGGTTGAGGAAGATAGTGGAAACTATAATGGTTGTTTACTGGGATATTCAGAGGAGAGAAGGACGCACAAAAAACCGAATACCTGCCATCAATCGGTACATATATCTTCTTGCGTCATGGAATGGTTAATAAATTATTGCAGTTGCTGAATTAATTGCTGTGGGAAAAACTTGCAGTGAAAAATACCAATGGTAGATTGACTGAAGACGAAACTTTACTGAAACTGATATCAATTGGGACTAACAAGGGGCAATTGCTGTGATATTTTGTAATAACGCCATAAATTGAAAAATGCTCCCTCAATACTACTAATCCTGAAACAGGTGAATTTTAATCCATCTACTGTAGGCTATTTGTTGGATTGAGTACATTTTTTCAGAAGGAACATTTCTACTCTCTACGGTGTTTATAATCATGGAGAAACAGAAGGATAAATATCTACTCGAATTTAATGAAGTATAAATTTCCTTTAACACAAGATAACATTGAATTAACAAATAAAATGTATTCAGATTCAGGAAATTTGTCCCAAATAATGGATTATGCAAAAAAATTGTTTCAAGCAACCTTTAGTTCCAAGAGCAGCCTTGAAAACGATTGGTCTATTAATGGTCTGCCAAAGGGCGTTATTAGAGTCCAGTGGATTGACAATTCTTTATAGTTCTGAGCAGTAATTTAGTCGACCAAAATTCAGATAAATGTTTCAATTATGTATATCTGATGGCTTTAACTAACATTGAAACAATATATATGTCAGGAAAGGCACTCTGAATTGGCCTCCAAAAAGATCGTAATAAAATACATTTGGATGAAAAGAAATAAAGTGATTAAACATTCATGGAATTTTCTTCCATCGAAGTGCTGGGAATTTGAGTAATAGTTGAAAAGAAGGATATGGAGTCTGTGGAGGCTGTAGTCAATCAATCAGTATGTGTTAAAGAAACTTCATTCTGATTTGGTGCATGTAGATCAAATCATTTGAAATTTGCTGAAGGTAAATGTTCGGAATTTCAAATGTATGTAATAACAACACAAAAAAATCCTTAAGCCTTGAAGGATGACAATTAAAGCGTTACTTTTCGACTTAATACGGTGAGGATGTTTAAAGATACAGTAAAATAGCTGAATGATCCTACAGGACCTACCACAGAAAACTTACAAAGAGAAAAAGATAAACATTCGGTAGAAATTTATGTTATATTACTAACAATTGGTACTTTTATACTTCAAATAGATAAAATAGGATGAAAGATGTGGAATAAATATTATTGCAAAAAATATAGATCAAGAAATTAGTCGAGAATACCGACAAATAAAAGGAGAGCTAGAATGGCGTCTCTCGAGAAGACCCCAGGCTTGGTTCAGCAGTAGATTATAAGATATTAGTTGTATCCAATAAAACATTTGAGATAATTAAAAACCTTTAAAAGAAGTGATTTAAAATCTAGGGCGTCCAATGTAAATAAAGAAAGTTGAGCAATTTAGACGAAAGGATCTATAATAATAACCATTAAAAGTACATAATCATAAAAAGGTTGGAAACTAGCGTCAGAATATCTTCCAGGGGAAATCATGGTTTTCGGAAACCCAAAGTTAAAGATCAATTGTTTTTTTGTAAACATAGAAATCGAAACCATCCAAAAAAAGAGTTATCATAAAGTTGATGCCAAAGGCACGATTTTGAAAGCATAATTGCCTCGAACGGATCCTTATTTATCAAATTGACTCATATTGAAGTTTACCAATGCGCAAATATAGCCAAAATTTTAACCTTAAGAATCCTTTGCGAATGTACCAGTCCTATGAATCTTGGTGTGGTTACTTACATAGAAGGGTTCACAAAGCCACAGTTATGTAATCGAAGTACAACTAATGAATTTTTGATCAAACTGGACTGATATTTACATTAGTGATTATGAATGTTTACTTTTTTCATATTTGATGCTAAATGCGAAGTACAAAGTACAAAAAGAAATATAAAAGCATAGTGCGCAATTTATAGATCGAAGGAACTGTTCTTACGTCTTGAAAATTAAAATTTCGAGCAGGAATCAAGTAATGTCCATATCAAACAGAATGTCGAAACGCTAGAAGGTAGGTTAAACTTTAACGTTTTATGAACTTAAGGACCTTGAATATAATGGATTCTCAACCTCGGATCGAAAGAATGAGTAAATTGAACTATTTAGTTCTCATATCGGTGGGGTAATTTATCTTGCAAGTACGACGATACCGAAAATCATAGTATCTGTTTTTTGCTTTGAAAATCCCCAAGTGAACCAGAAATGACTCAATGGTATTCGTTTAAGATTTTTATCATTTCAATATCAGGAAAGTGTAGTATAGTTTTCATATATCATGAAAAATGTGTATTTGTGTTGTAATGGATTATGACTGGACTCCACATAAAAATAGAAAAGACGGACATTATCCGGATTTATATTGAGTATAAAATAAAAAGTAGTCATTTGGTCATCTAATTTCCACTTTTATACCCTAAATTACAAAGATAAAGCTGTATCCTTGTGCAGAGTGCTGATATACGAGGGTTTCACCCTTACATGTAAATGTAAATAATGCGTTAGTTGAAACTGTTATGCTTCATGCGACATGAAGGGAGACTACTGATGACAATATTGGTTGAAATAATTGAACTGAATACATTGAAAGATTTAGGAAGGTTCAAAATATACGTCAAATAATTTTAATTTCTATAGTCTGTGTAATGAGATTTTTAATGTTCTGTAGTTTGTGGAATGAAATCATATGGTTGTGTATTTCATATAATCACACAAAAGGCGTAACCTTTGAACAAGATCCCAGTTGATGTCTGAAAAAATTAATGAACCTAAACATCTGTTTGAAAATGGCATCTAATTCAGGACCACTTACACGGGGCGTGTGAAATGTTAGTGGTATTTTATTACCATTATCTTTTCTTTTATATAAGTAAATGAACAATAAGATACTGTGAAATCATGATTACAACTTAATGATGCCCAAATTAATTTTTCTAAAGGGGGAAAATTGGTTTAGTTTACTGCGAGTAATGGAACGGTTGAGAGTCCTCTGTATTTGTAATCAAACCATTGGCGGGACCTACATTGCAAGTGCTTGAGCGTGTGTACCAGCTAGAAAGTAGCTGGTAGACCGGTTGACAAGCAGGCTGCGTTAGAAGTGACCATCAACGCCACGTGTCGTTGGAGGAGAATTGTCCTCACCCTGGAGTATTGGTCCAGGGCTCGGTTGGCGACTGCTCGGGCTACCTCCGTGATGTGGCGGAACGCTTCGGGATGCCACCCCCGAGTGTGGAGATAGGAACGGGCACGAGTATGTTCCTGCCAGGTAAGCTGGCTAAGAATCCCTGGTATTTTCGGAGCTTGTCCGCGTGGGCTGCGTTCAAGCTGGTAAGGGGGTTGAATGTTCTCATTCTGAGGTGAGAAGGGGCCAGCGGGTTCACGAAGGTCACATCGAAGTAATCGGTGCCGCCAGTGGCGCCCGTTGCCCTGATTTCCGGCCTTGTTTTGTGTTCCCCGTGCGACCGGGGCTCGACGGCAGGATGCCTTGCGCCAAGGCTCAGGTCGTTACTTAGTAGGGTGACCTGGTCATCGTGGCGGACGATCCGTTGCGCTCCGTACCTGCAGTGGATCAAGTGGTCGCCGTGGACGTCCACTGTTTCCGGGCAACCGACTCTTGGACATGGGGTTCCTTGCTCGAAGAGCGGGGCTTGGCAATAGTATTTGAGCCACACCGAGAAATGTCGTGTGCCTATTGCGGTTTTCAAGCCTGTTGTGGGAGGGCAATGGACCCATTCCTTGGCATTTTTCTAAAGTAAGTGATCAAAAATAGCCGACAACTGCTTAAATCTAATCATATGATTTTTTTTCGCATGCATGAAAATATTGAATTACCTGTGTCTCAATTTATCTTTTTATCGTAATCTTTTCCCTTCGTTTATATACAAAGTAAATAATATTAAACAAGACTTTCAAAAAAAGACTACATACAGTTGTGACAGTTCACACTGAAGAAGCTCTTTAGTTTTAATTAGTATCAATAAACGATCATATGATATATGAATATTAAAGTTTCCCAAAATTTTAGAAAAATAGTGGTAAAATATGCATAAAATATAATAGAAATACAAATAGGGCACCAATAATGAAATTTGAGCTTTGATGGAAAATTATGAAGATCAACAGATGTCGATCGTGAAGAAGTGAAATTAATGGAACCCAATATTTACGCTCAAAAGATACATGAGGTCTCAGATGATCAGCAAGGTCTTTTAGCAAATTCGATTTAGGTCCACAAATTCTCATTCTCAGTTGATGTTCACATTTAAGTACCAGCTATATCTAAGAGAAAGACAAAAATCATCTAAAATACCTCTGGATACCTGGAACTTAGATTATTACTTTTTTAAATTCTGTTGCCATAAACCTTCCTTTTTTGATTAGGAAAAAATACAGCTGTAAATTTTCTCTAAGAAGTTTTACAGGCAGGAGCCATAGGTAGAAAATCATGGTAATTGATGGGTATCAAGAGGAACTAACTTAAAATAAACTGAAAATGAAGAGGTTCAATTTGAAAAAGTTAATTAAAACCAGAAAAGTAAAGATTTACAATTCTTTTGATAATTAATATATAAGGGTTAAAAAGTATTATGAGATAGAATTTAATCGGTCTGTAAATAGGAGCATCTCTACCACTCGTGAGTCTAATGGTGAAAACCTTAAAAGTTGTCACAATCCTATTGAACGAAGAAGAAGCGCTATTCTTATTAATCAGGTGCATTTTAGCTTCACCCATTGGATCCCACCGCACAAGCAGCTATTCGAAAGAATCTATTGCAAACATCTCCTGTGGTTTGGATCGCTGCATTATCGGAGAAAGCGACTCAAGCAATGACCGCGCTATAGAATATATTTTTGCAAAGTCGATACTCCCTTGGCTGTCGTCGCTGCTGTCGCAAATCTCTGCAGGATCGCAGCTTCTGGTGACCGGGTATTTCGACTTCTCACCGCTTTATAATAAGGACTCTTTTGAACGTTGGTTTCGCATGCCACGTTCCCTATTTGAGAGACTTCACAATGATCTATAGGGAACTTCTGTATTCATCTGGAAGGTTGATGCACTTGGAAAGACTGGAATACACCCTCTACAGCGCATTGTAGCTGCCATCCGAATGTTGGGGTATGGTGTTGCTGCCGATGAATTAGACGAGCACTTACAAATGGGAGAAGATTCCGTGTTGCTATCAATGAAGGAGTTCTGCAGAGCTTTAATTGATAAGTATGTACAAGAATATCTCAGAGAGCCCCGCGAAGATGATTTAAAGCACATTATGTCTATCAATGCTGGTCGCTGATTCCCAGGTTGTGTTGACAGAATTGATTGTCAACACTGGGAATGGAAGAACTGTCAAATTGTATGGGGTTGGCAGTTCAAAGGAAAGGACAAGAAGCCAAAAACAGTATTGGAAGCTATTTGTGATGCGGCGCTATGGATATAGTATGCGCATTTTGGAGGCCCGGGAAGTTTAAAAGATATAAATGTGCTCGAAACTTCTCCTATTCTGCAAAAGATGCTTGAAGGAAGCCTCCCACCGTCATTTCCATACAATTTACATGGAAAAGAGCGCACATTGACGTACTATTTGGCGGACGGCACATATCCTACATGGGCATTATTTGTGAAGCCAATTGCTTAAACAAAAACTATCAAGGAGAAAGCTCCCTGTTCTGCTCTGGAAATAGGGCGAAGAGATATTGAGAGTGTCAAAGTTCTCCTCAGGTAAGTTTAACTGCCCCATTTCCATAGTCATCCGAATGGGAAGGCTGCTATGGGATCCCGTCTTCTGCCTGACACATCCGACCTGATCCCAGGTTGGTCTGCGTGTAGATAACGGAAGTAACGCCATAGAGATAACAGACCAGCGAGGCCTGTTGCTTCCTTCGGAGGTACCCGTGGATAATAGCAACGTTGGATCTGCTCGATTCTTCTTTTTTCGATGTTGCTGTGTCTGCCTTTACTTTCTGTGCATTGCTCTCACTCTTATACTGTGAGATAAAATTCTGTAAGCACCTCAATTAGAAATAATTGGGGCGGAAACAAAGCAGGTATCTAATTGAGTTCGTGCATCAAATTGAGATTCGAAGGGACACAGTCCTTTGTTTAATTCGAACTGCGACATCTTGTACTCGGAGATGGATAACCCTTTGTTTTGTCTGATTCGACTGAGAAAGAGAGAGCGTTTGGTGTGTTGAGGTCTCGTTTCCTTTTTCTTGAGCAAGATTCGCGGCTTTGGTATAGGGATGAAATTTTCATGATAATGAAGGCTTGTATTATGTTTTCCGACATGATTGTTGAATACAGAAGAGCATATTACTCCAGCAATTTAAATAGTATAATTCGCGTCGAAGAGGCTGATGTGACGTTTTTCAATCGCAAAAAGTTCAAGTGGGAATAACGAGCAGCGATTATGTAAACAATCGTTGAAGCGTTTACAGATAGAGCTTGAGCTTTGACTGTTACATCTAGGCATGAAATTCTCAGCAGCGTTGTCGACTGTTTTTACCTCAAAGCAGATCTCTTATATGGTACCGTTTTTCCCATTCTACGCAGCAAGTTCTACAATAAAAATGGTTGTTTAATCACATGCTCTTCAACGACGCGAAGCGCCGCAAAAGAGGGGAAGTCCAGGGGATCTCCATCGACGTGCTTTCTCGTGATCAAAGAGCGATTTTTCTGTACTTAAGAGGCAATAATAGTCGCTCAGAGCTCCAAAAGAGTGATATGAGGCATTTATTGGGTTTGCTCTGGGTTTCTACTGGACTCTATTTCATTTTCTACGACAGTTGCTCCCGATGCTTGAAAAGGAAAGATCTCCCCAACAGCAGTTCGAGCTCTCTTTAGAGCTTGAACAAGATATGTCATCCGAATCACTGCAAAAAACTCCGTCGTTTCCGCAAGCCCGTTTGGTTCCGGTCGCGAAAATATTGCAATCGTGGTATTCTCCTGGAACATGTCGGGTCTACGCTTCGCTAACTCCACAAGACTTCTCACAGCCCTTGTACATTTTTCCTCTTCCTTCATGAGCTTTTACTTCTTCGATCCAATGTAATATCTTGGGAACTCCTTCTTGTCTTGCTTCTTCGGTGTATCTGTACTATTTTCATTCGCGTTAGTCGATTGCGTCTCATTACTGACGTGTTCTTCTCTAGTCGGTTTTTTTCCTGACGCAGCAACGCTCAGAACATCACTCCATTTGGGATGCTTCTCCAGTACTTTACATGCCTTTTAATACGGCCATTGAGTCACTTTAAAGTACTTTTAGTTGTATTGCATAGTACTTGTCTTTCTTGGATGGATAGTAACAGCAATAATTTCAATGCTGTCTGCGTTAACACCAGTTAGACTAAAAGCTGTGGTCTTCGACTGGGCTTACCTAAACTTCTGTACATCTACGGACATGTCACTGCAATTTTGCTTGATAGATACTAAAGTTATTGACCCATATCGTCCTGCTTTATCACTGCTTCCAGATGGTGCAAGTTCGATAAAATTGCGCTTAACTGTCTCGGAAAATGTCTTTCGTGTCTGATCAACCCCTGCAAGTGTGTCTTCTGATGCAGCAACCCAAGCCTTGCAAAATATCTCGTTCGCCGTAACATCCCAGGTCTTTCCCCGATCCGTTTGGAGCTGTCTCTGACGATAAAGCTTCAAATTCTTTCATAATCTGTCTTATAGGATGTCGCATCGACTAAAAAAACAACCAAGTGTTTCTATCTTCCCACAAAACACAGCCAACAATGGTACACGTGAGCTGACCAATGAAATTGGCTCGCCCGGCGTATACATTGAAATTCTTTACATAACGATTTGCATCTATTGACCCTGCGCATAGCTTCAAATCATTATCTAAAGAAAAGAAGTATTTATTTTTTAGATTCCACTTGCCGCGGTAGGGTACAATTTTCCCAGAAATGATTAAAACGCCTTTATATCTCATTTCAGGCCCCGCGGTGAAGATGTTCTAATGGATCTATATTCAAGTCAATTGTTCTGTTTATAATTTTTTAGATACACAAGCCTTGGAAAAATCAGCATTATACATAAGTTACTTCAGCGAATATATTAATTCGAGAGATTCTATCAACTGCAGACTAAGATGCCTCTCACATGCTTTTAAAATATGAAAATTTTAATAATAGAGAAAGTAAAACAAAGGTAAGGATATACTGAGTCAGTTTCGGAGGTATAAATGCCAAGCAAATTGGGAACAGTAAATTGGATCACTAACTTTTTTGTTCATCTTTTTGAGCAATAAAAAGTTTTTTAAGTAAAGTGATTGCGATTTACCAATCGCGGTTTACCAATAAAAAATTGACATGCAGTTAATCATACAGCATCACATTTATTCCGAGGATTCCACGCTTTTCACTAACTATGGCTTTACCAACATAATTCAAAATCATTAAAAATTCTATTCCTGATAACTATTGAGAAGCCATTACTTTGGGCCAAAAAAAATTGAAAATATTTCATACCCAATTTAGTTACTTGAATATCTTTCGTGCTGAAAAATTTTATTTTCCCTACCTCTTTTATACATGGGTTCCATATTTTCACCGAATCCTTCGCTTAAACCTTACTCTATCCTCAATCTTATCTTTACACCATACATTGCTTGTAATCTATACAAATTATTCCTCCATCCATTTACTAGGTCGCTGCTCAAATCCGCCTGATCCTTTTATCCTGTAATTCAAGATTAATTCCTTCAAATTCAGAAGTATTAAAAGGACTGAAACTATTCAGACGTACTGACAACCAATTGTACAATAATGCACCTTCCGCGGTATCGAAAATCAACGTTGAAATGAAGACGCATAAAAATATCGCGATATAACTCCGTATCAAACGAGCCATTTCGTCACCCACGAATACAAATTTTGGACCCACAAGAATCAAGAGGATATAATTACCATAGGATGGTAATGTATCCTCGGAAGATATACTATACAATAAATACAGTTGGAGACAATTTTAAATTTTTGGGGATCATGTTTAAGTGGTAATAAGTCACATGATGTGAGAGGTGAGTAACGAAGCACGATCAGATCAATGGTAACTAATGATGAAGTGCTCATTGAGGCAAAGTATTTTCTTTCATCATATCCTAAAACGTTTTGTTCAGTTCGGCAATGATTAGATATATGTGAATTAATAGAAACTGAGACAAAAGTAGTGCAAAATACTAAATAAAAAATACAGATTGAACCCATTAGTTCCTAACTAGATTAAAGACTAAATTTTATCAAAAAGGAATTGTTATAGGCTAGCAAAATGATATAGGATAGGTGAATGAAGCATCTGAACATATTGATTTAACCACGTACACAATGTTTAAGGTAGTATACCCGCAGAATATGAACCAAATTATGCAATAGGTTAAAGGTGAAATTTAAGCTACCAAAGAGGCGATGATACATTTGAATTACGCCTTGGTACTTACCAATGGGCTGTGGAAGTTTTTGAAGCTCATTCAGAGTCAGTGGAATATTCTTTTTTGTTAAACGTATGGATTTCTCAGATGAAATCTGTGTGGACAAAGCTCGTGGCAACAAAAAGAGGTATTAATTAGACATCACGATCTCCTACCCTTTCTCGTAATACATAACTTCATTTTCTAATAAAATACGTTCTCGGTAGTGCTAGGTTACCCTTGTTGTAGAGGAGGAATGGTATACAGTTCAGGGACTGGGCTCTACATTGTAATAGAAAAACAGATGTGATTGCTTATACATCGTAAATTTGAGTAATGAAATTGGTTGCACGGGAAGTACACTTGGAAATCTGAAACCAGCAGCATTGAGTCAGAGGTTCTATTTTGGAAAGTTTTAAAATAATGAAATAAGTTAATTACAAACAATGTTTTCTCAAAAGGTACCTTCCATTGGTCTAATCACTTGCAAGGACATTAAAGAATGTTTTCAAGGAATCTTTCTTTATCAAAAATGTACCAATTAAAAATGAAAGTTTAATAACGGACAACTGGAGATTAGAATAGTTGAAATGGGTAATGAGTATTACACTTTTGCACTTAAAAAATTTGGAAAGTAAGAAATCATAAAATATAGAAATAAATAAAGCGCAATTTGAGTCTAATAACTCACAGGATAAGTAATTACAACGAAGTTCTTCTGAATACAGAAGTAAAAACATCAGAACCACACAAAGTGACGACAAGATTATTATCTCAGCTGGTAAAGAATTACAAAAGATTCTAATCTCGCCATAAATCCTGAGTATATACGTTAAAACACGGCTTATCGTTCTCAAAGACCATTCGTACCGTCATAATATCATTTGAAATAAACGTAAAGTTACATCTTCGAAATTGGACACGCTTCACAGTACATTGTCAATTTTAGCAACTTATATTTAGTAATAAGATGATAAAGAATGCAAATGAATTCTGAAGGCCTCAGTTTATCTCTTCTTTATCGATTTGAAATCTTTTCATTGTTCTGTTTCTTGTTGCAATGATTTTATTCCCAATTGAACCATGTACGCCAGTAATAGACGAACTAAAGATATATTTTGGTCTAAATGCATTGATTGGGAGCATTTAAGTGAAGAATTATTCAATGGGTTGATTGGTACCCACTGCAAAATTCTAGGTGTTTATGATTATCTCTTATTTCGGTGCAAAGACGCATTTACTAATAGTTCAATAGTGGATTGCTGTAGCTGAGGAATTTTGAGAGGAATAATGTGCGGCCTTGATACTGAATAACTAGATGAATAATCTTTTCATTCTGTGAGTCATGGATATGATTATAATTGAAGTGCTCGTGAAGTTCATGTTTTCAGTTATCTCGAGTGAATTTAAAAGTAATTTGGAGTGAGAGCCTTTGACCTTTTGAGCCATGGAAAATGATCCGTTATGCCGCAAAATAATTATACCATCAGCCTAAAAGTAAAAATCTCGATTGCAACATTAGTTATATTTCTTGCTAGTGGAGTACTTCGTAAAGAAGGTGCAATTTGAGACAAAATGCAGATATCTGGTATTTTCTGTTCACATAAAGATTATACAGGTTTACGGTAGGTTAAGACTGGAGCAAACAGTGCTTGGATGGGTGAAATGCCACGAGTATGCGGGTTCTCGTCACAAGCGTACGTCTGATGCAATCGAATGCGCCTAATGCGCTACGGGGTATAGCGCACGTCTAGTTAGAGCTGTAGCCGAATAGATACAGGAAGTGGATCTTATTCAGAAATGAACGAGTTTAAAAGGGTTTCTAGTCTTTCAGTAGTACCTTTTGCGGAGCTCTTCCGAGCAAAAAATTGAAAAAAGAATTAAATTATGCTTAGAGGGAATCTAGGAGAAATAACCTACCATCAAATAACTTCAACCCAAGTATACATCTATATTTCTGAAAACAGTATTACTAAGAGCTTAATATTTTATACTTTAAACTATCACTATACCTCCCAATAACATTATAGTTCTAAAACATACTTAGTCTTACATCGAATTTTCCGTTCAATTTTTATTATCTGAAGATTTAAATCGGCAAACATCCCTTTTTGGTCTTCTCTTTAATCTTTTACTGAATCTGTTACGCTACTATGGAGACATTTTTATTATAGGAGGGATTGACTGAGGTTAGTAAAAAGAAGAGCATTTTCATACTCCCTTAAGCTTCTGTAAAGCTAAAAAATGACAATCGAAAATATAGAGGCTGAAGTTTACCATCATTCAATAAGAGATAAAAAGAACAGTTTAGAGTGACGGTCTCCGCAAAGATCTTAGCTTCATGATTTTTGAAAACATTTCTTCAATAAGAAACAATTCAAGTGGATGTCTTACATACACAAACAGGATTGGTTTCGCAAATTTATTTCAGTTTGCGGCGATTTCACTACCAATAATACGAAAGGGTTATAAAAAAATGTAAACTACAGAAAGAATCATTATCCTAAATATTAACAGCTCAAATCTCCATTGTCGAGCTGCTAGGCTCTTCTCAAAGTTGTTTTTCACTCTAAAAGAGATCCGATGGTTGGAATTTTTATACTTGATTTATTTTCATCCAAAGAAAAACAAAACATGAGGATGTGATGATATAATTGGGTAGGAGGAATGATAGTCTAGGGTTGGAAATTGTGTTCATATTATAAAACATGTAGATCATGGGGCACTACTCAATCCATTCTGAAATTTGTTCAGACTGAAGATAGCTCCAAATACTTGAAAAAGCAGTGCAAGATATATTTGAGATAGAAAGCCTCAAATATTCACGAATAATGCTTTTTCACTTCATGAGATAAAAAAAAGAATTTACCTAGGTTTCAATAACCTTGTGGTTCATCTTCAAAATACATTGAAAAAGAGTCCAAATGTGAACATTTGCAATGAGATACATCGTTAACTGTGAAAGTTTATGGTGAAGTTAAAATAATATCCTTTTTGCATTGGGAACTAACGTCAACTGTAAAAGTGCATGAGGACAAAATGTGGTTGCATGTGGGCTTTGTAAGTAGGAATAGTGACGGAGGTGAAAATGATCTTCCACATTTGTAGCCATTGCACTCAGAAGTAGATAATGGACCAAGTGAAAATACGCACTAGAAACGTTCTTAATGACAAGAAATACTAAAGATACTAAAACTTAGTCAATTGGCCACCAAATACCAATGCCCACAGTACTGTCACAACTTCCAACGCAGAAAATAGGGAAATTAGAGGCAATATCTGGGTTTATCACCGCCAACCACCTGACGGAGACGGCAGCGCGGCTTGTAACGATCTAAAAGTCCACAAAGAGAGCAGTCAAGAGTTCTCTTACGCCTCGAAGCCGGTCTTCTCTCATACCAATGGGCCTTCATCTTTCCTGCATTCTCGAAGGATTACCGGTGCGAGGAGGGATAGAATTTGGAATTTTCATGTTCTTACTGGCTGCAATCAGAACTTCACTATCTATTTTGACATCTTTAATGGCATACGGAGCCGGATAACAGGAATTGACACTTTTATATTGGCCTTTCCAAGTACTTGCTAGTTACATCTTCGCAATAAAATTATGCAAGTTTACTGAACCGTATTTCTCAAATAGAACAGCCCTACCATGATAAGGTGGTAAACCACTACCATTACGGCTGTAGGTGCAACACGTTGGTGGTAGGTGGTAGTTGAAATTAAGAATGACGTGGTGCAAGGAGGACCTATCACTAAAAATCAATATTTTAGCTTCTATATAACCTGTCTCTTCGACCCATCTCACGGGATCCTGATAAAAGTGAGACCTAAGCATCAAACTTGACATTAAACTTCTCGTATGGTCAAAAAAATGATCTTTGAAAGCAAAGGAAGTCGCTAAATGCTTTGGAAATGTCTTTATTTGCTTCAAGCTGTTTATTGAGATCCACTGATGTGACATTATTTTTTAACGGAACAGCTATTCCACTTTTGGCTCTTCGCGAAGTTACGATAGTGTCTCGAGAGAGGGGCAACCGCGATAAAGCTCAGAATCATTGAGTTTGCCAAGGTACTCGGCTTGATATCTTGATAGTTCCAGTTTCAATGACTCAAAATCTGCAACAATAGACGCGTAAAGGGCCTTTTCATTTAGTTTTATAACGACGCTCTTTCCACCGCCCAGTTTACGGACGAGATTCTTTCGAACGTGCATTGGATCGACGAACATTTTTTCATGCTCCGTGCGTCCCTTGCATGCAGCGTCAATATGTTTTTCTTGATCTTGGATAGTCGCGCGATCAGGTACATCGAACCCAGGTATATCTTTGCACGCATTCAATACTTCAATCCACTTCTCTTTGCATTCTGGTCCTATGAATTGCGCAAACACTAAGTATTGTAGATGGTTGTTTGCGTCGTAACTCCATACTGCGGATATACCACTATACGAGCTCTCCACTACACCATTACAATGGCCTGCATCGTAATTACAAGTACTCCTGCCTGTACTGCAGAAGTGCTATATCACTGAGGACCAAACAAAAAACCGCCATATTACTTTCCATTGTCATCTATGTCATTTAAATCAACATAGACCTCGTCAAAGATCTCACCACGTTTCTTTTTCATTGCTCTATCCTTTCGCGTGAATGTGAATTTGCCCCGGGGCCCGGGCTCCCCCTCCTGCATTCCATTAGCCGATTGATGGGCACTTACATCTTAAACTGTGTCCACATTACTATCGGGGGACCGTACAAGAGATGTTACATCATTTTCTTTCCCCTCTTCCCTCCTACTGGTGTGCCTGTACCCCCTCTCAACTCTCTCTTAATCTGAGATTTACTTTGATTGTACCTTTCCTTCTTTCGCGAAACAGTTTTTGGGTCGCAGTTTTTTTGCCCCGGATACCTTCCTTATTTACCCGTTCTCTTTGTCGCTCATGTCTCTATTTTACTCCTGTCGCACTCCGTTTACCCCTTCTTCCTTTTTACAAGGCCCAATAACAGTCACATCATCATTCGTTCCTTCGCTACCGTAATCTCTTGGGCTCTCCCTTTGGTTTCTAGCACTTCCAGTTCCATCAAAATTGCCACTGACTATATTCACTTCTTCAGAGGCACCTCTGTCAACATCCCCTCCCTTGTATCTCCGCTATCATCAGTAGCACTACTCCCGCTACTGTTTCAGTTGGGCTCACGCTGACGCTCAACGCCATGAATTTCTTTACCGAAATCGCTGTCATCTTTCGCAGTATTTATTTCCCAACGTACTCTTACTCCATGTTTCTGCCTTAGAATAGACGCCAATCTAGCCGGTTTGGCTTCTAGATATTCTTCGTTATTTTGAGACTACCGTTACCTTCCGGTCCTCAAATTGTCGTGACTATCCCCGGGTTCTCTGACCTGCCATCATCGCCTCGAACTGGCCTATCAAGGTTAATATTGAAATAATAGTGACTCGTTCCTTCCGCCTCTAATTTTTCTCGCTCCTCCCTCAAAGTGAAATCCAGTAGTTTTTCCTTATCGTATGGCTCGTATTACTATATTACTATAGTGGATTGTTTATGCGCAATGAAAACTACGCAGACAATTTTTCATACCAATTGGCTCCAATTTTTCATATATTCTTCTTTCGGCGACAACAAGGTGGAGGTAAGGCCTTATGTTCTTGGAGATTTTAACTGGAAAAAAATCGTTTCGCTATATATTTCACGCCTGTTATCGCTAATTGGGCAGAAAAATTGAAAGTAATGTTCTCATACTGATACTTCCAATATTCGACTAAATGGAGTTTGCCAACGAGATGATATAAACAAAATGACCAATAATTCCCGCAAACCACAAAGATTACGGGATATAACGGAATCACGGACTCATTATGACTAAAGGGAGACAGGGAAGGATGGGTGGCTTTTCAATAGATATTCTTCCTCAGCGATGGAAATGTCAGGATTTTGAGTAATTTCATGGGTAGTTCGCCCACTGAAAAATAAAGTACAGGTAAGAACCTAAAGAGAATTAGGTAGCTACAAAAAAGCATGGAACAGGGAACTATATATATATGAAAACAGCGAAAACTAATTTGAACTTATTTTCGAATAAAGGTTTCACGTGAACTAGAATATACAATAATCTCGACAAATTGACCAGGGAGTAAGAAAAATAATCTCATGAAAATATGCTTTAATTTTCATTCCCAAGATTAAAGTTGTTGGCCTTCCCTTAGAGAATTTTATCCACCATGGAATAAACAATGGCAGAATAAAACAAAAAACTTGGACAAAGAATTGGAAAGAGAAATGTATTTTGGGCTTCCATGAGATTGGAGCCAAAAATCCCTCAAGCTCATTGCGAGATGAATCAAAGATTTAAGTACGCTATTTATAGCTTAGATTACATCAAAGTTCAAATAAATTAGATTAATTCATTGAATAAATCATGGTAAACACCATCTCCGATTTCTATCATCACGTCATATTTAAATCATCACTTGGAGAAGAGTTTTTCAGTAATAGTAGTAAAAGTTTTCAGGAAATCTTTACTTACCCCGATCTTGAATAGTTTCTTGCAGCTTCATGATTTAGTTTTTTCGATATAAATGTTGAGGAGACGAAAGACAGAAAAAATTGTTCACCCTAATATAAATTGCTTAAATTTTAGTTGAAAATCTTAGCCATTCTATGTGTATTATATCATTAACTATCGATTTGCAATAGAGTCAGTATTTAAAAGTGAAAAGGTTTTTGTCGACCTGCCATAACTTAATACTCAATCAAAGTGACTTCAGAGGGCTGGTATAATTTCAAACCGAGGTGTTCAATTTCTCCATCGCATAGTCTCGTGGATAAATTACGATACAATTTGATGTAAATATTTAGTTTTCTGTTCATAATATTATCTCAGAAAAGTAATTCTTGAAAGATATTTGTTCCCATTTAGATTCTAAGCCAGAAAATCATCACCAAGTGTTTCACTTATAACGTTTTAAAAAGCTTGGCGTGTTCCCTCGGTGAAGTTCCTATGCTCATGCTTCATGAAAAGCGAGCTTTAAATGTTTGAACCACACTCGTAGGTATATATATATAAATAGAGAGGTCAAGCGAGGTAATCTAGGGGACCACGTCGACATCAATATAGTTCTGATCTCTTCTTGTTCTATATTAACTTTCAAAAGCAATCTATTAAATTTACCTTAGGACGCTATTTCGCCGATTTCGAGTTTTTCTGGACCTATCACATATTTTTGCAGGTACATTTATCAGTTACTAGATAATGCAGAATTTCACTCAATTATAGTGAATTTGAAAATTAAACTAACGAAATTTCCACGAAAGTTATCTTTTGGCTTCAATAAAATACTGATTTCTAATTTAGAATCAAAGTAATGGTAAAGATGCTGGATATTAATATTTGGCATAAGCTTTTGTACAATCGGTAAAAAGGAATATTTCAAAATAAGAATACTGAAAAACCGAAGTGCGAGTATAATCCAGATCAGATAGATTACTTAAAAAAGCCTCACAGATGGATATAAATGGGGAGTAACTAAGACCTTACCATATAATATTTTTTGTTCTAAATTTGCTTTAAGTGGACTAGTGCATTTTTCAAAACATTCGGCGGCAAATTTTGAATTCAACCCTTCCGGAATAAATTCTATGTAGTTGAAATTGTAGTTTCTGCACATATTGATAATATTAGGTGGGAATTGATTTTTCTGAAAAAAAATATATAGCATATTCAGCACTTTTATCACTGTTTTTAATTCATAACTACAAGGAATGGATTTTAATTTTCAGACTATTTTCTGAATTCAATCAACTTCATTTTAATGGTAAATTAGCTCTATATTCGGTAAATCGCCTCCAGAGAAGAGCTGCACGGAAATGCTATGATTATTACTGATATAGTGATAAAATTCTACTCTTAGCCTAGTAGTTCAATTTCTGGGTGATCTTTGTCATGGAGATATGTCAATGAAACAATTGAAGCTGAAATTATGTCGTCTTCCGTAAAATAGCAGTCGACGATACTAAAATGCCCCTCTATATAAGAGTTACCTTTGACTCAATTGAAGGGTGCGCTACCTGTCAGTTTCTCACCAAGATGTGCGTTATTTTATCTCCTTAAAAGATTATACATTTTGTGAAGTTCTAATAATATATTGAGTTGTCTCGAGAGTTCCATGTTTAGACTTGAGATTTGTTTTCGTGCGCCGAAATGGTATCACGCGACGAATTATTACTGGTTTCCAGTCTTAGATCTATGTGAATATAAGGCATTGGGATCAAGGAAATATTTACTTTTGGAATTGAATGAAACTAGAGCTTTGCGTGTTCAGCAGATGGAACCTGCAGTCCTTAAAAATGTTGCGTCCACGCCAAATAATTTTCAGTTAAAGTATGCTTCATTAAACGGATGGACTGAGAGCTTTACATAAAGTTATAAGTTTATTTCTATCTTCGTAGTGGGATAGTGGGATGATGCGAAACTGCACCTCCTTTATTCGCTTATAAATATACAGAAATGCATCTGTAACGAGTAAATATGTGTTAATTGGACTTCTACCTCAATGTGAAGAAAAATTATTTGATTTCCAACCTTTTTCCGTGGCGTACGTACAAATTTACGTTGTAGAAGGAATTAAAGTACATTGGAGGAAAGCTACACGGAAATTTGGAACTTTTAGTCCCTTCTTTGCTACAAATACATACAGATGTATAACATACTGATTTAATCTGTCCTGTAGTCTACAACACCGTTTTCACAGTTTAGTAGATCACTAACTCTCTATATGATTCATTACAACGCCTACTAATATAGTATGCTTTTGTTTCACTTTATTAACTATTTATTTATTTGAATGCGCTTTATACACAAATATGTATGACATTAATAGTAGAAAGTTGCGATAAGCATGGAATATTTCGAACAGATTTCAATTGTAAAAAATAAAGCCTAATGTGAAATGGACTTTAATAAGCTTAATTATGCACATACGGTCTATTTAAGTATATAATATAACAGAAAGAGGTTTACGATATGCTAGAATGCAAAACATGTTTCCATTTGGAGCAATACAAAACTAAAAACCAGTAATTAAGGCTAAAATTAAATTTTCGGAAGACAATTTATATCCTCATGTTTTTAATTATTCACAGTAGACGACAAGAACGAAAGTGGTCTAAAAATGTGATGGCAAAACTATGTTTCTTCCTGGAAAATTAATTATTATTATGAAAAGGCACACTTAGCGCCCTCTATAACAGAGTTGGCTCTGTTTCTCGGTCTAAAAGATTGAAGAGTCTATACAATATCCATAGAAATTGTCTTTGAATGTGATCAGATATATATATATATTTAGAGCGAATCTTAAAAGTCCCCTTTTTGGATGATAAGAAGCTCTGCAAGTGTGTAGAAGTCAAAAATATATCTACGAAATAGTTTACTTTAAGAAAAGTGAGGAAAGTTAACAGTAACTATAACTATTAGGAGAGTATATTGGCCGTAAAATTTGACGGAAAGTCCAGTTTTATTCATTTAGTAATGATCAAAACAGCGTCACTTTACTTTTTCAGTAAAATTTGCTGCTATAAGTAATTAACAGAGCTAGGTGACAAAGGATACAATTTTTTCTTTCATTTCGTCGGTTAATTCTTAAAGAAAGCCATTATGGGATACATATAAGTAAAATCGAGGGAAAGTTCTATTCATGAAGGAAATATTTGAAGAAAAATCAATAAAAGAGTCATGTAATGTTGGTTTATCGGCATAGAAAACTGGTTAAATCACATCTGGTAATAACTATATGTACTGCTGCATGAATAGGCTAGACTTTAACCAAACAGAACTCCTTTTCTTTCATTTCAATTACATTTTAGTATCTAAGAATATTTTTGATAATTAGAGAACTACTGAAGCTTAAATATCCCAAATAGGTAGAAAAGATATTCATAGAAGATTTGCGATAAAGAGACGTCTATATGATTCTACAAATCATATTTACATTCGTATATATACGGAAAAACTTATCTGATACTCTCAGTATATACATGGCTCACTTAGAAAGAAATAAAGAACCTCCTTGGGTAACTATTAAGGATTCGAGTTTCCGTAAAAATGTTAGGAGTAAAATTAGCGGTCGGGACAGATTAAAAACAGTTCTGCAAACTGTATCCTTTTTTTAAGAATCAAATCTTTACTGAATTTTAGTAACCATCAACACGACTAATTTTGGCATAGGATGTAGTTTCCGCAGGAGCAAAATTGTGCTAAAGAATACTGCTATCTGAAATTTATGTTATGCTTTCAACAAAAGGCGAATAGAAGAGAGGTTTATATCGAAAAGTCCGCGACTAGTTAGTTGCAAAAAGGTAATTAATCGAATAAATTAGTACTTCGAGGAAGTCAGATGCACCTCAAATGATATCGAAGCGAAAAATCAGTGCTTTTAAAAGAAACAGGGATATTTCGGAATACTTTAAGTTGTCCCAAATAGAATGGTTGAGAAACTTGGCAATCAGATCGTCGTTGATTCTTTCTGTGATGCCTGTCGAATATCGGAGTTGCGTTGAACAATTGTGACCAGTAGAGGTTTTGGTTTCAAGAGTTTTTGAAGAACAAAGAAAGACATATGAACCATAATTAGATGTAAATATGAGAAGGATGAAGCTACTTAAGTCGAGTCGGCCGTTAAGTACACTTACAAAGTGGTTGCCTCGATCATGCTTCCTGATGATTTTTAACGTGTACCTACTTCCAAGTAGAGTAAAATACAGTACAGAAGACGGAATCATCTACCGATAAACTTTCGAGCGAGTACTTCATACATTAATAAATGTTTGAAAACTATAATTGAACGTCTGAAAGTACTTCATGATGACTAAAAGAAAATTAACTACATGTTTAATCAGTAATTTTGTCCCGGAAAGGTAATCCTACACGAAGTGATGAAAATTCCTGTTAAAGGGAAAAGGAAGACCAACTTACTTCGGTTACTCGTTTCTATACTTGTATAATGCCGCCAAAATTTGAAAATTTCCGGTCTTTAATAAAAAAGATGATATTGAACAGAAAATAATTCCTCGTGTATACATTTACCAACCCTTGATGGCTTGTAATTACTGAGCTTTTACACACGTTCTGTTTGGATAAATTTTCCGAGATTTTTTCAATATCGTAAGAGCCAAATTTGCATATTACAGTTGTAAGACGCAATGTTCTTCTAGTTTATAGCTATGAATCTCACTTTTCCTATACTTCATCTTTTGCCATTATCAGAAAATTAAGGAGCATTATAGTTTTATGTCATTAGAATTGTACGCGAGAAAAATTTCTTTGGATTTTTTGGCTTCACACTTATCTCCTTTTTCTTTCACGCGCTGTTCTTTTGCCTATTTGAAACATGAATAATTTTTTTAATAAATTTAGGACTTTATTGCTGCTATTTTTCGTCAATGGAAATATTTAAGAGTAGTTCTAAGTAAGTAAAAGGCTATCAATTGTCGGTGGTTTGGAGAAACTGCAATTACAGGAATTTAAATGTTACCTTTTTCCATATTTATTAATAAGGTTCTTGAAAATACTTATCAATTTACGGAACAAGCTTGTACTTATGATTATATTTTCATCTCTCTATGACATGAATATTAACAATATGTCTATCGACTGATCTTTATTCCTAAAACTAGTACATTAATAATTAAAGGAACCGATCAAAATTATATATTCCTATTTCTAGCCATTTTTCTTTTGATGTCAAATCACGATTTTCCTTTAATAATATTCCAGTTTAAGAATTTAATAATAAAACTCTTTAACTCTAGTGCGAACAATCACTTCCACAGATTTGTTGAAGGTAGTATTCTTTCTTCCTAAACGGTCCGACAAAGTTTCTGCCGCTGATTTTGGAGCAGAAAGAGAAAAAGACATCACAGGAGAAAAATTATACCATGGTATCTCAGAGGTCCTTTGGGAGAAATTAAGGTATGGCGAAATTGTTCTGAGTCAGAAAGTTGAATCGTGAGCCAGAAAAAAAACGCAAGTTAGAAGATGCCAGCAGGATTTTGGATGAGCAGGGAGATAACTTATTAGAGGTGCTCTGTGGTCAAGTTTTTTGGATACGTCTTGAGATGCAGTGTATCGAATTCCACACAACCATGTAAATATGTAATGAAATAAAATCTGACTAAGGGGCATTTTGTTGCCTCTACTCTATCCTCTCTCCACAACATTAAATGGAAAAATTAGGGAATGTGTATGGCACGTTCCACTACTAGCGGAAGAAGTTGACTTCTTAGATGAAGAGGGAAAATACGATGAAATCATCGCAGCCGCTGAAGAAGTTTGTTCCCAGCAATAGACGGAGAGACTGAACTATAACCTCAAACTGACCAAAGATCAGGGAGAAATCAGGGTGCAAACGTAAGAGAAGGAAAAATTTGGGTGAGAAGTTTTCCGGTCTGGCGAAATCAAAAGTTAAATAAGGATGGGACTATTTCAGCAGTTGGCTGGCTCAGTGAGTGGGAAAAACTCCCAAATAGGACAAATGAGTACAAACCTATATCAGTTGGGAAAAAAGCAGCAGGGGTGTCCAGTGTCAAGAACGGGGCGCTTCGATTGCCTTTTGGATAGAAGAGCTGCTTCTGAAGAAGAAAGTTTGGAAATAAATACTCATATTCTGGCAAAGATTCTGGATCTGATTAAGAAATTGTGATTTCAACACTGTTGTGGTGAGGCGGGGAGAAAATAACTCCGTCAAAGCTTTCGCTGGATATGAGGTAGAAAAATCTATCTCTTAATGCCAAATTCTCCGTCATATTTATGGGTTAAGTCTTGACATAAATATTGAAAAAGAAGATTGGATCGGAGTAGCCACAGCCTACCGATAAATACTGTCCGCAAAAATCATATCCGACTATTCAAAAGGCCTCAAAAGGCCTCGCAAAAAGAAATCGATAAAGAATGCAAATAACGCATGAGAAGATATAGATTGGGATCTAACGTTGGATTTAAACTTAGAAATTGATGTATAGGAGAAAAAATTGTACTAAAATTTATTTTTAGATTACAATTCGCCTATTCTGACGTGTCGAATGGCCATGGAGAAAGAGAAATGGAAATAACCTCAAAACAATGAAAAGTATTCCGTTGGAAATGACGCAAGGACATACAATGTATTTAGCAGATCTTTAAGGTCGTTAAAGCTGCATTTTATTACAAAAAACCTCCAACTGCCCTCCTGATGAACGGGAAGACCGTGGGGGTGTAACTAAGTAATTCGATATATCCAAAAGATGATATTAAATGAGGATTGCCCTGGACTTTTACCGATATTAGTTCCTTTTGCACTTTATCCCTGGTGAAAGAGTTTTGTGTGGTAATAGGCTCCAGAAACGGCACCTGAAGCGAAGACGTATCTTAACTTATATGTGGCGCCTATTTTGTGCTCTAAAGTTTTATAAGATCGATACCCGTGTTTTTGTTCGGCAATGGAAGACGTATCCTCCCCATGGAAAGATAGGGTAATGGCATAGCGTTCCAGGAAAACTTGATGCTATATCTAGAAGCACACGGCATGCGTCCTGGCGCTGGATACAACATTTACGTATACCGTTCTCTCCAATGGCTGAATTTAGAGGATCTGAGCTAGCAGATACTAGGTTTATTGATATGAATAAAATTTTCCTGCCCCCGGTAGGCGGGAGATGCATATGCCTAAAAGATGTCATATCCAAGAGCATGATTAACATATCTCAGAAATCAAGACAATCGCTTGACGCAGTTCTGAAAGTGAGCTTGAGATGACCAAACGTGGCTCAAGTTATGAAAAATAATTACCAAAAGTTTGGAAATCTAACCTTTTGAAAAGTTATGGTTAGATCCAAAACTTTCCAAATGTGAAGCCCTTAGCACTCGCGGAAATTCTATTTTTGGGATCCAAAGGGGAATTGATGTCCGCCTGTGACCGGATGACCTGATAATCAAAAGAGAAGTAAACCGTTGTGACCAAACGCGAAAATAGCTATTTTGAAAGTGTAGCACTTCCTTGAGTAGTAACATGTTCTGGACATTTGCAATTGGTTTTCAACACTCAACAGGGCAACATTTGTTGTGTTCCAAGAATACTACATGATCAGCAGGTCCACTTTTGAAACTTTTCCCCAGACACGTAATGCCTGTATGGAGTTGAAACTACCTATGCTGTTGTCTCTATTACTCCACTACGAACTTTTTCTCCCGGGAGGGATTATTTGATCGCTTTGGATGATTATAGTCGATGCTGAGCCACGATGGACACTCTACTAGCGGAATAGAACCCGAAAAAACGATTTGTTTGGTCTTTTTTTGCCTAGTATTCATGATAGTACCGTTCAGATCCCCAAGTGTTATTGTAACATTATTTCAGCCAAAAATGGGATAATACGTAGCACACAAATGATCTTGAACGACAGACAACGTTAACAGGTCTTCTTTTGCTTGCTCGTCAGAGACGGATGATAATATGGAGAAATACTCTTTAAAGATTTGAAATTAATCCACTTCTTGTTGGCAAACAAATGTCTAGCGTTACAGTTCTCTGGCGTCTAACCAACCGAGTTGCCGCTATTTCTTTGTCCTGAGCTATCCTTTTCATGTCTATATGTATTTTCACTAATGAAAACTTGCGGATGTACCCTTCTGATTGCACTAAACTCGTTTATGCGAGTATAAGCTTGGAAACTACTACGAATAACGAGCAGCTCTGAAATTATTCATCATCCTCTGAGTTTTAAATGATAACTTCGTAAAAAAATCGAGAGATTCGTTTAAATTTAGTACATTATGTTCATCACCTTTACTATCGGGACTGTACTTTAGAACAAAAAACCCTCGAGTAAAAAGAAGTCCCTGCACTAAGTTTATTTGCACCATAAATTTTTCATCGTATGCTAATTTCTACCTGGGCTCTTCAAGGCCGAGAACGTTAGGCCTCCAACCGTCATGAAATACACAGTCTGCATTAGTTCTCCCTCTGACTTGCTTCCTATTTGCTACGTGCGGAAAACTTACCAATGTCCTTCTTGGTTCTTTCTTCGCATGAATGCTACTTGTAGCCAATTGAATGTCGAAATATACTACGAAAAAATCCCTCTTTTAACAAAAATGAAAGAAATACATGCTTTTGGACGATTTCAGTCTCAAATACTAAGTGTCATAAGCTCTAAAGTGTCATCATCCGCCTTCTGTTTGTGTATTGACTGTTAAATTGCCTTATCTATGTGGTAATATCAACTCCTTATCGTATTTTTCAGTTCAGAGAAGAGTAATTCCGCGATTGTTTTTGCACGATGTCGTCCGGCTACCTACTGGATTCGGTTTATTCGACCTTCTAATCAAGCTGCGTCACCTCTGTTATCAAATCGCTACTCATTACTTTATATCTGTACACCTGCCTATGCTTTAATTTCAACTTCGCGACGGTAGTCGCAGTTTGTTACGGCCAAGCATTATATAAGAGCTTGTGTCCTCACAATTTCTTGCATTAAACTTCCGAGCTCCTCCATCGCCTTTCTCGTCTTATTGCGGATCTTGGGCGCTAATTTAGAGCCCCTGGTATTAACTTGTGATAATATAGTCATGGTTGGCTCCCGAAGACCGTCTTAGAGACATCCAGAAAAACTCTAACCTGCTGACCCTCTGGTTATCCAAAGCTTCGAGGAGGAGAAATAAAAAATACTAATTTCTGACTTATATGTAAACATTATCTACTCGCAAGGGTAAACGAAGAGAAGCCAATTGTAAGATAGAACTGGATGAAAAAGAGTATGATTACGGAAACATTTCCAGTAAGCTAGGAAAAGCGCAAGAGAGAAAGGAATTTTTCCTCATTCCCGTTCAAATATATGAGAATTAGTAAATTGTACCACCTCTTTTTTTCCAACACATCACCACGTTTTGTAACTGAATCTAACTATATTTTTCATCAACCTTGAAATTTTTAGTTTGAATTTCGTAAAATGTAATTTTTTTTACATTAACAGCTAATAGCTATATTCGCGACGTCTCCCGGAATATAAAATTTAAAACTTTATATCCACAAAAGAATTTACAAATGCGTTCAAAGTCGGATAGAGGTCCCAATATGATATGTGCTTCCACAAACAGTAGTTAAATAATAATAATGCACTTTCGCCTATAATTCATTCGAATGGAATGAAAAATTTGCAAAAATCTTCGTGTTCCTTCATTGAACATCCTGGCATACAAGACCAATCTTTACAGAAAAAAATAATCATGTTTTTATTACATTAAATGGAAGAATGTAACCCCTAACATTCCAAAACTTTGCTATCAAAACCTTTATCAGCATCTCGACTGTTTTTACCCAATTTTAGAAGAATTTTCTCTAAATTAAGGTTCAAAAAAGGCATACCCATTACTATCCAGCAAAAAATAGTCTCCGAGAGAAAGATAATTCATTAATTGTCCTAAAATTTATATTTCTATAGCCTAAGAGGTCCTATATATAAGAAATATGTCTAACCGATATAAATAATTCGTGATTAGCCCATTTAATTATGTTCATATGCGAAATAATTCAGTGCGTATTTATAATTTATCAAAAGATCTGCAGATAATACGACGGTTAATGATTTTAAAATGACCTTTTTCTTGTGTAAACTATTATCTAGACTTTCAGCTGGTAAAATTAATAAGCATACTAAAATATAAATATGATTGCATCCAATTAGAAAATCCTTTTCGTTTAAGGATCTACCAACTGCTGCTAGCTAACCCTAAACATAAAGAAGAAACTTGGCGTCACAATGAAACCGTTCCCTACCGTGCTCTCATAACTGTATCTGGTGACGTGCAAGAACCACAAAATGAGTATAGAAGGATTGCCGGTTGATTACAGAAATTTGAATAGGTTGATCCATACGTGCGATCTTTGTGATCATGGTGATTTTTTCCCAAGTCAGACCCGTCGTTGGTATAGTAGCATCTGTGAAAACCATGGCCCACGTTGTACCGTAAATGTTTTATGACCTTCTTCCCGTCATCATACACGACGGAGAGGGCTACTAGTGGATTTAGGGCGGTAAGCACACCGTTTTTCCCCATTTAATGACCTAATGAGTCGCGTTATGATTTTTTCCCGCCGATAATGTCGAGATTATCAAGGAAGTACATTGCCGATCCCGACTTTCTTCCTAAGTAAATTGGTACTTAATGTTCAGAACGAGAACTGCAAGTAAGCAGTGAAATGGTTGGCGATGAGGTGGCAAATTTTATTGGCTTTTAAATTGACCCTCCGGTGAGCCGAAATGACCGTCAAGCACAATAACCTAGCCGGGAGCCTGCAAAGCCTCCTCTCTATATAATAAGTTCCCTGGCATTATCTGTTGAAAAAAACTAGTTTACTTTTTAGAGACATATCAAAAACGGGTCTATAGTATTAAAAACTGCCTGATAATGGCTGGAGACCATTTTAAGTTTATAGAAAACAACTTAATTCCCACTTGAGATGATTAAGATAATAAAATTTTTGAGGAAAACTTCAAACGCGTTGTTTGGAACGAACTGCATGGATCTTTCCGGAATTTGGTAGCACTGATTGGCGAAGTTTTCATAAAATTGTTGATCCTGGTCTCAGACTTATGCATACAAACCGTCGAGTTTATTTATAAATAACGAAAAAGAAAGACTTGCAGAGGTTTAGCTCACTCCATGCCTCTTATTCTGGCCACATCCATGCATTTTCTAATTCTATCCATGTTAGTACAAGGGATGAAAACAGAAGACCCCTCAGGTTTTAAAGAGATGCAATACCATTTTTAAGGCAGTGGTCTGATATCTTTTGAGGTTCTGACAATAAGTTATTTGTGGCACTTTGCTGATCTTCCTCAGAACCAAATTGAATCCCCGATTCGAAACCTTTGAGTTGCACATGACACTGCATCTCGAATAACTCGACAATTATTAGATCGCGAACAACTTAAAATTTTTACCGACTTGTTCACTACAAAAGTAGAAAAAAACTCAGCGGCGAGAATTCGTGTTCAAACCGGAGTCTTCACTTCTACCAGTTTCTCTTCTCTTGTCTCTATACTAATGGTTACGTTCTCGTTAAAGGTATTGTGTCCCTCTTAAATTACGTATTCCTTTGTATGGGCCTGTACGGATGGGGCATGTGGCCAGTATCAAAGTTTTACCTTCGAAGAATGTGAAATTGATGGCAGAACGCGTCTGAAAGGCAAATAATTCCGGACAAATTATCCAGTTTTGGTTTCATCTAGATATACCAAGTCCAAAGAGGAGTCGCAGCTGCTTTTTCTGGGGTAAAGCATTCCTATACATTATCATCCCTTATACCATAAATAAAACCCCTATTTAACTCTTCACCTTTGTTTCATGTCAGATAATCGCATCTAGTTTCACTTCTGCAGTGAATGGGGAGTATCATGCTTCATTTGATTTTATAAATTTAATGAGGCATAGCCAATGACGAAAAAACCATCCTTTTTTGTAAATCATCGTGAAACGTATTAAAATGCGTTTTTTTGCGTGAATAAAACGAGTAAGGATGAACCTTCCGTAATTTTATGCAGCAGAAACCACGCGGGAAGAAAGAATCTACTCCTTCGTAGTATTTACGATGATAAACCAAGCGGCTTATCGGCAATAGTAGATGCACGCGGAAACCTTCAAGTTCTCTGAATGCTTCATATCAAAATAGATGAGCTATTTATTAAGTTAGCTGGTATTTCGGAATAGCACAATCAACCAGCCTGTTATAACAGAAATTTATCGATACAAGGCTAGCTTTCAGAATATAAAAACCCTTTTTGATTCTTTATATCGTCATGCGCAGACAATACTTCGACAGTACTGCAAAAATTGGAAATATTGGTTCATCTTGCTATATTTTAAGTGACATACCTGTTCTATCGACATCGATGGATGATGTTTTCAGCCATCGGAAATACCCTCTGATATCTTCGGTACGAGTCTCATTGGCTGATAACCAAACGTGTCTCCCTGAATGAGTCCTTTTTCTTCGAGTCAAAGCTCGGCCAGTGATGGTCTACTTGGACAAACTTTTTTTGGTGCCAAGCTGTGGTCGTCCGCGAATCACCCCTGTGCTTGACAGCCAAAAACATGCTTTTGTGGGGTAGACTCGGTCATGAATCTGTTCAACACAGTCAAGAAACCTGAAATAGTGTTACCAGGTGATCATCCGAAAATTTTTCTTGTATGTCCGAGCACATATGGAATTTGATTCTTTTAAAGTAGCAGTGATTAATGTTTTAACAATTTTAGCGGATACCGAACCGAAAAGTTACTGTAAATTGAAGCTCACTCTACGGTAAGATATTTTTCTTCCCTATTCAAAAAATACTACATTGTAAGTCTCCGAATGCATCTAGCTATTTTTGACACCACTGACAGTAGGAAGAAAGGATTTCTGTAAACCTAATATCACTTTGTACCAATTTTTCTTCAAAATGACTAGAAATTGATACATAATATACTTATGGTTACTGTTAGGTTGAAATTATTGTCTACTTTTAATGATCAAACCGTCCTGGGAAGAACAAGCTAAAGTTGATGCCCCATCATCTTTGCTTGGTACGATAATGTACCCCACCGGGTGCAGTACTGTATTGACTTTTTATTATATAGTATGACTATCGGAGGATGGTTGGGAGGGTTACATCGCATAAATGGTTGACATTTAACATTCTTGCTTATAAATGATCAGTGTATATATGTATTCACGATATTTCTTTCGGATAGTCTCCCGATAACCAGTTTAAATTGCTACTTGAGTCATACAAATTTAAGTATCCCTCTTTCCAGGCGTTTGTCAAGCCTAAGCTCTATTGGAGTCCTCTTATCCCCCTTTCCTAACAACATTTGTTTGCCTCCGGATAAAATTCCCCATCTATGGACTGAGCTCTCCGTCAAGATTCCAGAAACTTCCTTACATTCCTTACCTTCCTACTTGCCGTCGTGTTCAACACTGCTTGGGTGAACGAGGTACTTCTCGTCAACTTTCTTCTGTGTAGCGGAGAACCACAGATATTACTTGCAAATAAATCCTGGGAACTACTCCCGCATATTGCGCAGCTGCATTCCATCGTTATTTTAGTCATTGATAAGTTTCTTTTTCTGCACCATAGCCTCGCTAATGCACTGCTGGCACAGCTCCTTCCAATTTTCGCACCACTCGTCAATGATTTCGTGGTATTCTCACTACTTCGGAAGCCCCACCCCTATTCATTCACTCACATCAGATTCTACCGCTGAAAAGGGCTATTACACACTTCTGAGGGTAACTTTGCTTATCGCTGAATCTTCTGGTCTTTCTTGCACGAGACCCTTACAAAATAACATTAATCCTCCTCACACCCTGTAACATATCATCTACTAACATTAATCCGAGATATTCAGTGACGGCTTCATTATATTCATTTCCCCATTTTTTTCGTTGAGGTGCTGATAATGCGAGTTTCGAAATTATTCTCAAATTATTGCCCATAGAAATGGCTAAAATGGAGAATATATTACATTTATAAATGAAAACCTTTCCTTTTCAATAAATGTTGATGGATGCACCTTCGATGCTTTCTGTAAATACAATTGGGCCGCGGAGTCAAAATTTTTATGCTTCGCTTTCAATTGACTACTACTTCCGTTTTAATAATATTCTCAACCCAGGTGAAATTTTTCTGACCCGGAAATAAACGGACGAGTGATTATAGCACATCCATGCATAAAACTTTTTTAACCATTAAGTAGAGATTATAAAATATTTAGTAGTAAATTTCGTTATAAAACTTTATTCTCTTCTAAAATCACTTTGGAATAAGTTTGGGGTCTACAAAGATAATTTTCCCCAAATTGAACTAACGAGTAGAGAATTTAATTAATTTGAGAGTCAAATTCTTTCAATATCTTTGAATTTTAGTGCGAAAACTTACGTTTTCGTTTCACTTTTTTACTAAGTGCGTAATTAAAATACCCCATTTCAATAGGAAGATACAGAACAATGCACTGGCCTTATTTTACTTCACTGACAACTTAGAGAGTGCAGAATTAGGTTTCTTTGCGTTTTTTGCTTGCTAAATTATGTCTCCCTGCTTTTTCGTCTCTTTGAAGTGGCGTTCTTGAATTTAATGTGAGCTATACTGAGATCTGAATAATAAAAACATTCTTTAAAATATAGAAATTGATTTTTTTAATGCAACCATGTTTTCGAAGCGCTAATATGTAGGTGCAACTATCTATTTCTCGGAAAGATGAATTTTATTTCTTAATCTAGAGTCATTTAGAGACAGATAGATATCGAAGCACTGTTCATAGAACACTAAAGCAATCACTAAGTCTTATGTGGTTACAAATAATGCAAGTAGTGAGAAATAGTCACTTATGTGAACTGCGAACCACATTTTGGTTCATTTCTATCAAGATAATAAGCAGTCAATTACAAATACTACTAGGATATCCGTAGGAACTTTGAACGTCAATTTGAACATCAAAGTGTAATATGTTAGTGTTAAAAGCGGACAATAGCGCCATGATGGGATATTTAAAGTTTTTAGATAATTTAGATAACTTACATAAATATATACACAAGCTAGAGACTGCATTAAAATATTTTACAATTCTTTTATAATCCGTTTATGCTATAAGTAGTAACTCATCACCTTACTATATAATTCAAACGATTTAATGGCAATATGACATGCAATCTGTCAAAAAATCACTGATATGTCAAGTCGTAAGTTTAATGAGGGTTTATATTCCGTCCATTCAACCTAGATATCAATTTTTTTTACCCTGGCATAAAATTTTAATTTTTATAAAAGTCCTCATTCCTCTTGTGTTGATGAAAAGGAATATGACTATAGTTATGCAGATTGGAGTGATTTATCGATAGCAAATTAGACTAAACTCCTAGCTGGCATTAACAAAGTGCATATAATTGTGTCCACAATAACGATTGAAAAGATTAGTAAACACATTTCTATAAAAAAATAGATGTTTTAATTATTCTTGAGCCCAATTTATCTCGTTAGCACACATGGAGAGGGTTTTCAGTATATTTAAGAATAACTATAAAAGCTAACCGATTATAAATACCAGAAACCGTATGCCTTACATAACCTTTCGCTCGTAATAGCTTGTTATTGAAAAATAGTATTGTCCATATGCCTCTAAATATCTTGCTATATTGAAGTTGCTGACAAAACTGAGCCCTGTAATACTTTTTGCATCCTGAAATAGCAAAAACATTTACATGCTTATTTGAAAAATTCCCCTGGCCATGGAGAATAGGTCGACATGGCAGCCCACAGGGAAGAAGACGGCGATGATATAAATTAGTTGTGATAAAAGGTAAAAATAAAGGCTTTCCCTTAGATATAAATTGAATCGAAGTCTTTTATCAGTAATTTTGGCAGGAATCGAGTTTGTTCACCAGAAAGGCGTAATTTTTTAATAATGGTACTTAAGGACCTGTAGATCTATTGAGTTCGCTTCTATATACGAATTTCGCGGCCTGTAAAACACCATCAGGAACTTTTTCGGTTATTCAGGGTGGCTTGTTCAATGACTGGCCATTGTTTCGTAGTTACAGATAATTCAAAGTCGAAGCTAAAGGCGGGGGAAAATGTGGGAGGATTTCAACAGAAATGGGAGGTGGGGATAGAGTGCAGTCAATTTAAATGTCGAATGTTGTCCAGATTGCTGAGAAGAGTGATGGTCTGTGCGTGACCCGAAGTTATTGGCCAAAAGGCCGCTCTGTACTGAGCTCTTTATACCAAATTTATTGGAACGGGATCAAACCAGCTTCTATCAAAGCGATCATTTGTCTGATCCTTATATCAATACCATATTGTACTCATATCTCTGTCGGATGTGTACAGCGTAGCAAATTTTTCTGAAGCTACATTTTTGAATATTTGCCGCGGTTGTATACAGTATACTTTTGGAAATAGTTGGTCTCCGAACGACTATATCACTAAAAGTATTCCCAATTTTTTTATTCTCTTATACTAGTCATTATTTATTAAACATTCTATGGTGACCTGTGTCGCCATTCTCTCATTCCAAAGTACCAATATTTGATATCATTCCGCTTATAAGGTACAGCAAGTTCTTCATCCCCAGCGAGTCCCGTATCCCCCATTCCATTTCCTTATAACCCAAGTACTCCTCCCGAGTAGTATATACTTCCGAATGGATATGTAGGCTCCGGTAGCTATCCTTCCCTTTTTGGTACTATTTATTCTTGTAAAGTGACCAAAATTTTGGCAAAAGACGGGAATTGAAAATATGTTTAAAGCAATCATGTATCCTCTACGTATTTTACGCGCCAATCTCCCTCCATTTGTTATTTTTCCCTTAAGCAAACAAAAAACACTCCGCAAACTCGAAAACTAATTCATGAACACTTGTCCACTCTTTCACATGCAGAAATTTGAGAGAATCTGGCTTCTCTTGCTGTAAAATATCAAAAAAGGCCATAGTATGTGGCAGAACCAATCCAGGACTGGCTTCTTTACACCATATATCGATCTGCAAAACGGTAGACCCATTACCCACTCATTGGATCCATCCATCGCATTGAAAAGAAAATTTAATTTCGATATCATGGGTATTTGAACTCTTCTTGCGGCTTATTTTATCTGAAGTGAAATATTTTGTTGCTTTAAATACATTGATTGAAGTAGACCATCTGTGCATAGTTGAAAAATAAAGCTAAACTCGTTTCAAGATATATGTACCAACTTTTCAAACACCAATACGTAATGGACGATCTCTAGCACCATAGTATAGACTACTGGGTCCTAGAACGTACTCTGAGCTTATTTTCCTTTCTGCTGACGGTATTCGATGTACCACCAATCTTGTCTCACGTTTTAGTCCTCAAAGTCACTGCTGTCTCTATTCTGCATTGCTCGAATGACGCATTGACGAAACTCGAGCAAGAACATCCACCTGCTCTGTTTTTTGCCGCCTTTTTCACCGCATGTACAAAGACCATGACGAGATACTCGTTTCCTGTTGCACTCATCCTCCTCCGGGAGATAAGTTCGATTTGAAAAGACTCTGGTTTTGCCTGCAGCAAGCACACATGCAGTTTCCTATACAGTACCGACTATTTTTACTTTGTACATTGGAATTTTTCGTACTTTACACAGTAGAGCAAGTTTGCTTGCTAACCGAAAATAACAGCGGTCCAAAACAGCAGCTTTTTCAAAAGCAAAAATAGGCCGGAAGCAGAGGTTTATTTTGTAACCTATTATTGCTTGAGTAAAACTCCTAATTGTACTGCTGTCATTAAATAAGGTATACATTATTATTTTAAGAACCAATGTTACGACAATTGGAAGATTAAACCAAATCTACTCAAAGACAAAGATATCAGAAATAGATTTTGATTTTAGCTGTGAACTGGAATTACAGTCGAAATATATACCTTTGCAAAGAATTCCTAACTGTCAGTTCCATTATTGGGGTATTAAAAGGCCTTAATTTTTTTTCATCAGATGAATACCGCTGGAATTTTCTGTATGGGAGAAAAAATTTCTAACATTACTTGTAACGAATTCAATTTCGGGTATCATATGTTTCCCGAAACTACTTTTCTTTCTTAATCCTCCGCCAAATGAAAACTAAAACTTTTTGTAAGTTTCCAAATATTCTGAAATTAGACATCGATAACGTTTTACATTATAATAACCTAGATGTGATATTTTTTATCATATTAGTTTAATCCCATTCTTAAAACGATTTAGTGGTTATGGTATGACAGCTTCTCTGAAGACTTAATAAATATTTATCTTTTTTAATTTCACGAATATTTGAGCAAAAGAAACTAAATAGCTGAACTGATTTCGAAACCTCAATTTCTTAGCCATTGTTTTGTCTTTACGTATCACATGATCAATAATAATAATTAACTACAGTATACATGTATGGTTCTACATCCAACCTATTCTTATCCTTATCAATGTATAACTATACTTTTCATAAATACCTTTTATCAGGATTCACGTTATTTCGTGGAAACAATGAGCATCCTCGGACCCAAACTGCCGACATATCATAAATGATAACCAAATTCAAGCCTCTCTCGGTTCTCACTTTGTAGGACTCACACGGGTCTGAAATAATGAGTTTATTAATTCTCTTAAATTCTGGTAAAATCAAAAACTAAAGAATATTATCTTGTGTTTACGAACTCTGTAAATGAATAAATAACCATTATAATATCGAACTCTATTTAACAGATAAATTATTCGCATGAAAACTTGTGAATTCATATATTTTTCTGTTTCGTAGCTTCTATGAGAATATTGTCCTCAAATAAGACACATCGAAGACCAGAAAGTTTTGAGAAAAACTCTATTTCCACCTTTTCTTTTACTTATACTTAAAGCCTTGGAGAAGCTCGAAACAACCAGCTTCAAGAGAATTTCGACACTATCCGGGGTCTGAGAAGAATTTTTCAACCTCATAAGCACTCCCATAAATACCCAACTTGAAAATTCTTATTTGAACGTAATTAACGCAATCATACAGCTAAGGGGTTGAATAGGAATTGTCAGTCACTCCTTACACCACTTAATTGGCAGCAGTTGACCATAAAACATGGAAAAAATTACTGAGAAGAACTGATGCGGTCAAGGAACTGTAAAATTGCAATTCGCATCAGCGCCAATCATACAACAGAGACACTGTATTTACGGTTTCTCTAGTACTTTATGTTATCCCCAAATATTACTTTTCTATGCAGAATGATATGAGTTCAAGATCACAAGTTCTTCATATTCTTCTGTTAATTCTGTATAGATCGTACATCAGTTGCAGTTTTTTCCAGATGGATATCTGAGCGCTCTAAATTTGAACCGCACCGGAGTAATTTATGTCATATTCTGCGTTCCGTTTCTGTAGTGCTAGTGTTTATAGGACCATTTTCCTCTTATGAGAACAAAGTTTAGGGCTATCTTTTTTAAGTAAAAAATTCTTCTTCTGTTTTTTGCTACCCTATAATTTGAACAGTAGTGAAGCTCGCCCCAATCAAATTTTTCCGTAATTTTAGCGCTATTCAGGATAACTACTTTATTCCACTTGATAACCTTTGATTTTAGTGCGAGTTAGCCACATTTTATCTTGTAGATGAATTCTTTAGCCGAAGAGGTATAGAATTGAAGCTCATGAGCACCTCTTTACTTTAATTCTATGTTTTAGAGACTTTTTTATAAAATGTTTACGGGTCCTCCAATTTTTTTTGAACTTGCTGTACATTTTTGTACGATAAAAAATTTTGCCCTCATGCGAGGAAAGAGTTTGCCTCATATGAGGACAGTGCTATCGTGGATAGACACTAGATTGTGGACACTATTGTGTTATGAGTTTGAAAATGTATTTTTTACCTAAAGTGAAGGGTTTTTCATTATTAAATTGACCAAAAAACTTGCGTGTTTATACATCGGCAATAATCAGGGTCCAGGTTTGGGAATGAGTCGAAAACTAGTTAAGTGATAAACCTCCTGAGGCATTTAAATACACGTTGGTGGTTAGAACTAAGCCATAACAGTCATTATTTTCATTCAGAACATACTTGTGATATTCACGGAATTTTGATGGTAAATTTGATTTCGAAAAATCCATTCACACATTTTCATTTTGAACCGTTTTTGACTTTAGCGAGTCTCAGATTAAATAATTTCAATCGATAGTAATGATATTCTCTTTCCCATACCAAGTCATAATAACTTCCCCCTTTCTCATTTTTTCACATGCCTTTGTCCAATTCAAGTTAAGCGTGTTAAATAAAATGGTACTTTTATTGGAGTATTTAACAACTCTCCCCTGTTGTTCAAAAATAATTCGTACAGGCATAATAAAAGTGATAAGACATTATCATACTAACTTTTTACACAAATTAGTATGATGCAATCATTTATTACCATGACTCGAATTGGGTTCATTTAGAAAATTTTTTACACGGAAACTGATCAAGTCATTACATTTCAATGTTAATCGAATCACCAGGACTTGAATAGATGACAATGTTCCTCAGAGAAGTTTTGAAGGCTTGAAGAGGGGAACATATAGAACCTAATCAGAGCTTTTTTCCCATTTTTATCTTATATAAATACATTCCTGTACAATTAAAATTCACTTTATAAGCTCTTGGGCCAAAGATTTATCATTTTTACAGGGTTTACTGTTTAAAATCTTAGAAATCCTTTCTCGCATACGTATATAGCAACCTATGCGCAGTTTTTTTGAATGTGTATTTGCACGAGCTTTATCCAGTTAACAAAGGAATTTGCTCCAAAAAAAGTGATCAGCATGGAATTGAGCACATTTTATAAATTTTATCCATTTATTTTTAAGATGGAAAGCGAGATCTGGTAAATGATTACCAATCATTAGAAATTCTATTTTACTCATATTACTAGAAGGATATGAAAACTCAATAATTTTAATATCCTTCTAGTGATATTTCAACACGTTTTCAAATAAATGCGTACCATTACGAAAATTCCACTGAAAAATAATTCAATTCGCCCCAATTGTGCGATAAATTCATGATTATACTTATAATTGGATCAAAGGGACCCCAATTTGCAGGTTTTAGGGCTAGTTTAGCTAAAATTTCGTGTTTTTTCATCTTATAGTTCTCAATTGTAGGTTTTAATCCTAACTGTGTTCCGTGTTCTTTTGTGCCTTTTGCTCCAATTTCGACCTAATTTAACTACAAAGATAGCAATATTGCTCTAACTCACAATAGAAGAAATTTTATTCTAACATTTCCATAATCTGAGTATCTTTGGTGGTACTATGTAAGTGAATTGAGTTTTGTATTTTCAAGATTAGTAATAAGCTCACCGGTTTGGCTGAAGTAGATCTTTTTCATTCAAAATCAACCTTTGTCTCAAGTTTAATAAGCTGAATAAGACCAATTTAAGTTCATAAATAAAATTTTAGTACGCAAAGATTCATACTGAAGAGAAAAATGTTATTAAAACAGTGCTTATAATTCCTGTTAACAGTTTCATCAGCCAATTTTTCTCATAAGAAGTTTTTTTGTCCTCGTTTCCCATGTGCTCTAGAATTTCAAAAAGAAACATCCAATAAATTTCTTTATTGTATTCGAATTCCTTTCATAACTATTATTCAATATTTTTGGATTTTTTCATAATCAGAATTGGAAAGTGTTGTAATCGGTTCGATTTATTTCGTACTTACCTAATTTATTCGGAGTCTTTCCAGGGGAGTTATTATATATTCAACTACGCTTGACGTTTTCAAATTTTACTTCTTCTATATGAATTTTCTGTAATGCTTACATGACTTCACACTTGAGGTTGATGAAGTAGATAGTTTTTCTTGGCTATTTGGACACAAAAGTAGATCTTTTTTATATGTAGGTAAATAAAAACCTCAAGACGACAGTCTACTTGAAATTACTTGCTCTGGCCTCTAGAAAGAGATATAATGCTCTATCTCGTAGCCCCTGATTAGTAGAACGCCATGATTTCCACTAGTTCGAGACTCTCAAAAATATAAAAAGAGAGAACTGGTGGTTCCATTTTCAATAATCGGAGCTTAGTGCTGTACCGGCTCTAAAATATTTTCGTACCGTACTTTACTTGTGCAGTACCCAAAAGGTTGATTCATTTCACAATTCTATGAAATTACCACTGTCTATTCTTCAAAGAAGTTTTAAGACGGCTAATGACCGCATTATCCGCTTAAACACTCCAGAAAAGGGTAAAAAGGCTCAACTTTTTCAAGAAACATAAAATAGTGCAGGATTACAACAGAAATTCAGAGTGAGTAGAATACTTATCTCAACATTCAGTTGGGTAATGGGACCGCAAATAATTTAACCCAGAGAGATTTCCAAGCAAACCATCAATTTTTCGCATTTTATAAAATATTTTGTCATCGCTACGTCCCAGTATCTCCATAATCCGCTAGAAAATATATCAGAAAAGATAAAACAAACAGAAGATGTACAAGATCATTCTCTATTTGTTATTTATGCAGAAAGCGCTAATGAAAATTATGAATGGACCAATGATTCGTCAGAAGCATCCCCAAATCAACAAAATATTGATGAAAAATTTTGAAAAAATCAATGGACGTCAGCGCAGTTTTCTCAAAGAATCCTCGACATTTTTAAGCGCATATGTAACCTTCGGGTCTTCAAGTTACATGAAAAACCCACAGACGTGGGTAAGAACTTTAAATTGAAAAAGAATTGATTTGACCACGGGAATTCACGATATTTTGTACTACGAAAGGTATGTTCTCTTCGATGAAATGGATTTGGACTCTGAATAGTGTTTTTTCCATGAAATGGCACCGGACTCTATAATTGCTCAGGACGGGGTAATTAGCCGTAAGAAATCTCTGCCAAGATTGATGTTCCGCATTCGTTTTCTATACAGCGCTCATTATAATAAAACTCATGGTTATTTGCACTGAATTCAGACCGAGATGTCTCACCAAATAGCTGGACGGGAGCTCGATATGGATTATCACAGCAACCGAAGGCCTAGATGAGCTCTGGTTTTTTCCGTGTTTCTCTAGCTTTTTCAACGTGAGGTTGAGAGAACGCCAAATAGGAAAGTAGTTCTACTCATCGATAATTACAATACACATGGAGCGGCGGAAAAAAGCACTTCTCTCGAAAATTTTACTGTCCGCTGTATGTTTCAAAACACCGTTTCGAAGTTGCAGTCAATCAACTCTGTCATAATTGCAGTGCTGAAGCTCCTATGTAGGCGGATTCTCATTTACAATGCTCTGAATAATAATCGTATGAACACGAAGGACATCTACAATGTTGACGGGCTTAGATCTAAGGGATGGCTGAATTAAGCATGGCTGTCATGAACAGATACTGCAACAAGTAACTTCTGTCTGTATACAAAACTTACTGATGTAGAAGTTGATTTATAAGTAGAAACAAGTGAGCGGGAAATAATTCAAGTTCTGGTTTAAATTATTGCAGAGCTTTTATCAACCAGTAAAGTACTAAAATTTCTGTTGTTTACTCAATTTTTAAGGAAAAGGAAAAGCATCCAATTGGTTAGTCTATCCAGATGTAGTACCTCTTGCAACTAAAAAATGCAAGATAACATTTAGTTCCAGCGCAAATACTCTTCTGAAACGTAATAAATATACTGTATAACGGTGAAATCCAATTATTTTATTTATGCTTAGTAGCCAATGCGGAGTACTTTATGGTCACATTACACCCCGGCCGACTAACTGTACCACTTAACTGATCTAAAAGACGTACCAAGAGAGTAAAAAGTAATGCGAGTAACTCTTAACGATGACAGTCAAGCTATGTGATTTGTCTTCATCTGCTACTTATTTTTTGCTAAAAAATATCTTCTTTCTTGATCACCGGACTATATATATGGAGTAAAACTGTCAACCACGTTCTCAATCCAATGTTTTCTCCTTTTAGTGGTTCTTTAACAGAGTGTTTCAGGATTCACAAATTCCATTTTTTATGTCCTGAAATGATTTCATATCTCCTCTTTCGACTAACAGGTGATACTGTGAGAACTTGAAGATTAATTTACTGTTCTGGGCTTCTTTTTCACAAAAGTTTCAAATTCAGCAATTCTATGCTTATTAAAAGTTCTTGTTCATAGTTTTGAGATTTCGCGGCAGCTGTGGTCCTATATAATTATGGAGACAGAGAATACACTTGCTTGAGATAATTCTACAGGAAATTGCGAGCAATACTGGTATGTCTGGAAAAGCGGCAGTTAATATCTTTGAATATCGCTTTCAATTCTATTTCATGTCTCGCTTTGTTTATAAGTCCATTCAATTCATGCATTGGCGTCCCCGACGCCATTTTCTAAACTTCAATACCCGTTAACTTTAAACGTACTACTGCAATTCAAGAGGTATTAAACTGGTGTAATACTGTTTTTAGAGTGAGATAGATGTTTTTAGCGGTATTATGAACAACACTAAAGATGATGGTATGGTTCACATTGCTAACCTTTTTTTTGTGACAATATTTAGTTGAAAAAAGTTGTGATATTAGTTTTGATTGGATTTTAATTTTTTTTCTGGCTTCTGAATGAAAACAGCCAGCGGAATGGACAGGAGGAGCACACAATCAAATCAGAGGTTAGTAGCGGTAGTTTATCGAAGATGATATATTGGAGGGGTATTCGGATACGATACAGCGTTTCGGGGTACATTAAATCTTTTTTACCAAAGCGAATGCAGTGACAGAATCATATTATGGTATCATGTTGAACCAAAAGGCTGGTAAAATACAAAAAGGACTAAAGTTTTGAAGTATGGGCTAAAGAAGCAAAAAAGTTAAATTTTTGGTTCGTAACTACAGTATAAATGTCGCTAAAGTGTCACGAAATTTGTAAAAAAGAACTTTTTAGTTGTCCGAGGAGTCAGACGATTTCTTAAGAATTCCGTAACAGTTTTTATGCTTTCTTTTATGTTCTTTTATATATGCAAAACTTTATAAGGAAACATCTTTTGTTTCAACACGAAATACGAAACTTTATACAGATCTGAGCTTTCAATCTCTTTGAGAAAAAAATTTTGGAAATTCAAAGTCGGTTCTAGAAGCAAACAAAATGACCGATTTGCATTATTTATTCAAGATCAGTGCAGCATTTCCTACTATGTTGTCGAGTACATTCTCTTTTATCTCCATCAGCTATATTCTTCTTTCAAAGTGCTTTTTGATGGGAGCTCTTCCCTGGTCAACCCCAGAGGACACTAAGTCAGGCCGATACTAGTCTATTTGAAGTTTTTAGAACTATTTTTGCGCTTCGATTGAAGTATGAGATTCTCTTCCTCCGCAATTGAAGTATGAGATTCTTATCCTTAACAATTGAAGTACAAGGTTTTCATCCTCCATTTAAGCAATTTCCAAGACGCAATCATCGGAAACATCATTTTAATTTCCTTTAATCGCCGATATGAGGACGTTTTTCAATTAGGACTCTTTGTTTAATTAATATTTCACGATAACGCGACCCTTCGCTTTGTATTTCATTTTGCAGTCTTTAAGAAAGTCATTGTATACCCCTCTTAATACCAAACTGGGCAAGTTTTACAGAAGATATTTAAGGCCCCTAAGGTACTGCATTAAAATTTTAGGACAAAATTAACAATATTTAGCATTTCATTCCAATTAAAAACTATTTCTCCTTAATTTCACGCATTTCACTTACATTTGTGCTACAAGTAGCTTGATTGTGAGAGGCTATAAAACTTGCCTTTTAAATGAGTATATGTTGCTTTACAGATTGATGTACCCTAAATACTTTGTTTTTTTGTGATCAGTAGTATCTTTTTGTGCTACGGCAATGTCGAATTCTCTTTTTGCTATCAGATTCGCATACTTCAGTTGCATTATTTCATTCTGTTTGATATAAGTATAGGTTTAAATGCAGTGGATGTACCGTTAGCAACTGCGGCGAGTGCGATTGACGGTATAAAGCAATAGCGCATCATTTTGGATTCCAGCTTAGTGCATTCGCACTTATGGATAAATTTGAAAGTCAAGACCATCTAAGTCAGAAATTCATTTTTTCGAATTTCGTTCCATTACCCTGGTGGTTGTCACAAGTTACATCAGTTGAAACTTAATGATATATTTGTATCAAACCATACTTTAAGTTGAAAACCGCTGAGCTTCTGTCCAATCATTATATTGAAACAGATCATGTTTCTGTACTTATTATGGGATGAGGCCGCCTTGTCCGCGTCCATACGGCTTTTTATGAAAATGAGACTTCGCCCTTTAATTAATTCAGATACATGATATTTTTCATGTAAAAGTCTGAGATAATATTTGAACTTCAGCCATTTAGAGTAGTTTATTACAGCTCAGCTTGTATTTGCTTTCTTTTTTAGGTAAAGTGAGCCGAGTTAAAAAATTTGAGTCATCAATCTGAGTTCTCAAGGACTTTAGCTGAGATTATTCTTGCCGACTTTCTTTGTGATTATAGTTCTCAGAAATTCCGTCAGTTCTTAAATAATTCTACTAGTGAGGCTTTCTTTTTGTTTGAATTGAACACAAGTAGAACAATTTTGCTCCAAATCAAGAAATAAGATAGGTTTACTCTTAAGAAAAGGTGCAGTCTCTGCATGAAAGTTTTGGCTAAAGTTTGTGAGGTAGGCAGTCTCGAGACCTTCATCTTGATCTTTGTTGTCGTCCCGATTTGATGGAATGGTTCGGTATGGTACATGGAGTACAAGTGCTGGAAGATTTGCGATGCAAAGAACTGAAACTGGTTGCCGCCTTATATAGTCGATTGTTTTCTATTTTTTGTTGCCCCTGCATCGTTTGGATGTGAGTTTAAAATTTTTTCGTCATTTTTGCCAGTTCTCTATGCACATAAACCTTTTCAAAGTGGCACTGTTTCATCTGAGAAAAATTGGTCTCACTATCTACCATATTAAGTATTATGTCAGTTCGAGATACTTGTGGCGTCAGTTGTAAATGAGAGTCCAAAATCCGAAAAAAGAATCACACTTCTAGACCATTATGTACTGCGAATTTAACACCTGACTCTTGAGAATAAAATGGTTTGAGTCAGAGACACCCCTAATACTATTTACACGCCTCATGTTTAGTATCTCGCAATTTTCCCGCTTCCCACCATTTCAGAGCCATCAACGACTCTTCGTCTCTCTCTATTCTTTGCATCACTACCATCCTGACCCTATCCTATCATTTCCCCTTTAATTCGTGCGTTAATTATGAGCAAAAATTATTTTGAAATTGCGTATCTGTGGATTGAACATCTTTCCCCTTTATTTTACAAAATCCTCACAACGAAAAGGCATGATATCAGGAGGATTAAATTCAGAAAGAATTGTATTCGAACTTTTTATTTTGACTGAAAAATCTTCTGTTAGGATAAACTACAAAACGACTGTGGTATTTCACCTAGTGAAATTGTTCGGGTTTAAAAATTAATTGGATTTATAACGGTAAAATAACGAGGTTCGGAAAATTTTTGACTTAATTTAATTGGATTTATAACGGTAAAATAACGAGGTTCGGAAAATTTTTGACAGGAATATGGCTAAATAAATCTTCATTCGACGTCTCTCTACAACTTCAATATGTTCTGATCTTGAATAATGTTTTTAGTAATCTTTTTCCTATATAAATGGTTTAGGGGGGTCAATAGAAGTTTATATAAGTACGGCAGGTCACCTATTACAAGAATTTAGTCAGTACATAGTAAAAACCGGGACTGATTGTATTCTCAGGTTTTATTCAACAAAAAAATTTCTATAGAAAGCTGTATTGTTTTATAAACTGCACTAAAATACATGTTCTCTCACAGAGACTGGTAGTGTTCTCTTACTACAGAAGCTTCTATTTCCTATATTTTGAAGCAGAACCACGTAATATGGACTTATTTTTCAAATACGCAGACTAGAAGTTGGAAAAACGGATTGGTTATCACTGTACCGAAAAACTGTAATGGATGAAATCTTTGAAAAGCCTTGGCCATTTAAGGGAGTAATTTTTACATTTATAGTACCCTACGATATTTAAGACCCTTAATTAAGGTTACTTCTAGTATAATTTTTGCTGTTTTGTCGCAGCTGGCTCATAAGGCCCATTATTTTGGTTAGAGAGAAATTTATTTGGGCATACAAGGATTTTTGAAAGCCCTAGAGTAATCAAGACAACAAAATGTTGTTGAAAGTACGAAAATCTCCTTTCTGGCTAATTTATGCGGCCAATTCCATATTTGGATGCCAATTTTCGCACGCAGCACGGAGGATAAGCACAATTCTACTTCAGTCATCAATCAATCTCCTTAAAATTGTTTAGGCTATATTCGCAGATAGTTTGGTTCAAATTGTTTACCTCATTTCAACTTGGGCTTTCTCATTATCGTTCTTCTTCTCCTTCTCCTTCTGTGCAACCTCATTGTAGCTCTCTATTTATAGTATCATATTATTGGGCCGCGGATTTAGGTTACTGGTTCTGGTATAACAGAATACCAAGATTATCGTAGATGTATTTCGGAGAACTTTGGGAATTTGTCTGAAACTTACACCCCACATACTTAGCGCTTGGTTTCGTTTGATGACTAAAAGAAACTTTCTGAAATTGTGTAAGTGAGTAGATTTAGCTTTTTACCGATAACAAGTCCATTTTTATTTTGTATTTTTTCATTGTTCCCTTGTATATTTTTTGCATTGTCACTAGAGCCTCCTTTTGAGGAGTGCACTTTGCACTTCTAAACGAAATATTTTCTAGAGGTCGATAAAGCAATGGTAATGGCTCTCTTTTGAGCAGATCAAGAGAGACGAAGCGGATTGGGAAGTAAAGGGCATGAAATACGAGAAGAAAGGCTTCATACCTATTGAAGTGTACAGAAAAATCGATGGTACCGCGGGAGAGATTAAATAAGCCTACTTAGAGTATTTTTTTAGAAAAGGAGTAGTATGGGTGACCTACGCGGCGATAAAATCTATTATAAAGTCGTCAGTATTCAAGATGGAGCATGGTGTGCGGTTTAATCTATTGCGGAAAGCGCACTGCAGTAGTTCATAGGCACGAAGAAAGTTTCATCATACCTATGAAACACATGGTCCTCATATGAAGATGAAAATCGGAAGCACATAATACTTTACAGTAACAGTACAGGACAAATGAATTCTTTGGGTCCGTACCTCAAATATTTACACCATTCCACATACTCTGCGAACATATAATTAAATTCAATTGGGGAGTTTCTGGTTTATTTAAATAGGTCTGTACTTCAGTTAGAAAACATTAGTTCAGACATTCGGTGATGTGGGAAATACAACGGGCTACAAAAAGTAGCACAGTACCACAGAAATAAATATAATATAAGCAAAAATACCTAATTCTGAAATAAATCACCATACAAACCAGTCTTAATAGTTTAAAACAGAATCATGAGATCGTTCAACTATATACAGAATTTTTTTAAAACTACTAAAAAACTCCTTTTAATATCAATATCCAGCTGCGGGGCGGGCAGCCCAAGGGCAAAAAACCGTACTTCAATGCGGGCACGGCTGCGCTCGCGGCAAAGTTTCTGTGTCAATCTGCGCTTACAGGTAGTGGCCAAGCTGATCTATTATGTACGCGTATGTATGCGGCGATAGCGGACTAGGTTATTCCCTCAAATCAGGTTCCAGCGAACGTGTAAATTTGTCAGCGCCACGCATAAACGGAAATAAATTCCATAATTGTTCTCGCTCCACCTCCACTTTCTGCACACAACGTGCCATAAACCACACAGCCTCCCAAAAAATTCTCCTTGACTACTCGGTCCGATAAGATTTCAGCGTTGCGCTGCTCATCGGACCTGCAGATCCCCATTCTCTGGTTTCTTCTTAGGATGTACCACACTCAAAATTTCCCTAGCACCCTGATATCCCTTTGTCGGCGAGTATCGTCCAGTTGTCTGGGTAGTCACTGCACTGCTCCCCCACTTCCATATTCTCTTCCCTTTCAGACCCCAGCTTGGTAGTTTCCTCAGCCTGAAATTCGCTTTTTTCCTGAACATAACAATTTCTGAAACGATGCGTGGGCAGTGATCTGCACAACCAACAACTAAACCATTCGGCAGTACGGATACTTCTACTTTGTTACCGTGAAGCTTATGTTGAACGGAGAAATATTTCTCAGCTCTTCTAAGCTTCCACTCAGTCTAAAAGACTGCTGAAATGTGAGATCGGTAGCGTACCGGGCACAATGATACGTTTTGAATAGTTCCCGTTTCGACTGCAACGTTTTCATAGTGAATTTTTTCTCCAATATTGTCTCTGCGGCTTGCATTTTTGGTTCTCTAACTAGATTAACAATCCTATCAATGAAAATCTCAAAAGTAGGAGCTTTCATTCCGAACATTTTGGCAAAGTAATACCAAGCTCCATCATTTTTCAGAACCACCAACGGAATTAAAAAAGCATCTTTTCCAATCAAAGAAGACTTTTTGATTTTTACGACATTGTAATTAGTCGCAACAAACTCCGGAATCGTGTTATAAATGTGCAAAAACTGCACTCGGTCCACATTTTTCATTTTTTTAATGTCCTATCCGCCTCTTTCTTCGTAGAAACGATCAAAGTGGGGTCATTCTCTGGAAGACTCGGTGTCAGACGTGACATCGTCATGGGGTGCATAGTTGATGAGGTCTGCTTCGCGCTCAGCGCGGACCTCGGCGAGAAGCAGCAACCCCCTGCTAGTATTGTAGCTGTGAACAGTGGACATGCCACGCTGGGAATTGTTTTCTGTGGAGTTTTTTCCTGTGTGAGCCTGCAAGTGATGCATAGAGGTCATTTTGGCATGGTTAGATCGGGGATGATGTTAATGAGGGATTAGGGTCTTCGGTATTTTTCAGAGTGTGGGGTGGACTGATACGAGCGATTGCGCGATGTGTACTTTTAAGTGAGTGACCGGGTGATCTAGCAAAAGACGCTCTCAGAAAATGGCGCACTTTTTTTGTCATATTTGAACCTGCGCGGCATTCTTAAGTGCAAATGTTTTTTTGGTACATACTTACATCAATCGTATTTGTAATGTACTACTGGCACGTAATTTAGTCCCTACAATCTCATTTAATCGAGAGGTTACAAAGCGATGTTTTAATTTGGTGTTTGACCTAGCCTCTTTAATTTGACTGGTATGCCTAATATATGGAAGATGCGATTTTTATAAATAAAGATCGTCCCGGCTATTTCTATGCTCATCAGTCAGAGCTTCTTCCATCTTCTCGAACTCAATTTTTATCCCTCTAATTTAAATTGTTTCTTATCGCGCTAAAAATTGATCTTTAAATGGGTTTTCGCTATCAAGCCGTCGATTTTCTCATAATCGCAGACTTATAACATCATTTTTTTAAATGTGAGTGTCAACATAAATTTCCATTCCTTATTTCATTGTTTTCTTTGATTGCTGACATGGTACGGTTTATTGAAAGATTACGATTTTTTATACGCTTATTTCAAATGTCGAATTATTTCAATGCTCTTATCACGTTAATATCGGCGATTCTCTTCACTTTCATTGATAGACTACAATAGTTAGTCTAGGAGCTCTTCACGCTCAGTCCTTATTTTAATGATACCGGAGTGTGCCTCATTGCGTTTCACCGCTTGTTTATTCTTGAATACCAGCCCTTTCAATAATTCATTAATTGTCTTACACGTATATTGCTGTATTATTTCACATTCTGGTGAAATTACCGCTGCAGAAAAGTGACTCAAAGCTTGAAACTCCAAATTGACACCTTTCATGGGACCCATGTGATTATCAGCTAGAATGATCTCCTTTAGCAACAAAATATCATATTCTTGAAGAAAACACAAATTTCGCTCATTCTCGGTGAATAATGTATTGTAATCACTGTCAATTTTGAAGATGGCATCCTGGTAGGTGCAGATTCAGCGGTCAGAGATGAGTAATGTATTGGGAATGAGACCTTGATTGAATCAAGATTTGTTAGAGTTACGGAGCTGGTCAGAAAAGGGTGTTGGGAGGTGAAGGGGCTGTTGAGAGGTAAAATTACAGTACCATTGTAGGGGTAGTTGGTCTTTTTGCTTGCAATAGGGGAGCTACGGATCTTTCCACGGTTGATGCTTAGTGATTGGTAGATGTAGGGAGTAGGGGGGTTGGGGTCGCTTCGAGGATTATGTATTAGTGGTGGACTCGAATAATTTGTCTTATAATTATAGTTTATCTATGGAGGATTCACATATGTGAAATGTTGGATGAAATGTAAATTATCGCTTTAGACGGCCATAAATCAAATAACGACAACTTCGAGCATTCAAGTGTCGATCTTGTCCTAAAACATGAAATAAATATAGTAACCTCAGCTCTCGCAGCTCTTGCAAAAAAAAACATCCCTATGAACCAAATATGCATGCGAAGCGAAAAACTTTTTCCGCTACAGCCCTATATTAGGCATGCTCATGATTGGTCGATAGTTATTCGACTATATTCAACAATATTCCTACTACTTTGGCTGAATAGTTGAGACTAAGATCCTCAATCATTAATTATAGCAAATGATGTCAAACATGAAGAATCTCATTTGCATTTGAGCTATTTAAGGCTATTTTGAGTGCTGAATCGAAATTAGTGACGTCAGGAAATTTCATGAAATGGACGGATCTGAAATGTTCAAAATTTTTTTATTTGTGAATGAAGTTTAAGGGATATTGTCAGAAAAAAATCATCACTGTTCGAAAACATCACCTGGCTGTACTTAACAACAATTCTTTGTTCGCAAATAACAAGGCTTTATAGCCGTTTAAACTGAAGGAACAGTCTTTTTACCGTTCTAGTCTCCACATTGGGATATTTTCACCCCGATGTATCCCCCCATATCGAGGAGGTGATACGGTCGTTTTGGGTGGCGGGAAGTGGACCAATACTCCAATTTTAGTTTCGTTGTGCATCTAAGAAAGCTACGTTGATGACTTCTTTTCATGCTGCCTTTTTGTGGACTTAGATAACAGCTGCTTTTTAGTAGTTCAAAATACTCAGCATATTGTACTTCGGATTATGCAGAAGGATTTGAATACAAATTCAAATGATTCCCAACTTCACCAACAATCGTACTAAGCGATCCCCATTTACCTCCTTTCGTACATGAAGCGTCAACTTCAAGTAATTTCATAACTGTTTTTTGAAATATTTCTAGGAAGCACAATTTCAGGTCTGACGAGTAAGGCTTCGGGCGCATAATCAGCACTGCCACTTTTGACCTTGGAAATATTCGGCTGTAATGATGATGTGTTGAAGATCCTGTATTAATTAACGTAGCGAAACTGCCGAAACCCGGTGGTGCTTATCTCTGCTCAGAGTTCTTAACTCACCCCTTCAAACATGCGGAAAAGCGCTGATTCTAGTTACATACGATAAATCGATTGCCTTTGGGCGTGGATTTAACATCAATAATGTATCAATATACCACAGATTGCCAATGTGTGGTGGGTAATTACTAAAGAGTATCAAAGTGAAGTTGAACAATACCCTATCGTCACTTTATTTGAAACAGAATATGAAATGGGTCATGATACAGATGATGGTTTATTTTTTGGGGAGAAGGAGCTCTCCAAACCGTTAACGATCGCGCCGGTATATGAAATAAAAACGATACATCGCTTTTCCGGGAAGGAAGTTATGAACTATAGAAAGTTATTTTTTGCTTCTATGGATTAGGTGAAAACGAGGGTAGAGAGGTTTTTAAGCGTCTTGGTGAAAGTTACGGATATTTCAGCTGGACCGTGTCAAACTACTTAGTACAGTTCATGCATACCGTATATAATGCTTTGGACAAGAATTGCCCATGGTACCCTGGCCGCCAGGTGAAAAGGGGGCTCCTTATCACTGCGTTATCATCTTCTTCTCTAACTTATTCTTTTTGTACACCGAAGCAGGCATAGGAGATAGAGAACAGGCTATAATGGAATGAAAGAAAATTCATATGACGGTTTGAATTCCTGGAAAAGGTTGGAGTTCAAAGAAAAATTAGAAGCTTTAGACCATATAAATTGGGAAACAGCCGTAGAGGAGAGCGGAAAGCTAATTTAGGTTTAGCTGCGTTTGTAGAAAAGGTGGTATTTACTTGACGAAATCCCGGGCACAATCAGACTGAAAATTTTCTTCATATGTTGTAGCATCAAATATTCAAAGCGGCGAAAATAGCCCTAAATCCATTATACGTTCCGTGCGATTTTAAACTTCTCTCCCTTCATAACTTCTCATTATGACTTCTTCTCTGTTGCTGCCCATGTAATCAGTAAATAAGTTTTTCTGGCGTAAAAAATGTCGAACAAGCGTAACAACGCAAAGTATTGTGGTATTAGTAGCATCTATACTGGATAATTCCGTATGAAATACTTTGAATCATTTTGATCTTCGAAGAGTGAATAAAGAAGCCTTTGCATTTTTTCAATGGGGATATTTTCTTCGACAGCGTATTGATGTGAAGCCATGCACTGCGCTTCAACGGTAAAGAATGAATTGTAGGGAAATTATATACGATTCCTGAGCACTCAGATCTCTCCTAACCTATTTCTCTTAGCTTGAATTCATGTAAACCAAATTATTTCTCCATGTGAGTAGAGCAAATTAAAGTTATGTCTACGATGTAACGACTTATCCCGCACAACACGCTAGCGGTGTGGATACAGCCGACCACATCTTCTGTACATTGAAATAACCCCCAAATTACCTCTTTACGATGCGAAAGGCTGTATTTGGGTCAAAATAAATAATTATTATATAAGTTTCGGAAATACAATTACGACAACCCACCTTTTTGGCACTAAAAATAAAATAAATACACCAATTTTTGCGGGATTCTACCAACCGTTTTCTTCTCATAATTCATAGAAAAGCGCAACCTTTCATGACCACTAGATATTTATTTTAAAAATCTGTTTTTGGTTAGATCTACCAGAAAGAGGGAAACCGATCACGAAAGTTGCTCGATACTCGAGGACATTGCGCTTTTGCGCCTTTTTTGTATTCAATACAAATGGTAAGGCTTTTTTAAAGCCAAAAGAGCTTATAGGAACTATAAATTGTGTCGCAAATTAGTTTTAACGGGGAGAGAATCTAAGGTATTACTGATCTAAATAAGCTCGAAGAGGAATTATTGAGCTAAATAAGCTCAAAGTGTCGATCAAATAGATTTTAGAAAGAATTAATCGATCTCGCTCTTCGGTTAAATTATATATCAAGAGCAATGAAAACAATTAAATTCTAAATAACTCAAAAACAGGGAATTAAGCGATTCTCACCAATTTCTTTTTCCATGAGGCCTCTAAATGGCCTATAACCCCAGCAAAACTTAAAAGTGACATCTTCTGACGGAAAAAGATCTCTTGATATGTCATTTACTCTCTTTGGTGCCTCTATTTCCGTTTAAGAAGCTTAGATGACCTCTTCCACTCTCGCCAAATCATAGCTAAGTTCTTCTGGATTAGACTCGGAAAAGACACAAATAATCATCGAAGCAGTTGGTTTTGTATGTTATTTTCTGATTAATGATTTAATTTAGATATATCTAAAGGTTTTTAGTTTTATTGGCTTGACCTTCATGCCGAGGAAACGGTCCTATCGCGTAGTCAAAATGGGGTGGGTAATGGTTTTGGCTGCATTTTGTGATATTTAATACTCTGAAAATGCTTTTTGAATGGCAAGTAGAACGCATAAGAGAATTACACTACATTAGAGAGCTATTTGCTGTCTTTTGTGAATTTTTTGTTTAGTATAATAGACAGTTTCAGCAAGATAACGCCATTACAAGTAAAGCTAACATGATACAACAGTTCTTGTCATCTATGTGAAAATTGAAAGACTATTTTTACAAGTACTGGAAAACTGTTTAACTCGTTTTCAATATCGAACACAGTGATGAAAAATTGTGGAACGATATTTTATCAGAGGCCTACAAATTTTATTTATTGTGAATCATTGAAAATAATTTTATCTGCTTTCAGTGGTCTATGTTCTATACTGCTTTAAACGTGAAGCAATGCTTATGTCTGTCATTTGTTTTTTAAATTCTACAGTTATAATTACTTGAATTACATTTCCAGCAAATTGTTATTTGGATTAATGGTAACCTACAAAATTATTCTATATTTATTATTGAGCATAAATTTGGTCTAAAAAAAGTTATTATACTGTCGGAATCATCTTTGCAGCTTTGCTAATCTGATCTACGATATAAATGGTCTTAGGCTGTTGGAAAAATTTTAGGTGGCCTCGGGCCATCGAACTATACCTGTCGATCAGCTATCAATAAATATTGGGTTTTCATTATTATTGTCAGTCCTATTCAGGTAATTTTATTAATAGTTTATTTGGGATTGTCTATTTTGGATCTGCGCATTTCATTCAATTTTAAAATCTGAGAATATTAATGCCATGATCTGGACTGCAACGTCCCGAGACTTGAACTCGATGCAGAACATATGTTGGTTCCTTTCTAACGGATTGATGCCAATAGGAGGTAGTTCGAGTCTGTCGCCGGCCAGAAGACGTGAATTCTCGCAGTGTCGGCTCGGTTGGGGTGTGATTTACGTTATGATTTGGTCCAAAGTATGACCAATCGGTGCAAAGAGGTGCTAGAGAGAGTAGAGGAGGGAAGGTCAAGTACTAACACGGACTGTGCTTAGTTCCAATGTGGTGAAAGTGCTCCCTGTCGTAATCAAGTTTCTTCCCCTGGTAGACTTGCTGTTCCCTTACGCTCGATAAGTAATGAGTAAATATCATCTTATTGTATAATACCGTATATAGAAAGAATACGTTTCGCATACATTTGGTTCAGATGAGAAGTTTTCTCTTCTTTTATGGACAAAAGAGGAGGATGTCGTAATCGGATTTCCGGTACCGTATCGATACCACATTTTCCATTTGTGCCATTACTGTAATTTGGTTGGTGTGCCAAGTTCGAATTCGGAAGTTATTTTTACATTATGCGTCGTAGTGCACGTTAACATATAAATGTGTTAACTGCGCTGCTATCTAGCCGCAACCCTTTTAATTTTCTGTCGGCACTCAACAAACCTCTCTTGTGGGGAGAAGTAGCTGCTTTTCGAACGCGTTGGAAACTAGAGCCTACCAAGATGTATAATCCCATTAATCTTTCCGCCTGGTCAGCTTCGTGGTCATAAGGGTCTGCCGGTTCTTGTGTTTCGGCTGTTGGGCTGCTACGGGGTTTTGAGGGGTTGAAAAGTTGGGTAGGTGTGCATTATTGATGCCCATATGTAGCTCGTACCCAGATAAGCAGATACGAAAATCTTGCAGAAGCGTGGTTTTATTGCCATCGCTCATCGACTCGTTTCCGTGTTGTTTTATTTCCAGAAAATGCGAAGTGCTAGATTCGTGTGTCAAAGGTCCATGCTAGAAATCCTTGCGTTTTCGTAGCAAATAATTGGCGGGAAACGTGCATTGTCGCGAATGGCTCTGGTACCGATCATCCAGATTCCTTTCTGCGGATCGCGATTTGCATTGGGCAGTTCAGCAGAAGTTTTGGGTTTTGGAACAATTGTCTACATATCGGTCGAGACCTTGAGGATTGTGGCCCTTCAGATACAGTACTGTATGATATAGAACCACACTCCTAAGATAAGTAAAGAGCAAAGATTCTCAAAGGCACAGCCTACATTTCCCTGTCGCTATCTAAATATACGTCATTCGTAATCAATCGTGCCCTGCCACGTTTCCAATCATTTCCTGACCAGTATAGGACGGGTACAGTTCAGTACAGTATACCCTTTGGACTTTGAAATGGTATTGTCAGTTTAAATTTCTTTGCTTACTGTAATTTGTATTTCTGTACAGTGCTTTCGTGCAAAGCAGTTGGAGATGTGCATTTATGTCAATTAGCCGCGTGGATATAACCGACCACATCTTCCATGCATTAAAATAACCCAAAAATTCCCATTTATGTCAATTTTCCATATTTTATTTCATAGGGGTGGTTGCACTGTGCTTCTGTACAAAGCAGTACAGTACAGTACAGTATTACAGTACAATGGTAGATCTGTGTTGGACAGGGTACAGTAAGCCAACTTTGTGTACAGTGGTGTACTAAATGGTCCATTGCTGCAACGGCTCCCGTTGCTTGTGTGCCACTTGCCAAGAGCTTAGCGTCCAATCCTGTCGGGGGTGCAATTGGAGCTTCTTGTCTAAGCCAACATACCGACCTAGACTTACTAAAATAGGAATTTTTCAGTTGCAAATGCATACGGGCCAGTAGTACTCCTGCTGTTCCGCCACTGACGCCAAGATCCATATTGGCCAACCCAGACCGACTGACATAAGCTTCAACGAGAGCCCTAAGTTTCAGCACGCCTGGACAACAGTTAACCTTACAGGAACGTGATTTGTCAAAAATTGCGTATGCAGAATACACTGTCGTGTATAGCCGCGGATTTCCGCGAGCAAACTAAACTGCTTCCAGTGCGATTGTGGCCTGTGGCTCGTTTGTAGCTACACGGCTTTCAGCCTTATTTCCCTCGGGCTGCATATGCCACTTCACGGCAGGACTGTTGGACAAAAAGCTGGAATTGGGTCGGAACATGGGGGTGTGATTACGAAAGTTTAAACTATATTGCGGCAAGAATGTTGCTATTGAGCACCGGTTTCAACAGCCTTGGAGCGAAAGGCCGCACTTTGTCAGAGTTTGATTTGCGACGGTGTGGCGGGTTTTTCACCGCACACATACGGCACAAGAGGCGAGGCCAGGTCGTTGGACGAATGAGGTCAAAGGTGGGGTTGTCATACAGCAAGTGTGAAATGACTGAAACTAATAATGACGGCGATGGATAACGTGATGGAGTAGATGTTGTTCCACGTGTCAAGAAAGCGGAATGTGAGGGATTAACCCTTTGGCTGACCTTTCCAACATTTTGGGTTAGCCCCCTTGTGCAAATTGGCAAACATGAGTATGATGATGGTAAATGTTGAAGCACTTGACGAAAATGTATGATTGTTTATTCCTTTTTGTTGACTTGGACCAAAGGGTACAACATGCAATTGAAAGGCTCAAAAAAAATGCTCCCCACCCCTCGGTTATGTCAGGAGGCTTTAAACTCTCAATCGCGCAATTTTCTTCAAAAAAAATAAACATGAGCAGGATCAGGCCCCACGGCCACGAGATCTGGCAGAGATACCGATCGCAACAACCGTTTGGCTACAACAGAGCAACAGCTTACTGTACATACGCAAGTACAGTACAGTACTGTACAGTACAGAAGGATGTGAACACCGGAGAATGAGCGCACAGCAAGTCGCAGCAAGCCAAGGCTCGGCTTTGGATGTAATTTTTGAAAGGCTCGTGCACAGCGGCCCAGGGATTCGCTGAGCACAGAATGTCGGTTGGGAGCCGTTCAGTGTTTGAAACACGCGGCAAGCCGGTATGAGGCGACACGAAACAGGGGTCAGTGCAGGCGGGTGTACGGCGACAAACAGCTGGCATGTGAGTGCATCTCGTGAAATGGTCCCAAAGTTGAGCTCGCGGGCTCTATGTTGTGATAATGGTGATATGAGATCAAGAGGGCAGTGAGGTGGGTGTAGGGAGGTATGTAGGTGGTAGGAATGTGAGGCTGGAGGGTGACGTGGGTTGTGAGTTGGCAGAATGGTGGTGGCACGGGGGGGGAACGTGGATGGGGTAAGAGGCTGGACGTTGAAACGGATGGAATGGGGGAGGGGGCGTGACAGGCAGTGTGAGTTTGTGTGCGGCGAAAGGGGGTGAGAGTGTATTCGTATGTTTTATTAAAGTGAGGGAAGCGTGGAACTGGGAGATTGGGGGCCGTTGGGAAGGAGATTTTTCGAACGGGTATTGTAAGGTGGTGAGACTGTTGAGACTGTGTGGGTAAGTGGGGATTGAAGAATTTGATGGGCGAGATGGGGAGTTGCAATAAGGGGCGGTTACTGTGGCAGTTGTAGGATTGGGTATGTTTGAGTAGGAGGGTTTCGAAGCGAGGGACGAGCAATGCAGGACTGCGGGGGGGAGGGCGTAGCAAGGCAGGTCATGCGGGGAACGTTGCTAGTGATGGGCCGATATCGAGAGAATGGAAAAGTGTAGGTGGTGGCTTGGAATTTGTAAATGTATCGGAGGGAGGGGGCGGAAATAGGCGGGAAGTGATGTGTTTGAGGGTCTGTAATGAGTTGGTTGTGGTGAGGCCGTGGCAGTCAATTTGGGGGAGAAAGGAGAGGGACACACGGATTGTGACGTGGTACATTGTTGGTTGCGCAAGTTTGGTGTACTTGAGCAAGGGTCGGCGGGTTGTGTCAGGCATGGGCTGGTGTGTTGGCGAGGATAAGGGACGGAAAAAGTGAATAAAATAAGGGACAAGTGGGGCTTGTTTGTTTCAAGACAAAGGCTGACGGCGACAGTGCAAGATGATTTTTTTTTTGTCAATGGCAGACCTGAGCCATAGTACAGTAGAGAATTTCTGTAGGTGAAGATGGGGAGGAGGGGTTAAATTAGGTGATACCGTACTGTACTGTAGTGCACTGTAGGGTAGTGCAGCTCTAATTTGGTTGCGGACAATACGGGATCACGGGGATAATGGCGTGGCAGAAAACAGAGACATCACAACATACCCAACTGTAATGGATGTAAGCTTTCGAAATATTATGACTGTGTGTGTGTATCGAAGGGGCATGAAATGGCTGGCAAGCGGGAGATTCAGTACTAGTGTACAGTACAGTACAATTGTGGATGAATGTCATTCCGGTGTCCTTTGTCCAAAGCGACCACTGGGCAGCCCTGTACAGTACTGAACTGTACTGTACACAAAACGCATCTATCGTTGGAGGCCGAGCATAGTACTGTACACTATGTCCTGGACAGGAGGTTTACTCTATTGTACAATACTGTGCTGTCCTGCACCGTTCCGTACTGTACAGATTCAAATCAATATGCTTTCAAGCAAAACGGCGTAGTGGAGGTCCCCCCCCCCTCGGCCAAGGGGACCATACACTCGAGCAAGAGCACGTGAGTATGACCTAAAATACTGGTGCACAAGTCTACACATTCCTTGCGCTCCTTGATATTCTTAAAAAAAGTTAGAAAAATGCAGTAGCTAAACTGTCTTTGTGCTCCAAGGTCCCAAGGTCAGGTTGAGATGTGGGAGGTGAGGTCGGATATTTGTTAAATGAATTAATAGGAAAGAGGTAGCTGTCTGTTTATTCGACGGCAAGGCAACCACACCAGGATATGAAAAAAAAAATGGCTTACACGACGAAAAAGAAGAGCAGTCATCTATAATTTTTGCAATAAAATAGTTGTGCTTACTGTAAACTTGGCGCTTAATTCGGATTTGTTTCAACTTGACACGTCCCCAGCGATGCAAAACATGCTGAGGAAGCAGAGAAAGATATTTCCGTGCTCGCTATCTCGACAGACAGACAGCCGAAGGACTTCCGCAAGCATGCACCATTGGTAGCAAAAACGACAAGAGTTTCATAAAACACAATCACCAACGATTTGTACAACGAGCTCATTTGAATAATTACATTGTTGTTATGGATCCTGACGGTCAGTGAGATGTAAGAAGCGGAAATATATGCCTATTCACAATATCGCCAGCTTTTGACCATGTACGGCACAACTGAGTGGAGCGTTCCATGCTGAAGCTAGCGGAAAGTTTTTTTGTATATTTTGTTGTTATTTAGCAACATACCCGACATGTTAATAAAATGGAGCAACTGACTGTATCTTTATGTTATTACGCTGGTTTCTATTAGATTGCCATTTCCCGCCGTGACTGCGTGGTTTCTAGGCGTTTCTACTGTACACAAAGTACACGACGGAAAATACACCAAACCATTATCTCCCGTGTCCTTCTAGAGGCCAAGGGGCATGGAGGGCACCAGGAGAACCATCAAGTGCTGGTGGCCATCGCCGTGGCCATCTCTGGCCATTTTCGTCATTCCCCTCCAGCGCTGCAGATTGTGCCAACACCAGATATGGTCCTTCTGTGCACCTGGAGCACTTGAGCTCCTGGATGGTCAACCAACAGAACAGTAGCGTCGGCCCCTCTCCCCTCGAGCATTTTGTACAGTAGAGTACATACAGTAGAGCGGATATTGCTGATTTCGAAACCCCAGCTGGCCACTCTACTGTACACGAGGATTCATATTTGAAAAAGTAGTGCAGGCTTGGCAGGACTGCGTTGGCGGTTGCAGTAACCGCGAGGTAACATGTTTCCCCATTGACACCCGCCATGTGGGTTTTCCTTTTTGGTTTGGCGGGTAGTGTAGTGTGGTCATATTTAGTTTGATTTTTTTTTGTCAAGCAATCTCCCGGCGGTTTTTGTAAAAAGTTGTTTAAAATTTGAAGTAAAAATTAATTAAAAATATTTAGTGGCCCCTCTCTCGACCTCCACATGCCCCTAGCTAGCGCCGGACGCAGCACTCGGCTGGCTGGCTGGGTAGCATATCAGTGGACATGTGATGCTCCGTGGGATTTGACATTCTCATATTGTACGAGTGTATATGCCTACCTACGCTTTCCGTCCCCTTGACACCAACATACCGACATCCCAATCGTCATCAAAATCACCATCTCTCCCTCCATTTCCCCATTTCTGTCCCACCCCCAAATTCTCCATTTAATCCCTTCCCGGCCCCTACATCTTTCCTACGACCCCCCGATTCAATCTCTCCCCCTCTCTCCCCTCACCACCTCCTCCTCCACTCTCACTTACCCCGTCAATCTCCAACCACCACCCACCCCACCCCACCCCCAATCTACTCACCGTCCTCTCCCTGTCCCCCAATATTCTTCGCGGTTCATCTCCTCCACGTCCAAGCCTTTCTCGTATGAGACCACCCCCGCAAAAGATCGCAACAACCGTCACTACAATTACTGAAATGTCTCACCCAAACATGGCCGCCCCAATTCCCGCTAACCACATCCCCATCTCCCAGTACAACTCCCTACTCACTCGTTTCGACGCCCAAGTTCAACTTCGTTCCCAACTCGAGGCCGAACTCACTGCCGCTCGCGAGGAAATCGCCTACCTCCGCCAACAACTCTCTCCCCGTCCCACCCATCTCCAACCGGCTCAACCCACCATCTCTCGTCCGCCCTCTTTTGCACCCTCCACGGACAACACCACTTGCATCAAGCCGTCCACTTCCGAGCAGCACCCCCCGCAGTCTCGTGATCAGGAACCCACCGCTGCACCCCCGTGCGACCCGGACAACCGCAGGGGTCACGACAAGGAGATTATGTCCCATTGCAGCGACATTTCCGCAAGCAAGAGTGCCGCCCGTGGTCCAGATGCAAATCCCTTGAAGAAGGCCTCTCACCGCAAGTCGTCCAACAACCTGGCCGCCTCCAATGGCGTGACGAAAAAGTCAAAGTCGAAGAAGGAGCGTGCTCAAAAGGCCAAGATCCCGGGCCAGTCACGGTATTGGACCCCTGACGAGCACAAGTTGTTTTTGGAGGCGCTGCAAAAGTACGGTCACAAGGATCTGCGCTCCATTGCGGCCTTTGTGGGCACGCGCAACATGACCCAGGTTCGCACGCATTCGCAGAAATATTTTATGCGCCTGATGCGAGAGGCAAAGAGACTGAACCCAGTGACCAAGCCTCCAATCGCTGCGGGCGAGGAAGGCAGTGGGGCGGACAATGGGAGTGTGCCTGCGGCAAACACGCGGCCGGCGGTTGTCGGGTCGCAGTCTGGGGAGAATGGTGCCAAGGAGAATGGTGGTGCGGCGACAAAGGATATGGATGGGGACAAGTATTCTGTTCCCAACACTTGTGGAATGACTTTATTGTGCCTCGTTGGGGAGGATACTTTGCCTGTCAAGGATAGTTCTACGTAGATGGATGTTGAGACGAGTGGGTCGGGCGGTGCCCTTTTGTACAAGGCTGGCAATTGTTTGTTTTGTTTGTGTGTGATGGTAACTGCTTGGAATGTTCCGGACTAAGCGAGGGACGTTTCGGGGAATGTATTCCGTGTGTTGGCAAGTTTCCGTTTGCGCCTTTTTTCACTGTTAACAGGATCTGTATTGTACAATTGTTTACTTCGACTGTGGTGTTGCGAGTCGCAGTGTATGTTGACATGGGCATGTCGGTACGCACAGACGAGCGAGACTGGAAGGGAAACAGTTTTTTTTCATCAACTTGAAACTCCCAACTTTGTGAAGCGTTTTCATGACTTGCTGTGAGGGCAGTGTGGGCGACAATATTTACTTTGATACTACCGATACAACGGGAACTCAGTAAACTGCAACTTGTGTGTGTGTGTGTGTGTGTGTGTGTTTTTCACACCCGACATGTCTAGGTTGTGTATAGTCTAAGAGTGTTTTAGAGTGGTTGAATTTGAGCGAGTTGCGAGATCGGTGCACGTAGCATAAGAGCGGGCAGCGTGGAAGCGAGGGCGTGGACAATTGGGTGGCAGTGATCGGCAACGGGAGATAGCGATGTGGATTGCAGGTTGGGGGACACGAGCAGATACGGTAGTGTACGGTAGAGGAGGTGCGCAGTGTAGTATGGTGTTGTGACAGTGCAATGTGGATGAGGAGATCGGGAATTGGGAGTGGATGCGTGCATCGGCAGAGAGGTGCGTGTGGATTCGGGGCGGAAATTGGGGACAGGGGACAGGGATATGTCGACGACGGCGGTGGAGACGGTGGCCAAACAATAACGCACGCGGGCCGCTGAGTAGGAGGGGAGTAGGAGGACCGAGGGGGTGGAGTGGGGCTGCATGCAAGAGACAAGAAAGTACAGCGGGTATTCGTGAAAAGGGCAAAAGTGCAAATAAAGGTGTATTGGAGCAAGATTTTCATGCACTGTTCTGTTGAGCTGGGCAGAAATGGGCAGAGGGAGTGGCAACATTGAGATATGATTGGTTGATGGTTGAAATCTACAGACAAAGTGGATTGAACAGTGAATTTTTTTTTGTTTTTTATTATAGTGTACAGTAGAGGTGATTGGTGGCGCTGGTAGCAAGTTGTTGAACATGAAGAGTCTCACCAGTACAGTACAGTATAGAGTTTACTGTACTGTACAGTACAGTATAGTACAGGAACAATGTCTCGTCTTTTTTTCCACGACTTTTTGTTCAATTGGCAGCAGACCTTTCAAGGACTGAACAAGCACATCGGGGTGCCGACGTGTCAGGCACATTGTAGCTACAGCAAAATGCAGGGTGCAAATGCATTCTTCGTTGCTATTGGCCCACTGCAACTCTGCAGTGTCAACAAGTGCCTTACAAAAGCCACCGTTTTTATTCACTTTCCAGCACGGATTTGTGTTGTCCAATGGTCCACAGCAAGACACCTCGGCATAGTGACTATTTGATTCAACAAGTAATTTTTTTACTTAATCATAAAACATTTCAGCACCTCGGTGGCTACAGCCAAAAATTTTCCGTTTCTCCCGACCGATACGGCTAGCCCCAGATTATCAACCTCCCGCCGATTCCCCTGCATTGTGCATTGCATTTGCATGGCATTGCATTGCATTGCATTGCATGTTACCACATGCCCCGTACGCTATTCAAATGTTTCTCCTCGACATGACTGCAGCTCACACTCTAGCTGATAGTGTGTTGACGTAGTGTACAGTACAGTATGGCATGTCAAGGAGTGTTCTGTAAATGTTTGCATTTCAATTTGAATTTGGCTTACGCCCGATCATCACATCAGGTAACGATATATTCCTTTTGAAAGTCTTACAAGGTGTAAGGGAATTGAATGTATGTCAGGTTTCAAAATGGAGAGCACGTACTAATCTAATCAAAAGTGTAATGCAATACGGCCGTCATATGAATTGGATTAGCCATATTGCAAGCAGATTGCAAGATTGCAAGATTGCAAGATTGCCAGCAACGGTAGCACCCATGTTGGCCGATGGCCGATGGCCGATGCACGATATGTCAAAGCAGGCAGCCAAGTCGAATGGTGTACCAATCATCCCGATTTTTGTAACGACCCCATTTCTCCGTTTTGACGTCTTTCCAATGCAAATATATAGGGTATTCTTGTCCACAGCGCCTAGCCACGATACCAAACAAAACGAGTCTAGTGTAGCTGCACCTCGAGATGCTGTTGACATCATTAGAAATGGCCGCGCACGAAAACCGCGGCAGATCTGACACACCAATCTTTCCAGATTCCATTCGCAGATTCCTTTTTTTTTTTTTTTGTCCACCCACATGCACAGCCAGCTCGTACAGTACTTTTATACAGTACATACAATACAGTACAGTACAGTATAGTATACCTCCCTCTTGTCAATTACCCAACTTGTCCTCGGCGGAGGTCTTTATGGTGTGACGCGCGACAAATTGGAGATACACTCACCAATTTCTCACCCGCCTGCCTCTTCTGCACTACGGTACAGTACAGTGCAGTACAGTAAAGTAAAGTACAGTACAGTACAGTACAGCAATATCAAGGCGCTCGTCTCGTCTCGTCTCGTCTCCAATGACCGCATCCATTCCCAATCTTGTCCAACAAATAGTCTAGTGTAGTGTAGTGTATCGTGTATCAAGTCTACAATAAACCATCATCGCCATCACAGTCACACGCTGCCATGTCTGTAAGCTTCTATCAGAAAACACCTAGTTGACGTGCTAGCAGCGTGCCAACGCCAACACACCCCTCCGCCACAACACTTGGCCTCACCATCAGCCACACACCCCCACACGATACATACGTCACACTACAAACCGCTCATCATTTCACCCTGCTCTTTCACACATCCAGTCCTCCAAATTTCCATACATCATGCATTCTTGCCCTCATTGCTGCTGCCAAGCCGTCACTATACACTACTCATCACACACCCACTTCCCACTTACCCTCTTCATTTCGTCGTCGTCACCTACCGTACCGTACTGTAGTCAATCACCACCGCCCCAGCCCTTTATCCAACCCTCCCTACCTACCATGTCGTCCAAACAAACTTACCCTTTTTAATCTTCAACACAAAAAAGCCGCTGTAAATTAAACAATCAAATCCCCACCTCAACCCCTGCACCTGCACCTGCACCTGCACCTGCACCTGCACCTGCACCTGCACCTGCACCTGCACCCACCCGACCCTTCTATGACAACCCAAACAACTCAGTCGCCCGTTGTCAGATATTTTTCGCAACATCCCCCTCCAGTTGACCGCTGACATGAACTCCAACGACAAATCCAATATCTGCTTCCTTTCTCCCCACCCTCCCACATACATACAAAACCCTCCCTCTCACTATCCAATCATGCCCCGCTCACCACTCGCACGTTACCGATGGCTACAGCTCAAAGTCGCGTGCATACGAAACTCCCCCCAATCCCCACCCTTGCACCCACATATCGCAATCTACAAACTTACCTCCTCTCATCGCTTGTCATCACATATATCATCCCGTCGATTCCATACGCATGCTCCACCATAATTGGCCTAGCCACATTGTTGCAATCTGACACCTAGTCGTTGTGACGGAGAAATTCCGTCCCGCACACCTCACTTCTCCGCCAACACTCTTTCACGCCATCAGTGCACTGCTCCAATTCCCCCCGACTTTCGCCACAACCTTTGCATCTCCAATTACACAAAATCATTCATTTCCATCCAAACTCAACAAAACGTCCTGTGACAAACTCCGAATTCGCCCTCCCCCCCCCCCCTGCTACGTGCTACGGACTCACGCACTTACATTATCTTTCACCGTATGTCACCCAGCCCATTGACAGGAAGAAAAAGTCGACAAAATCCAAGTCCCACACCTCGCAGGGACCAATGATGCACCACCAACCATTCTACAACACCTCTGTCTGACCCTGTCTGATGCAAGTCACGCACACAATAATCCAAGTTTCGCCCCTCAAACAATGCGAGCAAACTCGTTTCTCACGGCGCCTGCTGCCGATCGGCATATCTGTACCGCAGTTTGGCGAACTGTGTTCTTTGCCCAGCTGGCTGTAAGGGTATGAAAAGTGTGGGCAATTGCTCCAGATCTCCCCAACTTGAGTTTTGCGAAAGCAACGTTAGGATGACATGGTTCAACATCTGCAACTGCAGAAGAATCTACAGCTTATTGTCGGGAGAACATGCGATACCATCCTGTGGCTTTCTTTTGTCAATACAAGAGCTTACTTGAAGATTTGACCGATGATGATGACCTTTAGAATCGCATTTTTCATACTACAGCGATTTCTGTACTCCTCGTCACTGTGGGGAAGGAATTCCCGCGAGGGGCACCAGCAACGGCCACCAGTGATCACTCTGACAAAATGAGGATGGTGTCTCTGGAGAGTTGCAGTTATGATCAGATCTATCAGTTAGTCTTTAACGGCGTATCAAGCAGTCGCAGAAGAACACCTTCATCACCCCAAATTCTATTTATGATATACCGCCAGCCTATCAACAGGCTATCAATCCCACCCAAATATCCAATGGCTATCACCCATCTCAAATATTACCATTGAAGCAACGCTCCTCGCAATCACCCCAGCGCACCATATCCCCCTGCAAATCACCCACCTCCCCACCCGTCTTACCACTGCACACTCATTTGGTCGCTTGCATTTACCACCTCATCAACCCCGTTGTCTGTAGGAACAAAACACTGCTCAACTTGCTGCCAAGCCGTTCCATCAGTTCTCTATCCTGACCTACTCTTTGCTACTCGCCAAACTCTCAACGCAAACTTGCTTTACCGTGATAAAAGTCCTCTTGTCTGAAAGCCAGTGGATGGCATCCACCCTAGGATACCAGTTAACCTAGTCTCTCAACTGTCAAGGTGTGTAGACTCCCTTGCCAGTCCCGACAAAGAAACTTTTTCTTTGAAAGCTAGTGTATGGACTCATGGTCGTAACATGCCAGAGCATAACGCAACCACAATATTCAAGATTTTCTCGCAGAAAGGTTCATTGTTCCGAAAATCTACATCACTGTAGTCGACTGTGAAACCCAAGATATTCAGACGACTCACTCAAATCACGACCAGACTTTTCATGCAATGCCCGCTGCCAATTTGTGACATACCCCGCTCAAAGATACACTTTGCAACAACCGACCCACTTATTTCGTCGTCCACAACTTTACGCACCTGCAAAATTGTCAGCAGCGCTCATAGCGTAAGCTGAATAACGCCGTCATAGCCGTTTGTAGTTGCCTTTGCCAGTGACCTCAATCCTCTACCCTTTGTCGCGGCCAGAAGACCCTCACAGTGGTTGGCAACAGAGGCACGCACGCACCATTTAGGCTCGAAATGTTTGTACAAGGCATATGGAACACCCTGCATGTTTCAGTTTGTCTTAACGTCACCCCAGCGGCTTGACTACATCAATACCGAACAGATCATTTGTCCTCTACCCTCCACCACAGCTCCGCGCAAAAGTTTGCTCGCTGTGGTACCCCATGTGAGAAGGGTCAAGGCGGCGTAGCGCTGTCTCGTGGCTGAAAACTTTTATAGTAATCCGTAGGTTGAGTATGCATTCCTTTCGATACTGCAGCTCCAGGTTGTGCGCATACAACTGCATTTTGTTGGATTTCTCTCCGCCAAGTGCAGCAGGACTGGTAGAGGTGCAGTCGGTTTTCAGGCTCTGGCCATTACGGCTATCCCTTGATGTACCCTGCTTTTTGTTTCTACCTGATTTTATCGGTCATTTGGACCTATCACAGGCGCCGTAAAGTGGCAATTCCATATCAACACAAGTGGCCATGTAAAATTTTCGGAGGTAGCAAATTGGTGCAGCGCCATCAACACAAAACTCGAGATGGGAGCTCCCAGTTGAGTTTGATTCACCAATACAAAAGCGTACTCGTGTTCATGACCATGCACAAAGAATATCCCCAGAACAATCACCAGTTACTTGCTCTCTGTAAGAGAAATAAGATAAGAATCAAAAGTTCCGCAAGTCAGAGCAATCAACATTCTCAAAATTGCACTCAATTGCTGCTGATCGCTACAGAATGCCTCTTCAAGGGAACCTCCTGGAAATCGCAATATGACAACGACGGCCACATCTGGAGATATTGTTTGGCGCACAAAGCCAACACCAGGGTGAATGTTCCATGATGGCGAGGAAAAGGTCAGAGGTAACTCACAATGGGGTGCAGAATCTTTTCGTGCGTTCACAAAGCTGCATTGTGCAGAAAGTGGGCTAGACTCACAATACTGTCACAGTCACCGTCTCCCGGTCTCTCTGTGCGGTACTACATGAAAGACCAGCAGTGCCGGGGATCGTCGAGGCAACTGGCGGCGTCATTGAAAACCGTCGCGCAAAAGTTTTTGCACACAAAATATTGTAATAAAAATTGTAGTGCAGATACTGTTTGCCGGGTTTTAGGGGTTATTGCTTGATTCGACAGAGGTTGTGCAATCTCGCGTAGACATTGCTCGTAATCTGGTTTACCTCTCTCAGATAGTAAGAAAAAGATGGTACTTACTCCTTGATGCTGAGGGCAAACAGTCCATGAACTGTAATGCAATCGGAGGATGAGTGTGGGAGGGAGGTTCAACGGGGGCCATAGTTGTAATGTTTCGGAATAAAACAGGTTCGCGCTGTGATCTCATGCGATGGGTAGATTGTAGGTTTTCAAACATCCAATCGGGACGTTTTGAAAACATCAAGCCAACGATGAGTGGAGAATCCTTGCTGTAATAAAATCAGTATGTTGTCGGCTTCCGCAGCCGCTCACAGTCGCTCGCTGACCTCTTGATTCCACCTTTTTTGACCGATACTATGTATCTCGAACCTCCGGATATGTCAGGGGGAAAAGTCTCTTCGTTGAAAACTGAAGGTTATCGTTGCGAATACCTTGGCGGCAGATTACATGAGTGTGCTGTACATGTGCAAAACATTAGAGTGTGGTATGGCCGTTGTTTCGTTGTCACATACAGCAGCTGCGTTCTAGCGTGTGTGCGTGGAATGCAAGACTAACGATGGACCACCTTGGCCATGTTGCCGTTGTGATGTGAAAAGCCCGAGTTGCACAGAGAAAAGGGACGCTTGGTGGCAAAAGTTGATTGTCGTGTAATCCTCATTTGGTCCAACGGACGACCCAAGGTGGACAAATAAACCACAGCGGCGTGTGGTGTGGTTCAGTTTGTCTGTTTCAAAAGGGCAAGGCAGCTTTCGACAGGACTCTCCAGTTTTTACTCGTTATGACCAGGACCGGTTGTTGGCGGTGCGTAGAGTGGCTACAATATAAAAGTGCGACAAATCTACGCTACTGTACTGTACTGTACAGTACTGCACAATAATCTCCATTGAGAATACCTCACGTTTTTATATTGACGTCAAGTTACGTACGAATGACTAAATGACCTGTGCTGTACAGTACTGTACGCTGTACAGTCAACTTTACTCCTATTCCGTATCCTCCTGTACAGTACGGTGCCACTCGAGCGTTCACAACAATCACCACACGTGTACAATGCACACGTGCACACGTGTAATGATCTTGCACTGGACGGTACCTCCGTCGACGCCTCTGTTTTGCTCAACAGGAGGGTACCGCAGAATGTTACAGTAATCTCGTAGAGATCCAGGGATCGGCGCCTTGCCACGCCAGCCCATCGTATGATACTCAAATCTTACTGTCCAATCGTCCACAGTCCCGGTGACGCTAGCTACCGTACGCGAGTCTTGACTCTTGAGTCAAACACAGACGGATAGCCCCAAGGTCTAGTCGCCATGAAATCTTTCTCATCATTAGCCTGTGGCGGCAAGGCGAGCTTGGCATGTGTGGCTCAAGACATAGACCGCTCGTGAATTTGCCACACCAAATGTTCACGTTGCAGTGGCTTGAAAACAAAACGTTCAATTTCCCTACCATATACAATACCTTTGGCCTACGTTGTGGGCCACACTCAACGATCAAATAATTTTGGTTCCATATCCTTCTCGAGCACGCTACGAAAGCTTTCCTTGCAGTTTGACTCTCCACGTTTTCGTGATGCAACCGGAAACTCTGCAGTTTATTGGATTAGCTTAGTCGCCATTATTTTGACACTTGCCCCTCATTTTTTTCCACTTCCCAAAGCCTTTTCTTTAATGACCCGAAAATTCACCCCAATTTGAATCGAGTTAGATGGTAGCCTCCCTAGCCTCGATCTCACCAACGTTTTAAACGAGGGGAACAAGTTTAGTTTATGGGAAGCATAATGCCCTTCCTACTGTAACGATGGAGCGGTCACCCCACGCAATATCATGGAATAGGCAACACATCTCCTGCATCTACAGTAACAGGTATTGCCGGTAGAAAATAACACGCAGTTGTCCCCGCGTTGCCGCCATTTTCGAAACACTTGACCCACCACCACGTCTGCGCTTGCTACCAAGAGGTTTTGGGCCTAAAGCCTGTTGGTACGTGAGCAATGTACTCACTTTGCATGTTCTCTACACTAGACATGTACAATTCGGACTGCCATACAACCTTTGATTGTCAACATGCCCATGTCGTTTGTTACTGCTTTTACTCTTTGGAAACGACTACATACCGTATTCAACGCTTGAGCGGGTGGCGCTGTCAACCGCCAGGGTCAGTGATTCACTGAGCAAAGAAAGTACATGTATTGTGTGATAAAATGTGGCCATTTCTGCCAGTGTTGACCCTGCCAGCTCGGAAAAGGTGCTCGAGGTTTGACCTCCAGCGCGCTCCAATTAGACGACTTTTGTAGATTCAGGCACTGGGCAACTTGTCACCTCCCTCTCGCGAATATCAATGACCCACTCACAATCCGCAGTGCTGTACAGTTTCAAAAAGGAAAATCACTTGGCTTGTTACCCCCAGTAAGAGTTTGACTTTCGACGATGTTTCTTCTTACTGCCTCCATACTTTTCAAGCCAATCTTCGGGTATACTCATCTCCTCATCTACGGCCAACATGAGCCGATGTCGAGGGCCTTCCACTTGCCCAGTCACAACCAACTCAAAGTTGTGGACGGTTCCAGGGTCTTCTAGTTTGCTTTCGATACCCTTCAACATCCCACTAAGGATGCCAACCGTAGGTTCAATCTTGCGGCCCTCCCCTGACGGCTAAAGTCCCGAAGCTCAAAGTCCTTCACGGAACGCGCCCCAGGTAACTTTTGAATGTGGTACACAATCGTGGGTTCATACAGCCCGAAGCGTTCTGGTCCTGAGGCGAGCGCGATCCTTCCCTCCGATTGACCCTCTTTGTTAATCTCATTCACCACTCGCAGCCAGAGAGTCACAATGTTGAGGCCTTGGCGATTGTTCTCGCCTCAGTCCACAATGGTCCACCGCACTCCCCATTCGGATCAAACCCAGCTAGAGCGCTCACCCGAAACTCCGGGTTCCTCCCATCATCACTCTCGAAAATTTCACATAGGAACGCGTGTGTGCCAATTTGCCGCACGCTCCGAAATCCAACAGGGTACATGATTCCATTCTTACAAAACCCGGGCGAGTCTGGCCTCACTTCCCCGAGGCTGAGTAGAAAAAGGCCATCGCCAAGATCGGTAGGCAGCATGAGCTGCCCGTCCTCATCTTGAGGAATCTCCACAATGGTGGGTCGTAGCGTCCTTGGCCTTCCAGTAGAGGGTGCCGGAAACAGGGGTTCGGTCTTGCGCTTAACCTTATTTCGATCCTCTACGCCTCGACGCAACGGTTCCACCTTGGGTTTCTCTTCGACGTCCTCCATTTTGACCGGCTCATCTTGTTCTTTGGGGACTGGCCTCGAAAATACTGCCTCTTCTTTCACGGCAGTGTGCTGGGCCGGGAGGAGGGCACGGGATCTTGGGCAATCTGCTCGAAATGTGGATCGTTTGCTCGACTCCTAAAGTACCTCACCAAGCTGAATGCGCGCTTGCTCCCCACGGACGACTTGGGCATTGCTGCACGTTTTTGGGATTTCACGTCGTTTCCGTTTTTGCGCTGCCAGCTTTTCATCGAGCTTGCAAACTCCAGCTCGGGATCCTCCCCCATCACATCCAAACCGTTCATGCCATGCCGATCGACACCACACAAAAGGGACCGGTCGTGACAACTCTTCCACCAGGGCGGCAAGTCCTTTGACCTCTTGTAGCCCCTTAGAATGGAGTCTATGTTTTTGTGCACCAACACCTCTCCTCGAAGGACTCTAAAGAATTGTAGTCGTTCAATCAGTCTCTCCGCCCGCTCCAACGTCAGTGTACTAAAGACTGGCGATGGTTTTTTGCTTTCATTGATTCGTTCCACTCGTTCATAGTCCTCATCCTCCTTTGCCGCAGCCAAATCAGAGATCCTGTGAGCTTCGCCTAGTAGTTCAAGATATGCCGTGTTCAGGGTCGACTCGTACTTTGCGTCAAAGCCGTCAACCTTGGAATGAAACCAGGCCCAGTCCACAGTCCTCCCGTCATCCTCGTAGTTGATACCAAAGTTGGACAGCGCCTTTTCAAATTCAATGGCCTCCTTTTTTGAAAACGGCTGCGACTTCTGAATGCGCCGCTCCTCCCGCTGGCGCGTCCTCTCCGCCTCCTTCTCGGCCTTCCTCTGTGCCAGGTCGTCCTTTCGCTGCTTGGCACGTGACGCGGCCAATTGCTTCTTCTTGAGCTCCCTCTGGTCGCGATCATACTCCTTGGCACAAGAGTTGATAATGGACTTGAGCCTGCGCATCAATGACTCGCTGCTCGGAAACGGGACCAGGCCATCCTTGTCTGCCATCTTCTCTCGCGCCGCCTTTGCGTCCTCCGGTTCATTAAAGCCGTCCTCATTGCCAATGCGGGGCCCGCGCTTGGGGACCATGCGGACGGGCTTCTTCTTCACCTTGTCGGGGGCGGCGGCTGCATCGTCGACGTCCTCCATGCGATCGGCGTCGCTGCTATTCTTTTCCGACTCCTCACAGCCTCCCTCCGACTTGTGATGATCGGGACTGCGATTGGGGGACACATCAGAGTCGTCTGCCATTCCCCGTCTCATGCTGTCCGACGCATTGCCCTCGTCCCTCTTGCAGGTACGGTTGCCAAGTTTCATCCTCTTCCTCGGATGAGGCAGGGCACCGTCCCCGCCATTCTCCTCGTCCGGATCATCATTCATAGACGCACCCTGCCTCTCATCCTCATCCTCATCGACATCCTCATCGTCTTCATCCTCCTCCTCGGAAGCATGCATAGTGTCTGCGGCCTTTGCCTCCTTGCGGGGGGTACCTGAAGACTTTTTCGTGGGCAGTGGTCTCGAATACCTTCCAAGAAAGCCGAGTTCCTCATCCAGCCTCATCTGCTCTATTGCGCCATACCCATGCTTGAACGAGCCAGTAATTAAATCGGCGTCATCAGCCGAAGTCCAGTACAATGCGGGCGGGGGCGTAAACACCCTCAACTCTCCCTTTCTCAAGCGGTCGAGGGAAGGATGACCATGAACATCCTTGAGACGACTCAGGAGCCTCAACTTGCGGGCCCAGCGGACAAACTTTCGCTTTTCATCCGGATTGGAAATGCGCTTCCTCGACTCGACGAGCTCTTCAATCTCAGTGACCATGTCCTCCTCTGGGACTCCCTTTGCGGTAGGTTCCTCGCGAAGAATCTCCATGAGTGCCTTTTGCTCGACGCCCGGTCTGGCATGGACATAGCAGTGAGCGACAAACTCCCTAGCAATGGGGACCAATTCCTCGGGATCGCGTTCTGCCAATCGACCCGAGGCGGTTGCGATAATCTCATCCCAGCGTCCATAACCCAACCTCATCATCAAGGCCCTGAGGGAACTGTACTCGGACTTGATCCAGGTTCTCTTCTTCCTCTTCTTGACATTTGGGGACAAAGTAGACGGGAAGAATCAGGAGAGTCTCTGTTCGGAGTGTTGGGTGCAGGTGGTGGTGGCGGGGTTGGTGCCGGACGAGTCTTGTGTTCCCAATCGCGAGGGAGTTGAAAGACGAGAACACAGTCTGCGACCTTGATGAGTGATTTAGAGACCAAGGGCAAGGGCCTTGATTGCGGGGTGAGTCGAATCTCGGTGCTCTGATCATCGGGCTTGGTGACAGTGACGCCATTCTTGCCCAAGCAATGAATGAAGAAGCGTTTGGAGGAGGGGTCATAATCGATGCGTGCATGGGCACGGGAGAGCTTGTTGGAGATTCCGAGGCCGATATGAACGCCTTGTTTTGCGGGTTTGAAGGGATGGGATTGAGTTGCGGTGGGGTCGGAACGGCCCATGAGGAGTGAGGATCGGCGGATGAGGTGCTTGAGGGGGACATCGCGGTCGGGGAGGAAGACTTTACCTTCGAGTTTGTAGAGGGCTTTGGGCTTTGGTTTTGGTTTTGGTTTTGGCTTTGGAGGGCGACGGGTTGGGTCGGTTATCATTTGGAGTTGAGGTGCGAGAAGAATGGTGACGGGGTTGGTGAAGGGGGGGTGGGGGAGAATTTATGGGGGCGTGTTGTATGTGAGAGGGTTATGGGGGTGGGGGTGGAGGGGTGGAGGAGGGGGGGAAGGGTGGGGGGAAGGTGATGGTTGGGGTGGAGGGGGAAGGGAGGGTGTTTAAGTGGTAAGTGGTGTGGGTGGGGAGTGAGGGAGGAAGGGGAACGGGAAGGGCAGTTGCGGTGTATGGTGTGTGTGTGTTTGTGTTTGTGTAAGGGTGGAGGGGGGGGGGGGGAGGAGCGGACGGCGGTGGGTCGAGCGAAAGTGACGGATGTGGGTGGTAGTTATGAAGATGTTATGTGTGTGTGTGTATTTTACATTGGAGAGGGGAGGGTGCGTGTTTGCGTTTGTGATTGTGTGTGGGTGTGAGAAGGAAATTTTTTTTTTTTTTTTTCGGTTTGGGAAAAGGAAAGTGAAAAGAAAGGAGGCGGGTAGGGGCGACGGGGCGGGCGAGGGGCGCGGGGGCTCGGGGGCGTGCGCGAGAGGGGTGAGGGGGGCATCATGGGCGACGACCAATTGTGAAATGTGTGTGTGTTGTGTTTGTTTTTTTTTGTTTTTCGTGGATGTTCGAGGGGGGGGGGTTAAAGGCGGGATGTGTAAGGGGTAACAAGGGCAGGGCAGGGCACGGTAGGGCACGGTGAGGGCTGGTGTGGAGGCTGAAAAACAAGTTGGCGATGGTGGTTTGATGGTGTGCGATGTGATGATCAAACAAAAGGCCACTTGGGTCTCGTAGCCAGGAGAGGATTTGGGTCATTTGGTCATTTGGGGCTTTTTCGAGGTGTTTTTTTTTTTTTCTGTGTCTGTGTGGTGACAGACACGGGGTGTTCCTGGGGCGCTTGCGGTGTGTTGACGTTTGATAACCAAACGGGGCGGTGGAAAAAGTCATGATTATTTCATAATCCCTCGCTATTTTGCGTAGAAAGGCGGGCACATTCAACGCATCGGCTATGGTGCTGTTTAGAGGGATTTGAGCAAATAAATTGATTATCTTTTGTGTCATTATACAGCGCTACCCAAACGGGTCGATGTGTTTGTCTCGGTGTCGTTGTCGAGTTTAGACACTTTTCTAATATTTTATTTAATTTTACGCTACTCTGCCCCCGCTTACTGTTACGCTCCATCTCCAATTCACTACTGTATTGTACTGTACGAGTGTACAGTGTACCATGTACAGTACAGTACAGTAGTGAATTGGGAAATAGGGGCTATTTATGGTGCTGAGACGGAATGAAATGCAAGCGCAATAACAATCACTTTTTTCTTGACAATGTGTGTGTGTTTGTGTGACTGTGTGTGGTGTGCTTGGTGGCGGGGGGCATCCGATAGGCGATAGACGACGAGAGCCCCAGTTTTGCATCGGGCTTATTTTGTGTACCAAGTGCATTAGACGGACGAGTTGGAGGACCGTGTGGTGGCGAGGGTACAGCAGTTGGCCAGAAGGGCGTGCATCTGTTGATTGATTCGTCAACATTTGATACCGTACACAGGAATAATCAGGGGCTAGGGGGTGGAAAGGGGGGTAAGGGGGCGATACGGTATGGCGAACAAGCGTCTGTCGACGGGAGAGGGACTCGTTGAGGGATAGGTAATTGATGGATACGGTATGGTCAAGGCGACACTTACGGCTAAAAATTTTTTTGTTTTATTGTAATTGTGTGAAATGTGTTGGATTGCAGTGGCCACTGTGGGCATGTGAATGAAAGGCATCCGATACCAACCATCTCTGCAGTTAATCATCATTGATACCGTAATCACTCGAGTGCAATGCCGTGTCGCTATGGTCATTTGTTTGTACAGTACTGTATTGCGAGTTGCAAAGGGATCCATGCAAGCCCGCCCGCCAGTCTTCTGGCGGAGACATACTATACTGTACTATGTTTTACTGTATGGCATTAGTCTATAGGAAAGCCGGGGCGGCCGCCGCACAAACCGTTGCAACTCGCCGATTGCAGTGCACCCAGCAATATTTCACCCGTTCTTATTATAACGTACGATACTCTACAGTACACTGTACCATACAAGTTTGGCCAAGTTTGAGTACGCCAACAGGACAGACTGTTTGCAAAATGGTCCAGTTCCATTACTGTACTGTACAGTACTGTGCTGAGCTTTACATGCCGTGTATATGTACAGTACTGTACAGTACCTAATGGGTACAGTACGTACAGTATTTCTGTACTCTCCTTCCTCCCAAATCTTGACAAACACAACCACTGCCTCTGCTTTAACAAAATACAAAAAAACTGGTCGACATAAACATAAAAAAAAAAATTTCTCTCAACCCTCTCATACATTGACCCCGCCATCCGTCTCCCCAACCTCTCAGCTTGTCCATTTCCCCCTTCTCACCACACACCTCACCGCCTCCCCCACCACCACTCCCTCCTCTACAATCCACCGTAGAGGAAAACTGCCCCTCGCTTTCACCCCCTCCCACTTCTCCACGAGTCTCCACGCCAAAAAAAAAAAAGAAAAATTATTTCCCCCCACCCTTCCCCACTTCATACCATACCACCTCACCTTATTCCACTTCACCCCACCCAATACTACCGCCTCCCCCAAACTTTCCGTATTATTGCTTCTGCTCATCACAATTTGCAATGTTGCCAATGTCCGTGTCGCAAACCCCGCTTCACAATAACACAAGTAATACATCCACTTTCTCACAAAATACTCATCAAACCCAGCCGCAGCCACATCTCCCTCTTCACACTCTCCCCAAACCTTTTCCTCCACTCTCTCAACGTTGTCGCATAGTGCACCCCAATATTCTCCACATCCTCCACCACCAGCCGACTATTTCTCCCCATCGCCCCAACCACAGCCTCAAAACTCGGGCATATGCCCCCAGGAAATATATGCTTTTGTATAAAGTCCACACCCCGCCGATACTCTTCATACCGCTGTTCCGGCGTAGTAATCACCTGCAATACCACCAATCCATCCTCCTTTAACATTTTTTCAATCGCCCCAAAATACGTTCCCAAAAACTCATGCCCAAGAGCCTCCATCATCTCCACCGACACCACCCGATCAAACATCATCCCCCTTTCCGCAAATTCCCTATAATCCGCCAATTCAAACTTGACCAGTTCCCCCACTCCAGCCGCCTCGGCCCTCTTCTTCGCCAACACCAATTGCTCCTTGGACAGCGTAATACCCGTCACTTGACATCCAAACCGCTGCGCCGCTCGAATCCCCAACTCCCCCACCCGCACCCAATCTCCACCACATCACACTCCGCCGTGATCCTCGCCTTGTCCAAAATCATATCAATCTTCCGGTGCTGGCCCTCATCCAACGTCCTGGCCCCATCCCCGAAATAACCGCACGAGTATGTCCACGTCTCTCCCAAAAATGTCCCAAACAATTCATTGGATAAATCATAATGCGCCTCTATATTCCGTCTCGACCCCATCACACTATTCCGATTGAAACTATGCAACCGTCCATTCAACCACATTCCCAACTTTGAAACAAGCAATGCAGACGTCGACAACCCTTGCTCATCCCGATTCAGAATCAATACGCGGAAAATACAAATGAGATCGTCGACTCGATCCACGGTGAAATCACCGGTGACAAAGGCCTCCCCAAAGCCAATGTCAGCAGTAGAGGCTACACGGGTGTAGAAACTGGCTGGGTTTTTCAGGTAAATTGTGGCATGCGGATGGCCGAGGGCTTTGGATTCGGATTCGGGTTGGCCGAATAGGGTGACGGTAGAGTCGGGGTGTACAAAGGTAAGTGTACCGGTGGATATGCCGCGGGAGAGGAATTCGTGCACCAGGAATCGACACAGGTGTTCCATAGAGGTGGAGAGTTTGGATGAGATGGTGGACAGTAGACCGGGGCGTTGATGGTCGTCGGCAAGCATGGTTGCGGTTGGGTTGGGTGCGGTGCGGTGCGGTGTGGGGTAGGGGAATGGTGGCGTTGTGCAGCCAGCGGCAGGTTTACAGGGAGATCATTCACACGGTGGTGAAGACGGATGGGTTGGTAGGTAGGGGTGGGTGTTTATAAGCGAGAGCGGTGGGTCGGGGGCTGGGGATTGGGGGATGGTGCGGCAGGGCGTCGGTGGGAGCACCAAGCACGTGATAAAGATGGGATGTAGTGAGGGAATGAATGTGGGACTGTGGGAATGGAGAGGGAGAGGGAGGGGGGGGGGATCGGGATTGGTGTGATCTGGGATTCGAACGAGTGGAGAAGCGAGTGGTGAATGAGCGGTGTGACAAAAAGGAGCAACGACAGCATGTGGGGTTGATGGCGGCTGCGGTGCGAGAATACGGAATCGGGGGCGAGGAGACGAGGGGTGGTGACGGAGAGGATTACAGTAAATTGCGGTATAATGCGGGCGCTGGTGGTGAAGAAATGTCCGCAGGCGAGGTGATGGCATTGCCATCATGTTGAGTTTATTGCAATACTGTACTATACTGTACTATGCTGTACAGTATTGGCTGTTGTTTTGATTCCGTTGCAGTGGATGAGCCAACGGGTGGTGAGAGAGAGTCATGATTTTTGCACCGTTTTCGCCCCTCATACAGTACCTCCGCTTTTCTACCTTACTACAGTATTAGCATGTTGAGATTGCCATGGTGGCTTTATGGTAATGATTGCCAATCTTTGGTACACCGATGTGCAGACCCATTTGATCCTTTATTTCTTACTGTACGCTACTGTATTCCACACTCCAAATTACAGTGTCGTACAGTATCAAACATCCGCGCTGGAATGCGCCCCTTTTCACCACGCAAAAGGGACAAACAGAGGTTACTGTAATTCATAGTATTGTCGACAACCGGCTACCGTGCTGTCATGTTTAGACAAAAGTACAGTAAAGTACAGTACAGTACAGTACAAAACTGCTGCAGGTGGTGCGCAGCCCTGCTAGAAACGAATCGGGAGATCAGCCAAACGCTCCCTCCGATACCGTCTTCTGCTCCACGACCAACCTCTTCCCTTCACCTCGCCCTGTCCCCTCTCCTTGCCAACATGCAAGCCTTTCTCGCCCCCTCGCCGCTTTTACCAAGCGCAAATCTCACCCCATCACTATGCCCTGCCCATCCATCCCATCCATCCCGTCCACTCCCCTCCCCCGGGCACCACCCGCTTATAACACCCCTCGCATGGTCGTATCACCCAAAGTAGACGACAAGGCAGAGGTCACCGAATATTTCAACAACGTCGGCTTTGACCGTTGGAACCGCATCTACTCCGAAGATGGTCAAGTCAACAATGTCCAACTCGACATCCGTCAAGGCCATGCCCAGACCGTCGAAAAAGTCCTCAAATGGATAGACGATGACGCCGACGCCAAAGGAAACACCTTTTGCGATGCCGGTTGCGGTGTAGGCTCCCTCACACTTCCGCTTTTGCAGCGTGGTGCTATTGTCTCGGCATCAGATATCAGTCAGGCTATGGTTGACGAGGCTCAACGTAGGGGTCGTGCTACTATTCCACACGCAATGGCAAACGTCTCCTTTGCAACTCAGGATCTTGAATCTATTGCAGGTGCCTATGACACCGTCTGTTGTATCGATGTCATGATTCATTACCCCACCGAAAAGGCAGCACAGATGATTCAAAAGCTTGCCGCCTGCTCCACCCGTCGTCTCATCATCAGTTTTGCACCCTCCACCTTTTTCCTCGCCTTGTTAAAAAAGGTCGGCGAGTTTTCCCGGGTCCTAGCAAGGCTACTCGCGCTTATCTTCATGATGAGAAAGATGTCCGCAACGCCCTCCAAGCGTGTGGTATGACCATTAAGAGGACAGAGTTTACAGGAACACGTTTCTACTTTTCAACTCTTTTAGAGGCTGTCAAGGAGTCGTAATTCTATACAACTTAAAGCATCTCTCGTTAACACCTGTACTGCTGTTTTCCCATGTTGTACTTTTTCACACACCCTGCTTTCCGCCTGCATATTCTGGGCTTTGCGCCTGCTTTGAGCAAGCGCTATATCTCTCATCTACATCATCTACTAGTGTCCAAGCATCGCGCTTTGCACCATGTCATACCGAAACAACATTCTTTCCTCGTTCACCTGCCATGTACTAGTGCCGCTACGCAATGGGCCACACGTATACACCTGTGTGGCGGTAGAACAGGGTAGAGGGGGATCTTGATCGTGACAGGGAGTTAGAGACCTCGACAATTTCAGCCCTCACATCGCCTCGTCAAAAGTGATTGCGGAATAGCATGTGGCTTTGTTGCCTATGGGGCTTGGGCCCCCGCGCAACGTGCGTTCCGATATGTGGAGTAGCGCCCTTCTATCGCGTTGCAGCTCCCAGTAACTGGCCACGGGTAGGGCGCCCATGGAAAGTGTAATCGCTGTCTCGGGGAGTATTGACCTACTCCTTTAATTCTTTCTAATGTCCTCACTTCGTCCCGATCGTCCTTGTAGGACCGACCTAGATACGTGCACACCAGATACGTTCCCATCAGATTGGCCATTCCCTGTAAAGAATCTCGGTCCCGGTGGATTCCCGAGGTGAAGGACAGCTTGTGTCTGACCGCGTGGTAAGTATGGGACCTCTGACCTTGTCGGATTAACTGCCGCAAACTGACTATTGCTGGACGTCAAAAGCGTGTTTCCTTTGTGAGTGAGATTTTCGTGCCTTCTCAAGTACCTCTTTCGCGCAAATTTCACCCCGCATGATGGAACCATACACTGAAATGGACGGCCAGATTGCTCGTGAAGCTCCAGCACATGCTTCCTCATGTCTCCTTTGTATCCAAACGCGCGCGAGCAGATTGGGCATGAAAACGGCCTCTTGCCCTCATGCACGATTGCAATGTGTTTTGATTTGTTGAACAGTTCACCAAACGACTTGTCACATAAATGGCACTTGTGTGGTTTGGATTTGAGATGGACGTTTCTTTGGTGTACCCGCAATGTCCACAGTGCGGAAAACTCTTCTGGCACAGGTCACAGGAATGCGGTCTGAGCTTTTCGTGTCTTGACTTGATATGTCGAGTGAGTGATCCTTTCTGTCCAAATGTGGCATCACAGCCCTGAACGGTGCATCGAAATGGCTTTGCTTTTTTGTCTACTCGACCATTTTCTGCTCGCAGGGAAAAGTTGAGGTGATTATCGGAAAGTCTTGTTAATGAGGAAGACGGTGGGGAAGCTGACAGTAAGTGCTGTTGTTGGTCAAGTCTAGTCATAGCAGTGTGAATTGGAGGGGATGGAGGGTCATCTTGCTGTTGCGAAACCGGGCTTGAAACAAGATAGTCGGGCTGAGGCTGTCTCCGAGTACGAGTGTCAGAACAGGGGGTGGTTGGGCAGCGGACAAGAGGAGTGAGATTTCCATGTCTGTAAGGGGAAAACAAACAGAGAGGATTTGGGTAAGTGGAGATAGGCCATGTGTGTGAAATCGGCATGATTGTCAAGGTCTGTAGTATATATAGAAGCTGCCGACAAGCTCGGTGGTTGCAAGGGATCAGACAGCGCGACATAAACGATGTGATTTTGTTAAAGGCAATAGAAGGGAGGTGCTTAATCATTAAAAATGTCTGAGGAGCTAACAAGTGGGGAAAAGGAACGGTGGAATAGGCTGTTTTGTACTCAAAGAGCAGTGCATGGTGGAAAGCCGGGGAGGATGTACATTGCAATAATAATAAAATGTGACCAACGTCTCTCTGATTCTTGGAAAAAGTCACGGCCGCTGGGATGACATGGCTGACATGGGTCGTCAATTCTGAAACTGCAGCTTGTACAGAAGATACACGTCTACTAAAGAGTTGGTCCTGTCATGACGCCACAGTATTTTACAGAAGATGATTCCAACCAACCAATTGCCGTTATAACCGCCGCGCTCTTCCAATTCCATAGTTAGCTTCCAGGACAATTCGTGCCAAAAAAAGTTAAAGACTCTTCAGGGACTTTTAAGGACTCGGAGACCTCCGGGGTAGCAATGGCTCAATACCTCCTCGACCTTTGTAACAAACGTAAAAATAAATGGAAACCACAAACGACTGCTTTGTAAAACCCTGATTTCAGACATTAGAAGAATGAGAAGGCATGTACGAATCCCTCTGAAACAAACTAAAATAAATTTGCTGCGTACTGTCATCCACTCGCGCAGGGGTACTGACCCATTCGAAATTCTCAATTACATTTCATTGCACTCTCAAGATCCTGTGACTGAGCCGGGGTGAGGTACTCCAAGACATGACCTTCTCGATGACGGATTGTGATTTGGTTTACGATGGACTATGAGATCACTAAAGTAATCCCTTTCGCTAACTCTTTCGTCGAAGGAATACAACCTCAGAAACCGACAGTTTGACTTGATTTTAGCGAAGGGCAGGGTCGAAACAGCTTCCTTTCATATGTTCTTGGCCACTTGACCTTATACTCCCGCTAACTCGATGATAATCGCCCCACAAAACGGACCGAGGAAGAAAATGATCGCGGAAGACATTAGAAGAATCTTGACTTGATGCAGTCGAGTCGAGGAGAGGATGCTCAGCAGAGAATCCTTTCCACATGATACCGTAAAATTTTCTTAATTCTTTCATGTTATTTACGCTCTCTTCGAAATTCTCGGGAAAATGTAGACTACCTAGCGGTAGATAATTTGACAGCTCGAAAAAACTCGACTGGAGCAATAGAAGGTTCATTTTACTGCAGAACACAGAAACTGATTTACGCAAAATGGGGCAACTGAGCTCACAATTCATACAGGGCCCTTTTCAGTTAACCGTTGCTTCCAGTATCCAGGGGAGGTCGGAGAAGGACTGGTTGCTGTCATAGTAGCAAAGGCGCATAATGCTTTTCATAGTACTTTCTTGAACAAAGCATCAAAATATGAAACAGAATCTCTTAATGTATCACGAGATATGGGGATGAAATAAGCCCCTTGGAACCGAGGACTTTAGCAATATCGATTAAAAGTACTCTCCGTGAGTCCACTCGCTGCCGTTGCTCTGATGAGTTCACCCCTATAGGATATATACAGTAAAACGCAATATTTGTGCGATGTATAGCTCAGAACCTTGCCCACAATCCATCACACAAGCAACCCAATCATCTGATTTAACATTCTGTCATTCAAATATCCTTTCTGCTCTATGTTACAGGTCTCAAACGTTAGCATCCTCAATGACTACCAGAACAAACAAGCTGCCAGACAATTACTTGGAATCCCTTTCCCACCAAACGGAATCTTGGTCCTATTCTGAACTTTCTTAGCAAATCGACAGTCATATTTTAACTACAGTATTGATTCTTCGAAAGCACTGCTGTCATTCATCCTCTGGATCTAACCCTCTGGAACAATCAGCCTGCATTCCCTGTTGATTAGTGTTATGCTAGTGCAGTACTAGTCCAAATCCACCATCTCAATGTCAAAGTTTGTTACTTTCTTATCATTTTGAAGTAAAAGGGCGGGTTTTGAAAGCAGTTCTATTCATTATCAAGCTGCCAGACATTCCGTTTCATTACTTCATACTGTCTACAGAAATTTGAGGTGGCGGGTCAGCCGACAAGTTGGTACTTTGGCGGTGGGACAAAGAACACTACTATTCTTCTGGAGGCCTTTGTAATTCAAGCTAGAGATACAATATAGACAGAGCATAAACTCAGGTCAGGTTTCTCCTATTGATAAGTATTGAGTAAATAACATCTTAAAGTATGGTAGATACTCCGATGGGTACCTTATAGAGAGCTTGCGTCGAATTGAGCGAGAGCTATGGCTCCGATATATACCTCATCTGCAATGAGTATTCACAGTAGCCCCTTCCAACGCTGTCCCTGGCAGGAGCGAAGCATCTGTTGTTTATGATATCTTGAGAAGGTACTGAAATCTGATTTGATGCGTGGAAAGCTCGCGAAATCCACTGGATGGCTCGGGCTACTAGCTGTGCTGACAATTCCGACGAAGGACATGTCTCCATTTTCGGAGATGTGTGTCGCAACTATTGAAAAATTCAATTTCCAATCAAACGTGCTTATATTCAAAAGATTCCATTTTGAAGCGACACGACATTTCACGGCTTGCCCAATTAATGTAGGAACAACCCCGATTGTGGAGCGGCTGGGCCTGTGCAGTACTGGACACTGTTCCCACGTGTGTCCTTTTCGTTGCCATGGACAAGGCTTATCCTCAATCGGTAGGTCGGGAATCGCTAATTCTTACAAACCTCAGGACACTGGATTTCTGTATTCAACCATAACATAAATTGTAATGGTGTGCATGCCAGGTCATCAGCAAGAATCGCGCATGACAGCAGAATTTGTTGTGTCCAGGATTAGTTTTAGCGGAGCTGACGGAGTTAAGAAAATCTATGGGAGGCTGCACTTGAAACTGTTACCGCTTTTGCTCCTGTTGCTTGCTCCTGCCAATGACCATGATTGGGATCTTATCCAACTAAAAATGTCAGCTTGATTGAACTAGGTTGTCTCCCAAAGGAGTCAAAAATGAAATAATTTGAACTCCAGCATTGCAAAAAGTCGTGTCTGATAACTCTGGTAGGAAGATGCGTCCACGCAGTAATATTTTGCGCAGTTTTTTTATCATGAAACAAATTTAACCTGTAGCCCTTTTCAATCTGTCTTTGCAGATATTACATAAAGAGCTGTCTCGAAACTTTGAAGAACTGAGCCACCATTGCAGAATGCTGCCAACAGATGGCACATTTGTGTTCCCTGCGGTTTGATTTGCTGACCATACTACAGATTTCTTGATACTAAGTGGCAGAAATAGGTCTCTAACCTTATAATGGAATTTTTGGTTTTGTTAATGATCAAACTGCTCTTGAATTTCTGAACTACAATTCAACAGAGATATGTTACTTCCAGAAAATCGCTGCCTGGAAAATTATGTTTGTCCACTCTCTGGTAGTCTCATGATACGGATTTACTTCCTCAATTTCGTCGCTTTCCATAAATGCTTGCGGACCTCAGGAAACAAATGTTCAAAAGAGCAAATTATTGGTACTCAAAAATGATGAGTGAAACTATGGGAAAACAGCTATTTTCAGGCCTTTCAAAGCTTATAGCATAATGTCCTTTGAAAAAGGAATTACGAAGCAGTCGTAGTACCGGGAACCTGATAATCTTTGTGGTTTCCCCCAACCGTCAAATGATGGGATCACTTACGGATACCTTTACTCCTGGGCCAAGAATAAGAGTACTAGAGCTTGAAAATTGGCGCTTGTACTGTATGCAGTTTTACATTTTCATTAGCCACCTATCCGCTAGAGGGAACATTAAATTATCCTACAGATGCCACGAGACTAATCCAGAACTCTCCTAAGTATAAATTACTACCAAAGGTGCCATGAAATATATTTAGACCCCGAGAAGCGGAATATGTTTTGTCAGCTCGACTGAGGGAAAAATATTTGTGTACAAAGACATGTTTCTGAGAATCAAATAATTTACTCATCTGTCATTTCCAGTGTTGATGTATTTATGAGGGAATTTTTGGGTTGTTTTAATGTATAGAAGATGTGGTCGGTTGTGTCCTCGCCGCTAGTGCGTTGTGGGGATAAGTCGTCACAATGAGTAACACTAAACAACATTCCTTACAGGGCCGGCTCATTGCCAGCGAGCAGGCATGCCGCGCTTATAAGGATGGTGGACATGGCTAATCTACTGAGCTTCATTTTCGATTCACAGTTTGGATATAAGCAACGGATTTTGAATGGTCAAGATGTAAATGTTATCAAGTGAGATAGATGTTATTGTTTGTTCTTGATTTTTCAGCAAGACATACTTTTAAGAGGCGCAGTGATTTTAAATCTTCGCTGTTTTGTGGCTCCATTCCACTTGCAGTGGGCATTTCCATTCCACGGGTGCAGGTTTCTTATTAGTGAGAAATCTGCAGATGTTTTCACTTTTTGTTAGGGAGTTTGAAGAAGTGCACCTCGCCGGGAACCATTTACTCCACCGTTTGATACTTGGCAACCAGTTGGAACTCTTTTAGGATACTTTTGCCACACTTGCGCAGGTGCTGTATCTATCGCCCTATTGATTAAGATCGTCCCAAGCGAGTAATATCTTTTGTTCATTGGTAAATGGGGCGTTACTGTAGCGAAAAGGCTGAGTTTGCTACATAGTTTTTAAAGTGGCATCCCACACAGGAGGTGACGTTGTAACTTTTGCTTACTTGCATAGCCAACCAGGGCTTTGATTTGTACGTCTCCAATGCTTTAATTATTAAACGCCTTTAAAAGAGAGAAGTTTTCAATGTCATAACAAATCAAGTGGAAAGTACTCCTACTTGGCAGCAAAGTGAAGTGCGTGCGATGGTGGAGAGGATAGTAGTCGCTCGCACATTGCGGCCTATCGGTATGAGATTTAACGCTACATATTGATTAATGTGCGCAAATTCCAAGATACCGGGCAAATTTGGTAACTTCAGGTGTTCTACAATTCTCCACAGGAACTCCATTTCGCAAGCTACATCTCTTGACACCTTCCCTTATTGGCTGTACGAGAAAATTAGGTCCGTTCGATCGGTCGAATCAAATGGACCTAATTTTCGACTCTATGAATGCATAAAACTCGCACCCACCGCCTCAACTGGTCGCTACGTGGTATACTTTGGAAAGCCCTGCATCTCTCGTCAATGACCCCTTCCCTCCCCCTTCTACCTCAAACTCATTTCAACGCTTGAATGCAAGTGTTTATTGTCATAACCTTTGTTAAGCCCATTTATCGCACTTGAAGAATATAGGATCATTTTCCCCTGTTAACAGTACAAAACGCGTGTGTTTTGTATGTTTCTAAACAGCTCAAGCACTTCCAGAGGGGGAACACGGGGGTTCATTTACTGTAACAGATAAGATGGCTGATACCTAGTCAACTTGTATGGTAGTTTGTACTGAGGCAGCGAAAAATTTGCGGACAATTTTCAGAAGTCCGCAAAAAAACTTAAAACATGTTATTATGGGGATTTTGGGACATCGAAAGCTCCCAATCAACATATAGTCCGTTATTGAAAGGGAACCAATAGACACCATAGCCCTTAAGGTGGCTTTCAGTCAGAAGTCAAAATAAATCTTCACCCAACAGAAGTTTTTTTAGTTACAGACGCAAGCTGTGTGCATCACGGCGCTTTTAGTACCTTTTCCTTTTAGAGCAGTGGAGAGATTTTCGAAGATGTTTTACGTTTGAATAGCTCCTTCAGTCCTGCGAATATTCGCGTTTTTTGTGTTCACGTTCCGAGCAAATATTCAAATCTTCGGTATCTGTTAATCACGTTGGAACACCATTTGAAACCACGTCTTCCTTCGCCTCTAGGAACGTCACATCACGACATCCCTCACGGAACAGCTGACCATATTTTTTATGGATTAAAAACACCCCAATTTTTCTCCCCTCTAGGGATGCGGATAGATTCCTGCTGGTGTAGATATCACAACACAATTGTTCGACAATTATGTTAGCATAGCATAATTCCTGGACGGCGTCTGTAGTTAGTAGATGGTGCTCCTTTGTTCCTTGCTGATTCCCCCCAACTGAAAGAGTGCTCCCTTTCTCTCATTGAATTTCGGCAGTACATTTCGCACACAGTTCTGTATATCAGACAACATATCAGTGCTGAAGAGATCATCTTTTAACGGAATTTATCCCCGAGATGACCACCATCAAGTCGAGTGATAGACTCTTGGAGATGACTTGTGCATGGGAACGGAAAGGAATCAAGGGCAACATTCAGTAGGTTGGCAGCACTCAATCCAATTTACGTTTGCATTTTGAATTTCCGTTGTGTCTGTTCTGCCATATAATTTAGTTCCTATCCATCGACGTAAACTCTCTATGTTTGAAGAGTCTGTTATTGCTATAATACCTTAGCGGACAGATACACAAGATGTACGGAAAATAAAATTAGTATGGCAGTGCGGTCCCCTTGTTGATGTTTGTCGTCACAGTAACATAGCTTGGTAGTAGAAAAGGGCCTTTTGATCCTAAAGGCATTTAATTTTTGCGATGAGCATGTTATAGTTATGAATCTGCCAGAGTGAGGTAAGGAGTTTAAAGATCGAGGCTGTGCAATAGAAATCCAGTTGCAGGACCTGCACATGCCCTGCGGTTTGCAGTTTGGAAAACTTAATAGCAGCCAATAATTGCTATTTGTTTGAAGACATAGATTATCTTCTTTTCTTTCACATCTCCAATTACAAGATAGATCCCACTTTGTTTTCATCACCTTATTGCTATCCTATATCACTTATTTTGCGTGGTACGTAAAGATCTTGTCGAGTGGTGGGTCTTACTTATTATTGGTTCCTCGGTAAGAAGCCTTCATGAGCTATCGACACCGGGGGCCGACTGAGCGATGCTTACGCAGATTTATAGCAGTCGTAGAACACAGCACATTTACTTGCATAGGTTAGGGAGTCTTCATCGTCTACCGTCCGTATCAGGCTTTCTTGCAGCTCCTATTGAAAGTCGGAAGCTGTTTTTTTTTCATGCGTTTGTTTTCATGGCTCGTCCAGTTTTCCGGAAGTATGCTAGCCCCTCGTTGCAGTTTACACCGAGGTCGAGGTGACAAATCTACGTTTTCCAAAGCGTCCTCACCGTTATCTCAGTCTAGGATCACTGAGAAGTTTCCCTTTTCGGGCATCTGTAGTAGTCTGATAATGTTCATGCATTTTTCCCCCTTTTTCTTTAGAGAGAGGTCATATTACTCATTACTTGTCAAGGTCCTGATTCCGAAATGAAGGCTGAATATTTTGATAGTGCCTACCACAGGTGAAAGACGGAGAGATTTGGTTAGAGTGTGAAATTGACCTCCCCGACGTGAAGAAAAACTATATAGAAGTAATGAATTTACGAAGGCAAGTTCGTAGGATTTCCAACTTTCCCACCACCCGCAGTAAACGAGCCCCGCTTACCCCTAAATTAAGTATACCAACCCATTCAAGTAAGCCCCGCTTACCCCTGCGATGGAGAGAACTGCTTTACAAAGCCTTGTCCTTAACGGGCTAAAATGGAGATACAATCGATTCAATGAGATTTTAACAGGCTGAACGTAAAATTGAGAGGAATATGGACGGTGCAATATTTTCACAGATGTATTGCTAGCATTGACTGGGAAGGGGCGGTGTGTAAGAAAATTTAAGATTACCTAACTTTGTTTCCATGTTGATAACGAACCATTACTTGCAGCATCTGTTCCGATCATTCGCGCAGTTCTAAGGACCAAATATAGAATGCTATCAATTGGCGCATTAGTGGAAACTTGTGGAAAGCAGACCGTGTTGTACCGACCAATCTACTTCAAAACTCCTTTGACGATTGCCAATACCATAACAGTCGAAGACCAGAGTGGAAGCAATGCCACTCTTATACTATTTCGATAGCACTAAGAATTGTGTTTCCTCTTGGAAACTAGATGCTGGTTGAACTTTTTGTCATGATCGTTGTTTGCTATTTCTAATTTGGTGGTACGTACGATGGCTCAAGAATGGTTCACTGCTTTTAGATGCACTATTTCCTGTGTCAAAGAGGGGGCAAATATTCTGGTTTGAGTCGACCAGACTTCTCCATGTAAATGCTCTAATTCGGTATTCCAAAATGGTAGTGGACCGTTTACCTTTTTTATTACAAAAGTAAGAGGATAATCTTAGATCTTTCTAGAATTTACTTTCTTGCTGTGGTGCTTGGAAAATCTCACAAAGCTTAATGTGACCTCGTCTCTGTGGACTAGCACTGACTGGTTTTCGTGACTGCGCACATCAAGGAGATGAAACATTTCAAAACATATACCATTAGAAAAATACGTACAAGCTAATTTGGGTCCGGGTTTCATGTGGGGTTAATTTTCCCTTGACTGTAAAGGTCATGGAAGCTAAACATTAAAAACCATCAACTGTTTGCCGACCTCGTGAGATATGTAATGAATCTTAGAAAGCAAGCAGACAGTAAAACTTTACTGTCGTAAACCCGGTAAGAAATATTTGGAAAATAGTTACTGAAGAGACTATTTATAGCCGGGGGGCAGACTTAAACTTTTTTCTTGCAATATGGATTATGGCCAGGAATTACAATTTTCATGTAGAAGAGGCTTTCCAGAGTATATTTTCGGTGGACTTATTGTTTTCATCGGGGGGGAATTAGGTCTGCTTTAGTAAATAGAGATGTATGACGACTATTTCCCGAGACGGTGGGGGGAGGTCTGTGTATTAGAGGCTCTGGAATAGTTTTCAGAGACATAAGTAAAGTTGAGTAGAATATATTCAATAATCAAAAGGGGAAAACGTTTGGGTGTTTTACTGTTGGAAGATATTTCCGACCTATCCCAATATACCTATAATCAAAAGTGCAACAAAATAGTGTTTTGGGGGACACGAACACTCCTTATGATCTTAACATTGGGCAGGGATTAGTGACAAGGGCGCCGTACGTGAGGATTTTTTCAAACTCCGATAGGTGAATTTGCTTTTAAGGAGAATCAAATTTCCCTCCAATGTTTACAAACGTTTGTACATGTTGACTGGATGAAAGTAATAGCACTTGAAATTAATTACAAAGACTATCAGGAAGATGGGGGATATTTACCTCGTCCTCTTTTCTTTGATCCTTTTCTGCACGTTAAGAACCCGCACGCAGGTGAAGTTAATTGAGAGGAGGTTTTTAAGTTGGACCTGGATCCAATTTCCACTCTTTCATGATTACCAGACAAAGAAGTCACAGGTGTAGTGAGTGGTGTGGACTCCACCCTCCCACGAGCTGCACACTCCACTCTGTTTTTTTGGGCTTATGAGTACAAAGGTAACGGAACTATTCAACGGCGTTTTCTGTATATCGAGGTGAAATCATGATTCAGTTGCATTCGGATATGATGGTTATTCTGTAGCATAGGAACCGTAGCGGGCGTCTGCGCAGAGGAACAGACGTAAGGGGCTCAAAATTGAATGCAGGACCACAAATCAACAGACCTCTGATGAGTTCAACTCTCTCCAGCCAGCTACCAGTTTACGGCAAAGTTGTACTTGATCCCTGTCTGTTTTTCTGGCTTTTTTAATTACAGTTTTTACCATAGATTGCGTTGGGAGCATTCACGGTACCTGTAATTTGGATCAATTTACTCAAGTTTTTAAACTTTAATTTAAGAAAGCCTTTAAATTCCAAAAAACCGAAAGGGCTCGCTGAGGCTTTACCTGAAATCTCCAGCAAATCTCATCTCACTCTAGTGTTTCTAGTTACCAGTCAGGACCCCTGAAAGTGAGAAACGAAGTCTTCGCCATTCCAATCAACCATCTTGCTCTTGAGCGCTACGACGAATAACTGTGGAACACGCACTATTGATTTCATTTGAGAACGATTATTTGTACAGACGCAGTACAAGCCAAAATCTACCATCTATCACAGCCATTACATTCCTGTTTGGCGAACATCGTGGCCCAGCTAAGTTGCTGAAGGGAAGCAGCCTGATAACTACTGCAGAAGGGATCTGGAATGGAGGGAGACAACCCTGGTCTCGGTTTCGTAGATCTATGGTCACGGCGAGAAGTTGGGAACACCGGAATACTTGTTTCCCCAATCGGCTTCGGTGCTTCACCACTTGGAAAGGAGTTTGGAGAGGTTAAGGTACGTTCATAGGAATCCAGACCACAGAGAACTTGTTTTAGAGTCAAGGAGTTATGAGGCAGAGGACATGATGGTTTCTGAGGGTAGTGGGCTATTGAACACTTTATGTTACTTTCCTTGATGGACAGGCAGAGTGCATTTGGGTATTATAGTGTTGCTAACCGCATCTCCGTGATGATGTTTTACAATCTGGACTGGTCCATCGGGTCAAGGAGGAAGAGGGAGTGCGTGCTGTTTTGGAAGCAGTTAAGCACGGTATCAACTTTTTCGATGTGTCGCCATATTATGGAAGAACTCTGGCAGAGAAGGTCCTGGGAAAGGCACTCAGACAGCTGCCGCGAGAAAGCTATGTTTTGAGCACAAAGGTAGGTCGTTATGACAAAAATGTGTTTGACTTCTCAGCGGGCCGGATCAGACGCTCTGTGGAAGAATCAATGGAACGGTTAGGAGTCAGTTTCATTGATATAATCCAATGCCACGACATCGAATTTGCTGCGGATTTGGACCAAATAGCTCGGGAGACCATCCCTACCTTGGTGGAATTGAAAACAGAGGGGAAAACGAAGGCGATTGGGATCACCGGATATCCCGTGGAGGTGTTTCCGTACATATTATCATGCGTGGAGGATGGACAGGTGGACGTGGTGTTATCGTACTGCAACCTTTGCTTGCAGAACGATCGCTTGAAGTTGATGCTAGACGGGCTGACAAAACGGTTTGGGGTTAGCGTGATCAATGCCAGTGCCTTGTCCATGGGAATGCTGACGAGTGGGGGCCCGCCAGAGTGGCACCCGGCAGATGAGGAAACCAAAGCGGCGGCGAGGAGGGCAAATGAAGTTTGTCAGAGCAAAGGGGTAGATCTAGCGACTGTGGCCCTACATTTTGCACTTTCAGAGGGGCGAATTTCCAGTACACTGATTGGAATCGACTCTGTGCAGACGTTGGAGAAAAACTTGAAAACATTGAGAAAGGAAGTGGAGTGGGAACTGGTGAAGGAGGTGCAAAAAGTTTTTGGAAGCGTACGAAACCGCACATGGACCAGCGGCAAGTTTGGAGGGAACCAGGGCCTTGCCGAGTTGAAATAGTAATTCGATTACTTCGGAAAGGCTTGCTTTGCATGAAGCCTGGTTCGTGGACTCGCATGACGTGGAGTTTGGGTTTTATGACACGTGATTCTCACTGATTTTCAGAATTTTAGCTCGCCAGGTCCTCAAGAATTCGAGAGCGTGGATTTCGACAGATAGAATACGGTACATTGGTATGCATTTTGACCTTTTTGCGTTCGAACTGTAACACCCATAGATTCTGACGTAGACGCCCAAAGGATGATTCATAAACAACTGGTAGAGGTGCTGCATTCGGGGTTCTCAAATTTCTCCCTCCCTTGCCGATTTGGTGTAACTGAAAGGTTCCACTGGCAGGTAACAGCGATGGATGGATATGTGAATGGTGGCAACGCTCAGTGGAGGTTTCTGTGGCGGCTGTTGGGCAGGTGAATTCTTGGCGTGGGACAGCGCAAAGCACTCCAACGACTTGGTACTCCATGTGCATGGAAATTGTTCCTTGTGGCCCCTGAATCGATTGACATGGTGCACAGTGTTGCTCTCGACGCCGATTTATCTTCGAAATACTTTGATCGCGCGGGTGGTCGACACCTTCACTTTCTTATCCTTAGTCGAAACGGTTGGAGGATGGAAAGGTGGAGTCATTAAAACAGTTGTTTTTGGTCAGAGTGCAGACGGTAACTCTCTCCGCTTCCTCTTTTGAAGGGGCGCGAATGATAGGCTATTGGCATTCGCTGGGCGACGAACACATTGACGCAGATTTTGCAAGGAATGCGTTACAGGCGCTGCGAACTGCGCCCTTTACGGCTAAGACCTCTGCATGCTGTGCAGTACGTTGGTCGATAAGACAGTCATTCTTTCGCATCAAAGCGAAGACATTTTAATTGATCGATTTCACTGTAACGCACGGGATAACATCATGGGCGGTACCGAGTGGTACCTTCACCGGTAATGTGGCAATGTTGGCAGAGAAGGCTTTTGTTCTTAGTTTCCTAGCCCGCTGAAGCCACCTGATGGAAGGAGGAAACTGAGACCTCTAATTAAAAATGGAAGCGATCAAGTGTACATTACAGTGTGAGTAACTTATACAGTAAAGGAGCCACAGAACAATATCTGTAATGTAAGTTAAATTACGGTAGTTCACAATTTCATATACTGTAAGTCATATTGAAAAAGGGAAAAATTTGGGTTTTTTAATGTATGGAAGATGCGCCCGGTTGTAGTTTTTGATTTTTTAATTGAAAAGTACATTGGTCTCTCCTTACTGTACTGTAAGTGTGCAGGCACGGTACCCATAGGGTCAACAGTTGCACCATAACAGTTACGGTATGCTGCTACAGTACGTGCTTTACAGTACAGGGGGAGAAATTGGTTTGGTTTACAGCGAGTACTGGAAAGGTTGGGAGTCCTCTGTACTTGTAATCAAACCATTGGCGGGACCCAGTATTGTACAATTGTGTTTATCCGAGCAAGTGACTCGATAACAAATACAGGTATTTAGCGCTACGAAGCTCCTCGACCGGAATTAACTACCGTAGGGTTTATCCACTATAGCGTTGTTCTCATATGAGGCACACCTCGTCCTCATATGAGATAAAACATCTTTATCATGCAAAATTGTATGACAAATAAATTTTTTTGGGGGCCCGTAAGTATTTACTAAAAAATATACTCTAAAAACATAGAATTACAGTAAAAAGGTGCTCGATGGCTTCAAAACTACACCACTTCGGCCAAAGCATTCATCTACAACATATAATATGGCAAATGGGTTCTAAAATCAAGGGTTATCAAGTAGAAAAAAGTTAGTTATCAAACTACCGCTAAAGTTACCGAAACGTTTGTTTTTTTCGAGTTACACTACTGTTGAACGTATAGGCTAGAAAAAAAATGACAGAAAAAGAATATTTTAATTGAAAAATTAGCCCTAAACTATGTCCTCATCTGAAGACAATTGTCCTGTAGACACTTGTTAGGCTCTTCGGACGGCAAAAGTTGCCGGTTGCCTCCTCTTCTCTCTCTCTCTCTCCTGAGGGCCGCTTTTCTATGCTTTAATGACGGATGCAACCGGCTAGAAGATACTCACATTAACATTCGCGCATGTGATGTAATACAGTTTGTAACACAATATTACCGCGCTGCGACACAGTATTCAGTATCTATTACAGTGTATTCAACACACTGTGATATATCATCTGTTGCTAGTGTTTGTAGTACGCAAGCCAATACCCACCCGGTATATCAATAGCATTGTTTTAAGGCATTCTATGCCAAACAACGAGCATGGAATACCGTATCAGTGATACGCGGTACACCGCCAATGGGGATGCAATCGCATATCTGTTTTTCGCGCGGCATCCCTCGCAATTGACACATATCGAATCTCAAACGAACGTTGACTCAGTCACACTCCCTCCAGTGGCTTTAGCTTAAAACGTTTTTTGATCAACAAGATACAACGCAAAATCGTCATCTTCTTTCTAAGATGGAATTTTCACCATATACATCATCATGTTACATATAAAACCGGGTCGTTTACTGGACATGGTATTGTCGCTCCACATTTTTTCTCAAACTAAGCGCAGCGCTGCTTTGACTCCCAAAAGTCTCCCAAATGTCTGGAAAATGGGAAGCATTTTACCATCTCTCCTTATCTACCATGCACCGGGCATAAAGGTTGATAACTATTATAGTATCACATAATGCATTAAGCCGCTTACCTAGCGCGATTTCTCGCTTTGTGAGCATGTGAGCGACGTTTTGCTTTCCTGGTATCCATCCAACGACGTCCAGCTCCTTTCCTTCGAAGCTTTTCCTCAAACTTTGAACAGGCAGAGTTGATATTCTCGTCGCTCGTGGAGCGTTTTTATTGTATCCTACGGGCATTTTGAATCTAAATTGAGCTCATGCTTAACTGAGGTGTGTGGAAAGAGGGACGCAAATGCCATTTTGAAGTATAAGCGTCTGTCGTCTCTATTTGCAGCCGCCAATATCTCAGCACCATAGGAGGAATGAATGAATTTCTTCTATATTGGAGAGGACCAATCAATGGTACAAGTAACATCCTTGCCAGCTATTCTTTCCCTTGGAAGTACACCTGTTGAAAAAAATGACTGCCCATAGTCCCTGCCTTTCGTATGCGCTGCATCAGTAAATGAACAAAGGCATACAGAGGTATGGTTACATACCTTCGGGAATCTGACTAAAGGCTTCAGTTTTCTGAGGTCTGCAACCATCTCATTCGCTTCTATCAGGTCAGGTTCCCTGAGATTCGGTATCTGCTGCTTCATGAGCGATAAAAAAAACGAAGGTTGCCGCAGGACTACGCTACCGAGATGCAGTAGCGTATAGGCAAGGCTGCGGTATTGTATAATTTCACTGGCCCACGCCGGCGAGTTACGATTTCTTTCCTTGATCGCGTCATTGATATAGCTTTAACCCTTGAGTATTACTTTTCCATGGATATGAATATGCTACCTTCAGGCTCAGTATGTATTTCACATCCACCGAAATGGTGTAGAGGACCATCAGTGATTTTGTCGATCGTAGAACATCGGCTTAATGCAGTCCTGAAGTCGCCAATGTCTTGTGTCTTACGGGCGACTAGAAAGTCATCGCTTACTTTGGCTTCCAAAAGCGTTATGCATGCTGTTATAATGCGCTTTACAAATATCTGGCCGACGCCTAAGACTCCCTCGCGGAACGCTTCCTTCATCATCCACTCTTCTATTGTCAGCATCCACTTTCGACCAGCCTCAACGATTCCATACAGCAGTCTTGTGAGCTTTCACAGATACCATTTCATGTAGTCTGTAATGTGGTGCCACTTTCTTGGGGGTGTAACAAGAATATCTCTCTTGATAGGAAAGCTTTGTAAGTATGCACCGTTAATGTGTGCATTCTAAACAGTAAAGTTCAGAACTGTGGAAAGCGCCAACACTAGCCTGATGATAGATAGCTGTGCGTTCGAGGAATCTTTCCGCACCTCATCCTTATTGTCATCTTCATTACCATGGGAACTATCCTGACCCTCAGGGTATTATTTACTTCCTCGTCTTCTTTTATTTTGTACACTACATGTGATTGCACGACGCTAGCACATAGAGGTAGATTCCAATAGTTTATCAGTGTATTCGCATTCATCCAGTTACTTTTGTGCTCAATTTCAAAACACTCTCCGAGAATCAATAATGGGATTTGGTATAGTTTTTTTCGGCTCACTTGTTTCGGACCTATATGATTATATATATAATTCCCTCAGAGCCCTTGGTTTTTCAGATTCTTGCTCTTGGTAGTTTAGCGAAGGACCTATAATGTCTCCCTCTTCGCGAGCTTTTTACATAATCGCATAGCTTCGGAGTTTTGTGTTTGCGTTCTCAGGCCAACTGGCAGATTTCAGTCCGATATCCAGCTCAGATGGTGATGTGTTACTCGGAATTCGCGCTTCCAGTAGAGCATTGACGTTTGTCGGACTGTTTGCACTAGTGTTAGAACTACTCTCCCCCATAGCCACCGAACGTACAAATTCATTGTCCAATGACGAGCTCATTAGTTCTTGATTCAAAAGTGATGAAGGTGCTGTTCGTATATCCTCGTATGCAGGGGTCATCGGGGGCCCACGAGCTTTTCCATCGCATATACGCCTCACCTCTAAGAAATGTTGGTGTGTGTGTAGAACCTCCCTTTCACCTATTAGTTTCGTTCATTGCACTTGGTACTCTTATACCATACCGAAACAGTGTCTCCCTCATTGTACATGTTTGGAGAGCATGTGTGCTGGCACGGGATCTCAAAGCGCGCTGCAACGCCCTAGTAGCAACCTGTTCGACGTGTGCGTCTAGTAATTCTTTTTGCCGATAGCTGCTGGGATACCTAGGATGGAAGGCTGGTATCCCTTTACGAGCTGAAACGAGCTTAGCAATTGTGTGCCTGAGAATAAATTAGATATGAATATCGGTCGCGAAAAAGTACCGGCTGGAGTGGCGTTGTTAATCTCATTATCGATCCTCTTCATAATTTCCTAAACAGTTTAGATATTTCTTTCAACGAGGCTCAGTTTGTTGTCCCGGCGCGCAGGCCTGGGCTGTAACAATATCTAGTGGTTGTATAAAAATGATCTGAACTGAGCCCTGTTATATTGTTCATCCGTGGATATAGCAGCAGGGACACAATGACGCAATATCAAATAAAACTCGATTAACTTGAAAGTTTCGTGCAAACTTCTTGACTTAGTGATCCTGCCCCTGTGAAGCCAGTTCCTGTATCAGTGATGATAAAAAATGTTCTCTTGCTTCCATTGATGATCTTATATGCAAAGTAAATTTGTATTTACATGTTGAACCTCTGCTTGACGTGCGTTAGAGATATCTTACGAACATAGGCTGGACGCCCAGAACTGGCACAAATGCCTCATGCTTGTTCAATAATACCAATTGAGTTGCTTAGTCTATCTGTTAAAACACCTGGTTGCTAGCATACGGCCTCAATCTGTTCATGTGAATACGTTTTGCAACTAGTCTTTACTGAATCTTAATTCTTCGGATCAACGTCGACGAAATCAGCACCGTTATACAATTCTGCGGTTTGGGAATTATAGCCACCCGTATTCTGTCGCATAGTGGTGATGCGACGTCAGCAGAGATATAAGTAGTAAATTTTGGAGACGAATGGTCACCGGCTTGACGTAGGTATAGGAATGAATCAGATGCCAACTTGTTCTGTATGGAAAATTTAACCACATCTAGCCCGATGATTACGGGAGAGGCTCCTGATATAATATCAAATTCGAACGAATTTGGTAGACTGTCGATATCAAAAGTGTGAAGTTACCAGGTACCAAAACTGGCTTGGGACTCAAGTTCTTATCGCCCCATCCATGAAGGTACTCTATGTTGCTAGCAGTGATGTGAAATTAATATCGGGTACCTCGCATAGTCGGGCGGCACTATAAATGCCCGCAATTGAACGAAGAGATCCCGAGTCATACAGCGGGTTTGGATCGGACTCCATCGGAACTTGGTTAGCGAAGTAGCGCAATTTCTTCTTTGGCTGATCTCCGCTAGCTCTAGCTTCAGGTTCTTCACTCATTGGTTGCTCTCGACTACCAAGTGGATCGACTATTTTTATGATCTTTTCTGATTCCGTGTCAAATCTTTTGCTGTTACGCTGACGATCTTTCTTCTTTCTTGCCCTTTCGGCACATTCTGGTCTAACCCGGAACCACTGACCTTCCTCGCCACAGATAAAAAACCTCGAATTGCCCCTTAAGTGGGAACTTGGTTGACCATGGCTCACATGCTCCTATCCATAAGTCGAAAGGAAATTTGTGACTAATTTGATCGTGTTTTCTTACGCCTGCTTGCGAGCGCCATCTTCATCTTCGGCGCCCCTTGATGTCTCACTGCTTTGCTCCGCAAGGATGTTTTTAAGGGCCTCAATGGTGTCCCCTAGACCGAACTTCAGTGCACCTGTATCCATTTCAGAGTGAGTTTCTAATTTAGATGACACCCTCTTTGCAAATGACATGCACGGTTTGATGGTCTCCAGTAGGATGGTTGCGGAATTTGCCCTTTCTGTATTCTGTAAGTTGTATTTCAACATATTAAATACCGATTCCATGCTTGCATGCATCACGGTTAATTATTTTACACTTGTCACCAGTAGAACTTGTGGATCTTGACACTCATATTTGGATTTAGCCACGAGTATGCCCAATAGATTATTGTATACTTAATCCGCGAAATTGGTGTTTTCTAGAAGGATGAGCGCAGTACTCTGCTTTTCTTGGTTCTTCGGTACATGTCCGAGACAATTTAGATATACTTGTGCAGTACCTCGAAAGAGGTCAGCAAATGCAGAGAAACTTTCCTTTTTCATACGCTTGCAGTTAGACATTCGTCGTCCGAAAGCAATCTCACGAGTAGCAGCATCTGTATACGAGTCCTTAGCGACAATGCTGCGAAAGCGTTCGACAAATTTTTTGGTCAGCGTAGGTCGGAGTCGCCTCCGTTTCTTTTGATTTTAGAGACATTGTGGCTCTCCGGGTTTCCGCCTTGATTACCTTCTGATGCTGTTCATCAATAGCCGCAAAGAACGCATGGCGGAAACCACAGGCAATTTTTTTAGATCTATTATCTCCGCCATTTGCGAAAAACTCACACGGATCACCCATTGGAGTAACTGTTAACGATACTTGCGCTTGTCAGAATCCGGCTTGAGACGGGGGCCGTCAAGGATGCCACCAGTCTAGGCCTCATGGACGCCTGGGCCCATACCTGTGATTATCCGAAAAGGTGACTCGATAGCAATTACAGGTATTTGGCGCTACGAGGCTCGCTCGACCAGAATTAAATAGATAGGCTCTCTACACGGCACAAGTTTACGGCTGCCTCCTCTTCTCTTTCTCCCTCCTGAGGGCCGTTTTTCTATGTTTTAATACCGGATGCAACCGCCTAGGAGATACTCACATTATCAGTCGCGTATGTAATGTACTGTCGTTTGCTAACACAATATTACCGCGCTGGGACACAGTATTCAGTATCTATTACAGTGTATTCAACACAATGTGATAGTGCATCCGTTGTTAGTGTTTGTAGTACAAAAGCCAATACCCACCAGGTATATCAATGAAATTGTTTCAAGGCATTCTATGCCAAACAACTTAAGTCAGACGGTGAATTTCAACTTCACAACATTCTGGGTCTGCATTTGAAGGTGTCTGACAACTTGCTGCACCTCTCATAGAGGAAGCGTTTTACTCAGCCTGTATATAATTCTATGCCAACCCCCAAATCTCTATTACTAAAGGCTCAAACACAAAAACTAAATACCATAAAATTCATCCAGGGGAATTTAATGGACGAAAATGACTAGAAGGAAGATATTTCTTCGAGGTAAACAACGCCAATGGGGATTCAATCGCATATCTGTTTTCCACGCGGCATCCCTTACAATTGCAAAGTATCAAATCCCATACGAAAGTTGACTCAGTGACAACAGTACTGTGTAGTTGTGAAATATTGACTACGTAATGGCTATCTACACGTAGTCAAGATGTTGTACTTGTTTATTTGACTACTTATGTTTGAATTTTTGTACATGGAAGGGCTCGCATCATTTTTGTCTGCGTCAAAGCAGATGTGTTCTAAAGTAATTTTTTTGCACGCTAGATGCAATTGTGGCAATTGAGTTCGAGACCCTTGAGGAAAGGATTTCCTGGCCCGGAGAACGTAGATGCAGGATGTCTTCTGAAATGCAGAATGGGCCCGGAGGAGCTCGTGACAGTGAGTTGGTGAATGAACTGTGCCCAAAACAAATACTTTTATTTGTAGAGTGGTTTTTTTGTTCTCCTTCTTTCTTTTTTTCTACGTCGAGTGCAACCAAACCCACGAGGTTACTTATATGCCACCCACGATTATAAGGCAGCCTGTTCTTACTACAACATAACACATATCAGAAATGAGCTTACATTCACTCTCTTTCCTTTTGTGACTGGTACGAGACCGGAACAACATCGACATCTTTGTACACCCATTCCTGGATTTTAAACTGACTCGTTCCAGTCTCTATCGCCGAGCGTAGAATGTTGTTACCTTTGGATCGAGTTATGTCGTCTGCGATATTATCCTCTGATCGTATCCATGCCACATTTGTTATTTCGTTGTCTTTGTATGCCCTTCTCATATCAGCAATTTCATACATCAGGCGTAGTTCTTTGAGGCTCTTACTTCCCAAAATTGTGTCAAACACCGATTAAGAGTCTGTAAATACGTAAAGCGGAATCTGCAAATGCATCTTCTTAAACAAAATATTCAGCGAAACGTCATAGCCAAATACTTGTGAAAGGGCTAGTGCCTCACCAGCAATCATAGACCGCGTGATTCTTGTGCACTTTGAAGAGCTCCAATGAAGAAAATGACACCTATTCTGTGCATCGACGAGCAGAATTATGAAGCCGAGCTGACTTGTACTGTCAATGCTAGTCTTGTAGCCTGCGTCAACAAAAACATATAGGTTCAGATTGTCTTTTACCAAGATCGGGTACTGAAGAGAAGGTTTCAAGGACTGCTTGAGATAGTGAACAGTCTCATTAAGGAAAGCGAAATTCTCTGGACTTGCATCTTGATACGGTACTTGGCAGAGTTGGGCTACAGCGTACGAAACATCAGGTCGAGAGCTCTGTGCTATGAAACGTAGCTGTCCAAAAATACCGCGAAACATCCATTGGCTTGTTTTCTCACCTTGAAGTTCAATAAGCTTATCCACATGTGTGTGCTGATTAATGCTGATCTCCTCATCCCTGCATTTAATGAAAAAGCCAAGCAGACGGAGATCCTGGTGTTGATCTTTACTCGTTTTGAACTTTGATGGAGCTTTCTCTTCTGCGCCTGCATAGTAGTCATTTCCTGTATTTCCGGAGTTATCTGTCGCCAGAAAAGTAATTCCGATCAGCTGATTATTCTTAATGAGAAAAAGAAAGCAAGGGTCAAAAGTAGCACTCTTCATTCCAAGATCTTTCGCAAAAACTGGATAATATGTGTCAAACCAGCAGGAACCGGACTACGTTAAGCCTTTGTATGGCAGCATAATTTCTAATACGTAATGAAAAGAGAGATTCGCTTCAGGAAGAGGCTCTGTATAAACATCTCGTTCCAACAGCTTCGAATGAAAGTAAGCCTGCTCGAAATCGCGCGTCCAGAACTTGACTTGAAAGAAGATGACAGAAAATGATAGAAGAACTCGGAACATCATCCTCATTAGCATTGAAGAGTTGGTGACAATGTTAAATTTCTCGGGATCTTTGTCACCTTGGAGAATCCAGCAAGCCTTGAATCGTTCGTATTGAGTACCGGGTTCTTTTACGGTTGCCGACAAAGTTCGTGTTCCACGGTAATGTAGCTCTTAACACTGGTCTGATACCGCCCTTAGCCACAATTTCATCATATTATGCTTGCCGTGTAGTCCTAAATCTGGAGTCTTTCGGGTTCTGAACAATTTTCGTGAGATGAACAGTGACAGATTCTGCTTTTCCTGGAGAGGCATATTCAGATCCTTCATCGGAAAATGAAAGCGGGTCATTTCCGTGCACATATGGCCGATAGTGCGGCTTGAGCATTGTGTTGTGAAACTGGTGCTGCATATCGTTTTGACCAAGCACAACATATAGCCTTCCTTCATGGTAAAGAAATACATACGGACTGTCCCAGCCCTGAAAATGCAGACTTATTCTCGCAATTCATATCGGTCGGGAAATGTGCGACCAGGGGAAGTGCATTGAAAATTCAATTTGGGACTAGTTTGAGGACAGTGAAGTTATGTATGTAAAAGGAACAGGGTAACGGTGAATCGCGAATCCAACTGGAGCCCCATCATATTGATGCTGTCTATCTTTCCTGCCGACCACCTCACATTAGACTACAACTATACTCTAAACAAAGATTACTCTGATCGCACATTACATATCATATCCGCTTACAGAGCATGATGTCCATACCGGAGCACAGCAGATCGTCAACAGTACTGTACTTTACTGTATTGATGCAAGTACTGCACATACAGTAGGATGAGGAGCATCTCTGTTGGTCGTCAAAATTTGGGGATTTACGCTCTACGGATTCCTCATTTTTTAAAAGTTTTTGGACTTCTGTTATCCTCAAATACGTTAAAAATTTTTGGGAAGCGTAAGCAAAAGCTGATTCCATTAATGAGGGAGTACGAGGTATAAGCGGTACAGCGAAAAGCAGGAGCAACATGCATTTAATGTCTTTCCGTATCTGTTTGGGACTTCTAAATGAAGAAATTGATGTAGTATTACAGCCCCAAACGAATGAAGTGTGTATCACGCAACAAGGTTGCTGGTGGTATTCTGCTGTAAGGAAAAAAAGACGAGCTTGCAATTTATGACACAACTACTGATCGTTGTGCTCGACGGGTTGCCTTCCCCTTATTGCGGCAAGAACAAGTGTTTAGTTTTAGACCCCGACGCGTTTTCTCTAATTACGGAAGTGGCACGTTCGGTAGCCAGCCGAGCCATGGACCAATAATCCAAGGTGCGGGCCATTCTCCTTCAGCGACATGCCGCGTTAATGTTCACCTCCAGCGCCGCGTGCTTGCCGAGCGGGCTCTCATCCACGTTTCAGTCGGCTGGAAAGCTCACTTAACCATAATCTTACTTTAAACCCAGCAGTAGCATCGTTAGCAGGGCTCTCAACCATTGAAATATTCGCAGGAAACCAAACAAAAACTTCCCCCCTTTTTCTGTCTGATGGCTGGTGATTCTTGTGCATTGACTTGCTCCGCTACTCGGTACGCAAGCCTTTGTATAGAATTTTCGGACCAAATACATGCTTTTGACACTAGTCCGCTATAGTACACCATAGAACAGAACCACTATGAAAAATTAAACTAATGGCTTCAATTTGACTACTCATTAAAAATTTGTCTTAGAAATATCCAAGCATGACTCTAGAACCGTGCGACATGCTGTGCTGTCACAAAAGCGCAGCCCTAGCGATGCTGTCGGGGACTCAGTGCCTGTAGCAGCTGTTCAAGCTCAGAGCTTGTGGGGAGTTCCCATTTCCTAACAGTTGACACAGGTATATACCGAACCACACTTCACAAACCATTTAGCCTCTTTCAGATCCTATAAAACTAACGCATAACACATTTACAGCGGCGTGGATAGAACCTTAAATATCTTCTATACATTTAAGTGATCCATAATTTTCCCACCAATACATAGCCGCATATAAACTTCACAGTAATATGCAGCAGTATAAGAAAACAGTTCTCTGATCACTGAGAAAGCGTTTATCCAGAAACGCATACTAAAAAATGCAATCACAACTGATGAGGATGAGAGGTCTATACAACTCAGACACAAAAGCTTCAAGACAATGCACCAAGAATTCGCTAAGATCGTATCGCATCGCATAACAGTCGCATTGACTTGCTTTCATCTGAAAGCGTTATTAATGGCTTACTGTCTACAGAAGTTTAGGTTAGCGCCAGAACTCATCGGAACTTCATCCAAGTTCAAATAATTAGAGGAGAGTAAAAATAGCCGAATGGCTTCATTTGTGACCCTAAAGATGACAGTCGCTTCGCCATCCGCCAGGTACAGGCAAAAAACATGTGAAACTATTTGGAACCTGATTTTATCTTGTGCAAAGAAATGCTGGGCGAAGTATTCTAAGAATATACAGAGAATTTATGAATGAAAAGTAAAAGATGCGCTTCTTTAGACTCGAGCTTATTTCAATTAGAACATTTGTGCATGCCGATGCGTTTGACGGAAAATTGCTTATTTTTGCAGCTTTTTAAGATTTACCGATTGTAATAAGTCCCAATTTTGTCGTTTTGGAGGCCCCGAACGGTTGTAACGACTTCGAAGCGAATAAGCGCATTCAAAGTTTGGTTTATAAAAACGGTTATACCCCAAGAGTCATAACTAATGCCTGCAACAACCGGAAAAGGTGCGACAGCACTTTATTGCGGTGCTTGGAAAAGTGGTTTTCAGGAAAAGCTAAGCAACTCAGTTTGTATTGCTGGGCTCTAATTGAACATCCATGGGGATTCTGTTTATGTTATAGGACCGTATATGATGGGAATAAATAGGCGAGGATGAGATTATCAGAAGCAAGTATACCAGGACGGGTGCTCTGCAAGCGACGAAAGTTCTATTGAAGTATAGCTTTGGCGACCCAAAGAGGTGGTTAAGGAAATGAAGTCATGGGGCTACAAATGAGTCTATAAGGGGCAGATTATACCACTTATCTATAGTGACTAAGTCAAAGGAACGCGTCTTAAGTCGGACGGTGAATTTCAACTTCACAACATTCTGGGTCTGCATTTGAAGGTGTCTGACAACTTGCTGCACCTCTCATAGAGGAAGCGTTTTACTCAGCCTGTATATAATTCTATGCCAACCCCCAAATCTCTATTACTAAAGGCTCAAACACAAAAACTAAATACCATAAAGTTCATCCAGGGGAATTTTATGGACGAAAATGACTAGAAGGAAGATATTTCTTCGAGGTAAATATCTATGTGCCATACCCATATATCTGAGCATTGAGCTATAAGTAAAGAGTGTAGATGAATCGGCTTTTAGAGTTTTTTGAATCGCAGTTGGTATCTCCCAGAACTTGGCGTTCACTGAAATCGATTACTTGCAGCTTCACTTAAATTAAAAATAACAAACCGTGACTTTGTCATACTCAACTAAATTAAAAAATACATTGCAAATTCAGATACTGTACCCAAACTTGGTCTGCTATCCTAATATGTTTTTCGGTGTATACATTTTAGTGCACATCATTATGTGCAGAGGTCATGAAAAACGGTAGCTCTCACCCCAGTAACGCAAGAGTTCAACATAAAGAATGAATCAAGTAGTGGCAAGTTTTGAATGTGATTAACACGAACTAAACATTTATGGCATAGCTATGTGTAAGAAGTAAGGCAATTGAAAGTTTGAAAAGCCACTATAGTGCTGATGAGCAAGGATTCTACGCTAGTGATGAACTTTCGCAGTTTTATGGTAAATAGTGCACAGACTGTGTCGCAATTTGAGTGCGGAGTACCATTCTTAAGCGAACAACTAGAAACTTTACAAGCTCATATTGAGTCATGGGGCCCTGATATTGATTTATGTTAAAAAGAGTATCTCAAAAACTGCTAAAGGGTCACATTTTTATAGAAAACGGTTGTTTGGCTTGCTTATTACACTTCGGGTACGCTTTAGATCGACCGGTGTCTCGCCGTGCTTGGAATTGGGTGATCTTTGAACTAACAGGGAGTGGATGTTTCTGACTCAGTGGTAATAAATAGACTGAATATTGAGGGAGTATGAGGAAATTATTCAAATCTTGTATTTTTCACTCCTTAACTCTTTTGATTGTTACAGTTTGTGCGAAATATTTTTTTTGTTATTGAAATATTTTGTACCTAGTACCCAGAGAACCCTGAATTTTAATCAGTTCTTGTATTTGGGTAGTTACGCACTGATCAATGGACTATAGTTTCCATCTACGGAAATCCCGGCCTTGGATGGTGCTGGGTTGTGTGAGCAGGAGGGAGAGGTAAGCCTTCGTACGTTCTTTTGTGAATGGAGCAATTTTGACCTGAAGAAATTTGTGGCCTGTAGGGCCGAGAGAAGGACTTCCGACTGGAGGATCCAAACGTGTGGACAGTATAGATGTCTAGGATGAGACACATATAATATTTACTCAAAATTTTTCAGCTCATTACTGTTTTGAAGTCTATCTCTAGCGCACTGCGGTAAAACAGGAGGTTAAGTTGGCTTTTCTTTCTTCCAAATCGAAATTTATTTGAGCACATCGACCAAATGAGCTGTTTTAAGTAGCATATATTCGTAAGGAGTATGGTTGAAGCTGTTGAGGTTCCTGTCTTCTTTGAACTCGTTTCTCTCAGATGATTACGACTCGCCGCCAATTGTTTGCGCTCCGGTATGTACAATGGTTGGTGCAGTGCCTGTAGGGCTCTCTATTTTAATAACTTGCATTCATGCGGCGCAATAACTTGGCAACATGTTAGATGCTGACTGAGCGGGGTCAATCATTAGAAGGTAAGACTTTTTTCAGAATTAGAGTTATGATTTATCCCTGAGATTTATGGGGTAGACAGACCCAAGATGCTACTGAAGAAATTTTTGGGAAGGATGGACGAGTGAGTTGCGAGGGATTCAATTATTATGGTTTCTAAGAATCAATTTCATAAGAGTGGCGTACAAGTTTAGATGAGAGTTCTGTTTGTGCCGGTAACCTTGATCTGGGGCACAGAGTGCCCGTTACGGATTCGCAAGAAAGCATTAATTTCTCTTTATTGCGAACGAAAGTCATACCGTAAGTTCGAGAGGTATCGCTTATTTTATTGCCGTACTCTGATGAGAAATTTCGCAGAACGAGCACTGTTCAGAGCTTAAAGCGCAAACAGCATATCGCCTATCAAAGCACCCATTCTTCTTGTATCTTACCGAATAACTCGCCCATTGTACCCAGATATGAGGATTTTAATCTGCTTTATATAGAACGTATATATTTATTCGGATATGTTTTATGTCAGGTCATTTTATTTAACGAGTCTTTATCAATTTATACTATTATAGATACTTATGGATACCACAGAGATATTTTTTTAATTTAATTGTAGTTGATTAAAACTATAGATCATGCTAGAGATAGATTACGGTAGTTTTGTGGAAGTAGTGGGACGACCGCGCCTGAGTTGGTAACGGGAATACATAACTCAACATTTTTTATAATCAAACAACCAAATCCACCATCGCAAAAACCTTCGAGTTTTTTAAGAGTCGCCCGTAAGCACCACTCCATTTTATTTATTATAAAATTAAAGTCAAGCTTTTTGAATTAAATTTAAGCACAGAAAGCAAAAGTAGCAATTAAAAACCCCAAAATACTATAGAATTCGTACTGCTTTAATTTTTTATTAAACTAAAATCCCTGGTAAATTAAAGCATTGGAGTTGTCAAAAAAGTTTAAAATAAATGAAAATTATTTCTATACGTATTTTTCGCCAGGAGAAAGTATCTTTCGCAAAATTTGGAAGTTCGTTTGGAATTTAGTTAAAGTTACAGTGTAAAAATCAAAATTTCTTGTTCTGCTACCATTTTAAGGAATGTACACTAGTGAGAAAAATTGAAAGAAGTAGAATGGAAAAAGTTCTGCTTATTTGGGTGCTCATTGACCAGTTTTATGTTTAATGTTGGTTTCATTTTTCAACTTGGATCTGGAACAAATGAATTTCTACCCGTTGCAACCAGAAGCTCTCTATAATCACAGAAGTATACTAACGCCGTCGTACTAATTAGGCCATGTATCGAACTCGGATTCCTTCGCCTACCCTTATTCCTCGTCGATCTTCAAATGAACCCCCTCCCGAGCACAAAATTACCTTTTTAGCCTCTCCCCTCATCCAAAATGGGTCTCTCCCCTTAAAGAAAGATTTCATTGTTTTTAGAAGATGAGACTAAAGGAGTTACTGAATGCAACTATTGAGAACTGAAAGCTCTACTCGGAACAAATATCTTTAATAAGATTATTCAGTTCACCGTTGTAATACTTTTGAAAGTCAAAGAACCTCTAATACGCGAAGTAGGTGATTATTCGTCAGGAAGGGACCCAAAATGAGAGATTTTAATGTGATACGGAGATTGACAGCTGTATAAGCTTTTTTGTCGGGAATTCAGTTTAATGAGTCCATACCATCGATACAAAAGTTGTAATTCAAGGATTCTGTATCCAAAAAGCCGCTTACACGATGAAAAGACGACATTTGAGACTATCATAAGCGAGATATTCTCTTTGGATAGAGTATTTGAGCAGTTTATTGATTTTCTTGGAAAATTAAGGCCCACTAGCAGAAAATTTTTGTCGCCGTAAGAAATAGTTGAACCTGGAGAAAATGTTTTCTAGATGTTTGGGATTACAAATTATCAGAGTTGTTGATCAATGATTGTTTTAAGCGCTATTGCAGGGCTTAATTGATCATTTGGGGTTTTTAGGGCTTTCTTTAAAAAGTTGCGGAAGCCGACAGATAATGATCTTAAGGATATCGGGTAGCCGTATGTGAAGATGGGGTTTGCAGGTTTCGTTGAGTGCATGAATTGATCTTCATGGGATTGAGATGAGTGTATTATTACAGAGAAAGGTAATTTCAAGGGGAAAGAAAAGAGGGAAGCTGTCCAAATGAAAGATATTAGAAGATAGCTTGAGAACCTGGGATAATATCTTTAAACCTGCCGCCGCTCAACATACGATAAAAATGTTGCAAATGTCTCCAATATTCCAGAAAATGCAAGCTGGTGCTTTGGAACAGTTTAACCCGGAAAAAATCGCTGGTGGGTGATGTTAAAGTGGTATTACTGGGTCATAGATAAAATATACCCGCAGTTTAAGACCTATATTTTGAAAATTAGTTGGACCGCATCTTAAAGTAAGACTTTGTTAGCATTGTATTTTAAATAAACTGGGATGCAAAGGGACAATTTTGGATGTATGAAGTTCAGAAGACAGAGATGAGCAGAAAATAATATCAAAAAAAAAATGGTCCTAGTAGATGCAACTGAAAAATGAGTACTACGAATGTTCTCCCCAAGGCGGAGATTACGTCCGTATGTTCTCTAGCATCAAACTTATCTCCCGATTTCCTTTTCATCAGATCTTACCTGCTTCATAGCAAGCTAAAAAAGGGAATGATTAGTGCTTTTAATTTGTTAGGATTGATGAATTGCATTAGCCATATTCCTCGTAGACTGAGCAACCTATGCATCAAACCTGGATAAAAAACTTTCGGCTTCTTCAGAGCTTCCGAAATGTCCACAGTGTCCGGCTTTTATCTTTCTACAGCCTCTAAACTACTAAAATAGTCCTAGAAAACTCTTTCTCGTCTCTGTCGTGACCATACCAAACAACTTATCTTTACAATCACGCTTCACTTCATTAAATGCTCAATACTCTGCAAAAAGCAAGTAGTCTGCATGTACGGTACATGAAAGTATTGGAAAAGTTAAGGGCTTGGATGAAGAAAATATTTGAAAGAGAAATGCTTATGCGGACGGAACGGCGAAAGAGATGCAATATAAAATGAAAAATTGGGAATAGAACAAATTTTAGGGATAGAGAGGATCACATTTGAATCTTATAGAACAAAAAAGCAGTGAAAAGGCAGCCCGTGTGGAGCTATCTGTTACGAAAAATATTCCGAAGTGGCTCAAAACGATTAAGATCCTTTTCGGTAACATTAGTATCGTAGAAGATTCTGCTCCAAAATAAAAATTTTTTTCTGCAGTTTTCAGGATCGAAAATTTTTGCCGCTTAAATCGAAAGAAAAAATTTCTCGAAATGGGTCTCCCACTTACCCCTGCAAGATTAAATTTAGATTTCTCATCACTGGTAGAGTTATTTTTTGCTTGAAGCGTTTGCAAACTTCCATAAATTTTTTTATTTTTCGAAGGCATATAAGTGCGGGGCAAATCGCATTACAGAAAGATATTTCAGCAGCATGCGCTTTGCTCTTTCTTATAATTTCAACATTTTCAGAATTTCTCTTTTAATAATACCATCTTTTCCCACTAGTGAATCAGAAATACAGCAGATTCTGCGAAATTACGCAAAAATATCTCCCTCTTGTTACAAATAGATCTAAAATTCTGCAAGAATTACTCATATCAGATCGTCTAATGGGATAATTCTGAAATATATCTAAAACCCAAGCATCTGAAGAAGCAGAAACAGCTCTGAAATACCTTCAGTTCTTCGAGACCCGTGAGATTACAGAGCGAAAAGTTAATCTGGAATTTTCTCCAATCCACAAAAAACGATATTATAGTCTAAGAAGAATAGTGGTAATAAGAGCTGCAAGTAGAGACCCAGTACTTGCAAAAAACCGAAATTGGAAACCAAATGACAGATATTAAGGCAGAGCAAAACAAGTGCAGTAGCAAAAAGTGCCAAATTTACCAGTGAAAAATTGTGAGGTACACAGGCCGGCAGGGGAATTTCAAGAACAACAGGAGCGTATTTCAGATGTAACTCTTTCACTTTTTTCCTCATATATGCTTGAATCTAATCAAGGCCTACCACTGGAATGAGAAACTTTCCTAGGTCAAACTAACCACAAGCCATCTATTTTTAGAGAAGGATGCGTTGAAGGTGGAAAAAACATCTGTAAAGTTAGTCAGCATGCTCATTTATAATCAGTGACAAGTTGTGGTGCCTCTAAATCATATTTTCTGCGTCTGAGGCACAACAATTCTGCCCATAACTTTCGAAGCGGGTTATCATGGAAAAATTTCGAACCTTTCGAAGGCAGCTGTAGTTATTCCGGCAGCAGCCACATAGTATGTAAGATAAGCTGAGGTGTTTGAGAAGTTGAGCGAGCGTTTATAAGCATATACAAAAACGAAGCCGTTACATAAAGGGGAAGTAAGTACTTTAGCTGTTTAAAAGCCCCCCGGAATTGTGTTTAACTAAAGGAGTTAGCCAGATGTAATGATAACGAATCCCGGAAAGGATAGCATAAATATTTTTTCTGTCAAACGCGTCTAGCGAAGGACTACAAGTATTCGGAATGTTGATCAGTAATATTGAAAATATGTCTTGTAGCAGTTCAAGTATTTTTACAGCATTGTTGAATAAATTTACGACGGGATTGTAATGTTTTTCTGTACTTTATATGGAGCATCTTTGAACCAAATGGACTAGTTCAGTTCGCAGATTACTACAAATATTAACCTCCAACCACGGGGAGGCAGTCCTCAAGTAAAATTGTGCATAATTAAATTGATTGTGGGAAACTAGATGCTGACAGTGAAAATATGGCTGCTCCGAGAGCAAAATTTTGTGGAGTTTGAGAAGATTGATCTACTAGCTGAAAATATTGGAGATAGTTTTCAAGAAATTAGTCTAAATGCTTTGCTTTCAGCGTTTGAGATTTTGTGTAATTATCTGAAGAACAAAATAACAGCATTATGCTCTTTTTCAGGAGAAATCATAACGTGCGCAGCTTTTGGATCTTTTTAAGCAAAGTAATTGACAATTATGGTCAAAAATTCAGCGAAGTCAATACAACGCGTTTGTGTACGATTATAAACTATTTAGTTTTGTATAGCTAGCTCTCATTTCTTTATAGCTGTATCTCAATTATATTCACACACATTACATGGAGATGAAGATTATATAAAAAAGTCTCCAGAAGTTTTACTCAGAAGGAAGAAGTGATGCGTTTTATTTTCATATTTGAACTAGGCATCCTTTATCAGACGCCTGTTGATCTGAGGAGTTTTGTTCAAGTCCTTTTTTCGATGAGAGAGAAAATGGAAGGATAAAAGTTAATAATGGGGAGGAAGCTGAATACATTGGAGATCGAGTAGTAACGTGGATATCTATTAATTCAAAGGAAATGATAACAAAGATATATAGAATTTACTCGAAGAGCTGTAGGAAGAAAAAGTTCCATCCTTCACATGAATTGGTTCCAATTCCCCTCGTTCCTAAGATTTGCCATGTTCGTCGCGGTAGAATTGAAATAAAATAAGTTGGCTATCTGAAGAATCAATTTTTTTAGCATCTGATAATGCTAAAGGCTTGCATTTTACCTGATTATGAAGGCAATGGTAGGTTCCTCCAATCCCCTAATATGTAGAGGAACAAATTTCGGAGCCATTCTAATAGTGAGGGCTAAGGGGACTTCTCGGTTGATGTGGGAATTGGGAGAAATGGTGTGCTTCATGATGCGCTACAATTCATGTGGAGGTTCAAAGAAAAGTGCGTTGCCAATTTATTGAAGTTTGCCACAGAATTAAAAATAGGGCTACCAAGCAAAAGAAATCATGATTATATTATGCAATTTTAATTTCTACAAAGTGAAAAAGATACTTTATCTCAGCCCTTAGTGCGCAATGAGTCCTAAAAAGTTTTAACCCATCAACTTCGTAAATAAATTTTTGTTACTGAATGGCGCTCTCAGTCATATGATGATCTCAGGCAGTTAATACTGTCGATTAACTGTTAACGTAGTTTATTAATGATTATAAATGTGATTATCAAATATGATCTTCCACTGGAATGGTATTTTCTTCAACCGTAAGATTTCCTAAAAGACTAGTATAAAATTATTATTGAATCATACGAGGTTTTCAAAAAAAGCAACAATTTTCACGATCTAAAATGCTTTATGAGTTTCATTCGTTGAAGAAAGCAGAAGTTTTGACTCAGTTCACTTTTAGAATCGTTTATATCAAACTACTGTTTCCTACAATCAAATTTCACAGCTTTTTGCCATAAAGCACCAGAAAGTTATCGTCTGCTTTATGCATATTCAACACGAGATCTATATAAGTTACTTTATCTTCAAAACGGGCCGATTAACTGCTGTTAACTCTTCGTGCCCTATTTTTGCAGTATTTACAAAATTTTAAAATTCAAATCATCTGAACGACGAGACACCACGGCTGTATGTATCCATTAGTTTGCTATGAGTATCCCTAATAGCTTTGAACGGAAGATTTTTGCAATCATTCAGCTAGCAGTGTTTCGAAATAATAAACTCGATGCCTTCATAGACTGGATCTTGTGCACATATCATTTGGTATCTACTGTTAAGAATCTTGGAAGCGACGAAATAATTGTTTCCATGGCTGTTACTTGGACGGTTTTCTGGCATGAAACATTCAATCAAAGCGCGTGACAGAATTGACACCGTTAATAATTTGGGGTACTACAGTAACACGAACACCTATATTAGGGCAAAAAATATAGAGAATTGGATGCTTTTGTTCAATATTTTGCAAGGCTTCATATAAAAATCGTTTCATACTTATCTGAGCCGTCAAAATCACATATTTTCTGCAAGAAATTGAGATTTACCTCCCTTTTGAGCCAACTAAGATCATATGTGCTCCAGCAATATCAGATGATAAGCTGTAGTTGAGGCTTCACTTCTAGAAGTCTAGAATGTCGCACAGAATGTACACGGGAACCTTTTCCGTTATTTGAAGCAATTAACTGTTAGAATGTGCTACATAAGCAGCGAAACGCTCACCATGGGACCGAATTGGCCGTAGCTTCCTGGGACCCGTTAATTTTTTTGGCAAATCTTCGCAAAAGTTTAGATCATTTGCGTACATGGAATTATCTTCTTAATAATAAAGTTTTAAATGTGTATTACATTCTAATAATGAATGGATGAAATGAATTGAATAAAGTTCTATAAGGATCAAAAATATATTGGTGAAGAGCAAAGTCGATTTATATATATATGCACATATTTATCTATAAGATTCCTATCAATCTTTTCAATATGGCTGTTGCTGCGCTCTGTTGGTGGGGGTATAAATTTAGAACTTGGTCTATGGTACAGCAACTGTCGGCTTCTGTTAACTGAAGAAAGGGTTTCCCGTAGTTTAAATGATAAATTTGTTGCAGGATATCTACAAACTTCTAAATACTCCGACACGGAAACAGAAAATAGCTCTAGGTCCACTCAAGAAACGTTTTGTTTCATAGAAGAGGATGTAGGTAGTAAATTCAGGATTAAATGCTACAAAATTTAATGTTGATGATTTTTCATGGACTTGAACTGTCCCATAATTACTGAGAGTTTGGTAAATCCTGAAGTTTAGTTAAAATTTTGCCTTACCTAGGATGACAACTACATATAAATACAATCATAGTGCTTTGGACCTACCGTAAGGTTATAAGAAGAATTAATCAATGTTTTTTTCGAGTTTGTAAAGGCCAGAGAATGAAATGTAGCTTAAATAGTTTTCATTAGGAGCTATATACAGGCTTTAAACCATAAAAAGCATTTGGGTAGTGGAAAGGCGCTACAGAAGCGGAAAATATGTTTGTTTGGAAGCGGAGGACCCTTAGGACTATTTTATCCAGAGGTATATTTAATTATTTATATTATCGTGTTCTTTTAAAGGTACTTTTACAATTTTGCGAGTCTACGGCCTTTTATTGCGTTCTGTAGTTCAACAGTTTTTTTCGGAATTCATGTCAGCATCGGATTATAGTAGGATAAGCTAGGAATAATCGCAAAGATACCCTATTGGATAGCTACATAAAAGGTCATAGACCTTTTATAGCCAGTCAAAAGCATCTAATGACTTAAAAAAGGGTCCTTAGGGACCAAAAAAACCTGTAACTTAACGACATAGGTAACAAATAGTTACACGAAAATCAGGAATATATTACCCTTTTGTACGCTTTGTTTCACTATTCAGCACAGTCTTCTCGCCGCTCTACGTAGTATCAGGTTAGAACAGAATACGCCACCTCCTTTGCGGTCACATACATATTTTAAGGTATGAAGACCTCTGTTGAACGGAAAGTTTTGTTGAATCGACAACGAAGAATGAGAAATAAAATTTTCGTTGTTTATTGAGTATGTTGGTTCTTTTCTCTTTATATGAATTTAGTGATGGAGATGGTACATCGTTTTACTCGTGACCACATGAGAGTAACCTAATTTACGGATTTATTTTCGGTTAGCCGACGGAATTTCGGTAAACTTATTATTTAGCTTATATTTATTATTAGTAAAGATCCTCTGAGACTTCATTCATGTTTTGAGAAAACTAGGGAGGAGTAACTCTCTCTGCATACTTTTTTTTTTGAAAAGAAAGCCGATAAGTCATTCATATCGTAGGTTGGGTGTATGAATGTAATTAAATGTGCTCCTTAAAGTTTCTGAGTTGGTATGAAACTTAATACAGGAGTCATGTTGCTGTTATAGATTGCAAGGAGAACCTTCTGAAGAAAATATTAGACAAATAGATCCATTGAATCCCAGATACTTATCGTAGATCAACCTGTCTGACATGAACCACTTGAAAGTACCCAGTAAAAAGCCGTGGCTTTAAGTAGGGACTACGAATGAACACAGAAAATAAGCAAAATATTCCGACACGGAAAGATAAGGAACCCGGGAAGCAACTTTCTCCTTCAGAATTCTAAGCGTAACCATTTCAATTGAGATATGATCCAGTTAAGAACTCGCTTGTCTATAATACATCGTTTTGAGGACTTTATCACAAGTAAAGCTCGTTTAAAAAGGAGGACTAGATTAGAAAAATGTTTTATGGTCTGTGCATACTTCATTTTTCAGCAAAGGAGAAAAATCGAAGGGCATCGAAGACCTGCCTGCAATAATGTTCATTTGTAAAAGTAGTTCTCATCAGATAAATTTGTAGATCAGCTCACATAGCCTGGGGTTATTATTTCATTGTCGTCTCTTGTGCTTTTGGGAACTTCAAGGCACAGTTATAGAGCTTGGAACAAACAGGCTCAAAGTTTATATGAGACCCACAATTGCTCCCTCCTTGGTCTCAGTAAAGCTCTTCCATCATCTTCTCTCCTCTCAACACTCTGTCATGGTCACTCTCTCTCTGCTTTCACTTCTCGTCTCTCTGTCAATGATCCTTCCTTGGTCTCCCTTGTTCGACCTTCCCTTACTTCTCTGGCAAATTTAAGCGGTTTAAGACGTACATTGATAATCTAATTAAATGTATTTTCTTTGCCATTTTTTAAAGAAAAAATTTTTTTTCTGGATGGGAAAAGCTTGAGACATATTGGACTGGGGCTCCGTGAACTTCATTTCAAATGGCTATCCACGCCATGCACCTTACTCTGATCAAGAGGTCGATGGCATCTCTTATTGAATATCCCCGTCAGTGAAGGGCAGAGAAGCACTTTTATTTCTTTTAATCTTTTTTTCGCTTAGAGTTTACTGTGAGCACTCATCCGGGGACCTTTTGATCTTTTCGCTCCTAACGGAAGCAAGTTTTCTCTCCGTAATCACAAAGTACCTCTCATTACCTGATGCTTCACCGCAAAAAACCCATTTTTAACCTCACCTCATTGCTCTCTCACCCAAATCATGCGTCTTTATAATTCAATTGTGGCAACTGTTCATGCTTGGATATGCACTTATCGGTGAATAATCGCCACAGCCTCGAAATTAATAAAGAGCCAAAACTTCCGCCCTTTTTTGTAGTTATGGACAAATAAGTAATGTTATTCGAAAATTTTCTCTGGAAAATTAACTTGAATTGTATAACTTCATAACAGAAAGGTATAGAGACTTCTTTTTTGTTTAAAACCATCGCGCGAGAGATTGTTGGCTTTTCTGGGATACGTGCACGTAATGACGAGTGGATGGGAAAAAAGATTGGAATTTCTTTCTTTTAAAGCATTATCTAGAGAAACGGGAACGTTAGTTTGTGACATTTAGTAGCCTGGTTCCAGTGCACTCAACTTTAAGGAGTGGATGGAAGCTGGTGGAAAGAAAGTAGTAAATGAGGCAGAAGCGTTGGCTGTCTCAACTGAGCAAGAGGCGTCTGTCGTATAGTTGACGAAAAGATAATTTTTGCAGTCTTTCAGCACAATTTAAACGGATTCCAGAATGTGTACTTAAATAAAGAATAGTTCATTCACTTCAATTTACCAATGCTAAGGCAGTCAGCAAGGTGTTTGGAAAGATGGAAGTTAAATTACGCAAAAAATCAAAGTTAGGAGCTTGAAGATAAACTTGGAGAGAAGAAGAGAAGTTTAAGTAGATTTAGTGACCTTACGATGCAGTCACGTCAGTTCTGCTAATTAAGTATAAGCCACTTTGGTATTGGCGTTACTAAAAAAATAGAACTACTTACATATTGCAGAGGTAGCTGACAAAATTACCAGAAGAATGAAAACGAAATATGTTGAGGAAGTATGTCCTTTCTACGAGCTTAGTACTAAGTACATGTAAAATTGAAGCTCAGAGGCGCCGGTTAAAATTTATCGATGGTTACAGCGTATTTGGCCGGTGTAGCTCGTAGTTAAGGATCGTGAGTAAACTCAAGAATGGTCAATGGTATTCTGTTACATCTTTTGCAATTCTTTTTGCTAAATTAATCTATAATAGAGTAACAGTAAAAGTACAATGAGTGAATAATGCGTCGAGAAAAGTATTGCTTGAGAAAAACACGAAATACAGTAATAATAGTTACGTCACTTAGGCAGGTAGCTGGGAATGTTCAAATGGAATCTATGAACACTTTCCAACCAGTGTAAGAAACTATACCTGGCACTTCTCTTATTATTTTTGAATTGTTTTGTAAACGTACTAAAGGGGTGGAATTTGTGCTTTAAAGTATGGAATATGAGGCAGCTGAAATATAATTTCACGGCATACTACTTGAGGGAAAGTTTTGGTTGTTTTTACTGTTGGAAGATATACAAATTATGTGTGAGTTGAAGGATGAAACAGTAAATCGTCATTCACTTGAGTTTATATCCGAGTCATTATACGTAGATCGTGAACTTCGGTCGGTAAAATAGGCTTTCAAACACTTAACCACCCACATGGCTCTTACTGCCAAACAGCGATGTTCCAACAAATGCAGGAGAGCTCAGTATGGTGCATCGAGGTTTAGAATTGAGATGAAAGGAACGGAATATACATCTGAGTACTATGAATTACTGTGCTTGAGAAGGAGAGAGAGGTTGGAATCAGGATTGGTAGTTTATGATCTATACATATCAAGGAGTTACCTGAAACTTTTTTTAGTATGTTCTAATTTGTTCCGGATACAAAAAACTAATAATACTGAAGGGAAATATGGAAGAGAATGTACAAGATTTCGGTGTTGTGAAAATGTATTAATGAAATATCCTACTTCTCTAGTGAGATTTTAAGTGATGCAGGCAAGTCTACAATATTAATTGGCCATTTGTAAAATAAAGAGCCCCATAGAAGGACAAAACAAACATAAAATTGATTTCTGTGCTGATTAACACATTACCTTCTCCGACCCACTCGATGAGGTTTCTTTCTACGCCTTTTTTTTATACTTCATCTGTGTTTTTCGATTTTGTCTCGTTTCAAATTGCCTTATCTGATCTGATCGCCTTATATGAAGTTTTATGAACGGCTTTTGAGTCAATTTCCCCTAAAAAGTTTGAATGGCTCGAACATTATTGAAAATTTCGTTCACCCCTCGGTTTAATGAGAGGGTCTTCATTTCGGCAAATTTGACTAGTATTTTACACTAAAAACGAGAAGAAATTATTTCATTCAAATCACCATGGTAACTTTTCGATGTTCTATGAGAGCTTATTCTCATCTGCCGTCATTTCCAAAACGCAGTGACACTTTGGAAAAAATAATTAAAATGCGTAGATCCAAAATAGATGATTACAAATAAAGGAATACATAAAATTACCTGAATAGGACTGCGAATAATGACCAACGAAAAACACTATTTATCCATATCTGATCGACGGGGATGTCTCGATAGCCCGGGGATTGCTAGATATTTTTAACAACCTAGGAATATTTGTACTGTAGATGAGAGTAGAAGAGCTACAAAGATGATTCCAGCAGCATAATAATTCTTGTGAACCAAATTAATGCTCAGTAATTGTAATAGAATAATTTTTCAGGCGAGCAATAATCTAAATAATACTTTACCAGCAATATAGTTCCAGTAATTATAACTGTTAAAGTTAAAAAACAGTGACAGACGTAAAGATTGCTTCACGTGTAATAAAGTATAAAAATGGACCAGTGAAAATAGATATATTTATTTTTCGATGATTCACAGCAAATAAAAATTTTGAGCCTCTGATAATATATTGTTGCACAATTTTTCATCAGTTTATTCGCTTTGGAAATCAAATTAAATGGGTTTTCAATCCTTGAAAGAATAATATCTCAATTTTCACACACTTTGAAACAAAAAATGACAGCGATTATCGTCCAGGTTCCAAAGGATTGAGCCGCAGACCAGTTCACCTTAACTCGTACGAGCCTGATACATATCGCTTTCGTGTAGCAGGTTGCTCTTTTGTGTAGAGTCACCGCAGCATTCCGGATGGTCATAAAGTTTAAGCGGGGATATAGGCTGTAATTGGTCCTGCAATAGGGTGAAGATTATGCATAAGGCTTTGAGGGAGGTAGTTTGGCGTATTATCGGCGATTTTAACAGCAAGTGGGAGGGGCGGTGTTATGTTAATTGCCCTCGATGGAACGTCGCTGTTATAAGCGTGGGAGATTTATTGTCACTAAAATGTACAAAGGAGTGCCGTCTAGTAAGAGGACGGGGCTCTAAATGACATTCTCACCAAATTATATTCTCACCTAATGAGTAATCAGAGGAAGTGGTTGCTCTCAGCCCAAGGAAATAGGGGCAATTAGGACTAGGCCAGCCTCTCAGTTAGTGGCCCACCATTTGTATACCAAAGGCTAAAGTTAGGCCTTGAAACGAAATTATCCTTAGAAAGGAAGAAAAAAGATTACCTTGAAACGTCAGGAGAGTAAAGGAATCAAAGCGGGTTGGTATGTAGACAATCTCTCGTCGTTTTTTAAAAATACTCCTCTATTCTACCCTAGAGAATTCAGTTACTACGTACTTTTTTTGAGCACCAAGCTTTTGAAGCGTCGTACAGTCGCAGAAAAAAGAAAGGTAAGAGCCGAAGGGTGTAGATAAGGTCGAGAGACATGGATCAGGAGTGGGGAGGCTAGGGCCTCCACGGGAGAGGCGGTGAAGTGGATTCGTAAGCGAGGACAAAGATGGTGCGCGTAGATAGCAAGAACAGTGCAATCGATGATCTTGCTAGCAGAATTTGTAAATCATACATAACCTGCAGAGTTGATGCCCTAAGAGCTCCGAAACGCACATTGACTACCCATTTTTTTGTATCTATCCAAACTAAGCACATTTATCGTATTACCTGATGATTTAATCAAGTCCTCACCACCACAGTCATCTTCCCTGAGGCAGATTGCGCTGGACTACAGACACTGACCAAACTTCTCAATCACTTGCAAAGCGGGTTTATCCCACAATATAAACTTCCGCTTATCAACGTGTCCATCCTTCTCTTGATGCTGAGCCAGCCAGGTATGGTTAGTCCTTTGGTCATTGAAAAGTCACTTAGTAGTCACGATAACAAATTACTTCCACCAGATTACTTCTCAGAATGCTGAGAATTCGTTAAACCCACCCAAAAGGATAACACAATTCGCTCTGGAATAGATGGCATTAAACATGACTCTAGAGCGATTTTGGGGTGTCTGGGGTAGTACAATGGCCCAGTTTTACTTCATGATGATTCTTTTAACGATTTAAATACATGAAAATTTCTGTCTTTACTTTCAGAACAAGAACATCCGCCTCCTGTAGAGCCTACATGATATCATGCATTACCCGCGAATGCGCACTCCCCCCCCTTCAGAGACATAGAAATGTTGGGATGTCCAACGCATGGATAGGTGGGTGGGAGAATAAATATAAATACCGAATATGTCCGGTCAAGGGCCGCCGGCGGTATTTATACCACCGAAGCCCCCAGAAATCAAGGATGCTCGGCTATGGCTCGCCACTTCCAGTCATATGTTCACACAAATAAACACGTGTTCACGACGCGAGGAGTCCCAAACCTCACCGGTTGCGCGCTCATCCCCTGCTGGCGAGATGCGCGAAAAACAATGTGGAAGCCGCTGGGTTCGATGCTACTGTCATAATAAACTCGGAACATCGACTCTGACTCCAATTCATCCTCTTTATTATCTATGTCGTAGTGAAGTTCAGTTTCACCAGTTCGTTAAACCCGCCGATACGCAAACTATGCGTACCGTGTAACTTTCTCTCCGACGCCTCCACCCCTACTTTTGACAATACCAACGACATTGCGTTACCCAGCGTAGCCTCTCCCCTTTTTTCTCCTTCTTGCAGACCTAACAGCCGCCCCCACGCGACGTCATTTTCATCCATCGCTCGATCACTTGATACGGGTGTTCCCCCATCGTTGTTGGCCAGTTGAGGTATAAAACCGTTAGGGTTCACTTCTCTCTTACCTAACGGACGTCTCCGTTTGGGAAAGGGAAGGACCTCGGTAGATTGGTAGAGCGTTAGGTAGGTCTGCGACCAGCGAGGGACCACCGAACGGAATAACAAGGGAAACACAAGACAGAGGCTCGCTCACTCTCGGGACGAGCTAACCGTGCCGCGGTTGGTGGAAATACGCGGAGACGGTGACGGCGCGATACAGGCCAGAGGGGACTAGTAAAACAAGGAGTAACCGAGCGGTCAAGGAAAAGGTAAAAGTAAAACAGGGAACTCCAAGGTGGAAGGGTGCTTACCTCTTTACTTGACGGGCACCGTAAAGGAGATCACAGCTAAATATCTGTGAAGTCCGTACGGAGTCCGATTGGACCTGGCACTAGACCCTAATGGTCCCGTGCATGTAGGTGTCAATTTCTACTAATTATCATACGCATTACTAAATTATACCCTACTGTACTCTCCACAGTCCTGTAATTACTTTACGGATTCCTCACCCCGGCGCGGTGTACACTGCTGTACGCCCTCACCTTTGCCACGTGGTCGCCGAGCGGGTCAACGCGTGCATCGCCAAACAACCGAACGGCCGGGTGATCCTCCCTCGGATCATTATAAATTCAGCCATCCCACTCACCGTGCGGTCACTTCACTCACTATACCACAGACCCCCCACCTTACCTCTGCGCACGTCCTCGGGCGTAAGTCATCCATCATCCTTCCTCTCTGTTATCCTCTCTTTCCGCACGGTCGTCCGTCTCTTCCTCTCTGTTCCTCTGCGCATGCCCTCTCCGTCATCAACATCACTCCCCTTTCGCAGCCCATTTCAACCTACTGCTCGGAGAAATCGTCGCAACTCTCTCACCATGCCTACTGGACAAGATACGCCGTCTCAACCTCTGACATCTTCCAACCCAGTTCCTTCCGTTCGGTATGACCCTGCAGCAATGGGGACGGAGTGGGGGACCTGCCGCCGATTCCTCATCACACTCCGTCCGGTGGTCAAGCAGCGCTACAGTACGCACCCCCTTCCGGAGCTTCAGTTCAAGTCATCACTTCCCGTCGGCCGCCTCCGAGTTTGCCGGTTCTCCCCGGGCAAGAGTTGGACCATCGTGTTGGTCTTGGGGATTTTTTTTCGTGCGATGCAGGTCCCGATGGGGGTGGACGACTTCATTCGTGGGCATCAAAAGGTACTGGATGCTGAACGGTTCGCTGCCATACCACTTGTCCAACCACCGTATCGGAAGAACGTCAAGGGCCGAGAGCAGTCCTGGCAGCAGCACTGGGCTCACATTGGTGTGATTCTGGAAGCACCGCCCGGACTGGACTCTGCCTGGATCCGCTGCACTGGCGAACTTGGTTATACCGAACGGGTTGTTGCTCTGATTACAAGACATCGCTGCCACACTCATCCGATTTGTCCATCTCCGGAGTTTGTCTGCTTCGATCAGCCCTACGACCGGTCTATCTTTTGGTTTGCCGATCGGAAGCGCTGGGGTGAGTCGGCCTTTAGCGAGCATCGAATCCGCACTCGGTCCAAGGACAACTTCATGCACCAGGCTCACCGAACGGAATTTTTGGACGTACCCCGTCATCTGCGCGCGAACTTTTACATCACGACTCCGAACGGATGGGACGAACTCGAGGCAACCCGCAGCTTGTGCATCCCTACTCCATCCGTTTTTGTGTACTTCTCTCATTGCCTGCTGCGTGAGCCTCACCGTTCGGATCGTCGCCAGACGGATATACTTTGGACTGTTGCTTTGTCCGAGTATATCGTGTTCGCCGGCTTGGCCATCCTCGAAGCGGCATACTTCGGTATTACTAACTTTGTCCGTTCGGAAGATCCTCGTCTCTACAGTCAAGAAGGTAATGTACCGGGCGGTGACTGTGGTCGTCTCTTTCCAATTCCCGAGTGGTTGATGCGCGGAATAGAGGCATTCGGCATCGAGAACATCGTGCGCGACTCTGCTAACCGACCGGACTACGCAGTGGCTATCTTCCGTCACTTGCGCTGCATCCAATTGCCCGCGTACCCCGGTTTCTGCGGCTACAACTGGGAAGAAGACTCAGTAGTACCGATTCGGGGTTCTGACCATCGCTATCCAACACTTCCTCCTCCGCCAGAAGTCGGTTACAGTTCTCCCGTTCGGTCGCGAGGTCCTGAAGAAGTCCTGGCCCGTGGTGGTGGTCGTTACACACCGCCTCCGTCTCCCTTTCCGGTAGAAGTTACTCCAGCGCCTTCCCATCCCTGTCTTCTGCGAGCAAACCGAGAGGTACCGCGAAGCCACCTACTCCCTTGTCCGGCGCAAGAAGGCACCTCCTCTCCGTAGCGTTCCCGTTCCTGTTCCCGAATCGGTAGTAGTGGGAGCACTTGACAAACAGCGAGGTGAGTCTGCAGTGCCCCAAGCCGAGGCGCAACCGAGCGGAGAAAAAGAAGTTGAAGACTACCGTCCGGTGGTAGAAGAGATTCAGAAGTCTGTACAGAAGAATGCGGCTACGGAGCGCGTTGCATCTCCTCGAGCTTTTCCGTCCGGTAATGCGGTAACTCCCGTAATGGGTGTTCGCATTGCACGTCCTGCAACTCCGACCGGTCCTCCTCTACCTGTCACTCCTCGGAAACCAGACTACGAAAGCAGTGATTCGTCTGCGGCGGTTTCTAATGATGATCCGGGTGGGGCGTTGATTTCTGATACCACGTTGGTCTCTTCCGAAACGGTGATCCTACATCGCGAGATTCAAGCCGTCTGTCGCCAAACTCGCCGTCCCGTTCCCGATTCGGTTGATGATGGTCTGCGTTTGTTACTAAGTACCATGATGGATGTGGACCGTTATCGGGACATCTTAGCTAATTTGCGAACTTCCGTGCGGGTGAGGCCAGAGTTGGGTGAAGATGCGGAGATACCATCCGAAACCGGAATTAACGATGGGGTACCAAACGTCGTCGTCACTATTGATAGTACCGAGCGGTAACTTTGTCGTTGCGAATTAGCCGATCGGTAGTTACTCTCTTTTCTACTTCGTTGTAAAAGTTACCGACGTTCTGGTTCAAACTGTGTTTTCCCCTTTTCTTCTATTCCGTACGGTGATATATTGACTTCTACTGCTCAGTTTCCGCCTCTGTCAACGCCAGTGAGGGGAGGCCCCTCCTCTTTAAAGTGGCAAGAGTTCAGGTCCGTAGCGTTAACCGTTTTAGAATGGGAGCATTTTCTTTTTTCCCAACTTTGCCGTCTTCTCACGTTCGGTAGACTTCATGTCCTTCGGCATAGTACAGTGCGGTGCAGGTACTCCTGGAGGCGTTTCGGTGTTTTCTGGTACAGTAACTGAACCAATAAACACGCATTATTAGTGGAGTCAGGGGGTTCCTGCACCTTATTGAACCAATCAAAAGTATCCCCGTGCGGTAGGTGTAGAATCAACCATTCATTTGCCTTCATTCTTGGCATCGCTCGGTCATTCCGCCTCCCGGTCTGTGTTTTCCTTCTTTTTGCACCATCCGTTGTTTTCCCGCGCTGTACTGTACGCAGGTGCTAAGAAATAATAAAATTTCATGATACCGTACTGTACTTTTGCGCGGTTTTTCTGCCATCCGTTTTCGGTTTCCACTCTTTGCATTTTGACCGTGGCCGGTATAAAAAGTCTGTTGCCCACCCTTTGGCTTGTCCAAACTCCGTCCCCTCACGGTTGCCTTTCCTCTTCCTCATCATCCTCCGTTTCCGTCCGGTTTCTCCTTCCCCTTGCACCATTTTCCGTTCGGTATACATCATCCTTCGGGAAAATACAGTACACTGCAGAAAGAGTGGTGCCCTCCAGAAAGAGTGTCCGTTCGGAAAACAGTAAAGTAAACACGTCCCAGAAGGGGCGTACGTTCGGTAAGAGCCGTGCGGAATTCGGGACAACCCAGAAGGGTGGCCTACATGAGATCTGGGACGCAGATCGGTACTTCTCTCTCATCACCGTCCGGAATACCAGCCTTGGGAGGCCATAACCGCCTAGTTGGACTATGTCCGATTTTCGTGAAACGGCAAGTGACTCCGGTAACTAATTCTTCCACCACAATAAACTCATTCCCTGGACAGTTAGGCTTGGGCCCGCTTTCGAGAGGAAAAGAACGTTCGGTTTACCCCCCTCCTTAGCTCGACGGCTCCGCCGGCGCCAATACTGACGTATTTGGTTTTCCGGGAGACCGTCAGCGGGTTCAAACGTATCCTCATCCGGGGAATATCCGAACCAACGGACTCTGTACTCCATTCCGGTCTGTGTTTCGCGGTGCGAAACGATCTTGTCCACCACGTATTCCTCGTCCTCGTATCGGAAGGTAATAAAGTAGGAGAATGCCGATCGGGAAGAATAGGTACTGTAGAGGACTCACCAGACCCAGGGGTAGGAACTGTAGACGTATCGGATAAACCAGATAAAGGCAAACGACCGCTCGGAACCTTAGTAACTCGGTCAATACTGACAGGAATAAGGAGACCATCCTGCTCAATGTAGACAACCGAGTCGGTAACTGATTTCACCACGTACGGACCAGTAGTACGGGGAAGAAGCTTTTTCCTTCCCTCGTTTAGTCTCGCCTCGTCGGTGTCAACTTCTCCCGTTAACGGATCCTTTTCTGCTCGTTCGACAGGACGCAGAGCCCGTGGCGGTCGATCAACAAATACAGTATCCCCCGAACGGATAACCGGTCGGAATCTTACTTTCCGATCAAAGTCCTGTTTTGCTTTTTCCTGCGCGGTAGTCATCTTCAAGTTAGCTTTTTGTAAAGCATACCGAAGTCGGCGCATCGTCGCTCGTTTCAGCTGTACAGGAGTTAGGGTTTCATCCGTAGCGGAGTCAGCCACTCGATCAATTGTTCCCGTAACGGTGATACTCGGCGGGTGTCGAGTTAATACCAAATCAAAGGGAGTAGTTCCCGTTACCCGGTGTACCTGCATATTGTAGGCGTAGGTCAATGGTTGTAAATAAAGATCCCAATCGGTTTGATGTTCTTCCACATAGTGACGAAGGCGCTGTACAATTGTCTTATTAAACCGTTCGGCTTGCCCATTAGTTTGAGGGTGATAGGCCGTGGTTAAGAAATGGCGGGACCCCAGCATACTGCAAACCGCATCAAAGAACTTAGCAGTAAACTGTTTCCCGTTATCGGTTAAGACATAAAGAGGGGCGCCATAAGCATAAACCCAATGGTCAAGGAACGCAGCTGCGACAACCGCGGCGGTAGTAGTTCGTAAAGGGATGCAACGAGTGAGCTTAGAGAACCGATCGGTGATAACCAAAATAAAGACAAAGCCACGAGTAGTCTTCCGTAGCGGTCCGAGCAAATCCATTGCGACAAATTCGAGGGGCCACTAGCTGGGAAGAGTTTCATAAACTTCTGAAACTTCCGTACGGTTCCGCGGTTACGAGCACAACTAACACAATCCCGGACGGTCATAAACACATCGTTCGCCATTTGTGGCCAGTAATACTCCCGCCGAAGGGAATAGTACATTCTAGTTCCGCCTGGATGACCGGCTAAACGGGGATAGTGAGCCATATACAGTAACCGTGCTCGGAGCGACTTAGGAACAACTCGTTGTAAAGCTCCGTCCAATTTGGACTTTCAACGAGAATACCGTATCGGTCGAAGTCGAACTCTGAACCACGTTCACCGACTGCATTGGCCTTCCCTAGGCAGAATTCGTCCTTAGCTTGTTCAGCTAGGAATTCTTCCACCGTAAACGGGTTTGCAGGTTCATCAACCTCTGCAAGTGCCATTACCTCCGGTAGGCCAATAATTCTATTTTCCCCGAGTTCGGATTCCCAATATGCGACTACAGCGTCGTGGTAATCAAGCAAACTTTCGCTTCCAGCTTGTTCCGGTTCGGCGTTGCTTTCAACGATGAAACAGGGGACTTCATAGTCGATATCTGTGTCGTCTTCACCTTCCGTTCGGAGTCTAGATACACCATCAGCCAACTGATGCTTGATACCCGGGCGGTATTCCACATCATATTCATACTCGGCTAACCTCAACCGCCATCTCGCAAGCCGTCCGGATGCGTCGGCTAGATCCAAAATCCAACGTAGTGCATGGTGATCCGTACGGAGAGTAAACTTGTCGCCATAACGGTAAGGTCGTAGAGTTATAATTGACCAAACAACAGCTAGGCATTCCTTCTCGGTGGTTGAATAATTCTGTTCCGCTTTGGTCAAACTCCTACTCCAATACCCAACAGGCAGTTTGTCACCGTTCGGTTGTTCTTGTAGGAGTGTGCATCCGACTTGATACTCGCAAGCGTCAGTGTCCAATGTGTATTTATAACCGATGCGGGGTAAAGCCAGGATAGGTGGTGATACCAACTTCTGTTTCAGCGTCATAAAGGCATCAAATTCTTCATCATCTAGGATACCGAATTCGAACGGACTTCCTTTTCCGGTCTTCTTGTTCAGCGGCGCGGCTATCTTGGCGAAACCCTTGATAAACCGACGGTAAACGTTGCACATTCCTAAAACGACCTTAATTCCGTCTGGTTAGTCGGTGGAAGCGCTCTTTTGATAGCATCGCAATTCCTGTTATCCACGAGGAGTTGACCCGGACGGATGACATGGCCCAGATACGCAACCTCTGCCTCGAAGAAGGTGCACTTCGCCAAGCGGAGCGTGACACCAGCGGCTCTTAAAAGGCTCAACACTTCTCTAACATGCTGAAAGTGTTCCGAAACGGTCTTAGAATAAATGATGACGTCGTCCAAGTAAACAAGGGCATACTGCCACTTAACCCGTGAAAGGATTATATCGACAGCCCTTTGGAACGTCGCGGGAGCATTCTTAAGACCGAACGGCATACGGGTAAAGCGAAACAAACCATGATGGCTAGAAAAGGTAGTCTTGTCCCTATCCTCTTCCGGTATCTCGACTTGCCAGTAGCCACTGTTACAGTCTAGAGTAGAAAAGACCGTAGCCTCTCCCAGCGAGTCGATACACTCATCCATCCTTGGTATAGGATAGGAATCCCGTACGGTTACAGCATTCAGTCTTCTATAATCTATACAAAAACGTAAGGTGCCGTCCTTCTTCGGCGCGAATACGACTGGACTGGCCCATTCCGACTGTGTGGGCTCAATCACTCCGGCGGATAACATTCGATCGATCTCTTTCTTCTCGAATTCTCTTGCTTTTGGCCCGGCACGGTACGGTTGTTGATAGATTGGCCTAGCATCTGGCGTGAGCTCAATTCGATGCTTAGCTATATCTATCTTTCCGAGACGGCCAGTCCACATTTCGGAGAACTCGTCCAACAAATTGAGGACATCCTTTCTTATTTTCTCTTCTTTCACACCGACGCGGACCTGATCATGCCAATCTGGTTGCAATCCTTCTTGGCCGATCGGTCTGTCACTCGATGTATAATTACGTTGCGACTGCCAATTTGGTACAGTCTTCTCGTCTCTGCTTGAACCGGTCGGTAAAATAGATTCAGAATTAGAGTCCTTACCCCCCTCCTTAAGATGAGGTGCCATCCTGGCAGCGGGAAGAGTGACGGACAAAATCCGAGCGGGTGCAGGTAGAGCGAGACCCACGACTGTATTCTTGGGGAGAGTTGCAGTCTTACTAGAAAAATTACTCATTAAAACGACGAACGGCCGGTTCGGGCGGATGTCCATGATCCCATTTGCCATAAGGGCGAGATGTTTGATTAAGGGTTTGGGATGATTCTGGACAAGGCACAAACCACCGGTCGGACATTGAACACGAATTGAAACATGACTCATAGGGGGTATTGTTACATGGGAGGCAAGACGAATCTTCCGGGATCGGGACTCAAAGGAAAGGGCTTGGATAGACGTAGAACGTTTCGACTTTGTCTCCGTCTTCGGTAACGTTCTGCCAACAATAGTAACTGGTGGTGCATGATGAAATACAACTTTCCGGTCGGATGGTAAAATAGCGCGTACATGTTGATCAATAAATGTAGTACCCAGAATGCAATCGACGGCTAGATTACCAACCACCAGGAAACGAACACGAGTCTTCAATTCACCGATACGGACATTAAGATCAAGAGTACCCAAACATCGGATGGGTTTATTTGAAGCGTCCAATAAAGGGGGTGCGGCAACCGAACGGATAGATGATTTCCAAGCATCCGGTAGGGTGCGCACATTCACGATATTTGGTCCCGCTCCGGTATCAAGGACAGTCGTTAAAGGAATCATTAACGACGGGTCCCGTCCAACGGTCATTGATACTTTGTAGTTGCGTTTCTTAAAGAAATAAAGAGAATCACCAGCACTAGAATCATAACGCAGAGAGAAATCAGACGACAGAGAGGAGGTCTTCCGTTCCGGTGTCCATCGAAGACCTTTAGAATTCCAAATCGGAAACGACGACGCCCCTACGCGTTTCCGGCATCGTTTTCCGACTCGGGGTTATCTACTTGTCCCGGAAGAGGGAGTGTTTCAGTAATCCCCTCCTCGATAATGTTAACCGAATGCGGCGCACGGGATGGACCAATCTGCGGGGTACCGCAGCGGAGTTGTCCTTGTTTGCCATAAAGCGGCGATAGTTTTGGCTACGGATCTGCATCAATTTCGACCGGTCGGTAGCATTCAAGTAAGGACAGACGACGTGGCCGGGATCCAAACAAAGACGACAGAATGGAGGTTTAGACCTGGACGGAGGGTTACCAGCGCGATTCACAGGAGTACTCACTGTATCGGCCGGCGAGCTTCCTTGAGGGGACTTCGGCTGCTGCATTGCTGCAGGTGACGATGGTCCGGACGGATAGAAACTCGAGGGCGGCGTTGAATACGTAGTCACGCTGTTACCCGTACGGTCACCTTGAGTTAAAGCAAGAACTTCCAAATCTTCAACCCGTTCGGTCACGGTTGAACTGTCTTCTTGCGAAGGACTTTCGATCGTTAACGCCCTTCCCGGTCGGTCGCGTGGTTGAAATCTTGTCTCTTTCGTTAACGGGTAACTTGTTGCTATATTCGATACCGGTCGGCGAGCTGTACGATACCCTTCTCCCAATGCGTGGGCATGATTGACTACTGTCTGATAATCCGCATTCGGGTGAGTGGCGAGATACAGCCGCACCTGTTTGCAAGTGGCAGGCAACAAGCCATCTACGAACAACGATTTCAACCTCCGATCGGAAAATACAGTACCGCAACGGAGAGCTTTGTTCCACAACATCCGGGAATAGGACTCTTCGGTCATTGAAGAACTTTGCTTAAAGTTCACAACTTCCGAATAGGCCATCGCGATTACCTCATCGGTTGCATACGTACGGAGTAGAAACTGAACCACTTCTTTGTACGAACGGAGCAACTCATGATGGTTTCTATCCATCGCCATCGAACCGCCGGTCATACGAGCTTGCACTAGCACTTCGGCTTGTCCGGTGAGGTAGAATTGGAAACACCACATGGCGGCCTGCTCCGGTACGGAATTCATGTTACAAGCGTCTTTGAACTTGGCCAAAAAGTTCAAAACCGCGATCGGATCTGATCCAGAGAACATGTGCGGTCTCATCTGGATGTCTATCTTCTTTCTGTATTTAACGATACTCCTCGACGACCCGTGAGAATCTGCCGAACGGAGTTCCAAACGATAGGTCTTGTAGTTCACTGCCTTCGTGAACAACTCATTCAACGGACGTAGCGGCTTCAACTTCTTACTAGACCTCTTTTTTTCTTCTTACCACGACGGGAGCTATCCGAACCGGACGACGACGAACTGGATGAACTCGACGATTCCGAATCGGTACTCGCATCACTTGAATCGTGGGAACTCCGGCGACGGGAACCCTTCTTACTCTTCTTCTTCTTCTTGCGGCTTCGGCTCTTCTTCCGGCCATCATCGGAACTTGAACTTTCGAATTCCGAATCGGTACTAGTCTCCTCTTCTCGATACTTGCGACGCGACCTTGATTTCTTCTTACCGTGACGGGAAGGAGAGCGATCATCATCACACTCACCACGTCCGCTACGGTGTTTGGGACTCGACTCTTCATCATTAGAGTCTCGTCCCCCAGCAGGGTTAACCGGAAAGTACGGTTGTTTCACATCCATGGGTGGAACAGCCGACTCCCGTAAAGGACTTGTATTACCGTGTTCGGTGTTTTTAAACTGTAAATGCCCAGACGGGCCTGGTAGACTCTTGGCGAGATTTCCGGTCGGTAGACTGCTCGAACTATCCGGTACGGGTTTAGACTCTTCGTCAGCTCTGAGTAATTCCTCGATGGGCATATTTGCAAAGCGCCTCATCAGAGCTGTAGTCTCCTCCCGAAGGAATGACATGACCATCGGCTCCGCAGCCTCGGCCATTATGTCATACACCTTTGCTTGGAGCTCGGACTCCATAACCGAACGGACTTGTTCCTGCACCTCCTTCTTAACCATCTCCTGTACTTCGACATTCAATTCCGAACGGATTTTCTTCTTCACTTCTTCTGTTGCATTATCAACTTCCGTACGGACTTGTGGACCCAGGGCATCCAATACACGCGGGACGACCTCGCTGTGTATCCACCGGGCCCTTTCCAAACCGATCGGTGATGTCATTCCGGACGGTGATGTCATGGCTCTTGCCAATCCACTGTCTCCGGACGGAGGTCCTGGAAACAACTGATAGGGGGCCGAAGTAACGGGGTCGGCGGCACTTGTCGGCGTCGCTTGGTTCCGTGCACGGTCATGCAAATACCGTTCCGGTTCGGCGAGCGGCTTCGTCAGTGCCGACGGCGCACTGCGGGTGCTATGGGAAGACTGGGAGCCTTCCGGGCGGTCTACGGGGGCGGACATCTTGACTTCGGTATCTTCTTCTTTGAAGTACCGAACGGATAATACTGTGATTTTCGACTCTGCCTTCTCTTGTTTTCCGGTGGCGTCTCTTCTCGAAACCTAAAACCGTACGGAATTAACCAAAAGGGGTTCTAGGTCGGGAGACCAGTTGAGGTATAAAACCGTTAGGGTTCACTTCTCTCTTACCTAACGGACGTCTCCGTTCGGGAAAGGGAAGGACCTCGGTAGATTGGTAGAGCGTTAGGTAGGTCTGCGACCAGCGAGGGACCACCGAACGGAATAACAAGGGAAACACAAGACAGAGGCTGGCTCACTCTCGGGACGAGCTAACCGTGCCGCGGTTGGGGAAATACGCGGAGACGGTGACGGCGCGATACAGGCCAGAGGGGGACTAGTAAAACAAGGAGTAACCGAGCGGTAAAGGAAAAGGTAAAAGTAAAACAGGGAACTCCAAGGTGGAAGGGTGCTTACCTCTTTACTTGACGGGCACCGTAAAGGAGATCACAGTTAAATATCTGTGAAGTCCGTACGGAGTCCGATTGGACCTGGCACTAGACCCTAATGGTCCCGTGCATACAGGTGTCAATTTCTACTAATTATCATACGCATTACTAAATTATACCCTACTGTACTCTCCACAGTCCTGTAATTACCTTACGGATTCCTCACCCCGGCGCGGTGTACACTGCTGTACGCCCTCACCTTTGCCACGTGGTCGCCGAGCGGGTCAACGCGTGCATCGCCAAACAACCGAACGGCCGGGTGATCCTCCCTCGGATCATTATAAATTCAGCCATCCCACTCACCGTGCGGTCACTTCACTCACTACACCACATTAAGGAAAGCTACGTTTTTTATGGTCTACATCAGACTTTCCGGTCTCTTGTTGCGCGTTACCATGAGACGGCCCCACGTCATTAGTTGACTTCCGCTCCCCTAGTGCATTATGAACAAGATTAAGGAGATGTCCAGAGGTCATTTCAGTCCGTTCCTTACGAGAATATATCTTGTAATGATCCTCACCTGCTCAACTCCCCACGTAATCACGAATCAACCCGCATGTCTGGAATGATGGCCGAGCCCTCGGCATCTACCTCGACGATGACTCCTTCT